>CAWUFW010009576.1:0-600000 GCA_963921515.1 Calotriton arnoldi | reverse complement strand
GAGCTACAATGCAAAGATCTGTGTCATAACACAACGTGCTATATTGTAACTCGTCCTTGGAGGATGCAAATCATACTTGTGTGCTGCAAGTCAACACGTAAAATGCCACTTTTTAGTTAAAAAAGACGACAGAAATCCCACACAGCGTTTCAGCTTTTTGGACAATGGCAACTGGCAATGTGCAGGCTGCAATGCAGACCGGTGGATGACCTGGCTATTCAGGAGGATTTAACATCAACGGAGGACCTGAGATGATTTTTTGCATTGAGGGCACTGATTCTCCCAATCTCGAGGAACTATCTACATCCTAGGGTACTTTTTCATTACAAAATAGTGTTGAAATATATATTTTCATATGTATTTCAATACATAAAAATGTATATTGTATATGACAGCATGTTCAACATTGTTATCATTGTGTGGATTTACATCCTATAAACTTTATACATTTATTTTGTTGAGTAAACACAAGTATTTAGCATATTTTACATTATGCTGTAAATAAAAAATAATCCAGATTTTTTTGATGAATACAATTTTTACGACAAATAATATTTCTTAATTTATTTGACTGTGACAATATATTATTCATTCATTGCCTGTTTTCTGTTCGAGTTGAAATGCATGCCCTAAGGAACAATTTATGAAGAATGTTTGCATTTTTCTGAAATCACATCGGTGGATACCAGGGAATAGTCATGTGTTACCTAGGCTACTTTTGCTTGTGGAGATATATTGCTAATGTCAGTACGAGTTTTTTTAATGGTAATGTTACTTTTAAAATATTATATATATATATATATATATATATATATATATATATATGTATATATATATATATATATATATTATCTACTGGCGGTCGCCAGTAGATAGTTATAGTTAGGACCTATTTTCCATAGGAAATCCGCAACATTCTATTTGAAATAACTTTGGCGCCGGTTGACGAATCTTCGCAAAGCTTCCAACTTGTTGGGGCGCTCCGGTCCGCTCCTATCCTGAAAGTCTCGGGGTGATTCGTCAAGCGGGGCCGAGAAAAAGGGGGTCCCAAAACGCGTTTTCCCCATTCATTTTTCCATAGGAACCGTTCATCGCGGCTACAGCCCGAACTGCGGAACGGAATTACACCAAATTTGACAAAGAGGTAGCCCTTGGTTCAGTGTCGTGCCTTTTGCTTAAATGGTGTAAATCCGTTCAGTAGTTCCTGAGAAAATCAAAAGTAAAGTCACATATATATCTATGGCCGAGTAGGGTCCGCGTAACCTCCCGATCACGAGCTGCATGTTAATTGGCTGTCAACACTCCAAATCAGGAAGTGTTGGCAGCCATTTTGTCCCTCGGTAGAACCGAGGGACAGAGACAAGTGCGCAAAGCGCAAAGGGGGCAGGGTAGAAGCACCCTGACCAACTAGGTCTGCTCAGGGGTCCCACAAGGACCCCTGGGCAGAAAAGCATTTTTATTTTTTTAAACGGCGGGATGCGCTTAGGGTGCGCGGATCCCGCCGATTAATAAAAGAAAAGCACAAGAAACAAGTGCGCAAAACGCACAAAGGGGCAGGGTAGAAACACCCTGACCCCTAGGTCTGCTCAGGGGTCCCACAAGGACCCCTGGGCAGA
Source organism: Calotriton arnoldi (assembly GCA_963921515.1). Classification (NCBI taxonomy): domain Eukaryota; kingdom Metazoa; phylum Chordata; class Amphibia; order Caudata; family Salamandridae; genus Calotriton; species Calotriton arnoldi. The sequence goes on along the minus strand of CAWUFW010009576.1, from coordinate 598,384 downwards.
AAAGCATTTTTGTTTTTTTTTTAAATCGGCGGGATGCGCTTAGGGTGCGCGGGTCCCGCCGTAATTAAAAAAAATCGAAGCGCGGTCTCCCGCGCTTCGATGCTAATTTGCCCCCGGGTGGGCCAAGTCCCGGGGGCATGCGGGGGTTTACTTATTTTTAATGTGGGGGGCCTCTAAGGCCCCCCAAGCCCCAGGGACCGCCACCCCCCGGGGCTTTAAATAAATAATGTTGACGGGGGCACACGGCCCCCCGCAGCCCCGGGGTCCGCCACCCCCGGGGCTTATTTAAAAAAAAAAAATTACTTGACCTGTGTGGGGGGGCTCAGCCCCCCCACATGCCCCAGGGACCGCCACCTCCCCGGGGCACTAAGAAAATAAATGTGGGGGTCCGTTATGGACCCCCGAGCCCCAGGACCACCACCTCCCCGGGGCTGTGCAAAGGATGGGAGGGGGCCACGCGGCCCCCCTCCTGGAGCCTGTGGTGGCCCTGGGGACCGCCACCCCCCCAGGGCCAGCTCCTGCAGTGTCCCGGGGTGCCTAACCCCGGGACACTGTAGTTTGCAATGACAGGATGGGAGCCTCGTGGCTCCCGTCCTGTCATTGCAAACTGCTTTGGATATTGGAAGCGAGAGCAGGAAACCTGCTCTCGCTTCCAATATCCAAAGCACATTCCTTTTCCACACGGGGAGCTGCATCTTAGCAGCTCCCCATGTGGAAAAGCAATGCCGGCTCCCGCAGGAGGCGGGGAGCCGGCATGGTCCGTGGGGAGTTGGGGTCCCCCACGGACCCCAAAGGATAGGGCCAGCCCCGGGGATGGGGTCCCGGGGCAAGTAGTGGCCCGGGAGGGGGCCACGCGGCCCCCTCCCCAAAAATAATTAAAAATTGTTTTTTTTTAAAGGCCGGCCCCGGGGATGGGGTCCCGGGGCCTAAGGAGGCCTGAGGAGGGGGCAACGCAGCCCCCTCCATGAAATAAAAAAAAAAAAAAAAGTGGCAATGACCCGGGGATGGGGTCCCCGGGTCAAAATTGGCTACGGGAGGGGGCCCACGCGGTCCCCTTCCCGTTCCTTTTAAAAAAAAATAAAAGGGGTCAGGCCCTGGGGGATGGGGTCCCCAGGGCCCAAAATAATTAAATGAAGGGGGGCCACACAGCCCCCTTTTAAAAAATAAAAAATCCGGCATCGCGCCGGAGGCCACGCCCCTCCTTGGCAGCACTCTGCAAACGCGCCCCTGGCGCGTTTGCAGAGGAGGAACGAATTCCCCTTCAATACTGGGGTCCCTGGGGCCAACTAGCCCACCAGGAACCTCCAGTATGTGCCAGGGGCTGCGTTGCAGAGAGGTGTTCTGAGGCCACGCCCCTTTTACACCTCTCTGCAATGCAGCTCTGTGGCGCTTAATGGAGGTAGCTGGTGGGCTAGTTGCACCCCAGGGACCCTCAGGATTCAAGGAGTTAATCCCCGACTTAAAACGCGCCACGGGGCGCGTTTGCACAGTGGTGAAGGGAGGGGGCGGGGCCTGAGGTAACATGTGTGCAAACAGGCCCCGTGGCGCGTTTTAAGATGGGGAATTAAATCCCCTTCAATCCTGAGGGTCCCTGGGGGCCAACTAGCCCACCAGGTACCTCCAGTAAGCAACTCGGAGCTGCGTTGCAGAGTGTTGTAAAAAGGGGTGTGGCCTCTGAACACCTCTCTGCAACGCAGCTCTCTGGCGCATACTGGAGGTATCTGGTGGGCTAGTTGGCCCCTAGGGTCCCTCGGGATTGAGGAGGAATTAATTCTCCAACTTAAAACGTGCCACAGGGCGTGTTTGCAGACATGTCACATCAGGCCCCACCCCCTTCCTTCACCATTGTGCAAATATTCCTCTAAAATCAGCCGAACTAAGAATTCCGATTTACTCACCTGTTATCAGGAGAGACCTCAGTGCTGCATCTTTGAGCCCAGTACTGATCCTGAAAAGTAATTTTAACCGTACTTACCAGTAACTTGAATTTCCTTCCATAGGATATCATTGACTGGTTTCACTTGGAAATTCATCTAAGTGTGGAGTTTTGGAACTTTATAATATTCCTCTAAAATCAGCCGAACTACGAATTCCGATTTACTCACCTGTTATCAGGAGAGACCTCAGTGCTGCATCTTTGAGCCCAGTACTGATCCTGAAAAGTAATTTTAACCGTACTTACCAGTAACTTGAATTTCCTTCCATAGGATATCATTGACTGGTTTCACTTGGAAATTCATCTAAGTGTGGAGTTTTGGAACTTTATAATATTCCTCTAAAATCAGCCGAACTACGAATTCCAATTTACTCACCTGTTATCAGGAGAGACCTCAGTGCTGCATCTTTGAGCCCAGTACTGATCCTGAAAAGTAATTTTAACCGTACTTACCAGTAACTTGAATTTCCTTCCATAGGATATCATTGACTGGTTTCACTTGGAAATTCATCTAAGTGTGGAGTTTTGGAACTTTATAATATTCCTCTAAAATCAGCCGAACTACGAATTCCAATTTACTCACCTGTTATCAGGAGAGACATCAGTGCTGCATCTTTGAGCCCAGTACAGATCCTGAAAAGTAATTCTAACCGTACTTACCAGTAACTTGAATTTCCTTCCATAGGCTAACATTGACTGGCTTCACTTGGAAATTCTTCTAAGTGTGGAGTTTTGGAACTTTAGAATATTCCTCTAAAATCAACCGAACTACGAATTCCAATTTACTCACCTGTTATCAGGAGAGAACCCAGTGCTGCATCTTTTAGCCCAGCACTGACCCTGAAAAGTAATTCTAACCGTACTTACCAGTAACTTGTATTTCCTTCCATAGGAATCCATTGTCTGGTTTTCAGCAGAAAAGTTTCAAAGTGTCGATTTTCACAAACTACAAATATTCCTTAAAAATCGCCTGTGTGACTTAAACGCATTCTTTCAACTGTTTACAGGAGATGCACCAGTGCTGGATCCAGGATCCACCACTGAGTAAGAAAAAGTAACAATAACACTACTTTCCTGCTAAGTGAATTTCCTCCCATAGGATAACATTGGTGATTCTATGTGAAAAAGTTTCTGTCAACTTTTAAAATACAATAATATTCCTTAAAAATCACTACTGTAACCAAAACGCTTTTACTCAACTGTTTACAGGAGATGTCCCAGGACTGAATCTAGGATCCAGTCCTGTGGTTAGAAAAGTAATCCATAAAGTAACTAATTGCATTTAACTAGAAATTCACATTGAGCTCAATGTTGCATTGTGTTTGAAATTGTGTTGCCCATTGCAACAACTGTAACTACTGTACTTAAAAGTCTATTGCCTATTTGCAAAGTATTTAAACTAAAGTAAATCATTCTGAGAAAGTATATTTTGTAATGTAATGTATAATGTAATTACAATGTAATTTAAAAAATAAAATATCTAAAAATAAATAGTTTAAAAAATGTAGTAAATCAGTATCAAAAAAATAAATATAACAATTAATACATTTAAAAATTGTCATTTACAAAACCTTTGAAATTCACTGAAAAAAACCATAGGTTTCAGACATGTTATAGTTAGGAATTAGCATTTAAAAAACCTTTGAAATTCACTGAAAAAACCATAGGTTTCAGGCACGTTATAGTTAGAAATTAGCATTTAAAAAACCTTACAAATTCACTGAAAAAGCATAGGTTTTAGGGACAGTTATAGTTAGTTGGACATTGCACTCGTACAAAACCCGTGAAATTCCCCCGTTATAGTTAGTTCGGCGAACTATAACTCGCGTCCCGCAATGCACTGCTGATGACGTCACATATTACATCACTCATGACATGGTCAGTGACATCACTGATGACATCACTGATGACATCATCCATGTGATAATTTGATGCATCTTCTCACACCCTAATATAACTTTTGATACACCCACTGTAAATTACAGACTGCCATTGTCAAAACCATAGACACTCCAACACCAATTACTATATACACACTCAGTGATTCTTAGGTCTACACACACACATCTACTCACTCACCCGTACAGTCACTCATACTTATAGTCACTCAGTACAGGACTATTATATGCACTCATACACCTATATAAACACTCACACACCACCACTCATCCATAGAGGTACTCCCACACCTAGTCAGTCATGCAAAAAATTAAGCACACACCCATTTACTCACCTATACAGTTATACACACACCAGCTCACTTACTCATACAAATACTAGCACATTCTTACACTCTTATACAATCTCTGATACAAGCACACACTCATCCATACAGTCACTCTCACAATCACACACTCTAGCTTATAGCTATTTATATACTCCAACACACATATATACTGCCTTTCACATATGTAGTTACTCACACATGTACCACTGGGACATACATTCACTCACTAACACACTCTTACACACACTTACCCACCCATACAGTCTATCACAGATGCACTCTTTAAACCATCCACCCAGTGAATCACCCACTCACACATCTATGCACAGAGTCGCACACACCCCACCCACACAAACACTCAGGCACCCATACAGATACTCAGACAACCAATCAATAACTCATATAGACACTCATGTAGCTATTCACAAACCCATGCAGCCACTTACACAGCAACAGACAGACAGATACAGACATTCACCCAGTTTAGTCACTAACCCATGCATTCAGTAAGATACGTTTAATCACTCACTAATAGAGTTAGTCACGCACCTACTAAATCATCCATACAGACACTTATACACCCACTCATTCTTCAATACGCCTTTCCCTATATATATTAAACATATTTAAACTTTACAGAAACACACAGTCACTGGATGATGTCATCAGTGATGTCATTTGAGATGTCATCAGTGATGTCATCAGTGCTGTCACTGACCATGTCATGAGTGATGTAATATGTGTCGTCATCAGCAGTGCATTGCGGGGCGCGAGTTATAGTTCGCCGAACTAACTATAACGGGGAATTTCACGGGTTTTGTACGAGTGCAATGTCCAACTAACTATAACTGTCCCTAAAACCTATGGTTTTTTCAGTGAATTTGTAAGGTTTTTTAAATGCTAATTTCTAACTATAACGTGCCTGAAACCTATGGTTTTTTCAGTGAATATATATATATATATATATAAAATCACAAGGGGTTGTCCAAAATAAGAGTCGCACTCGAGTAGAGAGAAGCTTTACCCCAAAGCTTTATTCAAACCAAGCAGCAACACTTGCCAGGAAAGTTAATAGCATGCGTCCGCATCCCTGACGCGTTTCGAGCAATCTCTTCCTCAGAGGGTTTTACGGGGCTCCGATACACGGAGTTTCATTTCTGGAGTAGAGAGCATGGATGGAAGCACTAAGACTTTCCGGGGGCTCACGCAGAGCCTAATTTGCATTTATTTGAAAGCGCCACCATTTGGATTGTTATTATGGACTGCAATTCCCAGAAACCACGCAGAATCCCATTCAGGGCAGCCAATTGGGGCATGCCATGTCGGATAAAGGGAAGGGCATTTCACCAACGCGCTTTTTGCCCGTAAAACCCTCTGAGGAAGAGATTGCTCGAAATGCGTCAGGGATGCGGACGCATGCTATTAACTTTCCTGGCAAGTGTTGCTGCTTGGTTTGAATAAAGCTTTGGGGTAAAGCTTCTCTCTACTCGAGTGCGACTCTTAATTTGGACAACCCCTTGTGATTTGATGTGTATCGGCTGTCCTGCCACAGGGTCTGCACCACCCCTAATTAGGGGGGCCACGGGGCTTCGATACACGGAGTTTCATTTCTGGAGTAGAGAGCATGGATGGAAGCACCAAGACTTTCCGGGGCTCACGCAGAGCCTAATTTGCATTTATTTGAAAGCGCCACCATTTGGATTGTTATTATGGACTGCAATTCCCAGAAACCACGCAGAGTCCCATTCAGGGCAGCCAATTGGGGCATGCGATGTCGGATAAAGGGAAGGGCATTTCACCAACGCGCTTTTCGCCCGTAAAACCCTCTGAGGAAGAGATTGCTCGAAACGCGTCAGGGATGCGGACGCATGCTATTAACTTTCCTGGCAAGTGTTGCTGCTTGGTTTGAATAAAGCTTTGGGGTAAAGCTTCTCTCTACTCGAGTGCGACTCTTATTTTGGACAACCCCTTGTGATTTTATATATATATATATATATATATATAACAGTGTGGCAGTAGCCACTCTGTAGTTATAGTTAAGAGAGATAGGAATTCCTCTGATTTTTGATTGGTGATACTTTGGTCACTGTTTGATGAATCTCCACAAATCTTTGCATACTTATTCCTTTTTCTAGATTTGGTAATGATACAAAGTTTTGTGATGATTAGTTAGGGGCTCCAAAGAAATAATGGGGGTCCCAAAACACATTTTGCTACCAATGCATTTTACATAGACTTTTTAAACAGACATAGCGAAAAAATGGCTGAACAGATTTTCCTAAAATTTGGCAGTAATATAGATTATGGTGTGGAAAAGGTCCTTTTTGTTATTTGATCTGAATTTGTACAGTAGTTTTTAAGTAATAAGAGGCAAAATTGTAGTGATATATTGGGCCTTGGTATATTGCGATACCTTCGTGGCATACCACAGTACATGGCGGTGACGAAATACAATATTATTGGTTAATCAAAGCCCTTACAAAATGTAAAGGCAGCCATATTGTTTAGATCAAACTTAATTTTTGTTCTGTGTTTTCACATGAAATATAGCTTAGCACTATTTTTTTTTATATATAGGAAGAAATGAGGCAGTTTAGAAAACTCTGTAGAGTTAGGGAAAAGTAGTTTTATTGACTTACATATCTTTAATAAAGTTTACAGAGTACCACAGTACTCTCGCAAAAGTATCTAGGAAGCACTGGGGTACATATTGAAATATAAAAAAGGCTATATATGGTAAACTAAAATTTGGGATTATATGGGGTGTCTTTTAAAAGAACATTTGGTTTTTGTTTAGATAACATATTTATATATGTTTGTCTAGACAACTTTTAAGGTTTGCAAAGAAAATATGGTTTCCATAGGTTGAAAAATGTACATCATGAGGATGATACAGTGTAGCATTGCTATATCTTATATTTTAATGAAATATTGAAGACATTTGATGATCGCGAAGGAGTGCTAACACTGCCTTGTTCACATATCTTTGAGTCTTTTCAAACTTCGCAGCATTTTCAGTAGACAACTTCCACTTTTGCCTCTGACAATTATTAGAGTACATAAAACTTGTGTTTGTAAACATCTACATTAAGATGGAAAATGTCTCCTTCATCTCAATTTCCAATCTAATGCCAACTAAGTGTCCTATATCATTGCCTCCGCAGTGGATAACCGTTAAGTCAGGATGGTCACAATTAGTAACATAGGAAAGTAGAGTGAGTAACAGCTTCCATTTCAAATCTTTTTCACCAATCCATGTTAGTTCAACTCATTTCAAAATTAGATTATGTTTAACACATACTTTCTTACCATCCTGTATGGTCCAAAAGATGGAACTGTGCCAAACAAAACAAACCCTAACCATCTTTCCTGCACACTGACATGCAAAATAAGGAACACGGAGTCAGACAAACAAATATATAAAGAGTTACATGATACATAATACCAACAACATCATTTTGAAAGAAGGGCAGCTATTGGCTTCAATACAATTTGGGCTCCTAATGTAGCACAATACTACAAAAAACCAAAATGAGGTAATGAAATAGACTAGTCTGCAACAATGACATTTGCATTAAAATGTATTAAAAATGTATTTGAAACACACATTTCTGGTCACATAACATTGAAAACAAATAGAAACATATATAAGAAATAAAATTAACAATTTAAACATTATGTGATTGGTTAATAACACAAAGTGGTCTATAAACACAGCCCAATACTACTAAATACCACTAACAACAATAGAGACTCTGCTGACTGTTGGAAAGCAATACAGCTCTATTTCTTGACAGCCAATTAAACAGTATACCTCACCACCTCCATCTATATATTTCCACATAAAACAGGTACATTTCTATATAGAATACTGTTAGAAAAATATTACAGGAAAATAACAAGCATTTGCAATGCAATAGGCCTCGCATTTACGCAAGTTTAAGCTATTGGCATTGTAAATGACAATGCCTTTTATTTATGTTTTAAAAACGAAAACAATAATAAAAGGCATTGTTATTTGCAATGTCAATAGCTCAAATTCTCGTAAATGCAAATGCTCGCGTAATTGCAAATGCTTGTTAGATTAGTGAGTAGAAACGCTCCCTTTTGTGCTTACCGACTTATGAAGGAGACTGTGTAACACCACAAGTAAAAGATCCAGTCCTCATGGGAGGTAACAAATGGCGACAGGGTGGTAACAAGGAGGGACTAGCAAGCCTCATTATCAATCGGAAGCCAGCATTTACCAAGGACAATGACACCAGCCAATCAAAAATATGGGCGGAGAGAAGGCGAGGCTTCCACAGCATACTCAACTACTGCATGCCTCGCAGAGCGAGCAGCACATGCGCGCTGCCGCTAGGCTCGACCTAAAAAAAAGAACACTTCTATTAGGATAATTACTATTCTAACCATGATTTCTTTATGTCTTTTCAAAAACAGATTTGCTTGCATTGAACACAATTTCTACAAAACAATACCTAGAGAAGCAAAAAAGGAAATTGTACTACAAAGAGAGGAGAAAAGCAACATTGAACACAGAGAAGGAAGACACCTAAAATAAAAGCAATAATACTGGTAAGACTACAAAAAATATTTCAAATGTTTCAAAACACCCAAACCTTATTACTAAAAAGGTTAATAACAAGCTATGGACAAAGAGAGCATCATTAACAGTTAGCTATTCCAAAAATAAAATGCTGCCTATTCAAGAAAAATATACACTTTCAGTAGAAGAGACAACATTAGGAGTATAACTGCAAAGCATTATAAAACACATGTACTGAAAAATCTGCTTCAAACACTTCCTTTCATACGGAAAAATACAGAACAACTCATACAGAAACAATATGTTTAACATATTGTTGAAAAAGCATTTCACGTGAAAAGAAAACTCTTCATTTTCATAATGAAACGAGTCAAAACTTTTGGCCATTTAATTACAACCTATAAAATACACAAACTACAGAAAAATAACAACTAACAAGGCTAAACCTCTGTAACATTTTTCAGGGAAATACTTTCTTGAAAAGAGCTATCATCAATCGAATAATTGTTTTTTCAATCACACATGAAGGCAGGTGTTATAAAATTCTACCTGGAAATGTGGTGGGGAAGAAAAAAAATATCAAACAATATCTAGTGAAGAGTTGCTGGACATAAAAAAAATAACCTTGTATATGAATGGAAATGCACCTTTATTTGTAATATCAGAGACACATCCATTCTGAATCTAAGGACATTTCTAATGACATATAATGTGTCATCACTACCTAAAAAATCAAACTTCTCCAACACTTAGACGTCTGCCCATTTTTTCCCATTACTAACCTCCAGGGAAATTCATTAGGTTGTTTGAGAAATCACATGTATGACACCACATTCTATCATATCAAAAAGGTTTCCACACATCATTCAGCGATAAGAAAACTTAAGCAGACATTATACTTTGTCAAAATGCCAGCATTGCAATTGGAGGAACTAAATTATGCTCTGCTTCACTCTAATCCAGCACAAGTGAACAATATTATGGACTATATCCAATCTAAATACTTTGAACCACTCTCTGAGAACAATAATTGTCCAGACGTTGCCTTTTCTCAGAATAAATTAGAAAAAACCTTAGTGGATTTAGCCAATTACAAAATGGATATTCTTGCATTTAAAGAAACAATTTCTTAAATCACTGAACAGATTTGCATTTGCTGTCAAAGAACACGTTATAAGAATCAAATAAAAATGATAGCTCTCTTTGAAAAACCCCAAAATGAGGATAAATTGGAGTGGAGAAACCTAACTCTGTTTCTATTTGCAGAATAATGATATCTGTGCAGATACCATGTAATCTGCAATTACTGCCTTGATAAACTAGACCATAACTTCATGCCTTCATGTGGAATTCATAAGAAGTGGGAAATATATCCAATCCCTTCTAAACTACAGCAACTGAATTTATATGAAAGCATTTGAATTAAAACAGTGCATCCATTTTGATAATGATATAAGACATCTTGACACCAGCATCTACTTGTTGATACGAATAAGAAAAGGAGGATAGAGAATTAGATGAATAGGATATTAACTATAGGGGCAGAGAATATGCAAAAAAAGTCAGGTTTTAAGCTGTTGTCTGAATTGCAGTAGAGTGAGTTGGGCTTTGAGGTACAAAGACAGCTTGTTTCTCAGTTTTGAAGTGACAACGATAAGATTTCTGTCACCCCGGAAAGCTTTCCTGATTTTGCGGCAGTACCAATTATTTGGTGGAAAAAGAGTGAAGAGTTTTTCTGGGGGTATATCAAAGGACTTTTTTCTCAGATAATTTGGATAGGTATCGTAAAGTGCTTTACGCGCCAGACAGGATGCCTTAGAGTTAGCCGCCAGGTAGAATTCCAGAAGTTGCTGTTTTTCCCCAAAAAGAACCACCTCTGTTTTTCCAATGTTCAACTTTAGAAGATTACTTTGCATCCAGGTTGATACTTGGGTTAGGCAGTTTCTAAGCTTTGAGGCCGTCGGACCTTCTTCTTACGGAATGGCAACAATAATTTGTATGTCGTCGGTGTAAGAGACCGCCCACAGACCACAGGCCTGAAAAAGGTTTAGCTGAGGCGCTATGTAGATATTGAACATCGTCTGGGATAAAGATGATCCCGGCTGTACCCCGCACGGCAGAGAAAAAGGTTTGGATTTGAAGCCATTTACTTCCACTCTCTGAACCCTATCTGTTAGGAATGAGCTGAGGAAGGTCAGGGCTACGCCATCAATCCCAATTCTCCCTAGCCGCCCTATAAGGACCTCATGATTGACTGTATCAAAAGGGGCTGAGAGGTCGAGAAGGATTAGTGCCACTCTTCCCCCCTTGTCAATGACTCTATGGATTTATTCAGAGGCCTCCACTAAGGCTGATTCTGTGGAGTGCTGTTCTCTGAAGCCATGTTGGACCTGATTAAGGATTTCATTTGTTTCCAAGAGTACAGTAAGCTCTTTATTCAATGCCTTTTCAAGGATTTTAGCTGGAAAAAGCAGTCAAGAAATCAGTCGATAATTCTTTGCTTTGGTTGGATCAAGATTGGATTTTTTCAGTATGGGTAAGATTAACGCTAACGTCTAAGCTATTAAGAAGGTTCCTGATTCTAAGATCTGATTCAAGAGTTTCGTAAGGTGGAATCCCATTAGATTAGGTGCCAAATGCCAGCTGCACGGGGGCATGGATCGGCTGGGTAGCCCGTCTTTGTGGTACTGATGAGATTCTCTACCACCTCCTCCGATATCGGGGAGAAGTTGTACAGATGTTCCTGCTGGCTTGCACTCACTGAATCAATAGCATCCAAAATGGCCATCCAAGACTGATTTATGGTGAAGTCGGAGCCTCCGTGGTCCATTACCTAAGGAATCGTCGCAATTTCATCATAAATATACTGTATTTTGTTCTGGAAGAAGTCTGCCATTCTATTGCAGCTATCATGGTCCAAACTATACGGTGGGTCCTGTTTAAAATTCATGAGAGATGTGATTATTTTAAATAGTTCAGATGATGAGTTTTTTGCTAATTTTATTTTAGCAGAAAAGAATAGGACTTTTGTGCTATTTATCAAGGAATAATACTCTTTACAGGTCTTAGTATAGTGTTCTTTGGTGGTTGGATTGTACTCCTTTCTCCATAACAGTCCACTAAACGACATTTTTGCTTAATGCATTTTAGTTCTGGGGTGTGCCATGGAGCAGAGGGTTGCTTATGGTGGATACCCGCGTGTTTTTCAGGCGCCAGCTGTTTCAATGCAGAGTCTATCCAATTAAAAAATTACTAGAGGCAACATTAATGTTGGGATCACTGCCAGGACTAATCTTGCTCAAGATGTGCTTGATATATGCTTTCTTCTCTTTTGACTAGTTTGTCTTTGGGCACCATGACAGCAAGAGTTATTGGGATAAAAGACACATATAGCCTAGAGGCCTTTCTAGATGAAGTACAGCCCACCCTAGCTAGAAAACGTTATATTCAGTTCAGACATGGATCTTTTCCTTTGCGCTCATTTACTAATAACTGGACAGGTGCTCTGACACAGAGATGTCCATCATGTGCTGTAACAGAGGAAACCGAGGCACATAGTCTTTTTTTGGCCTAATTTAAAAGAAACATAGGTCCAAATGGCTGGTCCAATTGTGTAGGCACTTAGGAAGATCACACTGCAAATTGGCACTTAGAATTTTGATATATGATACACATCAACCAATTGTTTTTGCTGTTTCGAGATATCTGTTTACAATTTGGTGTGTACGAAAAATGTTTTTATGACTACATTAATGTTTATACGACCATGGTCATGACTTTGCACTTGGTATTTGTTCTCCAGTCAAAGATAACAATAAGTGATAATATACAAGGTTTTGCACACAGAGATAGCTTCAATCTCCTCATGTAAATTTTGACGATTCAAGATATAAAGCTGAGTGCTTTATTTGATTCCTAGTGCAGCATAAAAAGCCTGGATTGCTTAATTTTCAAAAAGATTTTAATGCACTTTGACTCCAGGCTTTGTGCACCCCCTGCTTTCCCATTTTAGGCAAAGTAGAGCAGTTTTTAGATAATGCCTACCTTAGGATAGTCTACCATGCAAGGCAGACTCCTGTGGTGTACATCTTCAAGGCTTCCACTGTAGGTCTTTGTCTTCTAGGAATTTATTTAAGTACGGTGGTGCCCATTTGTATTTTACTAATTTTAAAATTGTTTTATTTATGTTGTGTTGTAGTAGGAATTTACAAGGAATTGTATTTTATCTAGGAGTCCTCCTTTATAACTTGAGTGGAACGATTGTGTTTTGCACTATACTGAGCTGTTTTATTCTGAATTTTATATTTAACTAGTGGCTTTATTTATCACTATGTTGGCTGTAATATGTACTTTTATGGTTTTTTAACCGAAACAAAGTCAATAAATGAAATTGAAATTGATATCTCTATAATAATGACAATGTGTATTCCAGCGAGAATCTTTTCCAATGATGCAAAGCGCTCTGCTGAGAACTGTATGTTATGGGAGTTGATTGTCACTTAATATATGGAATGTATGCCGCCCTAGATTTACTGGGCACTACTCAAGGTCATATAGTAATCTTGTTGTAGCTAGTCTCTAGGTATATAATTTATATCATGTCAGCATTGAAGTTTCTTAAAGAGCTGGGATAGTCATCTGATGAGTCAGTGGCTGAAAATGTGGAAAAGGAATTTAACCCACTCAGACTAATGTGGTAAGTTACATGAAAAAATGGGGTGGAATTACACCCCAATACCAGACGCACAGCGTTGCATTAAGCATGACAAAATTGCCAAGTTGTTCCAATTTCACCAAGTTTTATGCCATTTTCATCAAAAGCTTCTCCTTATTCATTACTTATGTTGTTGTCACAAGGGAGGTATTCACGTATACACTGTGTCCTTAATGCAGCAGAAATGCCAACGGGCCTTATCCTGAAGCCAGGAGTGTGCGTGAATAATCCTCAAAGTTAATCATTGTCACCCAATGCATTTCGGGCCTTTTATGGCCCTTCATCAGGGGTTCTCTACAAATTCAAAAAACATTCATGTTAGACTGTGTTTTTAAACCGCTTAAAACATATTCTATGTTGCGCTTAACGTTAAACGTTTGTACCTTAAGTTCCAGCTCGCCCTATAACCGATGTTTTCCCGCTAAAATCGTAGCTCAACACTACCACTAAGTAGGTGCCCAGATCAGCCTCCCTCGAACTCCCTCAATTTGACTCGTATTTCACTTTCTAGACTCTCCCTGTTCAGTTCACATTCAAACAAAAACAGCCCCTCTTCCGATTTAATTATCCCTCCAACACTCCGTTTATCTACACTATCCATACCTTCAAAATCTGTTCTTGTTGACGTCTTCCCAGCATGTATGTAACCATCATAGTCCTCCGCTCTCTACTCCAACTGCCTTTTAAGCACCTGTGGCTTGTCTCCGCCCCTCCATACTCTGCCCATTGACGTCCACCCGAACTTTAACCTGCGTAGCCCATGGTACACGGAAAATGCGATCACAATATCAATGTTATAATCTATTACTCACTAGTGTCCTTCTATTAACAATTTATTAATCTAACATCTCGTGATAACTGTGTGTATGTAAAATGCTCTTACTGATTCCGTGTTGTCCGTGCATGTTCCTGCCTTCCCAAGTTCATCCTTTCCCTACCCCTTCACATTACCCATGGTCCGTCGCTGCCACTACCATTCATCCTACAAATCCCATAACACACCACTTTTTCCGTCACCAAAGTTGTTCTCCCATTCTATAATTCGTCCTCACCCTACCCTGCCAAATTTCCTATATACCAACACTATCACTACCTTTCATCCTACAAATCCCATCTTGCCAAACAATTCTATGAATGTTAACCCTCAGCATAATTTTCACAGTCTATCTAGGCATCAACCTTAAATTCCCCCGCCCACCCGCAGATGTCATTAATAACGTCGGTTATACAATGTCACGCATTTAGTTTTTCAACGTAAGCTGGTAAACATTTAATTAGCTGTTTAAATAGGTAATAAGCGTGCTTAAGCGTATGATGTTAAAACATGAATAAACCCAAAATAAAACCACAATCTTCCATCAAATACTTAGAGAAAAAAGTTCATAAAGATTCACTTTAAAGGAAATTAGATGTTTCAATTGTCTCTCTTGTGACGATGTTATCTCTGTTGATTCTTTTCCATAATCCAAGGGTGCAACTCGTCAAATGGGCAGTATACATCAAACAAAAAGGGAGTGATAGAGTGCACACCAATTTATTCCTTTTCATCAAATAGTTTGTTCAGTATTTCTTCCATTCGCGTGCAAGCCCAGAATCGTGGTCTGCCCAGATCCACGTACTTGTGGAGACATGAAAAAATGGGGTGGAATTACACCCCAATACCAGACGCACAGCGTTGCATTAAGCATGACAAAATTGCCAAGTTGTTCCAATTTCACCAAGTTTTATTCCATTTTCATCAAAAGCTTCTCCTTATTCATTACTTATGTTGTTGTCACAAGGGAGGTATTCACGTATACACTGTGTCCTTAATGCAGCAGAAATGCCAATGGGCCTTATCCTGAAGCCAGGAGTGTGCGTGAATAATCCTCAAAGTTAATCATTGCCACCCAATGCATTTCGGGCCTTTTATGGCCCTTCATCAGGGGTTCTCTACAAATTCAAAAAACATTCATGTTAGACTGTGTTTTTAAACCGCTTAAAACATATTCTATGTTGCGCTTAACGTTAAACGTTTGTACCTTAAGTTCCAGCTTGCCCTATAACCGATGTTTTCCCGCTAAAATTGTAGCTCAACACTACCACTAAGTAGGTGCCCAGATCAGCCTCCCCTCGAACTCCCTCAATTTGACTCGTATTTCACCTTCTAGACTCGCACTGTTCAGTTCACATTCAAACAAAAACAGCCCCTCTTCCAATTTAATTATCCCTCCAACACTCCGTTTATCTACACTATCCATACCTTCAAAATCTGTTCTTGTTGACGTCTTCCCAGCATGTATGTAACCATCATAGTCCTCCGCTCTCTACTCCAACTGCCTTTTAAGCACCTGTGGCTTGTCTCCGCCCCTCCATACTCTGCCCATTGACGTCCACCCGAACTTTAACCTGCGTAGCCCATGGTACACGGAAAATGCGATCACAATATCAATGTTATAATCTATTACTCACTAGTGTCCTTCTATTAACAATTTATTAATCTAACATCTCGTGATAACTGTGTGTATGTAAAATGCTCTTACTGATTCCGTGTTGTCCGTGCATGTTCCTGCCTTCCCAAGTTCATCCTTTCCCTACCCCTTCACATTACCCATGGTCCGTCGCTGCCACTACCATTCATCCTACAAATCCCATAACACACCACTTTTTCCGTCACTAAAGTTGTTCTCCCATTCTATAATTCGTCCTCACCCTACCCTGCCAAATGTCCCATATACCAACACTATCACTACCTTTCATCCTACAAATCCCATCTTGCCAAACAATTCTATGAATGTTAACCCTCAGCATAATTTCCACAGTCTATCTAGGCATCAACCTTAAATTCCCCGCCCACCCGCAGATGTCATTAATAACGTCGGTTATACAATGTCACGCATTTAGTTTTTCAACGTGAGCTGGTAAACATTTAATTAGCTGTTTAAATAGGTGATAAGCGTGCTTAAGCGTATGATGTTAAAACATGAATAAACCCAAAATAAAACCACAATCTTCCATCAAATACTTAGAGAAAAAGTTCATAAAGATTCACTTTAAAGGAAATTAGATGTTTCAATTGTCTCTCTTGTGACGATGTTATCTCTGTTGATTCTTTTCCATAATCCAAGGGTGCAACTCGTCAAATGGGCAGTATACATCAAACAAAAAGGGAGTGATAGAGTGCACACCAATTTATTCCTTTTCATCAAATAGTTTGTTCAGTATTTCTTCCATTCGCGTGCAAGCCCAGAATCGTGGTCTGCCCAGATCCACGTACTTGTGAGAGACATGAAAAAATGGGGTGGAATTACACCCCAATACCAGACGCACAGCGTTGCATTAAGCATGACAAAATTGCCAAGTTGTTCCAATTTCACCAAGTTTTATTCCATTTTCATCAAAAGCTTCTCCTTATTCATTACTTATGTTGTTGTCACAAGGGAGGTATTCACGTATACACTGTGTCCTTAATGCAGCAGAAATGCCAACGGGCCTTATCCTGAAGCCAGGAGTGTGCGTGAATAATCCTCAAAGTTAATCATTGTCACCCAATGCATTTCGGGCCTTTTATGGCCCTTCATCAGGAGTTCTCTACCAATTCAAAAAACATTCATGTTAGACTGTGTTTTTAAACCGCTTAAAACATATTCTATGTTGCGCTTAACGTTAAACGTTTGTACCTTAAGTTCCAGCTCGCCCTATAACCGATGTTTTCCCGCTAAAATTGTAGCTCAACACTACCACTAAGTAGGTGCCCAGATCAGCCTCCCCTCGAACTCCCTCAATTTGACTCGTATTTCACCTTCTAGACTCTCCCTGTTCAGTTCACATTCAAACAAAAACAGCCCCTCTTCCAATTTAATTATCCCTCCAACACTCCGTTTATCTACACTATCCATACCTTCAAAATCTGTTCTTGTTGACGTCTTCCCAGCATGTATGTAACCATCATAGTCCTCCGCTCTCTACTCCAACTGCCTTTTAAGCACCTGTGGCTTGTCTCCGCCCCTCCATACTCTGCCCATTGACGTCCACCCGAACTTTAAGCTGCGTAGCCCATGGTACACGGAAAATGCGATCACAATATCAATGTTATAATCTATTACTCACTAGTGTCCTTCTATTAACAATTTATTAATCTAACATCTCGTGAATACTGTGTGTATGTAAAATGCTCTTACTGATTCCGTGTTGTCCGTGCATGTTCCTGCCTTCCCAAGTTCATCCTTTCCCTACCCCTTCACATTACCCATGGTCCGTCGCTGCCACTACCATTCATCCTACAAATCCCATAACACACCACTTTTTCCGTCACTAAAGTTGTTCTCCCATTCTATAATTCGTCCTCACCCTACCCTGCCAAATGTCCCATATACCAACACTATCACTACCTTTCATCCTACAAATCCCATCTTGCCAAACAATTCTATGAATGTTAACCCTCAGCATAATTTCCACAGTCTATCTAGGCATCAACCTTAAATTCCCCGCCCACCCGCAGATGTCATTAATAACGTCGGTTATACAATGTCACGCATTTAGTTTTTCAACGTGAGCTGGTAAACATTTAATTAGCTGTTTAAATAGGTGATAAGCGTGCTTAAGCGTATGATGTTAAAACATGAATAAACCCAAAATAAAACCACAATCTTCCATCAAATACTTAGAGAAAAAGTTCATAAAGATTCACTTTAAAGGAAATTAGATGTTTCAATTGTCTCTCTTGTGACGATGTTATCTCTGTTGATTCTTTTCCATAATCCAAGGGTGCAACTCGTCAAATGGGCAGTATACATCAAACAAAAAGGGAGTGATAGAGTGCACACCAATTTATTCCTTTTCATCAAATAGTTTGTTCAGTATTTCTTCCATTCGCGTGCAAGCCCAGAATCGTGGTCTGCCCAGATCCACGTACTTGTGAGAGACATGAAAAAATGGGGTGGAATTACACCCCAATACCAGACGCACAGCGTTGCATTAAGCATGACAAAATTGCCAAGTTGTTCCAATTTCGCCAAGTTTTATTCCATTTTCATCAAAAGCTTCTCCTTATTCATTACTTATGTTGTTGTCACAAGGAGGTATTCACGTATACACTGTGTCCTTAATGCAGCAGAAATGCCAACGGGCCTTATCCTGAAGCCAGGAGTGTGCGTGAATAATCCTCAAAGTTAATCATTGTCACCCAATGCATTTCGGGCCTTTTATGGCCCTTCATCAGGAGTTCTCTACAAATTCAAAAAACATTCATGTTAGACTGTGTTTTTAAACCGCTTAAAACATATTCTATGTTGCGCTTAACGTTAAACGTTTGTACCTTAAGTTCCAGCTCGCCCTATAACCGATGTTTTCCCGCTAAAATTGTAGCTCAACACTACCACTAAGTAGGTGCCCAGATCAGCCTCCCCTCGAACTCCCTCAATTTGACTCGTATTTCACCTTCTAGACTCTCCCTGTTCAGTTCACATTCAAACAAAAACAGCCCCTCTTCCAATTTAATTATCCCTCCAACACTCCGTTTATCTACACTATCCATACCTTCAAAATCTGTTCTTGTTGACGTCTTCCCAGCATGTATGTAACCATCATAGTCCTCCGCTCTCTACTCCAACTGCCTTTTAAGCACCTGTGGCTTGTCTCCGCCCCTCCATACTCTGCCCATTGACGTCCACCCGAACTTTAACCTGCGTAGCCCATGGTACACGGAAAATGCGATCACAATATCAATGTTATAATCTATTACTCACTAGTGTCCTTCTATTAACAATTTATTAATCTAACATCTCGTGAATACTGTGTGTATGTAAAATGCTCTTACTGATTCCGTGTTGTCCGTGCATGTTCCTGCCTTCCCAAGTTCATCCTTTCCCTACCCCTTCACATTACCCATGGTCCGTCGCTGCCACTACCATTCATCCTACAAATCCCATAACACACCACTTTTTCCGTCACTAAAGTTGTTCTCCCATTCTATAATTCGTCCTCACCCTACCCTGCCAAATTTCCCATATACCAACACTATCACTACCTTTCATCCTACAAATCCCATCTTGCCAAACAATTCTATGAATGTTAACCCTCAGCATAATTTTCACAGTCTATCTAGGCATCAACCTTAAATTCCCCCTCCCACCCGCAGATGTCATTAATAACGTCGGTTATACAATGTCACGCATTTAGTTTTTCAACGTGAGCTGGTAAACATTTAATTAGCTGTTTAAATAGGTGATAAGCGTGCTTAAGCGTATGATGTTAAAACATGAATAAACCCAAAATAAAACCACAATCTTCCATCAAATACTTAGAGAAAAAGTTCATAAAGATTCACTTTAAAGGAAATTAGATGTTTCAATTGTCTCTCTTGTGACGATGTTATCTCTGTTGATTCTTTTCCATAATCCAAGGGTGCAACTCGTCAAATGGGCAGTATACATCAAACAAAAGGGAGTGATAGAGTGCACACCAATTTATTCCTTTTTATCAATTGGGGTGTAATTCCACCCCATTTTGTCATGTGTCTCACAAGTACGTGGATCTGGGCAGACCACGATTCTGGGCTTGCACGCGAACGGAAGAAATACTGAACAAACTATTTGATGAAAAGGAATAAATTGGTGTGCACTCTATCACTCCCTTTTTGTTTGATGTATACTGCCCATTGGGCGGGGGAATTTAAGGTTGATGCCTAGATAGACTGTGAAAATTATGCTGCGGGTTAACATTCATAGAATTGTTTGGCAAGATGGGATTTGTAGGATGAAAGGTAGTGATAGTGTTGGTATATGGGAAATTTGGCAGGGTAGGGTGAGGACGAATTATAGAATGGGAGAACAACTTTAGTGACGGAAAAAGTGGTGTGTTATGGGATTTGTAGGATGAATGGTAGTGGCAGCGACGGACCATGGGTAATGTGAAGGGGTAGGGAAAGGGAAAGGATGAACTTGGGAAGGCAGGAACATGCACGGACAACACGGAATCAGTAAGAGCATTTTACATACACACAGTTATCACGAGATGTTAGATTAATAAATTGTTAATAGAAGGACACTAGTGAGTAATAGATTATAACATTGATATTGTGATCGCATTTTCCGTGTACCATGGGCTACGCAGGTTAAAGTTCGGGTGGACGTCAATGGGCAGAGTATGGAGGGGCGGAGACAAGCCACAGGTGCTTAAAAGGCAGTTGGAGTAGAGAGCGGAGGACTATGATGGTTACATACATGCTGGGAAGACGTCAACAAGAACAGATTTTGAAGGTATGGATAGTGTAGATAAACGGAGTGTTGGAGGGATAATTAAATTGGAAGAGGGGCTGTTTTTGTTTGAATGTGAACTGAACAGGGAGAGTCTAGAAGGTGAAATACGAGTCAAATTGAGGGAGTTCGAGGGGAGGCTGATCTGGGCACCTACTTAGTGGTAGTGTTGAGCTACGATTTTAGCGGGAAAACATCGGTTATAGGGCGAGCTGGAACTTAAGGTACAAACGTTTAACGTTAAGCGCAACATAGAATATGTTTTAAGCGGTTTAAAAACACAGTCCAACATGAATGTTTTTTGAATTTGTAGAGAACCCCTGATGAAGGGCCATAAAAGGCCCGAAATGCATTGGGTGACAATGATTAACTTTGAGGATTATTCACGCACACTCCTGGCTTCAGGATAAGGCCCGTTGGCATTTCTGCTGCATTAAGGACACAGTGTATACGTGAATACCTCACTTGTGACAACAACATAAGTAATGAATAAGGAGAAGCTTTTGATGAAAATGGAATAAAACTTGGTGAAATTGGAACAACTTGGCAATTTTGTCATGCTTAATGCAACGCTGTGCGTCTGGTATTGGGGTGTAATTCCACCCCATTTTTTCATGTGTCTCACAAGTACGTGGATCTGGGCAGAGCACGATTCTGGGCTTGCACGCGAACGGAAGAAATACTGAACAAACTATTTGATGAAAAGGAATAAATTGGTGTGCACTCTATCACTCCCTTTTTGTTTAATGTGGTAAGTTGCCATATGTCCTGTGCAGGACCATTGTCATTTTCCCTATGTTAGCATGAGCAAGTTGCAGATTGCCCTCTGCTTTTCGAGCGTTACTATACAAACGTATTCTGCTTTATGCCACACTATACTTTCACACAGAACCTGCTGTTGGTTATGCATTCTGTTCTTTCCTGGGATTTTCCTGAACACTGTAGACAAGGTCAAACAACAATGCCCCTTGTTATTTTGTTCTGGTCAGGGCCTAGCACCCAGACAAAACACGCAAATGCAGCTGCTGTTTGGGAACACATACTTTTGTCATATAGCTAGAGAGGCAACAACACCCTTGGAGAGGGATCTTTCCAGGGAAGAGATCGTGACAGCACCTGAGATGTAGAACTTTCATCTGTGCATGCTAAGGTACGGGGTCTGCTGCCAACACCAGAGCTCTTCTGATATATAATCATTTTGCTTCTGTAGAAAGGGAGGGGCGTTAGGCTACCCTGTCTTATATAATGACAGCTCCTTTTATGACTTATGGACTACTTACTATGCTGACCGTATTTGTGTTAGGATTTTCTTACTTACTGTGTCATGTATACTTCATACAAGAGCATGATAGTTAAAATAAACATTTTAAACGTTTTTCGTGCCTCTATCAGATCTTATTGTGGACTAGTACGAGTGTGAAAGCTGAAAGGGTGTGTCCTGTAACCGCCATTCCTGAGAGGGTCTGGAGTGTTGTGTTCTGGGGTGTCTAATCACTTGTTCCTCTGTGAGTGAGTAGGAGGGCAAGTGAGACACTATAGCTAATTAGTCCCAGGCTTTGGGTACTCAGGTGGTAGGATGACTCAGTCCCTGCCTACTAAGGCTCTATTATCCCAAGCATGGTTCTGTGACTCCGGAGTATGCTTCCGGTACAGATCGTGTACCCGACGCTGAGATTCCAATCATAGCGTACTCGCTTCAGATTGAAAGCTAATTGAAGCCTATTACATATTGGTGCCTTCGGATATAACCGCAACGCACAGGACGAATTACCGGTCCTTGACTTTGAGGTGTGTAATATAATCACTGGATACAATCTTTGGATTTTATTGGATAGAGGATTAATTGACCAGCCGGGTCGGAATTATAATCGGCAGAGAGGTGACTGAATATAGAACATACAGAGCCGGACAGCCTTGAAGAAGTCGAGGGGTAACCCCCATACGACGAAACATGTGGTGGCTGGGCGTTGTTGAATAAAGGACAAAGAAAAGACTAAAAAAAGACATTATTAACTTTTGTTTTCGTGCTCCAATTATATGATGAACTCTCATTGAAGACTTGAGCGTGTGCATAGGATAAGAATTAATGTCTTGAAGGGCCCTTGGGTCCAGCATTTTGGGGGGTCTAGGGTATTTTCCCCTTACCTGTTGCACCGCATATATAACGAAGAAACACATACTGACGCTAATTTGGTAGGCACCAATTTTCCTAGTCAATAACACCCCTTTAGCACCAGTAACAAAGTATCGGTGGTCAAAGTTCAGGAAGCCCATGAGTGGTTGTAGCTTATGAAGAGCTTTTGAGGCTGGAGCTTCGCACACTTTGCCATTTAAGTTGGCTGATTCCTTTCCTTCACTGGATAACTCATAACCCAGAAAAATGACATTTAGAAAGGAAATTCTAGATTTCCTAACATTCTGTTAATATTCTGCTCTGCTAGATAGTGATAACATTTCTCAAAAGTTTTAAGTGTCCAACTTAATAACTCTAATGAAAATATACCTCTGTATCCTCCAGTAGGATTTCAAAGAACCTAGAATCAAAGTTAAGGTTGCAGTTGGACAGGGTTGCAATAGCTGCCAAAGTGTGTAGAACAAAGTTAAGCTTGTATTTCAGGGGTGATAGTATGGCATTGGGAGCATTTAGAAGAGGATGTATCATTTCAAAGTGCAACTGAGTTAAGACTTTCTGCAACATAGTATTCAGAATGAAATGATAGGAGAGCTGGCCCATACCAGTGAAGTTCTTGGATCTGCTACTTAAGACATTATCAAAGTAGAATTTGAGTAGATAGTGGGCAGTCCAAGATAACTACAGAATATAAAAGAGCTGGGGCCTCCCAAAAAAGTAGTTGAGGACTCTTCTTACCCTCGTGAGTTAGTTTATTGACTTGTAGGGTCAAGCCAAGGGTGTCCATGTCATTAATAATATGCAGGCTGTAAAGAAATGGAAGGGACATCAGCCCAGAGATTCAGATCAACTAATGCAAGAGCACAGCAAGAGATATAAAGTGTATATAAGACTAACTGTAGGAGTTCCGAATGGAAGGCATCAAGGTATTTCTTGGGTGGGTGATAGGTTAGAGTATTGGTGAGAAAGAGGAAGTTTAGCTAGAAACAAACCTCAATAGGGGAAACTCAAATGACTCCTAGGACAGGAATTTGCGCCCTTTGAAAACGAGGGGCTCAAGATGGACCAAGTTCATTCCTGTACAAAATTGGGTACTAGTTGAGAGTGGTGAGAGCCCTACTCAAGTAAGAAACAGTCCTTGTCAGAGTGAACCACAAAAGTCACTAAATAAATTTGTGCTTAACCCTCTAGTATCATGGCACAAAACCAGTCAGGCTTTACTTAGAAGCAATGAGTAAAGTATTTATGCAGCACTCAAACAATAATAAAGTGAAAACACAACACAGGAAAAATCTAGACTCAATTTAGAAAAATAGATTATATTTTAATAAATAAAATGACACCAAAATGACAAAATCGAATAAGTAGAAACAGAGTTATGAATTTACAGGTAAAAATAGCACCAAAAAGCACAAAACCCAACTCACATTAGCTGGTCACACTGGATCAGGTCAATTTCACAAGTTCAGCCTGACCGGGATTGAGCACGGTTCAGATACAGGTACCAGGTTCATCCTGGTGAAGAGTTTACCTTTGCACAGTTCCAAGTCCACTTGAGGAGCCTCAGGTGGAGTATAGCATTTGCCGGAGCCGCAATGAGATTGTTGTTGGCGCAAAGAGCAGGTCGCTGCTGGAGATTCAGGTTGGTGGGAGACTTGGGTGGTTGCTGTTGGCGCGATGACTAGGTTGCCATCAGAGCTTCACATTGATGGGAAACATGAGCAGTCGTTGCTGACCCAAAGAGTAGGTTTGCGTTTGCAAAGAGCCCAAAACGGTGGGATTTTTTCCTTAGTGCAGTTTTTGCAGTTTTGAAGTAAGAGAAATGCACTCTGATGCCAGCCAAGAGTCAAGGACCTGGTGGGACACCTCTTGGGGACCAGGACTTACTCCAACAGAGGCCCGCAGCAGGGCTCAGGAAAGGCCAGTTGGTACTGGTCAGCTGGACAGTTGCAGGGAAGGCCCATAGAAGCCTGTTGTGTCCCTGTAAGCTAACCAGGAGGTCAGCCAACTGACCTATGGAGTCACTTCTGGGGATCTCGGGTTCAAGACAAACAGGCCCAGTTTTCCTTCTTCAGACAGCAGGGCATTCCTTCTTCTGAATTTTCCACAGGTCCTGTAGTGTTCTGATGAGAGGTTCTGACAGTGTCACTATTATACTCACTATCATCCTGTGCATGGGGGTCACTCTCTTTGTCTACTTCTAAACTGGTTCTGGTTAGTGTTGCCGCTTCCAGTGGAATAGGGTCTAAACTGTCTAGGCCAAAAATGGGCACGCTGGCCCAAGTGGTAGCTGCATTTGCCCTTGACAGAGCAGGCAGCCTCAGAAGGTAGGAAGGGTGTGGACACAGCCCAGAAGCTATCCTTTGAAGCTCAGGAAGGGCTCAGTACAACCCCATGCCATCCTGCTCAGGAGTTGAACACCCTTCCTCACATCCAAAATCCTTTTGTTCCCTTGTCTGGAAGGAATACACATCACACCACAGGAGAGCCATTACAGTATTGTGACTCTGTACACTGACATAAAGGCACATATGGTTTAGGCAGAAAAATTGTAACTTTCTAAAAGTGGCATTTCCAGAACAGTAACTTAAATTCTGACTTTACCATTTAAGAGGATTTATAAATACATTTCAAAATATTGACAAAAGTATTTCTTTATCTGCTCCCAAACTGAAGTTATCAGTTATAAAGTGTAATAAGGTAACCCAGTGTTGGTCAATGGGGAAATACCCTTAGTACAGTGAAAAATGACTTTAGGGATTCTTCAGTGTCATGACATGTAAAACGTAAGTACACATGTCCTACTTTTTGAAAACCATGCACCCTATGTGCTGTTAGGGCTTACCTTACTGGGTGACATAGGTTATAAAATGAAGGTTTAAGCCTGGCAAAAGGTTTATTTTGTAAGGTTGAATTGGCAGTTTAAAACGTCACTACAGACTGCAGTGGCAAGCCTAAGGCATGTTTTACAGTGCTACGTTTAGTGGGTGGCACAATGAGTGTTACAGCCCACTAGTGACATTTAATTTACAGGCCCTGGGCACATTTAGTGCAATTTATTAAGGAGTTATAAGTCAATTAAATGCACCAATCAGGGGTAGGTCAATTTTAACATGTTTAGAAGAGTGAGCACATGCATTGTACCACTGGTTAGCAGGAGTAAAATATACAGAGTCTAAAAAGAAACAAAAACAGGTTCAGCAAAGGAAGGTGAGAAAATGGGGTGACTCGCCAGAAAGGGCCCAGTCCAACAATGCCATCTCCTCTTCTTTATCTCCGTTTTTCATCAAGATGTTGTAATTCGGGGAGAGGAGATTGGCAGTATGCTGAGGGGTTGTTGAATCAGGTCTCAGTAATAGCTAGAAAGCAGAGTCCATTAATTAGTGTTAGCTGATGTACTTCATAGTTATCTTTAATTGTGGATCTTGCCCTAATGAGGGCATATAGGGAGGCATTGGTCAAGGAGGGAGATGACTTGTCAGAGGAGTAAAAGGTGTGGACACTGATGTGGAGGCATAGGATATGAGGAGTGGGGGTAGTTATCGATTGCTCAAGCATAAGAGGGGTTGAGAACTCAAATGAGGGACTTTTACTGGAGAATGTTTTGAGCATATTAAAATTCAGGTCAAAGATCCCAAGAGAGAACTCGTACTTATATTTTACTACTGTACCAGATGTCTAAATGGATGCAGTGAATATTAATAAATCAAATACGGATAGGTTATCCAATTTGTGCCAGTAAAGTTTAGTATTTTTCATGCTAGATGTCCAGTTAGTTACACTTTAGGGCATAGCAAGGTTGCATGAATAATAACTCATTTAAAATAATGCTCTGATGATTTTTCTTGAGTCTTTGACCGGTACTCGGGCTTTTCCTGTGTAACACATTATGTCACAGTTCCTCGATTTGCAGACAGTGTTGCAACTAAGTCTACCAGACCCCTACCGTGATGAAACGTGATAAAATAAGAATCTTTGTTGAAAAAAGTAAAAACAAATATCAATGAAAGGATACAAACTTGAGCATTTTGAAGCAATAACCTTCCCTAATGGGACTAACGTTGGAAATGTTTTCCTCAGAGTAGATTTTTTTTTTAGATGTTTAGTTTTGCAGAAATTTAAATTAACTTGTCGGAATATCGCCAAGCTGAATTAACTATTCACAGAAATTGGTAAATGCGAGACTTAAGATGTGTGATTAAAAAATCATTACCCAGACCAATGTATGACCTTTCTTTGTATTGTACAATAGAGCCTTAAATCAATCTTCGTAACTCTAGGCCAAACATGTCCAGACCAACTAATCTGTCTTCATAGTGTATTGAAGACAATGCGTCTGCTTTCTGTTCATCTGTGCACTCCTTTTAAGTTGTTCCTTTGAACAGTACATTGCGTCCTAGTAAAGTGGCAAGTTATCTTCAATGTGTAAGGAATACTAGACCCTTGTAAATTGCACTGCTATAGAAACTCCAGGTAGGAAAGGATTGCTCTGCTGCAGGAAACATTTGAATCTAATTGTTATGTCAGCTGTTGCACACTGTAGCTCAGTATTTAATATAAGGGCAGTTACCAAACATAAAAAATATATTATTTTGGTGCTCTGTCACCTTTCCACCTATATTTATATGTTTAATTGTTGCACTGTGTAATAAAGCTGGTACACTGGATGGGGTTGGCAGGTTTATTGAAGAAAGAGTAGGTATCCACAGAGATAACGTCCTACCCACACAGTGCCAGCAGCAACTGACCAGTGAGAGTTCTAAGGACACTTGAACAAGATGAAGGTTCTAGAATGGAGAACCCCATTCTGAGTGTGGTGCACAGAACATGATGACAGGCAGGTCATTACACACTGTTTTTGGTATTTTCTGTATAACCGCATGTCAATCAGCAGCCCCTTCAGATAACTGGAAGCTCTCAGTTTTGAGAACACAGTGCTCATTTTCGACATGAGATTAGGGAATTTACAGGAATAACACAAGGCCTAAGCTCTTGCATCTAAATTTCGAATCCTACGGCACTGTCTAAACAAGCATTGGCAAAGCCAAAAAGTCTGGCCTAGGCAGCTGGTGCAACGTTTTTTTATTTTTATTTCAAGCAAATGTGTGGGCACCATATAATTTCAATAAAAAGTAGAAATTTAAACCACATTCATAGATAGGGCCGTATTACCAGTGAGGTTTTCTTAAATTATGATTCCATCTAAGTGAGAAGGCTTTCCTATGTTGTTTGTCCCTTGAAGATTCGGGTGGGTAAGAGCAAGACTCTGGAATTTCTTAGATTATATAAAAGGATCCTCGCCCACTGGTACCACCAGTGGCATGCTTCATCATCGAATCCTCACCCACTGCACCTAGTGCTCACCTTCTGGTAGCTTCGCACAGAGCTGTCAAGTTTAACTTCAGGGGATTTGTGTAGAGGTGTGTGTGTGTAGGTGTATATGTGAGTGTATCTGTCAATGAATGTGTGGAGGTGTATATTTGTATGTGTGGGAATGTGAGTACTTGCTTGGCTGGGTGTGTGTGTGAGACAGAGGGGCATATGTACGAGGAAGTGGCGGAGTGAGGCGTTAGCCGTCATGGTTTAATGCCTCACTCCGCCACTTCAGAAACGCAAGGCTGCACCATATTTACAAGGATATGGTGCAGCCTTGCGTTTCCCCCTGGGCTGGTGCTACACTTAGCAGTGTAGCGCCAATGCAGGCACCCTTGCACCATAGTGCAGGGGAAGATTGTTTATTTGGAGGAAGGGTTCCCTTCCTGCATATAAACAATCCTGAAATGCCATTCTGTCATTTTTTTTTAAGGATTGTTTATGTGCAGGAAGGGTCACCTTCCTGTACATAAACAATCGAAGGCTTTTTGCTTTTTCCATGTGTGCTGCACAAGGCAGCACACGGGTAAAAAGCAAAAACGAGGAGAAATAAAGCATTTCTCCTCGTTTTGCCAACTTAAGACCAGGTTTTCCCTGGTCTTAATTTTGGCGCTGCCTCCTATTTACGCTGCCCTTGTAAATAGGGGGCAGCATCAAAATCAGTGGGTGTTGCGGTGGAACGCCCACTGCAACACCCACTACCCACCCCTTTCACACTAAGCATTGCGTGAAAGGGGGCCTTATTTACAAGGCAGCATTAAGTGGCTTAACGCTGCCTTGTAAATAAGGCAAGACGCCTATCGCCATGGGAACGTCACAAAAAGTGGGGCTTGTACATATGCCCCAGAGTGTGTAGGGGTGCATGAGGATGTGTGTGACTGAGTATGCATGTGTGTGAGTGAAAGGGAGAAAACGTTTCTGGATGTGTCTGTAAATGCGTGAATGGGTGTGTGCGTGATGGAGTCTGCGGTTACTCATGTGTGTATGTGTGTGACTGAGAGTGTTGGTGTGTGTGTGTTTGTAGTTCTGCATATGTGTGAGTGAGTGAGTGCGAGTTCATATCTATGGATGTATGAGTATGTATGTGTGTGAGAAAGTATGTGTCATTAAGTGTGTGTGCATGTGTGGGAGAGGATGTGTCTGTGGACGTGTCTGTATGTGTGTGTCTGGGTGTGTGTGTAGTTTGTTTGAGTATGTGTCTATATGTGTGACTGAATATGTGGAGATGTGTGTAGTAGAGTGTGTGTGTGTGTAAGTTGCCTTCTTTTTCTTCTTTGCCCTTTTCTTCCCCTATTGTTGGTAACATGAAAACACCACAAAAATGTAAAAATCAATATCACTTATTTTCTCATATGTTTCTAAATTATAAGGTAAGAATTTTCAGCCACAGCTCCCTCTAAGGTCTAAAGTGGCTGTCACCCCTGCTAGGTCACATGACGACATATATACAAAACATATGCAAGATTTTAGCTTGCACACGTTTGTCTACTATAGCCTTATATGGCCATTAAATACCCAGCTCCAGTGTTAAAGGCCCGAGCCAAAGGCCTTTAACAATGGAGCAGGACTTTAATGCCAGTATAGCCCAGCTACGGAGGGCTATGAGGCTATTAGAACATTCTGCCACTAGAGGGCAGAATGTTCTAACAAATAAAACAAAGGCCTCACAGAGTCCAAGGTGATTGAAATCCCCTTGTGCTTTGGAATGTTGGAGCTCCAGGCTTCTACCCGCCATTAGAAGCCTGGAGCACTCCATTGGTTTCAATGGACTCCCAACATTACAATGTTCTAATACTGATGATCCTTCATTTTCTATAACTTTGGCTCAAAATAAATGAGATAGGATTTTGACAATTTCCATGGTTATCTCTGTTTGAATGTAAGGCAAGTGCCATTACACTCTGTCCATTTAGTTCTATTTTTCAAATATAATGTGTAGTGACATTATCTAATACTCTCTCCCTCATGGAAAATGATGGCAATTGTAGTGCATGTTTTCCATGAAAGTGAAATCTGTCCAGCTTTAATTTTGGAAATTTGGGTTTTGATTTTAGTACCATCTGCCCTACATCTTTGCAGCATTAAGATGACATATTTATTGGTGTGATAAACAATTACAGTTTTTTTTTGTAAACAAACTTTTATTAAGTCCTGTGCCATCTGTACAACAATACATCATCTTTCCAGTTGCAATAAACAGCGTACATTTGTTCATGTAAATCGTATTCTCATGGCATTAAACTGGTCTGGTATACTGGCTTCCGGCGTTGCGGCTATAGGTTGAACTCCTCCACCCGCGAGTCAGCATTATTGTAATGATTACACAGATCATAGAGAAGTATGCGAATCAACAATGTTACATTTGGTTGAGGGACAGCTGGGCAATGAGGCAATGGCAGGGGCTCTAGATCGTGTTTGTGTAAGGGGGTGTGTGGGTGTCCCCGCCAATATGAGTACTGTTAGAAATGGGATTTTTGGTAGGCTAGGGCATGTGCCAAAGCCAGGCAGAAACCACCACTCTAGTCAGGATAAGGGAGTTACACTCCTAAAATAACCCCTGCTCACCCCCTTGGTAGCTTGGCACGAGCAGTCAGGCTTATCTCAGAGGCAGTGTGTAAAGCATTTGCACATAACCAACAGTAATACAGTGTAAGCACTACAAAAGGATACCACAAAAGTTTAGAAAAATATCCAATATTTTTATATACTTAAGACAAGACCAAAAATGATAAAAATCCACAATACAGTACTTAGAAATCTTCAGTTATCAAAACATGCTTGAAAAACAGTTCCTTGATGTCGATAGCTCCGTCCGGGGCTATCACGGCGTCGTGAACAAACAAATCCAAACAGTTCTGGCTGACCGCGGTGTCGCAGGCCAGCTACGGTGTCAAGAAGACCCGCTAACAGTACCTTTTAGAAATGCAGGGCGTCGGCAACCTCTCGTTGAGCTTCCGAAAGCACGGCGTCCTCAGGCGTCGGTTCCGGAGGTCGGTGCAGGAGTCGTCGGGGCCCTCGAAGTCACACGCGTTGCAGATCAAACTCCTCTCTGTTGAAGTCAGGAGCGCTGGCGTCGGCAGGAGTCGGGTGCTGCGGTGCGAAGTGCAGCAGTGCGGCGTGCGGTGCCCTCAGGTCACAGTGCGAGCAGCGGCTCGGTGGCGGCATCAGCAGGCATCGTCGGTGAGACCAGGGTCGCGGTGTGAAGTGACGGCGGCGCTCGTCGCGGTGCTGGCAGGTCACGGTGCAAGCAGCGGCGTCGTCGTTGCTGAAGCGCTGTCGTTGGCTGACGAACGGGATTCGATGGCGCCGGCATCGGTAGGCCAAGGCTGCGGTGTGGGATAAGGGCGGTGCGTCGTGTAACTTTACGAGCGGTGCCCTCGAACCACGGTGCAAGCAGCGGCGGAGATTTTGGCGTGGAGCGGCGTCGTCGGGGATACCAAGGCGTCGTCGCGAGGCGGTCCGAATGCATTGCCCACAGGTCGCGGTGCGAGCAGCGGCTCGGTGGCGGCATCAGCATGCGTCGTCGGTGAGACCAGGGTCGCGGTGCGGCGTTGCAGCAGTGCCCTCTGCGGGGCCTTCAGGACACAGAGTGAGCAGCGGCGTCGTAGACGGCGTTGGGTTGCTTTTTCTTCTGTTGCAGCACAAAACACACAGTCCCCAATGCTGAGGGCAGAAGAACTTGAAGTCTTTGCTGTTCCTGAGACTTCTTGAACAGGGGGCAAGCTCTACCTCAAGCCCTTGGAGAAACTCACAAAAGTAGATTGCAGAAAGTTCAGTCCAGTCCTTTCACTGCCCAAGACAGAAGCAGCCACTGCAGGCCAACACAGCAAAGCACATCAGCAAAGTGGTAGTTCCTCCTCACAGCTTCTCCAGCTCTTCTTCTTGGCAGTCTTCTTGGTCCAAAAGAGTTCTACCGTTCAGGGGTCTGGGCCCCAATATTTATATCCCAAAATCCTTGGATCTCTTAGGCAGAGAGTGTCTGTGCCCAGCCAGAACCAGTTCTGCCTTCTCTGGTCTGACTTCCTGGCAGGAGGTGGAGACGGCATTGTCAGAGGCAGACCAGGCCCTTTGAAGTGCAAGGAAATCTCCTCCCCCTTCCCCAATTGCAGCCCAGGTCTATTCAGCCCTTTCCTGACCCACCTAGACTATCTGGCCACTCCTGCTCCCCAGCCTTCTGTCATCCAAAACCCAGACAGGCAATCCACATTCCAGCAGAGGCACACGGGATGACTGAACAAGAAAATACCTACTTTCTAAAAGTGGTGTTTTCAAACACAGAATGGAAAAATCACCTTCACTAAAAGATGCATCTTTAGATTCTGAGTTCAGGCATACTAAACTTTATTTCCCTACCTAATTCCCCGGACCAGTTATGTTTATAAGATGTTATAAACAAACTCCCCATTTTGTCCTATAGGGAACAGGTAGCCTTGCAATAGTGAAAAACGAAATTGGCCGTAATTCACTATCAGGACATGCCACACACACCAGGGCATGCCCTACTTTTCACATACACTGCACCCTGCCCACAGGGGTACCTTGGGCCTACCTTAGGTGTGCCTGACATGTAAGAAAAGGGAAGGTTAGGGACTGGCAAGTGTGTGCACTGGCCAAGTCGACATGGCAGTTACAAACTGCATGCAGACTCTGCAATGGCAGGTCTGAGTTACCTTTTCAGGACTACTCACGTGGGTGGCACAATCAGTGCTGCAGGCCCACTAGTAGCATTTGATTTACAGGCCCTGGCACACTCAGTGCACTTTACTAGGGACTAACAAGTAAATCAAATATCCAATCATGGAAACACCAATCCATAACACAATTTACACAGAGAGCATATGCACTTTAGCACTGATTAGCAGTGGTAAAGTACCCAGAGCCCTAAAACAAACACAAACAGGTCAGGGAAAAATATGAGGAAGAAGCAAAAAGTTTGGGGATAACCCTGCAAAAAGGGCCATTTCCAACAAGTACCTTTATTTAGGTGTTGTTTGTGCTGGGTCTTCAGGCGCTCCCTCTGCAGTCTCAGAATCATGGTGTGTTAGGTCGTGCACCAGGGCTTCCCAGGACCTAGCCACATCTATGTTTCGCAATCCTCTAGTAGCCTCCCTTAGAAGTGTCCGTCCCTCGCATTCTGCCCATTTCAAGAATTCCTTTTTCCGAGTAGCTAATCTAGGGCCCCCTGTCAATTTCCAGTTCCTGGCTATTTCTCGCTTAGCCAGTACGAATGCCAGGTCTTGGAATTTGCTAGTGACTTTAAACTTTGCAGTGTGAGGGAACCATCCAAGTAGGGAATGGACTGGGGAGTACGGGAGCTCCCTGTTGATGGCCTCACCTACTATATATAAGACCCCTTCCCAGTACTTGCATAATTTTGGACATTCCCAAAACATGTGCAGGATTGTGCACAGTCTCCTCCGCATTGCAGAAGGGTGCATCTTCTATGTTACCGTATCTACTTATGCATTCACGGGTCAGGTAAGCCCTATGAAGAACATAATAATTTAGCAGTTTGAAGCGTGCATTTCTGGAGACCTTAGGGATACCTGCCAGTATATTGTACCGTTCCTTTGTCGGGATTGGGGTGGCCAAGTCCACTTCCCACTGGAGACGCAGCTTCTCCAGCGGTCGTAGTTCATCTACGTAGAGTGCTTTATACAAACAGGAGGCTGCCTTAATAGTGCCTGCTGAGAAGGCCATATAGGAGCAACTCTGTTGTGGTGGGGGTTCCGCAGTTCCGGTCTGCCAATGTGATAGAACTTCTGCTCTACAGTCTGGACATGCATTATTTTGCACAACTTTGTTTATTAATTTGTCAATTGCCACTGATTTACAATCTGGTATGGCTACATACACAAATCGCTCTGAGTGAATGTGAGTTGTTGAGATGTTGATAATTCTCACATTCAAATTGCCATGAGTAGCTTATTTGAAGGAAATCATTTAGTGGAATTTACTCATTTTCTAGAATGTCTAAAATTACTATTAGAAATTCTTGAACAACTGTTTGCGAATTTAGACTAAATTGTGTGACACTAGTATACGCGTCAACACTATCACTTATACCTGTCGCATAGTGACAAATATATTTCTGGCTTTGCGCAGACCTCAGGAGAGTTGACAGTGCTCTATATAATGGGTTGTCTTGGTTTTCTTCAATTCCCTTAGTTGCTGGATATAACAGAAACAGGATAGTGAGAACTACATTGCAATGACAGTTAACTCCAGATACATTGGGGAATTCACATCTAACTATTTTTGCTACATTTTCTACTTTCACCTTTTTTAGTACCTTTTATTTTACATTGTCCTTTTTATGGCCTTTACTTTCCTCATCAAGAAAATGTGACGATTATCTAGAGGGCCTGGGGAAAACATGGCGGCCGGTTAAGACGTGGTCGCGGAGGCTCCCGAGGCTAGAGATCAGGATGACAATTCCATAATACCCAGTGGATACTTTGTGAAATCGGCGCATATTATCTGAATGGAAAAAGTTACAGGATGAACTAGAGTGCTTACGGCGTGCACAGACTTAGGTTAGCTGATCTTCTAAGCGCAGGAAGGAATTTAACTGCAGACTTACTTCGTGGTTCTGCTTGTTTGTGCCTTTTGGCGCGAGGGCCCCCTGGGGGGGCAGGCGATCTCATGGAGGCTGCGGGGCTGCCCGACTGGGACTCCTGCTGGGCTCATGCAGCTCGGGAGCTCGGCAGGGGCCTGAGGGCGGTGGCTCAGCGCTCCATCTGGGGCAGCTTGGGTAGATGCAGCACAAGAGCGGGTGAAGCGAGCTCCTGTAAGGCAGGCAGACTGTCGGTGTTACACGCAGGACAGGAGTCCTCTGAGCCCTTGGAGTCCTCTTAGGCCGGGAAGACCACCAGGAATACATCACAAGAGTCAGGTCAGACTTGTTCAGGTGGAAGAAGTGGTGTGGGAGGAAGTGTTGGGGGAAACTGGAGGGAGAATGTAGTGTTGTCACCAAAGGCAGGAGACACCCGGTTCTCCCAAAAAACCAGCAAAACCAGCAAAACGCCTCTATGATCACAAAAGCTGGCGGTGACCCGAATGTGGTGGTACCCCAATCAGTGGGGAGTGTGGTAGGGGTAGTGGGGAAAAGCGCGCTGC
This sequence comes from Calotriton arnoldi, assembly GCA_963921515.1. Classification (NCBI taxonomy): domain Eukaryota; kingdom Metazoa; phylum Chordata; class Amphibia; order Caudata; family Salamandridae; genus Calotriton; species Calotriton arnoldi. The sequence goes on along the minus strand of CAWUFW010009576.1, from coordinate 563,100 downwards.
ATGGTAGATACCATTTGAGAAGCTTTGAGGCAAGAAACTGTACAAAGGGCATACTGAGTAGGACTCAGAAGAACACCAGAGGGTCAGAGCCCGCTCCTTCCTTTAAAGTTGGCGAGGATACAGGAGAGTGGGTGACCCCAAAAAAGAGGAGGTCGAGAGGGAAAAAAAGGGAGCTACAGACAACCAACCTTAAAATTACCCCCTCATTAAGGACTTTCTTTGAAATAGTACCAAAGACTTTGCTGTTAAAGATCCCAGCTTTGGTTTATCCTGGGAATAGGGTGGAAGGAGATCAAGACATCGTAAGTCCAAACAAATTTCAGGTGCTGGCGAATTCTTTGGACTCTCAGGAAATAGTCCCCCCAGAAACACAAAAAATAGTCCAGGAAGGCTCAGGGGTGTCTTTCCCCCCCGGAAGCATGGATCCTTATGCCTCCCACCCAGAATTAACATCCGGCAAAGGCCCACCAGAATCTTTGGAGAGTGGAGGGGAGGAGAGCTCAAAAGAGGTAGGCCAAACTCAACATCAACTCCAAGGTCAGTCACAACATCAGTCAGTCTCGGATCTTATTCAGATGTTAACCTCTGAGGTTAGAAACAGATTTGAAATATCCGAAACCAATCAAAAAGAGATTAGAGTCTCCTGTGATAGTTTGGAAAATAAATTTGATGACATTGTGGTTAGGACCTCGCAGCTGGAAAATTCAGTGAGAGACTTAACGCTGCAGTCTGAGGCCAACTCGAAGGAGATTACACTCCTAAAGGGGAATGAGGTTCTGCTGAAGGAAAAGATGGAATCATTAGAGAACAACCAGAGAAGAAATAATCTTCGCATCTTAAAAATCCCGGAAGGGACAGAGGGTGAGGATATCAAGGTATTTGTGGCACGACTGATTAAACTGGGAGTGCATATGGAGTGCACAGAAGAAGACCTGGTTAAAGACATGCAGAGGGTCCATAGAGACCCATTTAGGTTAAATTTGAATAAACAAAACCCAGGAAAATCCTGGTTAACTTTCACACTTACAAAGTTAAGGAAGAAATACTCACAAAAGCCTTAAGACAGAAAAACCTATCAGTAGATGGAATTAACTTCGATATCAGATCTGATGTCTCTCAAATTACGGCCAACAAGCAATGGGAGTTCAGTAACCTGATTGAGCCCTTCAGAAAACTGGGTGCGACGGCTCAGTTAAGATTTCCTGCTGGCCTGAGGGTGAGGCATAATAATAAAATGCAGACCTTTCGCAGGGTAAACGAAGCTGAAGAATTCCTTAGATCCCTATCAGGTACTGGTGTGAAGTAGGAAAGGTAGAGATTACTTCTCTTTTTACTGTCATTTTGTCTACTTCTCTGCGGAGTCGCTATCTCCTCACTTGTATGTGGATTGGTTTCTTTTCTTTTTTTTGTTGTGTTTTTTGTGTTTTTTTGCACTTTTTGCAATTTAGACCTGAATAGAGAACCACTAGCTCAACTGGGCAGTATATACTTTTAAATTTAAGAATAGGTCTCTTAACCTCGGAGGGCCTCCTTAGGCTTAGGCTATGAAGAAGGAAGAGGAGGGGTTTCCAAGGGAGGGGAGGAGGGGGGCACGGGTTGAGTCGAGTGCACGGGTGGGGGAGCAGAGGGAAAAAATACAAAAAAAAGTTTGTCCTCAACAAATGAGCTGGAACTCTGGCCTTAATGGGCTAGCGAGGGTAAGAAATAAAAAATGACTGCCAGCCAGAAGGTACAGATAGAGCTTTTATCGTGGAATGTCAATGGTCTTAGAGTGAAGCAAAGAAGGGAAAAGATTCTGCAGTATTTAAAAGATGTTCCGGCCCAAATCATAATCCTCCTTGAGACTCATCTAACCAGTAAAGAAATGAGTGAGGTTTTTAAATCCAGAAGATGGCTTCAGAGAGTGATATGTACGGACCATCAACTCACTATAAGAGGGGTGGCGATTCTTGTAAAAACTAACCCTCAAACCGGGCGTCACATTTTCTTGATGAAGTTATTAAATGCGCATTCGGGACGGAGCGCATTCTGAATGTCTGCACGCCAAATCAGAGAAAATGAATACAAAGGATTGAACTTAAAAAGAAGGGTGTGCTTCAGGTCAACTCCAATGTATGATTTCCTGCCGTTCCAACCCTGTTTAGCATCCCGATGGAATTAGAACATAGGAACTTTGAGAGCAACATTTTCACGTCAAATGTTTTCCATGAACTGTCACTGGCAAAATATGGATCGACTACATGTCAGCAGATGATTTTTTTATTTGTGAATTAATTTGGATTTGGTTTGCATTGAAGTTGTTTTGGTAAAAAAGAAATATGAAATGTTTGTTTAACATGGGGATGATGAAATTGGTGTTTTAGCGGGTTGTTTAGTACGAGGGGTTTGATGGTTATGTTTGGGGAGGTACACTAGGATTTTGGAGGGCGGGGAAAACTACCACGTGTTACTAATGGTTCACAGGTGGGGAAGGAGTCGCACGGTTATAACAGTTGCGCGCGGCGATTTAGATTAGACTGGTGTTTGAGCAGAGTTGAGGCGGCCGCGCTGTTTAGGATTCGTCATGAGAATCATAGGTATGAACTGGGGACTAAAAATTTTAAAACGGAGTTTGGGACGTGGTACAAAAAAGAGGGGTTGAATTTCTGTTATACACGCAAGTTTTCACACAAGAGTCACATAGTTGTCTTTTTTGGGGTCACAGAGGTCATAAATATTGGGGCACATCTAGGGGGGTATAGATTGTTAATCGATTGAGGACTGGTAAGGGTTTGGAGGGGAGGACTTCAGAAGAAGAAAGGGACATCATAAAACATTTGTTGCAGGGGATCGGTGCATTTTCGTTAGGTTTCAGAGGTGAAAATGAAGGGTGTGTTAAATACTTTTGTTATATATTTTTGCTGTATGAGAACTGTGTGTAGCTGATGCATATTTTTAAATATCACAGATACCCCTGACGAAGGTCGAGGAGGACCGAAATGCATTGGGTGAATTTTAATGTGATGGAGGAATCGAGCTTCAGTACATGCCTGTGAATAGGCCCGGATGGGCAATTCTTGAGCAATTAAAACGGATGAAATAATGAAACTTCGTATCTTTGACGTGATGGAAAAAGATTGTTAAACCTTGGAAATAAATTGGATGAACTTTAAACACTACTGATTACGTGTATTACTTGGATCACAAATGTGTAAAAGGCTGTGCAACTCTTCTGTGACTTGCAAACCGCGCGTCACATTTTCTTGATGAAGTTATTAAATGCGCATTCTGGACGGAGCGCATTCTGAGTGGCTGCACGCCAAATCAGAGAAAATGAATACAAAGGATTGAACTTAAAAAGAAGGGTGTGCTTCAGGTCAACTCCAATGTATGCTTTACTTTCCTCACACACTTTACTAAGATTATGTTTTGCACCAATGTCACATTCATCATAGATTGGTTATTGACTCATATGAGGGACATACAGACATCTCAATAGATTATACTCTCTTACACATGAGATGTCTGCTTTTACTTTGCTCTCATTAAAATCTACAAGGTACAGCCCGGACGAAAACCTAACAAGTGACAGTGCAACATAAGACCTCGCCTCTTTTAAAACTTTTTGGCCTATATTTATAAGTGCTGCATTCAGAGGTAAACCGTGAGATTTGTGGATGGTGACAGCATAGGCCAAACACAGGCGAAACTCTTCTCTAATCACATACATATCTTTGACCAACAGGCACCTAGCACTACACCTACTTACTTGTTTTAGATCCTCAATATGGTTAAATCTTATCAAAATGTACACAAACTCACTTTTATTGGGATATGTGCCGAATCTTCCACACTTCCCATAGCACCATTAAATAAGCCCTCCTTGACATTCAAATTCAGTCACAGAATGATTCTACAGTTTTTACAGGGGTTTACAGTTTTCTCTAAACCAGCTGTGCATGACACTGACTTCTCAAGTCCTTCAAGATTCTTTACCACTGATTGACATAGTGGTAAATTGAAAGCTTGATGTTCCATCTTGTCTTTAGATGGAAGGGTAATAATATCCTCTTTCTCTAAAATCAACATTTCAGTATTGAACTATGCACACTCATCCAAAGTTGGCATGAGGCCCACAACCTGTTTGTAACATTTAAGGAGCTACTCCATAACAGTGCTGAAGGCTGATGGTGTGGGTAAAGAGTAGTTATGGTATGACTCTCAAGACTTGTTGGAAATGGCCCTTTTTGCAGGGTCACCCTAAACCTTTTGCTTTCCTCCTCCATTTTTTGCAGAATAAATGTTTGCTGGCATTAGGACTCTGAGCACTTTGCCACAGCTAACTCTCCCCTAAACATGGAAATATTAATTCATACCCAATTAGCATGTTTAATTTAGTTATAAGTCCCTAGTAAGGTGCACCACTTGTCCCCAGGGCCTGTAAATTAAATGCTACTAGTGGGCCTGCAGCAACGATTGTGCCACCCAATTAAGTACCCTTTCACCATGTCTCAGGCCTTACATTGCAGAGCCTGTATGTGCAGTTTGCATTGTCATTTCGACCTGGAAAAATAAACCTTTTGCCAGGCCCAAACCTTACCCTTTTATCCATATACCCCACCCCTAAAGTAGGCCCTGGGCAACCTAAAGGGCAGGGTGCAATGTATTTTAAAGGCAGGACATGTACATTTAAGTTCTATATGTCCTGGTGGTGAAAACCTCTGCAAGGCCTATCTCTCACATAGGATAACATTGGGATTACCTTAATACTATGTTAGAAGTATAATTCTCAATTGGGAAGACATAAGCCCTTAAAGTCTGGTGTCTCTGAAATCACAATTCAAAATCCAAATGTATGATGAAGTCGGAATTTAAATTGCAATTCTCAAAATGCCACATTTAGAAAATTCAGATGGTAAAGGTGTCTACATTAGAAGGATATGATTTAGAGTGATTTTATCTTACATTCAAGTGACATCTAATGACACTTATATGAGATAACTCAAATCCAATGCAACAAAATTAAACAGTAAATCAATTACAATAGCCAGGTGTATCAAAAAGATAATTGATTTTATATTTAAAAATTAAATAAAAATGGAGGTACAGACACAACTGCAAAAAATCTAACATACATTGACAACAGAAAACAAATAGATTAAACGTACAAAAAAATCCTAGTTATCAATGTATAACTGCCCTTCTCCATAAAGTTAAACAATGAGTCCATCCTGTATATAGGATTCGGAGCAACATATAGGCATTGTTGAAAAGAGCATCCTTCCTTCTAACAACCGAGATCTATAACACTGTCTGAAGTGTCTGTAGTTATTAAAAAAGTGTTCGCTATAACGGCAACGACTCATTGTATAAACGTACTTGTTTGATTTGCTGCTGCGTCTGTTGACCGATCACGCTAGGAAATTCCAAACAAATTGGGATCCATTGGTGAGAAGAACACCCGAAGTATTTATGCAACCAGAAGCGAGTAAGAACTGCAATCCGCCATCTTGGAAATCTGTTCATAGATTTAATGTTTATAATTGACAACCATGACAAATAGCGTAAAGTGATTTATGTCATATCAGGTTGCTGAAATTTAAAATCTAAACATATTGACCTACAGCTTTCATCTTTTCACTTAGAAAATGTATTGGATAATGTAACGGAAATAATATCGATTTAGACCAGTTTAAGTCAAAATGGTATCACCATCTTGGAAAGTCTAAAGGTGGTTTAAATGTATTTGTTTACTTACGGGACAAAGCACTTTAAATTGGATGTCTCAGACAACATAAACTGTAGAAGGAGGAGACAGATGTCTCAGGAACTTCCAACCCCTGCACCTGGACTCTGCTATCTTTTAGTTTACCCTACCAAGTGGTGCCACCCCAGTCCTGGACCCTTGAAAGTGGGCCTAAGGTGCTTGCCAGTAGAAGCGACGCATCTTCTCAGCTGAGCGACACATCTCTGAGCAGAACCAACACCCCTCCTTAGCTGAGCAGAGCATCCCCTAGCAGAACTGATGCATCATCGCTGTTGCGTGGATTGGACCCCTCACAAAAGACTCGCATTGCTGAAGCCTCCCTCATCTTGGGACTGGTGCATCACCTTCAGAACCTCTACTGCAGGACGCTTTTCCCATTGCAAGCTTCTCAAATCCCTCGTCAATGGCAGTTTCATCTTTCATTGTAACCGACGCATCACCTCAGCTGCGCCTCACATCCTCAACACCGGATTTAGCATTGCAAACCCTGTCGACAAGATCCTCAAAGCCGACACATCAGGACCTCACACCGCAGCCTCACTGCAGCTCAGAACCAACCCAACCCTTCTGCTGCGCAATGCATCTTCAACGCTGATCCACGCACCACTCCGCAACCAGGATTTACGATACTTTGTTCAGCGGGCCTAACTGGGTCCCTGTACCCAGCCCATGGCCCATCGCAGTCGACCTGAACTTGTGACTTTGTCCCGGTTGGCATACCAGATTTTCCTTGATAGCGCTTTGTGCTTCTTGGCGCTATTTTACTTAATAACTTTGAACTTCAATATCCCAGTGTTACCAATTGGATTTTTTGCCATTATGGCCTTGTTTATTAAAGTCTACTCCGTTTTTCTAAATCTGGTGTGGGATCATTTTGTGTGGTGTTTTCACTATTTTACTGTATGAAGTGTTGTACAAATACTTTACACATTGCCTCTAAGTTAAGCCTGACTGCTTTTGCCAAGCTACCAGAGGGTGAGCACAAGTTATTTTAGGGTTTGCCTGCCTCTTACTCTGACTAAAATTGTGGCTGCTGCTTGATCAGGGCTTATAGCCCAGTCAACCAGCAACCCAATTTCTAACAAGACTTGACTTAGTATTTTTTTTTATATTCCTATTCTAATGCCCTTTATTATATTTCCATAGTCTACATCTGCAGCCTTTCTCATATTTCTAGTTAATTCTTTGTATTGAAATAGTAACCAACATTTCCAATTCTGCCTAAAGAGTTTATAGTTTGTTCATACAGAGGTTTATTGCAAACTGGCTTACTTTTGTCAGGGATCAGCTGAAGTACATTCCCGAACACTATAACATGTTTCCCTCCAAACAGAGTATTGTAGAACATTCTGAGAAATTCTTGCATTCTCAGATGAACAAAAGCTAGCATTGAGTTGGACACCATGCTAACCTAATGTATTATCAGGATCTTCACATTTTTAAGAACCCTTGAGACTACATGACAGATATCACCAGATAATGTATGGTACTCCACTGGAAACATCAGAAGTCGATGCAAAGTAATACTTTTTATATTGTGTGCAGTTAGTCCAGTGGGTGCTGTAACGACATAAGAAAGGTTACAATCTGTCTTTTTATAGACATATGAAGTAAGTACTTTTATAAGGAAACCTTTACCAGTGCCTGCTTGTCCACTAAAAAAGAAGTGTATGAATGGAAGTGGCTTGAATGTGGTGCATGTACATTCAGAGTTCTCATGCAGAATCAATGATCTGCTGACGCAGTTACTTCTTTTAATCTGTAGTTGCTCTTCATTTAGTTGAGCTACTACATTCTCTCAGTCAATAGACTGAATCTTCACCTGATCCATAGCATTTTGTACCTCATTCATAGCAATGGCTGCCTCATTCTCCAGAATAGGCTGGCCAAGAGGATCTTGACACTGAGGACCTGAACTCTGTTGCATTGTGAATATCTTTCGCAACCTCAACTCGGCCCACTGAACAGTACCTTGGATGCGTGAATGCTGAAGGTGATGCACTGTTGTCGATTTGACAGATGGGGGATGCGTGAGTTCTGCGCTGTGGAAAGTCGAAGATGCATTGAGAGTCAAGATGCGATGAACATCAGGGCAATGTAACATAGTCAAACCGCTGGGCAGTAGGCACTACGTGCAGCACAAAGAAATGCGTTAACACTGAGCCGCACAGTCGGAGATGTGTCGGGAACAGGGGACGATGCGTCACGCCATCAGCGATGCGATGTCCAAGGTGCAGGGTGAAGTACTTGATATCCCTGAGACTTCAGAAACAGGAGACACGTCAACAAGCCATTGGAGATACTTTGGTTCGGGGATATAGAGATGCAGGTCCAATCCTTCTTACTCCCAGCAAGAAGCAGCAGGCAGCAGGCCAACACAGCAAAACAGTTGAGCAAAGTGGCAGTCCCTCAGGCAGCACAGCTGTACTTATTCCTGGTAGAATATCCTCAGTTCCAGAAGTGCTCTGATTTGGTGGTGTCAGAGTTCCAGTACTTATACCTAGTTGGGCCTTTGAAGTAGGGAGACTTCAAAGAGATGCCTTTGAAGTGCACAAGACCCTGCCTTTCCTGCCCTGGCTCCAGACTCACTACACATGGTATACAACCCTTTGTGTGGGGACAGGACACAGCCCTTTCAGGTGTGTCAGCTCCTCCATTCCATCCTGCTCAGGATGACCCATCAGCATGTAGATGGCCACTCAGTCACACCTACCCTTCCCTTGTGTGTGGCTTTCTAGAGGAAATGCTGGAAGCCAGCTGTCACCCACCCCAGACGTGTATTCCAGAGACAGGCAGAAGGTGCCTAATGGTTACAGTAAGAAAATGCCAACTTCCTAAGAGTGACTTTTCAGACTTGCAATTTAAAAACCAACTTCACAATAAGTTGTGTTTTTAAATTGCGATTTCAGAGACACCACATTTGGGTGTCCCATCGTTTCCCAATTGGAAATTACACTTATAAACTATAATAAGGCAATCCTAATGTTATCCTATGGGAGAGTTAGGCCTTGCAGTAGTGAAAAAACGAATTTGTGTTTTTGAGGTATTTCTGCAGTTTAGAAGCCATCTTGCAAAGTATCTATTTTTCAAGTACTGTATTGTGGATTCTTTATCGCTTTGGTCTTGTTTTTGAGTATATAAAAATATTGGATATTTTTCTAAACTGGCGTGGTGTCCTTTTGTAGTGCTTTCACTGTGTTACTGTTGGTTATGTACAAATGCTTTACACACAGCCTCTGAGATAAGCCTGACTGCTCGTGCCAAGCTACCAAGGAGGTGAGCAGGGGTTATTTTAGGAGTGTTACTCCCTTATCCTGACTAGAAGGAAGGGTCCCTACTTGGAGAAAGGGGCAGGCCCTTGCCAACTAGAGACCCCCATTTCTAACAGAACTGAATAGCTGAAGCCTATGGGAACCTTTCGTAAATTTTCTACTTGTGCTTTAACACTCAAATGATTCCTTTCACGTTTGTAGCTTACTTGACTAGACTTGCCACCAAACTGTTACTTCCTAGAGCACATGCTTGGGAAAGGACTGACAAGGGATGAGAACATAGTCTCGCCTACTTCCTAAGTGTCACAACCAATCATATGACTAAAGTACAGTGGTGCTAAGAAAAAAGCAAGTAATGGATTACTTAATTCTTCCAGATATGTATACCTTTACCTACAACATCATCTGATCCTATCAAAACTGACCAATGGGACAGAGTGGTCCGACACATTTGGTGATGTCAAGGGGTGTAAACCTGAAATCGGTGGAGTATACTTTCCCAAACTGCGGACAGGGTCGGTTCCTAGCTAATCCATCTTCCCTCTACTCATCTGGTGGTACAGAGACTGGTGATTTGGACTTCCAGAAACATCGCAAACTGTGACAAAATACTGCATGTGCTACCGGCTGGTATGCTTGCGTAGTGAAAGTATAGGCTGCAAGGTTTCCGACAAGCATCTGTGGCATTGATGCTGCAGTGCGCATAGAGGCAGACAATCCTGTCCATAAACTGGAACTGGTCGTTCGGAAATTTACTGAACTTTCATTAACTGGGTTGATATGAGAAATAACAGATTTTCCTATATATTATGGGCCACATGCATTAACGAAAAAACCGGTCGTAAACTGGCAGATTCGCAAAATCTGCCCCTTTGCGACCGGTATTTTTGCATTTGGGATGCATCATCCCAAATGCAAAAATCGCAATTTAAGGAATTGCAAATTTTGTGATTACTTACATTGCGATTGCATTTAAGGAATCGCAAATTGCGATTCCTTTAATGCAATGCATTAACCAAAAAAATAGCGATTTCGCAAATAGGAATCGCAAATTACCGTCAATCTCAAGTTGATGGTAATTTTAGTGCATTTTTCAAAGTCCCATGTTACACACACACATGCCCTTGGGCATGTGTGTGCGCAACATGTGGTAAAATGGAAATTTCAGGGGTGTAACAGGGTGTCCTTTTGGCACTCTTGAAGTACATGCGCAATTTGCGAGTACCTATTGGGTACTCGCAAATTGCGCATGTACTCTCATTCATTCCTATGGGCCTCTAGGCCCATAGGAATGAATGGGAAGCCATTCCTTAATTGCGACTCGCAATTTGCGAGTCGCAATTAAGGAATGTGTAGGAATTGCAAATATTTTTGCGATTCCTACATGCATAGGCAATTGCGATTCCATAATTGCGATTCCTTAAAAATCCCAATTATAGAATCGCAATTGCCTATTTTGATGCATGTGCACCTTACTTTCTTAAGATAAAATCTCCCTCGGCTGAGCAAGATACCTCCCTTCATATCTGAATTTCACAAGCTTGTTAATGCTTATTAAATCTGATGGTTTTTTAAAATTAGATTGTATGCCAAGTATTTGAAGCGAGATGAAAATACAATTCAATATAAAATATTCTGCTGATTTTGTTTAATTATTTGCTGTGGCTAAATTATTCTGATTTATGGTTAACTGACCTACAGGTAGAATTACCTGGGAACATTTCATCAGTAGTAATTGAATGTTAACAATTATCTTATTTCTGGTCCCCATATGATAATTGTTCATCTCCTAAGTATTCCGTCCCTTTCAGCTCAGAACAAGATCCATCGGAGAACCTAAGAGATTTAGTATGGTAGCTGAGGTTATTCTGAGATAAGAAAAGTTAGATTAAATAAAATAATTTAAAAGGCCCAATATGTTTGCGCTACAACAAGACTAACACCTGCTGTGCCAGCACTATTCGAGGACAACCTTGTACTTCACTTCCCAGGGTCCAGTGTCAGCATGCGTAAGAGGTCACTCTAAGGTTGTGAGAGTACCCAGAGCTCTGAGGAGCCAATGCATGAAGTGGTTACTTGAACACCTGCAACTAACCATGGCATGCGCACCCAAAGGGATCAATGACCATTAGTGATATGAGGCTGTGTGGGTACTGGACCCTAACATATCCTGGTTATGATCTCAGGCTGCCAGAGGTGCTAATGTGGTAGGGGAGAGGCTGGTGCTCTGAGGATCTGATAAGGAAGCCAAGGCCATGGCATTTCTTTTTTTTACTGCAGGAGGGGGAGAGGGCAGAAATGTCAGGCTCCTATGCGTGAGGGGGCAGTAGGAACAGCGACAGGACATTACTGTAATCACGGCGCTCTGCAGAACTGTGTAGCATGCATGACTAATTATGGTGATGAGGCATAAACTAGATCCTTACTGTATTGCAAATTTTACAGCGCTTGTTGACAACTGTGAGAAGTTGGCCTGGTATATGCTGTCCACTAATTAAAGTGGGCACCCTGTACCAGTCCAAACACCTCTTAAGATGACAAAGATAACCTTAGAAAGCTATCCAAGTAGTAGCTGTGGAGAGCAGCCTTCAGGCTTAGTCTTGAAGGAATGTTAAGCAGCTTGTTTTGCCAGAATGCAATCTTATTGTATTGGTTAAATGAAAGGAGTACCACACAGTAGTTATAAAATTATGTATTTATTATTATAACACACTCTAAATACTTCACAGTATCTGCTACACGCAGATAAACACAAAGCACACAATACTGTAGCACAGAAACAATCGTAAGCACTAACACACAGTGGGCTGCAGGGGGAGACCAAACCATATACTAAAATAGTGGTATAAGAACCACAACTCGAGTCAAGACAGTGTCTAGAGGGTGTAGAATCGCTGGGACCCCAAGGAACCAGCCAAGGTGAGTAGGTAGGGACCCCACGGAGGACGGGTGCAGTGTGAGAACACGACCGTGTGCTACGTACAATTCAACGGGAGAGTCGCGGTTGCAGTTTTAAAGTTTAAGGACCCTTCCCAGTGGATTGCGAGGAAGCCCCTTGGATCATAGAAGGTTGAAGAGCCACCCCACCCATGGGTACTGTAGTACCAGAGTTACCTATCCCAGGCACGCTGGGTGCATAGGGCCAAAGTGGTGTCAGAAACCGCCGTCGACCTCAATGGAGGACTTCAAAGAAATGCCACTGCGGGAAAGAAGAAAAGTGTCCAATGGAATCCAAGGGTGGATTCTTGATGAAGAATACAGAGGGAAGAGAGTCTGGGTCACTCAGGAGTGACCAGGGGCTCGGTAGACGAATGCCCACCAATGTCGGGTGCTTCAGGTGCGTTGAGGGGGTTCTTGACTCTGCAGCCACCAGGACCAGGAGATGTTGAGGACAACCAGAAGCCGGATACGAGCTGTCCCATGAAGGATGTTGAGTGCTGAGGGGTGGGTGTCCAGCTGGAGCACCAACAAGCCTTGGCAGCTGCAACCCATGAAGATGGTCAAGTGAGGTTACGGTTCGGACCAGCAAGGTCCAGGAGACTCACCAAACACAGGGGAGTCAGGGCACACCTGGAGCAACCAGAGAAGCCCAAGGAAAGCAGTTTTAATCCTCAAGAGGACCCACAGGCCAGAGGCACAGGAGTCGCAAGTGGACCTCAAGCAGATTTACAAAGCAACAGCCCATGGAGTACTTGGTGCGAGGGGGCCAAAGATCTTTGGTGGAAATGATGCCAGAGGTTGAGGCTACTGGGAGCCTAGTGCACTTGTTTTTGGAATGCCAACAAGCATATGCACTTGCAAAAGTACGTGGTGCACAGGGGTACGGGTATTGCATCCCCCACGAGGGATTCCGACCTCAAACTTGGTGAGAGGTCAGCTCAGACCTCGGGGGACTTGGAAACCTACCTCCTGTGTTGCTGAAGCCTTCAGAGTCTGTAGGAGCTCAGGAGCAGCAGACTGGTCAGTTGCATTACGGTGCCTGCGAATGCAGGGGAGGGACTCCTTCACTCCAAGGGAGATATCTTCAGTTGTCCTTGATGCTCCACAGGTCCTGCACAAAACCTGTATGGTACACGGGTACAGATGATGCTTTGGACGAAGTGGAATACGAAGTCGGGCCCAAACGAAGTCCAGCCAAGTCCAGAGTGTCCAGACGGTGGAAGGTCAGTGGTTTCTTGTTCAGAATCTTGTCCACATCGAATCTAGGGTCCTACAGCCAGGTAAGCCCTTTTGTACCCACGGGAGAGGGTTGGACAGATTCAGGAGAACCTCCCAGGGGAGAGTCAGGACAGTGGGGAGGATACTCTCATGTCCTTTGTCCAGTTTCACGCCAGAACAGGAGCCAACGGCTCCCAGGACTGGTTTGAACTGGACTATGCACAGGGACACCAAAGGTGCCCCTCATGCAGACTTTCGGTCGCTGGCAAGCGCACCCACCCAGGCCTAATACACTAAATCCTGTCTGGGAGGTGGTCACACCTCCCTGTGACAGGATGCCTATTGTTCTGCCGTCCCCTGCTCGAGCTTGGCTCAGCAGCAGGAGGGCAGAAATGTGTCTCTGGTCGGCAGCAACCATTTTGGGCTGCCCGGGACTAGAAATCTGGTACCGGGAACACCAGGGACCTCACAAAGCTCGTTTCTGAGGGGTGGAATCATACCTCCCACACCAGTTACCGGTGTGGGGGTATGATTCCACAATGTTTGACACCAAACACGATAGGGTTACTTTCAGCCGTTTTAGAGTTGGTCATCACACGGTCGCATAATGCCACTCTATATGTCGTAAATGGCTGCAGCACTAACAACCCGGGAGAATGGACTCCATAGGCTGCAGGGGTGTCCTGCTCATGCAGTGGCACCCTCTCACTTAGAACCAAGCACCCTGCCTTCAGGATTGTCAAGGCCTGCTATAGGGGTGACTTATAGGTTTTAAGTGTAGTGACCCTTAGATATAGTAAGCCTATATCTTAAGTAAGTGGTGCATGCACCAACTTACACAGGCTGCAATGGCAGGCCTGTAGATCCATTTTGCAAGGCCTCTCATGGGTGGCATAATACATGCTTCAGCCCATGGGAGGCCTCTGGGGTACCTATGCCCTGGGTACATGTGTACCATATACTAGGGACTGACAAGGGTACCCCAGTATCCAATCTGGAGTGTACCTAAGTACATGACATAACATTTTAGGGAGAAAGCAGATAGACTGGGATCCTGATTAGCAGGATCCCAGTCAGACTAGTCAAAACAGTGTAACATGAAGCAAAAAGTGGGGGTAACCATAAGAAGCAGATCCTACTTTCCTACAACAACAAATACTCACAGCTGTAAAATTCATTTTAACTCTATAGTTCAATCTACTGCAGACTACGTAGCACCACGGAAACTGCAGACCCACCCTTCCAAATTCTCCTCAACTAGTTGGTACTCCTCCAGCCTTCGGAAGGAAAAGAGCCATTGCAAAAAATTGGAACGGACATGGCGAAACTCACACTATACACAGGACAAAGAGAGATTTAAAGCCGCACTGTCTTCCTATCATAAAAACATAAAGTCCGCACGGAAACTACATATTGTAAACCAACTAGAACAAGCTGGGAACGACTCTAGGACCCTCTATCAAATCTTGAAAACCTTTACTAATCCTAAGGCTTGCGATACCGCAGAAACTCCCTCGCAGCTGCTATGTGATAATATAGCATCTTTTCTCACCTTGAAAATTGATACTGTCTATCATAAAATTATCTCTTCCATCACAACTCCTAACAACTTTCCCATAGAACTCCCCATTACCCCCATCTACACTACGCAGATACATTTTTTTCCCTCATTAACGCCGGAAGAGGTCGAATCCCTTCTTACCAAAGTCAAATCTGGGTCTCCCTAGATGTAATTCCCGCAAAAATTTCCTCCAGATCAGCACAACAGCTAGCCACACCCATTTGCACCATCCTTAACAGCTCTTTGAGAGCTGGCAGACTCCCCAAGAATGGAAAGCAGCGCAAGTCGTCCCCATTCGCAAAAACCCCAAAATTCCCGCAACTGAGCTGTCTAACTATCGCCCTATCTCTCTGCTCCCCCTTCAGAGTAAACTCCTTGAAAAACATATAAACAAGCATCTGTCTGATTTTGTGGAATCCTCGAATTCCCTGGATGTCTCCCAGTCTGGTTTCCGGGCCAAGCACAGTACCGAGTCCGCCCTGATAGAGGTAACTGATAACATCAGAATGGCCCTGGATAAGGGTCAGGCAGCACTTTTAGTGCTGCTCGACCTATCTGCGGCGTTTTGACACCATCTCTCATAAAATCCTTCTACAGAGACTGCAGGACATCGAGGTTCAAGGAGTTGCTCTGAAATGGCTGACAGACTTCCGCACAGATAGGACCCAGACAGTCACTCTGGGTACTTTCAGATCCAAGACCACCAAAGTTACCAAGGGAGTACCTCAGGGCTCCTGTTTGAGCCCTACCCTTTTAACATCTATGTTACTCCCTTGGCCAAACTAATGAGGACCCTGGGGTTTAGCCCCATCTCTTACGCGGATGACACCCAGCTCCTACTTACTTTTGACAAGTCCAATCCAAATATACAACTCATCTTCTCGGAGGGCATGAAATCCATCGCTGCCTGGATGAGAGCTAACTTCTTGCAACTTAATGCAGAGAAGTCGGAGGTCATGCTGTTTGGAGATGCAGCAATAAGCTGGTCTCCCAGCTGGTGGCCGGAGGAGCTGGGTTCTGCTCCGACTCCAAAAGGAGCGGTCAAGAACCTGGGAATTCGGATCGACCAGAATATTACATTTGAAGCACATGCCACTACCATCGCTGGCACCTGCTATCATACACTCAGCCTGCTTAGAAGAGTGTTCCCCTTGTTACCATCCTCTACGAGGAAAACACTGATGCAAGCTCTTGTGCTAAGCCGTCTGGACTACTGCAATGCACTATTAGTCTCTGCTAGCGAAGCTTCCTAAACAAGCTGCAGGTAGTCCAGAATACGGCAGCCCGACTGGTAGAAAATGCCCCCCCAGAACAGCCTCTGCACCACTTTTAAATAAACTTCATTGGCTTCCTGTGAGAAAGCGGGTAAAGTTTAAGATCTGCTGCGCAGTCTTCAAAGCCCTAAATGGCCAGGGGCCCACCTACCTATCGGATAAACTGCGAAAATATATCCCTTCCCGGCCTCTCCGATCTGGTTCCAAGCTACTTCTCTGCACTCCAAGAATTATAAAGGCTCGGTCGGGCGGCAAAGCTTTTTCTTACCTTGCCCCGACCGTCTGGAACGAACTCCCCGCGATCTACGTGACTGCCAGAGCTTTCCCTGTTTAGGAAACTACTAAAAACCCATCTCTTCTAAGATTCACCTTTTTGACTGTAATCAGTGGCCTCAGCGCTGAGATACCCCTGACGGGGTGATTCGGGCGCTATATAAATGAATAAATATCAAATATCAAAGTCAATGGCACAGTATATACGTTCTCGAAATACTGCAGGCTTGAATGACCAGCCATCGAAGCAATGATTAACTTGGAAAAAAACAGGAAAGCCAATGGCTGAAGTGAAGTGACCTTAAGTCCAATCCCTTTTATACTTATTTCTGTACTTTTTTAGAGAATCAATGACACGAGCTCTCATAGAGAAGGGCAGCAGCTGTCATAGCCAAACCTAAAAATGGCATTTGCTTGGCAGACACGCCATCACAATGCCCAGTTCGGGATAAATTGTGGAAGTGAGCACATATTCCTGTAGGGCTTAGAGTGCGAAATAATTCCGAGACTCGAACCTGCAACCCTTATAGTGCCTAACTTCCATTTGCCCACCCAGAATGAAGCATACGCGCATGTTTACTGTTTGTAAAGTTTCATGTAGATTCCTTAAACAGGGCGGAAGCTGTTAGTAGTTATAAAAAAATCCTTTCTTTGTGTTTGGAGTGACTCAATTTTAACAGTATATATATATACAGCGGAGACCATTTGACATTTACACTATTAGGGTGTTTTTTGTTTTTTAACTTACATTCTATCCCAGACGTAATCCACTCGGAGCCTGTGTCCGGAGTTCAGTGGTGAAACTGCGTATCCACTACAAGTTTTTCGCATGGCATTGGATTTTCTTGAGCGTCAACATAACTTTGCAGGCTATGCTTTTGTTGTGAGTCTGGACGCCATTATATTATAGTTGCCGTTCGACTTTTTGGTGTCTGTTTAACATTTTTGCATGTGAGTACTATGGGGCATTATGGGACTAGTAGTTCCGCTTGTTTCTACCTGCTGCTCACGGGTCGGCATTAGAGTTCTATAACACACATTATGTGTCATATTTCGATAGTCAGTCTGATGTTTCTTTCGACCTTTAGCCTCAATTGCGCCTACATATTTACATTTAACTCGGCATTGACCAGCTATGCCTTTCATTTCAACCGCGAGTGAGTTTTACGGGCCCTGCCTTGAGTGGTTTAAATGACATTAAAGGGATTAGGTGTACTCAAGCTTATCTCCCTGGCGCTTTATGTTTACACAGCATGCTTCATGTTATAAAGTGTTACAAGAAAGAGGTTTGCGCAATTCTTTTTAATATGAGACAACTACAGCAGATGTTCTAACATATTGAAGAAAGATACATTTCCAGTATAATTGTTAATTGTATATATTGCATGTATATTTTAGTGGTCTGATGATGCATTATGCATTTAATAGATTCATATCAATGCACTATGCGTTTTTATCTTTCTTCAGTTATAATTGTGACCACTAATTTTACCCAATTCATTAAATGTGAATGTATTAGCGTGCACTTTTTCGCAGTATGTATCTTTTTAAATTGAAACCATGAAATGTTTTCTATGTCTATGATAGTGACATAGTATAAATGTTTAAAGAAAAATGGCGCTCACCAGATTGAGAAAGGCTGCTGTGTTAGCCGAAATGCGTGTCTCTTGTTTGCCGGGTCGGAGGAGGCCCTATGGAATAAAAAATGCCTTAAACCCAGCTTTCCTCGCATGCGAGCTCTCCTCCATGTGGAGCAGGGGTTGTTCGATATATATATATATATATATATATATATATATATATATATATATATATATATATATATATATATATATATATATATATATATATATATATATTATCTACTGGCGGTCGCCAGTAGATAGTTATAGTTAAAACCTATTATCCATAGGAAATCCGCGACATTCTATTTGAAATAACGTTGGCGCCGGTTGACGAATCTTCGCAAAAGTTTCCAACTTGTTGGGGCGCTCCGGTCCGCTCCTATCCTGAAAGTCTCGGGGTGATACGTCAAGCGGGGGCCGAGAAAAAGGAGGGTCCCAAAACGCGTTTTCCCCATTCATTTTTCCATAGGAACCTTTAGTCGCAGCTACAGCCCGAACTGCTGAACGGAATTACACCAAATTTGGCAAAGAGGTAGCCCTTGGTTCAGTGTCGTGCCTTTTGCTTAAATGGTGTAAATCCGTTCAGTAGTTCCTGAGAAAATCAAAAGTAAAGTCACATATATATCTGGGCGGAGCCTAACCACACATGTCATCGTGAAATCTGATTGGCTGTCAGCACTTCATCCTGGAATTGCTGGCAGCCATCTTGGGACCAATATAAATGATAGTACCTCATTGAAATGCATTGTAGTGAATAGAAGATTTTGAGGGTCACCAAAAGGAGAACTATAAAGGGTGATAACAGGCTTTAGTTACATTAGAATTTATTTGTTGATGGTACCATACTAATTTTAGGAATTGTGGTGTATTCTAAGGTGATTTTACCATGTGAAAAACCTTCTGCTGGGATATCATGAATCATGTTTGAGAGAACACTATTTTCTCATGCTTGTCCCATGGAGGTTTGGAAGGTGCTCCAGAAGCTAAAATGAGAGCATATTTTCTGTAAATTCACATTATCTTTCTCACTCATGTGAGAATGAAGTCTGACATTCTCAGTAAAACATGTACATCCAACAAGGGCAGAGACTGTCAGTTGATTCCTTTGTGTTCTACTGCAGCTTCCCAGAGTGTTCTAAAGAACAACTAGAGTGCTAACAGCCTTACTTATGACAAAAGTATGGCACACCTGAAGCCATCTTGATTGGAATAAACTGGTAACACTTAAAACATTTAATTTAAAAAGGAACAAAATGATGGGGTTCATTTTGTCATAGAAATTATGGTTAGTGCTGTAGAAAGAAAAATTAGGACATATTTCAAGTGTGATCTCAAATATCTTCCTGTTATATTTCAACAGGGGCAGCCTGCCAGTTGATGCCTTTGTGTTCTACTGCAGCTTCCCAGAGTGTTCTAAAGAACAACTAGAGCGCTAACAGCCTTACTTATGACAAAAGTATGGCATACCTGAAGCCATCTTGTTTGGAATAAACCGGTAACACTTAAAACATTTAATTTAAAAAGGAACAAAATGAGGGGTTCTTTTTTAAATAGAAATTATAGTTAGTGCTGCAGAAAGAAAAATTAGGGCATGTTTTAAGTGAGATCTCAAATCCTCTTCTATTTCATTAGAAAATCTGACATGCAGACTGAAACAATCACTTTCAATACCAGCAGCAGACTACCAGTTAACTCCCTGGTGAGCAGTAGCTTTACTCCAGTGATCTAATGAGCAACTAGAGTGCTAACATTCTGAATTTATGGCAGATGTGAGACACAATTCTGAATGCCTTCTTGATGGTCTCAAAGTAAAAAACTGAAAGCATTTCCTACTGAGGAGACTGCAGTAAATGAAGAAATTAGGAAACTTCATAACAAAGAAGTCTTCCAAGATGGCCACCAGTGAAAGAAGAGCCCAAATGTAGCACAAATATTACCCAGATGTAGCCCACATATAGCCCAATGACAAAAGTGTGCAAAACACTTTTTATTTTTAGTTTTTTGCAGTTTTAAGTAGTGCAGACTGGTCAGGTATTGGAGCATTGCATCTTAAAACATGACCCCCTACACTACAAAAACACCACTACACTACCTTAAACCCTAAAACACTACCCCCAGCACGACCCCTACACTACACAAGCACCACTGCACTATCCTAAACCCTAAAACACTACCCCCAGCACGACCCCCTACACTACCCAAACACCACTGCACTAACCTAAATCCTAAAACACTACCACCAGCACGACCCCTACACTACCCAAACACCACTGCACTACCCTAAAACATGACCCCCTACACTACACAAACACCATTGCACTACCCTAAACCCTTAAACACTACCCCAGCACGACCCCTACACTACACAAGCACCACTGCACTACCCTAAACCCTAAAACACTACCCCCAGCACGACCCCCTACACTACACAAACACCACTGCACTACCATAAACCCTAAAACACTACCCCCAGCACGACCCCCTACACTACCCAAACACCACTGCACTAACCTAAATCCTAAAACACTACCCCCAGCACGACCCCCTACACTATCCAAACACCACTGCACTACCCTAAAACATGACCCCCTACACTACACAAACACCACTGCACTACCCTAAACCCTAAAACACTACCCCCAGCACGACCCCCTACACTATACAAGCACCACTGCACTACCCTAAACCCTAAAACACTACCCCCAGCACGACCCCCTACACTGCCCGAACACCACTGCACTGCCCTAAACCCTGAAACACCAGCCCCTGCATGACCCCCTACACTGCCCGAACACCACTGCACTGCCCTAAACCCTTAAACACCACCCCTAGCATGACCCCTACACTGCCCGAACACCACTGCACTGCCCTAAACCCTGAAACACCACCCCCAGCATGACCCCCTACACTGCCCGAACACCACTGCACTGCCCTAATCCCTGAAACACTACCCCCAGCAAGACCCCCTACACTGCCCGAACACCACTGC
This sequence comes from Calotriton arnoldi, assembly GCA_963921515.1. Taxonomy (NCBI): domain Eukaryota; kingdom Metazoa; phylum Chordata; class Amphibia; order Caudata; family Salamandridae; genus Calotriton; species Calotriton arnoldi. The sequence continues at coordinate 542,202 of CAWUFW010009576.1, read as the reverse complement.
ACTGCCCTAAACCCTGAAACATCACCCCCAGCAAGATCCCCTACACTGCCCAAACACCACTGACCTAAACCCTGAAACACCACCCCCAGCACGACCCCCTACACTGCCCGAACACCACTGCACTGCCCTAAACCCTGAAACACTACCCCCAGCATGACCCCCTACACTGCCCAAACACCACTGCTCTGCCCAAAACCCTGAAACACCAGCCCCAGCACGACCCCCTACACTGCCCGAACACCACTGCACTGCCCTAAACCTTGAAACACCAGCCCCTGCATGACCCCTACACTGCCCGAACACCACTGCACTACCCTAAACCCTGAAACATCATCCCCAGCACGAACCCCTACACTGCCCGAGCACCACTGCACTGCCCTAAACCCTGAAACACCAGCCCCACCATGACCCCCTACACTGCCCGAACACCACTGCACTGCCCTAAACCCTGAAACAACAGCCCCAGCACGACCGCCTACACTGCCCGAACACCACTGCACTGCCCTAAACCCTGAAACACCAGCCCCAGCACGACCCCTACACTGCCCGAACACCACTGCACTGCCCTAAACCCTGAAACACCAGCCCCAGCACGACCCCCTACACTACCCAAACACCATTGCACTACCCTAAACCCTAAAACACTACCCCCAGCAGTATCCCCTACACTACCCAAACACCACTGCACTACCCTAAACCCTAAAACCCTAAAACACTAACCCCAGCACGACCCCCTACACTACCCAAACACCACTGCACTACCCTAAACCCTAAAACACTCCCCCCAGCACGACTCCCTACACTACCCAAACACCACCACACTACCCTAAACCCTAAATCTACCCCCAGCATGACCCCCTACACTACACAAACACCACTGCACTACCCTAAACCCTAAAACACTACCCCCAGCACGACCCTCTTCACTACCTAAACACAACTGCACAATTTGTTACAGGCATTGCAACGCAGGCCTGTGGTGCTTACTGGAAGTACCTGGTGGGCTAGTTGGGCCCCAGGGACTCTCAGGATTCAAGGTGACCTAATCCCCCAACTTAAAACGCGCCACGGGGCGCGTTTGCACAGTGGTGAAGGGAGGGGCGGGGCCTCAGGTGACATGTGCGCAAACACGCCCTGTGGTGCGTTTTAAGTTGGGAGTTAATTCCCTTTGAATCCTGGGGGCCAACTAGCCCACCAGGTACCTTCAGTAAGCACAACAGAGTTGCGTTGCAGAGAGGTGAAAAAGGTGCGTGGACTCGGAACGCCTCTCTCTTCAACTCAGCTCTGTGGTCCTAACTGTAGGTACCTGGGGGGCTAGTTGGGCCCCAGGGACCCTCAGGATTCAAGGGGACTTAATCCCGCAACTTAAAACGCACCACGGGCGCGTTTGCACACATGTCAGCTCAGGTCCCCCCTCCCTTCACCACTGTGCAAACGCGCACTGGCTCTGGTTAGTCAGAGTCAGTTACCACCAGTACCCGTCTGAAAAAGTTGTGGGCACAGGATGATTTTGCAACAAGGCCTCTTTCTGCTCCTCTGTTGGTTCTTTCTGCACATCTTTTGCTTCTTTCTGTGCGTTTTTCTTCTTTCTTCACATGTCCTACCTCTGTTGGCATAGTTAGAAACTAGCATTTAAAAACCTTTGAAATTCACTTAAAAATCATAGGTTTCAGGCACGTTATAGTTAGAAATTAGCATTTAAAAAACCTTTGAAATTCACTGAAAAAACCATAGGTTTCAGGCACGTTATAGTTAGAAATTAGCATTTAAAAACCTTTGAAATTCACTGAAAAAACCATAGGTTTCAGGCACGTTATAGTTAGAAATTAGCATTTAAAAAACCTTTGAAATTCACTGAAAAAACCATAGGTTTTAGATATGTTATAGTTAGAAATTAGCATTTAAAAACCTTTGAAATTCACTGAAAAAACCATAGGTTTTAGGGACAGTTATAGTTAGTTGGACATTTTACTCGTACAAAACCCGTGAAATTCCCCGTTATAGTTAGTTCAGCTAACTATAACTCGCGCCCGCAATGCACTGCTGATGACGTCACATATTACATCACTCATGACATGGTCAGTGACATCACTGATGACATCACTGATGACATCTCAAATGACATCACTGATGACATCATCCACGTGATAATCTGATGCAGCTCTTCACACCCTAATATAACCTTTGATACACCCACTCTAAATTACAGACTGCCATTCGCAAAACCATAGACACTCCAACACCAATAACTACATACCCACTCACTGATTCTTAGGTCTACACACACACATCCACTCACTCACCCGTACAGTCACTCATACTTATGGTCACTCAGTACAGGACTATCATATGCACTCTTACTCCTATATAGACACTCAAACACCGCCACTCATCCATAGAGGTTCTCACACACCTAGTCAGTCATGCAAATAATTAAACACACTGCCATTTACTCACCTATACAGTTATACACACACCAGCTCACTTAATCATACAAATACTAGCACATTGTTACGCTCTTATATAATCACTGATACAAGCACACACTCATCCATACAGCCACTATCACAATCACTCACTCTCGCTTATAGCTATTTATATACTCCAACACACATATATACTGCCTTTCACATATGTAGTTACTCACACATGTACCACTGGGACATACATTCACTCACTAACACACTCTTACACACACTTACCCACCCATACAGTCTATCACAGATGCACTCTTGAAACCATCCACCCAGTGAATCACCCACTCACACATCTATGCACAGTCGCACACACCCCATCCACACAAACACTCAGGCACCCATACAGATACTCAGACAACAAATCAATAACTCTTATAGACACTCATGTAGCTATTCACAAACCCATGCAGCCACTTACACAGCAACAGACAGACGGATACAGACATTCACCCAGTTTAGTCACTAACCCATGCATTCAGTAAGATACGTTAAATCACTCACTTATAGAGTCAGTCACGCACCTACTAAATCATCCATACAGACACTTACACACCCACTCATTCTTCAATACGTCTTTTCCTATATATATTAAAAATATTTAAACTTTACAGAAACACACAGTCACTGGATGATGTCATCAGTGATGTCATTTGAGATGTCATCAGTGATGTCATCAGTGATGTCACTGACCATGTCATGAGTGATGTAATATGTGACGTCATCAGCAGTGCATTGCGGGGGCGCGAGTTATAGTTAGCTGAACTAACTATAACGGGGGAATTTCACGGGTTGAGTACGAGTAAAATGTCCAACTAACTATAACTGTCCCTAAAACCTATGGTTTTTTCAGTGAATATATATATATATATATATTTTTTTTTATCCGTGCCTATAAAAGGCTTTTGACACTGCACTTTCTTAAAGGGAGAAGTCTAATCCAATGGAGCAGAAGATAGACACATTTGAACGCACACATTTATTCATCGAATTATCTTTACTACAAATACAGCCTAAGATGCGTTCCCTATATGATGCGTATCGCAACACGTGGAAAATATCGCTCCCTGCCAACATCGTATAGGTCAGGCTGGAGCATAAAAACACTTAATTTATAATGTATAAATAGATATACCTGTGGATATATTTAAAAGAGGTTAAGGCATTATCCAACTAAAAGTTTTCCGTGAGATCATAAGTGCCAAAGTGCAGCATGTCATAATTCAGAGATTAGAGGCTGTCCCATTTGAGGCAAATAAAACTGAAGATCTGTCTTCATCAGAAGAAATACCATTTATATTTAACACAGTGATTGTTCCCAATTACAAGCTATTCTTGCTTTCATCACAAATTACCACTTGTCACATTCGTTTTCCCTGCCAAGTATTGAAACTGTGATTCTGTTAGGTTAGAGATTTTGCTAAAACCTGATAGTTAATAACTGTGCCAGTCAGAGCAGAACTAATAGCTGAGATTTGGAATGTATTATTTCTTTAACTTGCCCTAATTTCGTTCTGCACCCGCAGGATTTGATCTTTCTGAACGCTGGCACATTGACAGCTCTTGATAGCCGTGCATTATTCTATAATCTACCAGAGCGCGAGGCAACAGTTTATCATAACACAATCTAAATAATCCATAGGCCGTTATCCTATTTTTGTACAACACAATACTTTTGTCCTGCTTCATAGTTTATTATTTCCTTTAATTTTTGGGCCTCATCATCAGCTCTTTGGATGTCAGTCTGTATTGCTGTCTGTGAAGATGGGCACATTTCCATGACCAGGGTCATGACGGAAACGAAGGCTACAATCAAATAAACATGAAATATCACAAAGAAATATCCTGGCTTCGGGATGCCCTTACTAAAAACAGCTCACCAGAATCAAACAAATCAGAACAAAAGCGACGCTGCTTCGCTAAAATGATCGAAAACAATGGGGTTGCCCTGTATCTGTCAGAACCTGGGAATCCAATGTTATAAGCTGCAATGTGTTCTGTGGGGTGTCGAAATTTCTTCCGGTGAAAAAATTGGAGTTGGAATGTTGGACCTATATATGAAGATCAATGCATGTTCTTCAAGACACTGGGGTAGTGTGGGCCTATGCTGACCATTGTTTTATACCCCCAAAGCAAATCAACAAATTACACAACAACAATTATACTTATTTAGTATATTCAAAGTCATATACCTACATAACATGCACAAATTTCTCTTTTTTCATAGAAGGCTGTCAAGAACACAAAAAAATTCATTGAATGACGTGACTTGGTGATAAAGTGACACAAAGTGAAGAAAATATGTTTAGCATTAAACAATACAGACACAGACTGATCTTAACATGATATATATAAAGAAATTATTACAAAAAGTGCCTGTTCTCTCTCATATTTAAAGTCCTCAAGCGGGAACTAACAATGCAGTCCTTCACAATAATTCCCCTCTTAAAGGTAAAGAGTGGTTTCTCAGCCGAGCCCACTTCATCTGCCACCCATGCATATATTCTAGATAATCCTTTTTTGAGTAATATCACAATGTGGAAGCGGTACAATGACAATGTACTTATGGTTTGGACTGGAAGTGAACTGAGTTTGGATGATTTCTTGGCATGGCCTAATGGGAGAGCACAAGACATAAAATTCACGATGACGTACAACAGAAATGAGATGAATTTCTTGGATCTTACACTCAAAATAGAGGACGTGAAGATATACACAGCTTTGTGCAGGAAACCCAGCGAACACAACACTCTTCTCAGATATAGCAGCCACCATCCCAGGATTCTTCGGGATAATCTTCCATATGGGCAGTTCCTGAGGCTCCGCAGGAATTGTGCATGTAGGACAGATTTCTTTAATGAAATTGATATGCTGATCAGAAGATTGAGAGAGAGAGAGAGAGAGAGAGGGTACCCCAAGGGCCTACTACATAGAACAAGAAAGAGGACATAGTACTGTTCGTGTGACACACTTTTAGAGGTACAGGAAAGGGCATACACAGCTGAGAACAGGTTGGCCTGTGTTACCACTTTTTGTGGTAGGAGCCACGAGATCAAGAAGGTGATGTACAAATATTCAGGGCTGGTGGCAAATGAAGTGGGCTCAGCTGATAAACCAGTCTGCCTTTAAGAGGGGAAGGAATGTAAAGGACTACGTGGTTAGTTCCCTCTTGAGAACCCCGCGCCCAAGATCTAAGAACACAACTGGGTCTACCTCCACTTTTGGGACACTATAAGTGTGGTCATTGTAAGGCTTGTGAGTTAACAGTGGAGAGGAAGAAGTTTACTCACTCAGATCAATAGTATACCCAAAACACCACACTAATTGTAACAGTTCGGAGGTGGTATATGCCATAAGATGCCCCTGCAATATACTTTATGTGGGACAAACAAAACAAAAGGTAAAGGCAAGAATCGTTCAACATTGCAGCAGAATCAGATGTGAAGTCCAAGGGCCCCCCTGGTTGAGCATTTTCAGGCCATGGGGCACCGGGCGGAAAGTTTGAGATGGTGGGTACTGGAGAAAGTAACCTGTAACCCAAGGGGAGGCGACACATTCATTTTCACCTTAAGTGAATGCAAATGGATTCATACTCTGGACACAGTAATCCATGGCCTTAATGAATTTGAAGAAATCAACAGACAAGCATGTTTACCCAGCAATGGGTAGTACTTGAATTTCCCTGCTATGGCTCTTTGATGAAATAGTTTTACATTTTTATACAATATGTTCTGTTTTTGAAGTAACATGACATCCCCACTGATATATATGTGTATATTAGAACATGAATAAATGGAATGAAATGCTAGGTGGATGTTGTAACATTGAAATATGCCAAATACCAGCATCAACTTATATTTGTGTCATTTCTGTTAAAATTTTGTTTTGCATGAATACTCTTTGGATGCTCCTTACAATGTGTCAGCAGAGAGAATTTTCTGTTAGGATCTTTGCATACTTTTGAAATGTTCTTTACAAATACCATGAAAAGCAACGTTTTTATGTCTGGAAAATTTACATTATGCTCTTTACAAATGCCATGAAAAGAAAAGAAAACTTTTTACGTCTGCAAAACTTGTGTTATCACCACGCTCCATTATGGATATTTGATCCAGTTTTTTGCAGGAATTCATCACAATTGGATTAGGTCTGTGGGGACACCAATCGCTCCAACTACATTCTTCACACGACACTGACAGAACGTAGATGCTGCTGACAGCAGTTTTTTGTGCTGAAAGGGTTGTTTTAAACAAGTGGAAAGATCAAGATTTCTCTCTCTCTCTAGCAGCGCTCCATTTAACTGATCCAGAGGCAGGACATTACAATTCAGTTTAGGTTTGCCTCGATATGAGTCATGTGCCCCTCGCTGCCCCATTGTACTGTGCCCGTATTTCTCTGTTTGCTTTCTCTCCTTTTTTCCTTCTGTGCCCCTCGCTGCCCCATTGTACTGTGCCCGTATTTCTCTGTTTGCTTTCTCTCCTTTTTTCCTTCTGTGCCCCTCGCTGCCCCATTGTACTGTGCCCGTATTTCTCTGTTTGCTTTCTCTCCTTTTTTCCTTCTGTGCCCCTCGCTGCCCCATTGTACTGTGCCCGTGTTTCTCTGTTTGCTTTCTCTCCTTTTTTCCTTCTGTGCCCCTCGCTGCCCCATTGTACTGTGCCCGTATTTCTCTGTTTGCTTTCTCTCCTTTTTCCTTCTGTGCCCCTCGCTGCCCCATTGTACTGTGCCCGTGTTTCTCTGTTTGCTTTCTCTCCTTTTTTCCTTCTGTGCCCCTCGCTGCCCCATTGTACTGTGCCCGTGTTTCTCTGTTTGCTTTCTCTCCTTTTTCCTTCTGTGCCCCTCGCTGCCCCAATGTACTGTGCCCGTATTTCTCTGTTTGCTTTCTCTCCTTTTTTCCTTCTGTGCCCCTCGCTGCCCCATTGTACTGTGCCCGTATTTCTCTGTTTGCTTTCTCTCCTTTTTTCCTTCTGTGCCCCTCGCTGCCCCATTGTACTGTGCCCGTGTTTCTCTGTTTGCTTTCTCTCCTTTTTTCCTTCTGTGCCCCTCGCTGCCCCATTGTACTGTGCCCGTATTTCTCTGTTTGCTTTCTCTCCTTTTTTCCTTCTGTGCCCCTCGCTGCCCCATTGTACTGTGCCCGTGTTTCTCTGTTTGCTTTCTCTCCTTTTTTTCCTTCTGTGCCCCTCGCTGCCCCATTGTACTGTGCCCGTGTTTCTCTGTTTGCTTTCTCTCCTTTTTTCCTTCTGTGGCCCTCGCTGCCCCATTGTACTGTGCCCGTATTTCTCTGTTTGCTTTCTCTTCTTTTTCCTTCTGTGCCCCTCGCTGCCCCATTGTACTGTGCCCGTATTTCTCTGTTTGCTTTCTCTCCTTTTTTCCTTCTGTGCACCTCGCTGCCCCATTGTACTGTGCCCGTGTTTCTCTGTTTGCTTTCTCTCCTTTTTTCCTTCTGTGCCCCTCGCTGCCCCATTGTACTGTGCCCGTATTTCTCTGTTTGCTTTCTCTCCTTTTTTCCTTCTGTGCCCCTCGCTGCCCCATTGTACTGTGCCCGTGTTTCTCTGTTTGCTTTCTCTCCTTTTTTCCTTCTGTGCCCTCGCTGCCCCATTGTACTGTGCCCGTATTTCTCTGTTTGCTTTCTCTCCTTTTTTCCTTCTGTGCCCCTCGCTGCCCCATTGTACTGTGCCCGTGTTTCTCTGTTTGCTTTCTCTCCTTTTTCCTTCTGTGCCCCTCGCTGCCCCATTGTACTGTGCCCGTGTTTCTCTGTTTGCTTTCTCTCCTTTTTTCCTTCTGTGCCCCTCGCTGCCCCATTGTACTGTGCCCGTGTTTCTCTGTTTGCTTTCTCTCCTTTTTTCCTTCTGTGCCCCTCGCTGCCCCATTGTACTGTGCCCGTATTTCTCTGTTTGCTTTCTCTCCTTTTTTCCTTCTGTGCCCCTCACTGCCCCATTGTACTGTGCCCGTATTTCTCTGTTTGCTTTCTCTCCTTTTTCCTTCTGTGCCCCTCGCTGCCCCATTGTACTGTGCCCGTGTTTCTCTGTTTGCTTTCTCTCCTTTTTCCTTCTGTGCCCTCGCTGCCCCATTGTACTGTGCCCGTATTTCTCTGTTTGCTTTCTCTCCTTTTTCCTTCTGTGCCCCTCGCTGCCCCATTGTACTGTGCCCGTGTTTCTCTGTTTGCTTTCTCCCCATTTTTCCTTCTGTGCCCCCGCTGCCTCTCTCCATTCCCGCCGCTGCGTCCCTGCGGCCCCGCCCCCCTGACTGCCCATTCGCTGCCCCTGCCTCCCGCCTCCCAGCTGCTCCTCCCTCCCACCTCCCCATATATGGCGGCCGCTGCGCGGTGAGGAGAGCGACCCTTGACCTTGCCAGGTAGGTCGCTCCCCCACCACACAGCTCCGCCTGTGTTGTCCTCCCGCTGCTGCTGCTGGTAAGCTCGCCCCTCCGCTTGTGGCCTCGGTGCCCGTATTTCTTGCTTTCTGTCTCTCCATTTTTCCTTCTGTGCCCCTCGCTGCCCCATTGTACTGTGACCGTATTTCTCTGTTTGCTTCCTCTCCTTTTTTCCTTCTGTGCCCCTCGCTGCCCCATTGTACTGTGCCCGTGTTTCTCTGTTTGCTTTCTCTCCTTTTTCCTTCTGTGCCCCTCGCTGCCCCATTGTACTGTGCCCGTGTTTCTCTGTTTGCTTTCTCTCCTTTTTTCCTTCTGTGCCCCTCGCTGCCCCATTGTACTGTGCCCGTATTTCTCTGTTTGCTTTCTCTCCTTTTTTCCTTCTGTGCCCCTCGCTGCCCCATTGTACTGTGCCCGTATTTCTCTGTTTGCTTTCTCTCCTTTTTTCCTTCTGTGCCCCTCGCTGCCCCATTGTACTGTGCCCGTGTTTCTCTGTTTGCTTTCTCTCCTTTTTCCTTCTGTGCCCCTCGCTGCCCCATTGTACTGTGCCCGTATTTCTCTGTTTGCTTTCTCTCCTTTTTTCCTTCTGTGCCCCTCGCTGCCCCATTGTATTGTGCCCGTGTTTCTCTGTTTGCTTTCTCTCCTTTTTCCTTCTGTGCCCCTCGCTGCCCCATTGTACTGTGCCCGTATTTCTCTGTTTGCTTTCTCTCCTTTTTTCCTTCTGTGCCCCTCGCTGCCCCATTGTACTGTGCCCGTATTTCTCTGTTTGCTTTCTCTCCTTTTTTCCTTCTGTGCCCCTCGCTGCCCCATTGTACTGTGCCCGTGTTTCTCTGTTTGCTTTCTCTCCTTTTTTCCTTCTGTGCCCCTCGTTGCCCCATTGTACTGTGCCCGTGTTTCTCTGTTTGCTTTCTCTCCTTTTTTCCTTCTGTGCCCCTCGCTGCCCCATTGTACTGTGCCCGTATTTCTCTGTTTGCTTTCTCTCCTTTTTTCCTTCTGTGCCCCTCCCTGCCCCATTGTACTGTGCCCGTGTTTCTCTGTTTGCTTTCTCCCCATTTTTCCTTCTGTGCCCCCGCTGCCTCTCTCCATTCCCGCCGCTGCGTCCCCTGCGGCCTCGCCCCCCTGACTGCTCATTCGCTGCCCCTGCCTCCCGCCTCCCAGCTGCTCCTCCCTCCCACCTCCCCATATATGGCGGCGCCAAAGGCGCGCCTAAGGCAAGCCCATCTGTGCCCGTCCGCGACTGGACCGCGCCCAGCGCCAGAACACCTGGACCGCGCGCCCCCCGCTCCAGCCTCGAGGACCGACGCCGATACGATGCCACCACACTCCACGCCCTCAACCCCGGACGGACGCACAACTGCTTCAAGGCCGCCCCGAAACGCACCCATGGTCCCTTCAGCTGCCGGAACTGCAGCTACACCAGCCTCAGAGCCACCGAGGCGCCCGCCAAGAAGGACCTCAACCACCTCCGGTGCATCCTACTGAACACCCGCTCCGCACGCAAACACGCCGTCGAGCTCTGGGACCTGCTCGACACATCATCACCAGACGTCGCCTTCCTGACAGAGACCTGGATGAACGACTCCTCCGCCCCCGACATCGCCATAGCCATCCCAGACGGCTATAAGATCACCCGCAGAGACCGCATCAACGGAGTAGGAGGAGGAATCGCCATCGTCCACAAGAACACCATCAGGGTCTCGACCAGCACCGACGACACTCTCAGCACCGCCGAACACATGCACTTCCAGATCCACACGGACCCCAACACCACCCTTAGAGGCACCCTTGTCTACAGACCCCAGTTCAGCGACTCCATCGCCGACTTCATCAGCACGCACGCCCTGACCTCTACCGACTACATCCTCCTCGGAGACTTGAACTTTCACCTGGAGAACAACAACGACAGCAACTCCACCACCCTGATCGACAGCCTCGCCAACCTCGGCCTGAGCCAGCTCGTCACAACACCGACCCACTGCGCCGGCCACACGCTTGACCCCATCTTCTCCTCAAACTCCCACGTCTCCTTCAGCCACACCACGGAACTCATCTGGACCGACCACCGCTGCATCCATTTCACCTTCCAGAAACCCACCACACACCACCGCACCCAACAGATCCCACGCCGCTGCTGGAGCAAAGTCACCGAAGACCAACTCCGGGCAACCCTCGCTCTCAGCCCTCCCTCCGACCCATCCAACACCGACGACGCTGCCTGCAACCTCAGACGATGGATGGACGACTGCGCCAACACCCTCGCCCGCTGAAAAAGCTCACCTACAGCGACACCACCAAAAGAGCCAGCTGGTTCACCTCGGAACTCCTAGCTTCCAAGCGTACCTGCCGGAAACTAGAGAAGAAATGGCACAGCGATAAGACACCGGACAGCCACACAGCCCACAAAGACGCCATCCGTAACCACCACCACCTCATCAGGTCCGCCAAGAGAATCTTCTTCAAAGACCGCCTCGACAACAACGCGCACAACAGCAAGGAGCTTTTCAACATCGTGAAGGAACTCTCCAATCCCAGCTCCAACACCAACGACATCCCGCCGTCGCAACCCCTGTGCGATTCCTCGCCACCTTCTTTCACCGCAAGATCGCCGACATCCACGACAGCTTCAACACCCAGACAACCCCAACTAAGATCGATACACCAGACCCGCCACACGCCATCGACCACGACCCCCTGCCAGCCTGGGCCAGCGTGAACATCGAGGACACCATCAAGACCATGAGCACAATACACTCCGGCTCCCCGTCAGACCCTTTCCCGCACCACATCTTCAACAAAGCCAGCAGCTCCATCGCACCCCACCTGTGCAACATCATCAACCTCTCCTTCGAGACCGCGACCTTCCCAGAGAGCTGGAAACACGCAGAGATCAACGCCCTACTCAAAAAACCCAAGGCGGACCCGAGAGACCTCAAGAACTTCCGGCCCATCTCTCTGCTTCCGTTCCCAGCCAAGGTCATCGAGAAGATCGTCAACAAACAGCTAACCCGATACCTCGAAGAAAACAGCATCCTGGACCCATCCCAATCAGGGTTCCGCAGCAACCACAGCACTGAGACTGCCCTCATCGCCGCCACCGACGACATCAGGATCCTGCTGGACAATGGTGAGACCGCAGCCCTCATCCTGCTGGACCTCTCCGCCGCCTTCGACACTCTCTGCCACCGCACTCTACGCGCACGACGCAGGGATCCGAGACAAGGCCCTGGAATGGACCACCTCCTTCCTCGACGGCAGAACCCAGAGAGTCCGCCTCCCACCTTTCCGATCCGAAGCCTCCGAGATCATCTGCGGCGTACCCCAGGGATCGTCCCTCAGCCCAACACTGTTCAACATCTACATGGCCCCGCTCGCACGCATCGCCAGACAACACGACCTCAACATTATCTCCTACGCCGACGACACTCAACTGATCCTCTCCCTCACCAAGGACCCCTCGCCGCCAAAGCCAAACTCCATGACGGAATGAAGGCTGTCGCCGATTGGATGAAGATCAGCCGACTAAAGCTGAACACGGACAAAACGGAGGTCCTCATCCTCGGCTCCAACCCCTCAGCCTGGGACGACTCCTGGTGGCCAACGACGCTGGGAGCAGCCCCGACACCCACCGACCACGCACGCAACCTGGGAGTCATCCTCGACTCAACGCTCTCCATGACCAAGCAAGTCAACGCAGTGCTTCAACACACTCCGCATGCTTCGCAAGATCTACAGGTGGATCCCGACAGACACAAGAAGAACAGTCACCCAGGCCCTCGTCAGTAGCAGACTAGACTATGGGAACGCCCTCTACGCAGGAGCCCCGGCCAAGCTCATCAAGCGACTGCAACGCATACAAAACGCCTCCGCACGACTGATCCTCGACGTACCACGCCACAGCCACATCACCCCCACTTGAGGAACCTGCACTGGCTCCCCGTCGACAGGAGGATCACCTTCAAACTCCTCACCCACGCACACAAGGCACTCCACAAAACTGGCCCAGCCTACCTCAACAGACGACTCTTCTTCTACGTCCCCAACCGCCAGCTCCGCTCCGCCGACCTCTCCTCGCCACCGTCCCCCGCATTCGAAGAACAACCACCGGCGGCAGATCCTTCTCACACCTCGCCGCCAAGACCTGGAACACCCTTCCACTAAGCCTACGAAAGACCCAAGACCTGCTGACCTTCAGGAGGCTACTCAAGACCTGGCTGTTCGACCAGTAGCAGCATCCCCCCCCTTCCCTCCCCCCAGCGCCTTGAGACCCTCGCGGGTAAGTAGTGCGCTCTACAAATTCTGTGATTGATTGATTGATGTGAAGGATTTCACTTGACACAACGTCACGGCATTCCTATCTTAATTGCTACCACGTGTGTGGTAGTTTGGCTGTTGGCAACTCACGTAATTCCCTGATTAGACGTGCACGCTTACGCAGCAGCCATCAAGCTCTCTCTCCTATTTAAATGAGAAAACCATTTCTCCCCAGTTGCTCTTGGCATCCAAGCACCGCTGGAAGACTTTGATCTTGATTAAAGCTGTCCTTGGTGAGCTGAGGAATGTGACTTCACCGTAGTTTTTAAATGTTTTTAATGTTTAAATCACGGGACAGCCCTATAATTATCACACACCAGTCCCTTATTTTTTAGAACCACTTGGGGACCAGCACGAAATTACTACTTACAATTGTTTCTCTATTCTTAACAGACTCCGATTTAATATTTTGGAAGGTGAGCAATTCGTGCATTGCATGAATACATTTTAAGCACAATGCTTGATAATGGTTTCCCACTTATTGCACAATCCTGTTCTGAGCTCCCAGTGAACCCATTGGGAGCATCCCCTTGGACATATGGATACAGATACTTTTGGATCCATGTTGTGGACTCAATCTAAGCTTTGAGGAGTTCTTTCTTCCCTTAAATCGTACTGTTGTATACTTCAGAGGGTGTCCATAAACGGGCTTTCTAGAATCATGACCATATATAGGCACAATCCAACCTGCCCTTATATAGGCATAAAATCCAAGACCTTATTTAGGCATAACCCATGCATACCAAATACAGGCATGGCTTCCGACATCCGTCCACCCTAGCGTCTCAACGAGTCCATGAAAAAACTGACCCTCAGGCTGCGGGAGTTTCCCTTGCCCAGGACTATTGATTTCTTCAAGGACTCATACATTATGCATGAACCTCTATTCCTTAAGGGATTCATTCATGACGTCTTTCGCTACCCAACTCACGTCAATGCTAACATTTTCAGGTATAAATATACCTTCCCAAACCCCTGTAAATCAGAGGAGACCTCGACTTCAGAGGAGCCCGATTCCCGGCCAGACGCACTGAGAAGACACTGTCATTCCTGCACGCAGAGAGTCCAGCTTCCAGTGATCTAACTTCCCTTGCGGGGTGTTGGAGTTCGAGTCCGGAAAGAGATTCCTACCTCTCTCATTCTTCAGGTATGGAGCAGACTAGAACCTAGAGGGACTCTTGGCATACTAGACTCTAGGCGTAACTTACTCTTAGTATACTCTAGTCAGGAATACAGCACCTACTTCTACTTCTCCCTACACCTAGGAAAGGTTAGGCACACTGGGTAGAACTAGGCTAAGAAACGCATCGTATGAGTACTCGCATTTTTAGGCTGTGTCATTTTATGTAAATGCATATATGCTGAAAAGATAATGCTAACGCAGTATTATTTATTTCTACTGCTCACCTTGTACATTATTTATCTCGCATACTGTCTTGTGATCGTAACAGCACATCTAACTTACAACAGAAACAAGACTGTTCAATAAACCTTTTTATTGAAACGCCCGTCTGTTATTTCTGTGTAACTTTGAGACGTAACTGAATCCTGCACAACTGAGCTGAGTGAAATAGTTATCTATTGTTTCTACGACTCTGGGACACATCCTGATTCTGTAAGGGAAACACAGTGGTCATGTTTTGCGGCTGCCAGAAACTAATCCCTTCTTGTCGTCAAGAAGTTTCTAGTGGCCTCTGAGCTAGCTGGCACAAGTAATTAAGTTTAATATACTCGATAGGGACATACTGACCTCAGTCCTATGTCAAACCTATAGGATATATTATTCCAATGCACAGAGCCTATAAGGGAAATAGGAGCTACACTACATGGCGCCCAACGTTTGGTAAGGCAGTAATTCAACGTTAGATACTGAGTAACTCAGCTGTGCATATATTCTTTTCTCTCAGAGACCCCTACCCATATACTCCAAAAGACGTCTGGAGTGGGCAGGGATAGTATCCGCCACGGCTACATAGGGAAGACCCCTATATATTAGCTGTTTGGTTTGTTCAACTTTGAAGGATACAGTGTTCCACAATATTGTGCACCTTATCTTTGTTTCCTTGAAATTTGTTTCCATATTTTCAAGCAGAAAAATGTCAGGCACTGACAATGACGCCGGAAACGGTGTAGCTGCGGCTGATCCAGCCCAAGCAGCATTTTTTAACAATACCGGTTTAAATGAAACCGAGGAGGGTGTCATAGACATCGCTCCAAACTTAAGAAGCGCCATTACTCTCAAACTTATAAAACATGGCCTACCACCGAGAGGAGGTAGAGAAGTTTTCGTGATTGAGGCACATGAATCCTTTCAGACAGAGGTATTCTATTCATGGGTAATTCTTCCTGAATCCAATCCAGTAACACACTTGTTTCACTTCTACAAAGAAGATGAACCACCGGAGGAATACATTCCTTTCGAGGATATAGAGATTCCATTAACATACCAGGAGCATCAGCTCTGGTTTAAAGGCGCCCTAAAACATAACAAAAATATAACCAGGCTCGGTCCACTAGGTAGACCAGGAGCAACATGGCCGATTTTAGCCGACTATACACCTCATCCAGACATCGAAATAATGTCAGACGAGGAAATACTTAATCAACTCACAGAGTTAATAAAAATCTACAGACAATTGGTTCAATATGTCATGCGGACTTTCACAGTCCAACCACCATTAACAATTCCAAATCATACTCCTCCACAGGGGAGTACATTAAAAATTACACCACAGACTCTATACGCAGTCATGGGTAAAATGCCCACTAAGCGTGAGCAAATTCCATTTTGGATAGCTCAAAACATTACTCAAATCGAAGCAGTATTTCCAAATACTAGCCCACATGAGAAACACAGAATCCTAACCATTAGTTTACCAATGGGGATCACACCACAACTGGAAGACTGCACCACTTGGGGCTCAGTCTTTGCTGCCATCTACACTAAAACACACGGCATTCCGTCAATTGCGGTAATACCTGATGTCCTAAAACAAATTCAAAACGAAT
The DNA here is from genome assembly GCA_963921515.1 of Calotriton arnoldi. Lineage (NCBI taxonomy): Eukaryota > Metazoa > Chordata > Amphibia > Caudata > Salamandridae > Calotriton > Calotriton arnoldi. The sequence goes on along the minus strand of CAWUFW010009576.1, from coordinate 526,042 downwards.
ACGGGGCAGGGCCTGCTTTAAATTTAGGTATGAAATTACTGAAAAATTTCGACCAGGTCTCAACAATAATATTGTCAAATATTAAAGGGGAGGCAGCAGCAGTGGCGATCCGACAAAAATTAAGGGAATTTGATGTTACAGAACATCAAACAGAGCTACCCAGAATTATAGAGCAATCTTATGCAGAATTAGGCAGAGATAGTTTGGGTGGGAGACCAGTTAAACCAAAACTATCTGAAAGTCCTGAGAAGAACTCAATTAAACAAACTCCTACATCTTCTAAAAGAAGTGGGAGTCTACTAAACAAAATTCAAATGAGAAAAGATCTCAATCCCGAGGTAGGTCTTCTCAAAAGGAGCCCTCTGAAAGGAGGTACAACCTCAGGAATAGGGATAATTTGAGAAAACCTGATAGGTATCAAGATAATGATACACGTTCCTCTCGTCCCTTTCAGGTCTCATCACAGACTTCGGAAAGAAGAGGACGACCAGAACATAGAGAAGAACGCGTGAAATCGAAAGACGACAAGCACGCAACAAAAATTAAAACTAAACCTCAATTCTCCAAAAGAAAGTAGCAGGTCTAATAGTAAGACATGCCGAGAATTCTGAGAAGTCAACTCAAGAACGGAGAATGGGCTCAGACAATGCTGGACAGTGCAGCAGAAGTCACAATAGCTCGCCAGAACCTGATGGAACTTCTGGAGATAGTGGACTTGAATGAGTACATTACAGTAGAGACTGTAGACACCAGGGTTAGTACTCCACAAAGGTTATATGAAATAACACTCCGGATGGAGGGAGACAAACCTAGACAGGTTAAAGCACTTTTTTGGGAAAAACTATCAAAGGGTTATGACATACTTCTAGCAGAAAAAGACTGGCCACCACAATTTGTCAAGGAGTGCCCACACGGCGAAGACATGATTATGCCTGCCTTCTCCAATCACATTCCAATTCATTTAAAATATACATATGCCAGAAAATGGGCAGTGGCCCAGGCTCCAGCATTATATAAAAATCATGTAGGATGGGATGAGGACTCCCCTCACCATAAAATAAATCTGAAACATGAACCTACTGCTCAGAGGCAGTATCCTATTAAGCAAGAAGCTAAAAAACAGGTCAGGGAGATCTTAGATCAACTTGAATACAAAGGGGTGATTGAAACATGCACCTCCTCCATGAACAATCCTTTGTTTCCTGTCTCCAAACCAGACAATACATATCGTCTAGTTTTGGACTACAGACATTTAAACACTTGTTCTAAAACTTTTGCAGTGCAAAATGCACACAGCACAGCATTAATGAATAACATTGTGCGTAAAAAATACAAAACAACATTAGACATCTCAAACGGTTTCTTTTGTCAAAATATAGCACCCGAAAGCAGGTACTTAACGGCATTTTCCATAATGGGGACCCAGCGTCACTTTTGTCGACTCCCACAAGGGTTCAAGAACAGCCCAGGTTTATTCTCAGCGAGAGTAACGGAGTTACTACAAATTTATGACAACGAGGCATTGTCCTATGTCGATGACATCTATCTGACAGACGATGACTTGGAAAGACACTTGAACAGGGTGAGCACCATTATATTGGGATTTGCCTCTGAGGGCTATAAGTTCAACTTTAAAAAATCTCGGATTGCCCATCTCAATGTCCTATTTTTAGGATATGAGCTTTCAAGTGAAGGCAAGAGCTTGGCAGCTAACTTTCTAGAGAAATGTGCGCTGCTCCAACCTCCAAAATCGCTAAAAAACTTACAATCAATACTGGGATTCCTAAATTTTGGAAGAACATATATTCTAAACTACGCAGAAAGGGTTAAACCTCTCTACGCATTAATCAAACCTGATTTTTCAAATAAAAACTGGACACAGGAACACACAGAAATTTTGCGTTCACTCCAGGCTAACATGTTAGCAACAAATCACTTACAAACATGCGTAAGTCAAAGAAATTTGGTGATTCGAATAATTTCGGGTCAATGTGGATTCACTTACTTAACCTTTAATGAGGGTGAGAAAGTACCAATTGCATACAAATCACATTTGTATACACAAGCGGAAATGCGCTTCAGTTCAACTGAAAAAAATTCTGACAGCAGTTCAAACAGCTGTAGCAAAAGAAAGAGCCTTAGCCCAAGGGAAACGCATAATTGTCGTTACCCCAGTACCAGCTTTGGAAGCGGTCACAAAAGCAAGCATTCCAAATGCTAAAGCTTTACATCCGAGATGGATACAGTGGGTTAATTCTCTTGCTGCAACTGATGTTGAATATGTTTTTGATCCAGATTTAAAAACACAGGCATTTCTCCAATATGAACAAGAATGTCCTCTGCCCACTGAGATTCTGCCTCTCGATCAGTATGAATTCATAATTTACACTGACGGATCCGCACAGCCTGCAACAGGGAGTGAGCAAGTTTACAGTGCAGCGTGTGCTATCGTTAAAGGTCGCATGCGAAATGGCATCTTCAGACCTATGGTCACAAAACTCAATCACTAGGTGATTGTACAGCTCAGCGAGCTGAACTACAGGCATTCAAACTGGCACTTGAGAGTACGGATCGAGAATTCCTCACACTGATAGTGTGCGATTCCTATTACTGTGTTCAGTCGTATAATGATTATATACGAACCTGGCTTGAAAATGGTTTTAAAGATGCGAAAGGTGGCACAATAAAGCACAAACTGCTTTGGGAACAAGTAGTTCAGTTGAAAAACGAACTACCAAAGGCTCACGTGATTCACACACTGAGTCATCAGCGTGATGGCGTTCACGTTGCAGGAATTCATTGGCTGACGAAGCCGCGAAGGGGCTGTTCAGACGGCTTCCGTAGATGCGATCACTCGTTCAAAAACAAAAATAGACGGTGAGATAATGTTAGCTGTCAATGCTTCAAGCAAAGGCAGCAGTGCAGCGTTACCAAAAAGTTTCCACTCAAGTACTCTTATGTAATTGATGCGAATAACGTTCCTTTTGCTCGAATCCCTGGAGTGGGGGATAGGGTAATTCCAAACAAGGAACGCAGATTAGGACTTATCCTAGCAGCACACGAAGGGATGGCTTCTGCCCATGCAGGTGTTTCTGCAACAGTATCTTTACTCAAGCAAAGATATTGGTGGCCTGGCATTCGGAAACAAACTAAGAACTATGTTTTAGAATGTGATATTTGCCAACAGATGAAAGTCTCAACAGTGAAACGTCCTGCGCAGACACCCTTATTAATTTCAGATAAACCATTAGCTTGTGTTTACCTGGACCACTGCGGTCCCTTACAAAGGGACGGTAATTATAAATACATCATGGTTGCAGTGGATTCATGCTCTAGGTTCCTATGGTTATGGCCTCAGCGCTCGGCTGACGCTCGAACTGTTATAAAAGATTTGCGAGTCTTTATCGGCACATACGCAATAGGCACGTTTCATTCTGACCAGGGTCCTGCGTTTAGCTCTAGGGCTTACAAGGAGGCCATGGCCAGTCTGGGCGTTGCATTGCGGTACTCCTCTCCATTCCATCCTGAGGGAAATTCTGTTGTGGAAAGGAAAAACCGGGACATAAAGCAGTCTATAACAGCTAGGGTATTAGGCTCGGGTGATGGGTGGGTCAAACACCTCATTAGCGTTCAGCGCGCTCTCAATAATTTGCCAAGAAGTTCTCTAGGGGGTCACTCCATATGAGGTCCTATTTGGGACAAGAATGTGGGTTCCAGACTTAGAACACGTAGGCACAGTGGTGGACATGAAAACATTTGATATCAAAGATCGTTTGGCTGTTTTACAGGATCTTAACAAATTACGAACGAAACAAAGCAACGTATCCCTACAGCCAACCACCACTGGGGAAAAATCGGCGGTCCCAGCAAGGCCTGTCTGGATTCCAAAAGTTGGGGATCTAGTCAGAGAAAAAATAGCGGACAAGAAGGAATTTGGACCTTCTTACAGACAACCGGTACCTGTTCTAGCTGTTCAAGGAACAAGGACAGTACTTCTGCCGCCCCTTGCTGGAAGAAAGGAGAAAAGATTTGTGTCAATTGACCTGATCAAACCACAACATGTGGCCAATACTAAGCAGTAGGCCTCGTGGACTCCGACCTAGTAGCAGACGCACTCCTCTCGCTACTATTCAAGAGGTTCAGAATGAAAGACTGATCACGATCGAGAACTCAGCTGTAACAAATGAAGGACTAAGCAACCAAGCTATGGAACTCATCCCTCTCGACAACCAAATAACAGTTCGTCCAAATACACCTGTCTACACCAACGTGACACGTGAAGAACTGGTTCCTGTGATTTCACCGAATCCTGATGCTATTCCAACAATTGACAGATCTGCTTCTGGCTATTTCATTGACTTTGATACATTCTCAGAAGATCCAAGCGAACCTGAAACGACGCCAGCATCATCAAGACTTTATTCACTTTCTGAAAAAGACTTATCTGGTTTCTCCATGGATTGAACTCTGGATTATATCTGGACTTTTTGTTTTCCTGCTCTGGCTAGCTTTGGTAACAACTGTAAGCGTGCTTATAAGTGGCAGATACATCCATGTGAACATTGAAGGAAAAGACGTAAATGTACTTTTGAAACCACATAAATCTTCCCATCGTGAAGCAAGAGACTTGTCATCAGTGAACATCACATGCTGTTCCTATACAGGATGGTATAGTGTGGGACAAAACAGATTATGAAATCTTCGGTCCAGAGGAAAAAATTGAACATTCCACATTTATTTAAAATTTCACTAAGTGATTTAATTACGTCCAGTACCTATTCAGATGATTGGGACTTAGAGACTGTTCAAGATATAATGTTTGATCTAGAGAAATCTGCTGCATTTTCTAAAAATGAATTTTTAGAGGGTTCATCTGGTTACGAGGAATTATATTGTTATAACCACTATGGTCATCATTATTTGCACAAAACTGCATATCCAAGAAATGTGTTTATGTTTAATCAATGGGAACATTGTCCTACACCACCACAAGGTAGTTCGAAAACTTTTGCTAGTAAATTTTCATATTTTTCAGGTTATAATACATCTGATCCAGAAACGTTTTACTATAAAAATGTAAACAAAACAGGACTGAAAATTATGTTAACAAATACCAAACAGATTTACTCTGAAGCATTTATTGCCCAACTGTCTACACAGGGTTTCGACTTATGGAAAGACACTGTTGAGACAAAAACTGTCTGGGTTAGTAAAGATTGGCAAGTACAGGGTATAGAAGCTTTATTTAGAGCCTGTATCATCCCTGAACAAATACTGTTTTTGAATGACACCGTCCAACAGACATCTTGTCTTTGATTAGCCAAGATCAAAGAGATGAAAACACCTTCTGTGCCAACACCTGCCGGTGATAATAATACGAAGGCAGTGGTGACAGTTGACGATATACTACAACTCAACAGAACTCATCCAAATTGGAAAAAATGGTTGATCTGGCCCACAGACACAAACAACTGTCAGGAAAGGTTCTTGAACAAAACTCAGGGCTTTACTATTCATAGGCCAGACCCAAGATATGTCCAAAGACAACATCCGGGGGTAGTTACAACATACAGTGTAGGAAAATTATGCCTCGATTGGCTGCATAAATCTACACTACAGGATGTGAAGCAACACTTAACCTTACTTGCACATGACGCAGATCTTAGGGAATTCTTGCTTGGACCAAGAAAACCACGTCAAAAACGTTTCATATATGCCGGCATCTATGCTGCTTATAACGAAGCATGGAAAGTGTCACAGATAGAGGCTGCAGAACGAATACGGGAACTTGATCGTATTAATTTAGAGAAAACACTCTCTGTAGTCGACAATGGGTTAACAACTTTGTCCTCCAGGATTTATTCATTGGATGGCATTGTATCCTCTGCTATCGACATTCTAGAACATGATTTGGCTATGTTACAACAAGGTCAGTCTCAATTACGTTCTATTGTGTTATTGACATGGACGCTGCAATCTTTGCGAGCGGGCTATGTGCCTTGGCGTTTCATCAACACGTCGTCTCTGTTTGCAGAATACAATCTCACTGATAAACAGATCGAATTGGCACAGAGAGGAGCGAGGTATACAGTGCTAAGCATTGAAAAAATTGAAAAACTGCCATTTACTGTGGCAGAAAAACCAGCTACAGACTGGGTTATTCATGGCAAAATAACGTTGCCTGTGACAACTTTTCAGTTTCAGTATTGTCTCAGACAGATGCAAGCAGGCAAATATGAAAGGTTGGGTAAGGAATACATTAAGATATCTTGGAAGTTACCATATACACATAGATGTTGGAGTGGGGATCGTGAAGTGTTTCTTAGCGGTATCAACTGTAAACATGCACTGATCGGTTCACTCATTTGTCAGGACATTTCTTTACACAGGGCTTGTAATGGTTCTGTGGCAAACTTGTCTTGCCATCAGCACGGTTCACCAGCTGCTGTGATTAATCCGACGTTTGGACAACTTTCAAATGGGAGTTACCTCATGTTGAATGATCAGAGCTGCTGTGGAATGTTGCCAGGCATCCCATATCTAGTAACGGTCAACTCCAGGGTCACTTGCTGTATGCAAGTATTGTTTCCCCAATAGACACAGTCAGGGAGTCGCCTTTATGGCCTTCGCTGAACGTCTCTTTTATAAGATTTGATACTTTAAGCAGAATGAAAGCCATGCTTTTGCAGCAAACAGTGCCTTTGACCTCGGCCAAAGAAACCTATGATCTACAAGTTGCAAGGACTTCGGCTGAGATACAGACTTTAATACGTACAAACTGCCCTATACATTTCGTAGAAATGATATCACGTATCTTTAACATGTCAGATACAACGGGAGTTGTTCATGTATTTAAGAGCATTTGCACCGGTCTTTTAGCACCGTTCCAGGCAATACTTGGAATCATTCCGAACTTTGCACATTCGGTGTTTGGTGGCATACCATTAATTCTGGCACTTGTTGCGGGAATTTTATTCATCTGTCTGCTATTGCGCTATGGCCAGCCTCTTCGCCGAAATCACTCCGAGCGAAATGGAGAAAGCTCTCCTTGAAAGAAAGTGCAGTGAGCGAATAGTACAGCTACTAGGCATGACTCGTCTACGGTAAGGTAAAAGGTAAAGGTAAATTCGTACTTGTAAAGCGCACTGCCACCCCAACTGGGGCATCCTGGCGCTATACGCATACCGCTGTGGAACCCTTCCTGGCTATTCCCTGTGAAATGTCCACTCCTGGGCACCCCCAAGGTGAAGCCAGGCATCCCAGCGCTGGTGGGGCCGTTGTGGAGATTAAGCAAGCTATTGCCCAGAGTTGCAGAGTGGGACCCATGATTAGAATAGGCACCGAGGCGAGAATTATCAGGTCCGAGGAAATTGAGTCCAAGAACCGCCGAGGCGGGAATTGAACCCTGGTCCCAGGCCAGATCTCTGCATCAGGGTCTGCCGCTCTAACCATTGAGCCACACTTCTCCTACGGGACCCTAATACCACGTGGTTCCTGTCATTCCGACCAATCTGGCAAGATTGCATCTTACCTGTTCTACGATGCCTGCTATGCGGTGAAGAATGCGTGTTGGACGCTTGTCTAACATATCCATCAGCTGCGCCAAAGGATGTCGATGCTTTGCTGGACCCGATAACGGCCCATGCTCTGTGTTGTCCCCAGAGGCTTCCAATACTGATGTCAGCATTCATTGAGATCTCACAGTCGCCTCCTGCTGCTGCTGAGGTACGAGTAACAACTTCAGGCACACAGGTAACAACGGACGCGAACATTGCTGAAAGCGATGTTTCCCATCTTTGTGCGGTCAATCTTTTACACGAGGTGTTCCAGCTTACACCGACGACAGTGGAAGATGTTTTGTCTATTGAAATAGATGATCTAATGTTTACACCAGACCAGTGAACTGACTCTGATTCGGCATACTGTGTTCCAGTGCAACAGCAGCAATTTGGCCTTCATTTTTCGAAACCTTGGAACATTACCAAAATTTGAACTTTTGTCCCATTTCTTTCAAACGAAAATGGCACTCCAATCTGCTTAAAGTAGAACTAGCCTTATAATACAGACTTGGCAGTACTTCCAGGGACACTTAGTCATCTTGTGTGTCTAAATTAGTTCATTTAAGTTCCATGACAGGAAATGACTTTTGATTTTGGACAACCTTATCGATCATTTTCGTCATATGTAAATATTGCTTTTATATTTCGTTCCAAATGCATTTATTTCATACCTTATGCTGGAAATGAAAAGCACTGCTTAATGATGTACAGTAACCTTTGCATTTTTAATATGTCTTTTAAAGCTTTTTTAGGATATGTTTTATTATGCGATACTCCATTTTAATGTTTAGCATTTTAAATGTTTAGCATTTTTAGTATTGTTGTATACACAAAAGAGGAGTGGGTGTTGTGTACTTCATAGGGTGTCCATAAACGGGCTTTCTAGAATCATGACCATATATAGGCACAATCCAACCTGCCCTTATATAGGCATAAAATCCAAGACCTTATTTAGGCATAACCCATGCATACCAAATACAGGCATGGCTTCCGACATCCGTCCACCCTAGCGTCTCAACGAGTCCATGAAAAAACTGACCCTCAGGCTGCGGGAGTTTCCCTTGCCCAGGACTATTGATTTCTTCAAGGACTCATACATTATGCATGAACCTCTATTCCTTAAGGGATTCATTCATGACGTCTTTCGCTACCCAACTCACGTCAATGCTAACATTTTAAGGTATAAATATACCTTCTCAAACCCCTGTAAATCAGAGGAGACCTCGACTTCAGAGGAGCCCGATTCCCGGCCAGACGCACTGAGAAGACACTGTCATTCCTGCACGCAGAGAGTCCAGCTTCCAGTGATCTAACTTCCCTTGCGGGGTGTTGGAGTTCGAGTCCGGAAAGAGATTCCTACCTCTCTCATTCTTCAGGTATGGAGCAGACTAGAACCTAGAGGGACTCTTGGCATACTAGACTCTAGGCGTAACTTACTCTTAGTATACTCTAGTCAGGAATACAGCACCTACTTCTACTTCTCCCTACACCTAGGAAAGGTTAGGCACACTGGGTAGAACTAGGCTAAGAAACGCATCGTATGAGTACTCGCATTTTTAGGCTGTGTCATTTTATGTAAATGCATATATGCTGAAAAGATAATGCTAACGCAGTATTATTTATTTCTACTGCTCACCTTGTACATTATTTATCTCGCATACTGTCTTGTGATCGTAACAGCACATCTAACTTACAACAGAAACAAGACTGTTCAATAAACCTTTTATTGAAACGCCCGTCTGTTATTTCTGTGTAACTTTGAGACGTAACTGAATCCTGCACAACTGAGCTGAGTGAAATAGTTATCTATTGTTTCTACGACTCTGGGACACATCCTGATTCTGTAAGGGAAACACAGTGGTCATGTTTTGCGGCTGCCAGAAACTAATCCCTTCTTGTCGTCAAGAAGTTTCTAGTGGCCTCTGAGCTAGCTGGCACAAGTAATTAAGTTTAATATACTCGATAGGGACATACTGACCTCAGTCCTATGTCAAACCTATAGGATATATTATTCCAATGCGCAGAGCCTATAAGGGAAATAGGAAATACACTACTGTACAGCATTTAGATGAGTCACCATTGGTGTCCTTCTTATGTTTGTTTTTTAACACAATACACATGTTTCTCATGTGAGGTATTATCTCCCCTGCAAGCTGTTCATCTCTAGGAATATGGCTGTTTACAACGCATGCGAATAAATCACATGCCATTACAACGCAGTCGTTATAGAACGACTGCGTTGTTTGAATGCATACCATTACATCGCAAGTCGTTACAACGACTTGCTGTAGGGGGCACGCTGGACTTAGGAATAGTATTATTTACTATTCCTACTCCAGTTTACGCAACAGCAGGGAAGGTGTTGGATTTTAAATCCAATACCAGTGCGTTGAAACGACTTGCGATGTAATGGTATGCGTGGTAACAACGCAGTCGTTGTAACGACCGCGTTGTAATGGTACCGCTTTGTGGAGACAGCGTTGTAAGCACTGTTTCCCATCTCTAGTCCTAACGAAGATCCACTGTGATGTCTAACTACCAACACATACACATAGAATCAAAACGTCGACAGCAATCCTATTGGTTCACCTTCTCTGTCAGCCAACCTAAAGAAGTGCCATTAATGATATAGGGCAGTGGTTCCCAAACTGTGCGCCGCGGCGCCCCGGTGCGCCATTTTGAGTAGCCAGGGGCGCCGCGCACGATGTGGGAAAGATAGCGTCTGGCCGTGTGTAGGCAGTAAAATATTATGCGTCTTTTGACGCCCTACCAGGGCCTGACTGCAGGATGAAGCTTATTCCAGCCGCAGCGCAGAACAAGATAAAGATTTCAAATATAGCTACAACTTGTAATTGTAAAATACAGCCCATGTATAATTATAATTATACTGCTGTTCCCGCACTTTGTGTGAACTTGAAGAAACACCGCGCCTGATTTTATACATCAGAAATTCCAGTGGGCAAACTCGCGGCTGTGGAAATAGGCCGCAATGCAGCCAGGATTCATTTCCTGACCCCAGTCTGACCCTCCGTATATTTCTCCATGTATAAAACTTTTTCTGGAACTGGTACCGTCCATATACTTCTGAGGGTTAGCCACCTGCAGCAAACGTCTGTTTTTACGTCCAGTTTCAGGATATAATATTCTGAAAAAACGTGGCTAACTCACTTCGTGGAAATACTTTTATGAAATCAACAGGTTCCAATGATCATAAAATAACTCAGAGGTTGAGCATGGCTGCGGCAAAGAACCGTGTTTACGTCTACGCGTCACGCATTTCTAGTCTGTGTAAAGTAGCTCAGTGTAAGATAGCTAGATAAATGCTTTGCTGCAGAGATCATTCTGCGAACTGCAGGTCGCAAGTTACAGTCCAGTGAACTAGGCACTTTCTGCAAAAAGGTGCGTGCAGTCTGCAAGGCACGAGTTTTTAGCCAATCCTTCAATAAAGATAAGGTTGACAAATGGATTTATTAATTGGCAAAACAAGTTTGTAACCCCTGAACACAATTTAAGGGACATTGTTATCACTCACCGTCTATTTCCTCAAAAACGTTTCTGAATAAAAAACGAATGCAAGTTTTAGAATCAATTCACAGCTGGCTCGAAAATGAAAAGACAATTTGCACCAAAAGCAATATTTCTCAGAGACATCTCCGAAGTATGTATCCGGAAAGAAGCGCTGCTAGTGTCACATCAATTTCGACAGATGACAGACAGCAGCGTTGAAGCCGGAGTGGGCTGTTAGGCATGGGGGCAGCAGACCTATGTGATGAAAGGCACCTGGGAGTGGCAGTGGGCACACGTGTGGTCAATTCTAAGTCATTCATGTTCTGTGCCCCACACTGACCTGGGATGTAACTGGGTCTACCACCTCCACCTTGTGCAACTGACTCTACCTTATCCATACCAGCATGCTACAAAACTGCCTCTTGCCCGTCCATTCTTCCTGCCATGAGACTGGCTCTACCCCAGCCCCACTGAGCTGGCTGGATCTTACACAGCCCTGTCTTCTGCCATTCATCTCGTTCTGGCCCCAACCTTACTGTCCTGCCCCGCCTCAGCCCCTGTGACCTGGAGTGTGCCTACTAGCTCTGCCAATGCTCTCTGACCTGGCCCCACTGACTTGCTGTTCACCAGCCCTCCCAGTCTGCCACCCAACTAACTGCCCCATCCCTACTGTACTAACTTTACTAGGCGACTGACTCTGCCCGTGCACAGTGGCATGGCATGCGACTGTCACTGCATCACCCGGCGTACTGGTAACCGGTAAAAAAATGGTGGGGAGCCACGGCCAACTGCCAAATTAGTCAAGGGAGCCACAGGTCAAAAAAGTTTGGGAACCACTGATATAGGGTGTTTGTTGAACTTTCGATATGAGAGAGAAAAGGCATTTTGTTGTAATCATTTCTTTATATATATCATGCTAAGATCAGTCAGTGTCTGTATTGTTTAATGTTAAACTTATTTTCTTCACTTTGTGTCACTTTATCACCAAGTCACGTCATTTGATATATTTATTTTGTGTTCTTGACAGTCTTATATCAAAAAAGAGACATTTGTGCATATTGTTTAGATATATGACTTTGAATATATAAGTATAATTGTTGTTGTGTGTTGTGTATTTTGTTGATTTGCTTTGGAGGGTGTAAAACAATGGTCGGCAGAGGCCCACACTTCCCCAGTGTTTTGAAGAACATGCATTGATCTTCTTATATAGGTGCGACTTTACAACACCTATTTTTTCATGTGAAGAAATTGCGACACTCGACAGAACACATTGTAGCTTCAGTAAAATGATCACATCCTAATTGATTCACTGTGAAAAACAGAAATTACAAGGAAACACCTGTGAAAAAATGGCTTATTATTAACAAAGCACATGCAAAATGTAATAGTTACCAACAAAAATTGCAACAAGGGTGTGCACTAATCAAAGGTGTAGCATTCAACTAAATGAATACACTTGCAATGATAAACCCTTTGCTCATAAACAACACATGCAATGACACAGTAACTGTCACCAATGAAACACAAATGTGTTCTCCAAACTATACCCCTCCTGACGCTTGTTCCAAGGGCAGTGCTATTGACTGGCCAGATCGAGGAGACCAGTGCCATTAGGATTATAGTCTTGAATACTGAGTACAAGAATATCGTGACACACTATTATAATGGACAGGGCTGGCCTTGGGCATGGGTAAGCTGGGCCCAAGGCCGGGACGCCAATATTCCAAGGGGTGCAGCAGGAAGCTGCCTGACTTAATGTTAAGCACACAGCAGCTTGTCCATCCACTTGCTCTCAATCGGGTCCCATTAAAGACTTTGTAATCAGCCCTTAATGCACCTCAGCATAACTGTTAGCACCCCATCAACCCACTGCCCTCCTCCGATCTTCCTCACACCTCCTGCTGTCACACTGCAAGGACCCCTTCAACAAAAAACTAATTTTCTTTTCGCCCAGGATGCTGTCCCCGTCAATCTGATTTATGGACAGCCCTAATCTTGGACAAAATACAGAGGGACAAAATTTCGAAAGGAAAGTGCATAGTAGGAAGTATAGATTTACTATTCTTAAATCCACATCTATGTACATTAAATATATATATAACTTAAAGGTACATATATGTGGAGTTAGGTATAGAAATTCTATAAATACTTACCTTTCAATATTATGTCCCAACATATTTTGTTCACAATATTAGTGTTCCACGATCTCCTGAACTCGATATTCAGGAGCCACACCAGCCAATAGCGACCCATCTTTACCTTCGTGCTCCAAATGTCATGCATATTCTTGCAAGACATCAGAAGGAGGAAACTAAACAGAAAACAAAGGATCAAGCAAAAGGCAACACCTGAGTACTACACCCACTATGAATACCTACAGTGATTTAGCTCCATCACTGACTAATTCATGGACTTGCTGTGTCAACCTACCTCACACATCACTCTCAGAAAAAAACACATCTACCATGTCCGCTATGTTGAAGCAGCTATGCACTGTATGCTACTATAGCAAGGGCACAGAATGCAGTTCCTTATCCCATTTGTGCTATCCAGATTAGTGACCGGGGACCCAGGGATTGCTGACTGATGGCCACCATCTTGACGGCGAAACCTGCTCTAGCTGGAAAGCGGTATGCACTTTGTGGCCTGACCCCATCTCATCTGACATAAGGTCACGGTCGCTACTTGTGCTTCGCTGTGCCCAACTGACTTATATTCAGGAGACTGCTGCACCCGACAAAGAGACACCCTTTCGGTTCTAAAGGAAAGCCCGCTGCCCCCTCTGACCTAGGTGACCCCACAGATCACCTCACTTAGCCGGCCCCCTCTGGCCTTGATCCCGAGTCTGTGTCCTGGGGCGAGTAATGCTAGAGGGAACTCCTTCACCCTTATTGCTACTCCACAGGCAACCGGGGACCGCTGCTCCTGCCATGGTGGTGCCCATTATGTTGGAGGAAACCGTGACATTGTCCCCTCGCTGAGCTTGCCTAAGTTAGCGGCGCCTCGCGCCATCTGATCCCCCCGCTGCTTCGAAGGCTTCATGTGATGCTGGTCAGTAAAAGCGATGGCTGCTTCCAGGTGGCCTTAACTGGATGCAAACTAAGCTTATATCCACCAGTGTAAGCAGGCTTGCGTTTGTATCTCTGAATATATTCTATTGAATGAAAAGACACTGTAGGAGGCAAGCATTTCGCAGCCAGCATTTCTGGTGCAAGCATGGGAGCGCGAGGACGCTGCAGTGCAGCACCCTTCGTGCGGAAGCTGGGATGAGTTATATGGAGATTTGTGAGACGTATTCCTCCCATTGCTATGTTCTCATTCACAAATTTGGAGACTGCAAGGATAAAAACATTTCAGCTCTCCTGCATAACAAAACATGTCACATGATGCCTTGGTTGTCTGCTGACCAGATTTCCACAACATCCCCCTCTCCTCTCACAGCAGCCATCATCCTTCCAATCCCCTTAGATCCTCCTTCAAGCTAAGTAAAATAAACAACCCTAAAAACAAAGAAAGGACCTCAACCCCAATGCAGCCCTAATCCCTGGGAAAATATAAAGAGGACTATGACCACTAGGTGAAGCTCCAAGCTATGGTTAGGACAATCTACTAATGGAGACTTTCACACCCCTTCCAACAAAGTATAACATTATCCTAAACTCTGAACTGGGGATTCTTTGTGCATGATAAAACCCTTTGCCTCTGAACTGAGGATTCCCTGCACTGTGCCTCTGTTGTGCCTCTGAACTTGGGATTCTTTGCGCATGATGATCTCTCCCCCCTCAACTGGGGATTCCCTGCCCTGTGTTTCTGTTGTGCCTCTGAACTTGGGATTCTTTGCACAGATTAAGCCTTCCTACCCTTGAACTGTGGCTTCCATGCATTGTATCCTTGTGTGTGCCCCTGAACTGGGGTATCCTTGCATCGTGTCTCTGTTGTGGCACTGCATCCGCTCTGCATCCTACCTCAATTTCCCTGGGAGCAATTGGAAGCAATCTGTACCAGGGTCTCCCTGCACTGTGTCTCTGGTACCTCTAATCTGGGGATGCCCCTGAACTGGGGATTCTTTGCGCATGAAGATCTCTCCTGCCTCTGAACTGGGGACTCCCTGCATTGTATCTGTTTTGTGCCTGATCTGGGATTTCCTTGCATCACCAACCCCCTCACGTGATCAATAAATACTGCCTATGACAACATGATTGCAACTACCCCCATGTGGAAGCGTGAACATATCTACATCAGAACTTGGTATTGTACACCCATATTGTCATCTTGCACGTATATTGTGTCTCTATGTCTACACTGTTAGTCTACACTGCTATGGTGATTATCTGCCCATTTTACATCAATACTGTTATTTTATACATATACTGTGTTTCAAGTCAATGCTGCTATCTTTTGCCACCTATCCTACATCGTGTCTGCAGTAGTGACCCGGCTTTTCAATTTTTACTAGTCCATGCTGAAATGATATCCTACCTATGTTGTGGGTATATATATTGTATGCATGCCTTCGAGTCAAAAGTCTCTCCTGCAGGCTGGCCTTTAAATTCTTTCACAAATCCCAGCTCCTAGATACCGTGACCACCAAAAACCTGAAAAGACCAACAGGCCCACCGGTGCAGCATTCAAGCCCCCCTTTTCCTCACAGGGTTCCCACCAGACCTTCTTGGCGACCTCCCCTCATCATGCCACTGCAGAAACAGGCAGCCATCTCGGCCATTGGAGGCCACCTCTTGACCATTATGCATAACTCTGAATGCTCACCTAAAACCTAACTTTGGCTAGTCCCAGAAACAACTCCCGAGTATCATATCAAGTTTGGGAGTCTACTGCTGGGTCAATGTCCCGCCGCAGCACCGTCATGGAAAGACATGGCCCCAACTCATACTGCATTCAATTTCCACCAAACCTCTCCAAACATGCTGCTAAAAGCTTCAAACACCAATCCTCAAAGAGCATCTAGAGACACTAATAACAGACATCTTCTACAGTCCAACAGAAGGAGGCCATAAAACAGACTTCATCTTCTACGCTAAGAAACCCACCAAATGGAGAAAGAACTTCCTACAACACCTTCATGCAACTAATACTACCCTTATGAATCTAAACTCTCTATATCCCCATCCCAGAAATTTTGTGGAGAACTGTTAATAATCATTTACAGAAGTGGGAACATCGTAATACAAGCCACTGAACATTTTTTTGATCAACACTTCCCTGCTCTCTGCGCCTCCAAGCCATCTGCTCCCACCACCAACCCTCAACCCTCTCCCAGAGAACCCACCCCTGCACCATCTCCTCTACTAGCTGAACCTTTTACTCCCTGTCTCCCATGCACTGTCTCTACCTCCACCCCCCTAAAGCCCCTCCCATTCCCAGATGCCCTGAAACTTTGGTTTCACTCTCCCCCTCTCCATGGCACACTTCCACTGCCCAGCTTGATTTATCTACAGCACCTGAATCCTCTCAGTCCTCCAACCACAGCAGGCTGGATACTAAATTAGTATCCACCCCAGACTCTGATGAGCCCCATCATACTCCACTTCCCACCACAGACCCAATCGTCTCTCAGCTAATACCTTCAATCATCCGCCTAGATCTCAAATTCAACACTATACTGAATGAAATTTTGTCAATACATGTGGACACAAAGATTAGCCACATCCTGCCCCAACATAACACATCCATGGTGAGCACTGATCCTGTCACAAATATACACTCTAACCCCCATCCATCACCCCTAAGCAAACTATCCCCTACACTCATCACCGTCAAACCTAGACGCACCACGATTGAAATGTCCCAGTGGGAAGCCGAAATGCTGAGCAACACATATGACAATGCTCCTAGCCACCCCTGCCACTGCAAGATTCTGGTCATCTTTGACACAAGGAGGACCCCAAACATCACTCGCCCTCTCAGGCTGCCTGCCCAACTAACTACCATCCAACCCAGTCAGCCTGGCCCGAGATCATCACCTAAGCTTTGCTGCAAGCTACTAAACTGTTGATCAGCAGTCAAGCATGCTACTAACATAGCTGAAACTATCCTACAACTCAAAATTGACATCTGCTTTTTAACCAAAACCGGGCTGAATGACCACTCATCCCCTTTCATCGATCTCCTCGCTCCTCCAGCTTCTCAATCATTTGTTGCGACCACAAGGATCACAATGGCAGGGGATTAGCCATCATACACAAAAAGATCGGGGCTTAACTCCCTTACACAACACTAAACACCCTACATTTTAATATTTAGGAGTTCAGCTTTCCTCCAAAGACCCCAACCCCATCAATTTGCATGTCATCTATCACCCTCCACGTGAAAAACAACAATTCCTCGAAGACTTAACAGACCTAATAATGCAAAACGTCCTTAAAGGCAGGACATGCATTATTAGTGAAGACCTAAACCTGCACCTAAATAAGGCTGACGATCCTAAAGTACAAGCCCTGCCCACTCTCCTGGAAGTGAACGATCTCGCCCAACACTGCAATAAACAAACTCAGGATAAGGGTTCTACCCTTAATGCAATCATCTCTAAGCATAACACCTTATCCCTCCACTCTATCCTGCCCATTGACTGGACTGATCACCACCTAATTCTTTTCGATCTCAATGCCATCAAACCAAAGGCTCACCCCCAAACTATCCGTCCCAAGCACTGGGCGAGGAACATACATCAACCCCCCAGGCAGAGTTAGAAGGAGTGATCTGTTTCCAAATTACACCTCCACCGATCTCACTGCCCACTACAGTACAAAAATGGCAGAACTCCTTAACACAGTCTCCCCTCTGAAACTCAAGAAATCAAGAAATATCCCTTCAAGGTACTGGTTTAACAAAGACCTTAATAAAGAGAGGCATTAACTCTGATTGGCTGAAAGAAACTGGAGGCAACAGCCCTCATTAACCAATCTCTCGATCCTCGGAGCTGAGCGCCAAAAATAAAAAAAAAACACATTTTCAGAGAAAAATCTTCCTTCTTCTGAGCCCAACTTGACCAGTCTAGGAACAGGCCTAAAGACCTTTTCAACATCATCAAACAACAGACCTCCTCTTTCCCTCAACACCCAATTATTGACTCTACTGAGTGCTGTGAAGAATTCACAACATTCTTCTCTGAAAAACTATCCAACATCACACTCTCTCTTGTGCCACCCACCTCCCCACCCTACACCAAGGGTCCACCCAAATCCCTTCGTCCAAACTATGGTCATCTCCCCAATCTCCCCCTCTCAGCAATACAGAACACGAACCTCAACCACATGCAATTTAAAAATGATGCAACTTGGACTGAATTGGACTATATGCCCAAAGAAGAAATCTTCAAATTATTTGCCCTCATGAATCCAACATCGCACATCTCACACCCCTTCCCTGCTGCTCTTGTCAACAATCTCAGTCACATCATATCTCCCATATGTACCAAAATCATTAACTTCTCCTTATTGAGCGGTTCCATGCTGGCCTCCCTCAAACTCTGACAAATCACCTCCTCGTCAAAAAAACAGATGCCAACCAGAACGACCTTAACAATAACAGACCTATAACTATCCTCCATCTCCTTGCACAATACCTTCCAATCTGGGTTCAGGAAAGGCTGCATTACAGGGATTGCAATACTGAACATTACAGATGACCTACACAGATCACTGGATGATGGCCAGGCCTACCTCCTAGTACTCCTGGACCTCTCAGCTGCCTTTGATTGTGTCAACAACGACATCCTCCTAAACACCCTCTCACAGCGTGCAGGCATCAATGGAACTGTCCTTCAGTGGTTTGCTTCTTTCCTGAACCAACTAATCAAGCTAAACAACTTCACCTCAAAAGCAACACCAGTCTTGCAAAGAGTTCCTGAAGGATCAATCCTGTCTCCTACCCTATTCAACCTCTATATGGAACCCCTTGCTATGATCCTGAAGCAAGCCAGAGTTGCTTATCATCTCTGTGCAGATAACACCCAAACTCTACATTAAAATCTCATCAGTTAAAGACATCCAACATCTAAAAAGCACTCTCTCTACGGCTCAATCCCGGCTAACCTGCAACCATCTTAAGCTCCACCCCAACAAACCGAACTCCTCCTCATCCAACCAAACGAAAAGTCCTTTCCAGTAGATATCTGGCTCGAAAACCTCACTGAATTAAACTGTAAACTATCCATCCCCACTCTGTCAAATCTCTGGGGATTACACTTGACACAAACCTGAACATGGAAGAGCATATTAATACCTCAGCTAAACGTGCCTTCTACACATTGAAACAGCTTAAAAAAGTCAAACCTTTCATCCTCATTGAAGTCCTAAAGACTGTGGTGCAATCCTTAGTCCCCTTAAAGCTGGACTATGAAAACGCAACGATCACGGGTGCACCAAAACCACACTTAGCCTGTTTGAAAGCTACACTCCACGCAGCTGTCAGACTACTGTCGGGGGAGAGTCCCTTTGACCACATCAATCCCACTCTAAAGAAACTCAACTGGCTACCAATTGAGGCAAGATGTATACTCAAAACTGCCTGCTTAACCCACAAAGCACTCTACACGGAAACACCAGTCTACCTCGGGAAAACCAGCCAAAAGATACCTCTTCGAAGCTCATACAGTCTATTCTTGATTCAGCCCAAATTTAAGAAAGAAAAATCTCACACCTGCTTTTTCTCTGGGAACTCTCCCAGGATCTGGAACTCACTGCCTCAGCATTTACATGACAATCAATCACTCCATCACTTCAGGAAGAAACTTAAACTTCTCCTTCTCAATAAATATCTTAACCCTACCCCCTAAGCCTTCTGACTGGCCTGTTGCTCCCACCCCGCACACTACAAATAAATCTGAGCATCATTACCTACTACCTACTACCTCTGTGCCTCTACTCCCCCACCTTCGCAACACCCTACCGTATCTACCTCAGAACTACACTGTCCACAAATCCTACTGTCTATTGTATACTTCTTGCATATACTATTACCATGTATTTGTATTTCCTCCATATATTTGTATATACTCCATATGTAACTTGTGTAACTGCTGCACTTTAAACGTGGGCAGTGGACGTGAGCGCAAACACAGCACCCACACCATTATTCCCATATATTAAATTTTGTCATTGGACAGTATTTTTTTATCCTTGTGTGCACTTCTCTGTATACACCTTCTGCCCAAAGATGCCTCCCTCTCTAGGGAAATTGAAAACACAAAAGCAAGATCAGAGCTGCACCACATGAGAAACAAAAGAATAAACATTAACACTAGAATATTTCGTGGTTTGATAACAATAATTTCTGCACAATCCAGTTGTATTTCTTCCTTTATTGTTGCTTCATGTAACATTCATAAAAACATCAGCCAACGCGTTTCGTCCAGTAAAGAATGGACTTCTTCTGGGCAGAAAAGATATTTTACGTAATCATATAAATCCAGTCATCTCAACAATTGGTAAAAGATCGTTCCTTGGTGCACGAGCCAAAATAAGGCATCTGTATTTATAAAGGTAATTGGCTACTAGACATGTGAATTACGGGTCGAGAAGCCATCCAAAAGTTGGGGTTCAATTTTCAATAGTATATGGCCCTTGAGTAGGGAAATACCCACCCTGCCGAATACATTGTGATTGGTGTCAGCAGGGTCGGGAAAACCGTCAAAGGAACACGACGTCCAATGCGGTAAAATGAGGCACGTTTTACCGCATTGGACGTCGTGTTTCCTGAAGAAGTCCATTGTTTACTGGACGAAACACGTTGGCTGATGTTTTTATGAATATTACATGTGGTACAGCTCTGATCTTCCTTTTGTATATTTAACTGCTGCGCTTTGCAACACCCTACCGTAACTACTTCAGCAGTAGCGGTCGGTGGTGGGAGTGCCGCCGGGCGCTGACGTAGGGCGGGGGAGGGGCAGGGTGGGGGTAGTAAACTACGGATTACGGGCGATTACAGGTGAGTACACATAAATAAATAAAACGAATTTCGTTTCTCGCGCTGCATCACATTTGGCAATGCAGCGCGAGAAGCGAAATCGTTTATTTATTTATATGTGTACTTACCTGTAATCGCCCGTAATCCGTGGCTTACTACCCCACCCTGCCCCTCCCCACCCTACGTCAGCGCCCGTGGCACTCCCACCACCGACCGCTACTGTACTTCAGAACTATATCGTCCACTTATCCTACTGTCTACTGCATACTTCTTGTACATACTGTTACTAGCTATTTGTATTTTCTCCATGTATTTGTATTTTCTACATATGAAACTTGTATAACTGCTGCTTTGCCAACTCTGTAAAGCGCTCTGATACCTTCGGGTCAAGTTTGCACTATACAAAACTAGATAAATAAATAAAATAAAATAAAAATAGAGTCACCAATGACAACATTTGCAATGAAATTATTGATGAGAAAACTATGCATGGAGTGGGCATTTGTATTTGCATGTCCCTCCCGTAAAGTAATATTTAATTACCATATGTTAATCCAATATGCAGCCACACCCGCTCTGCAGATGGCCTTTGGCCGTGCATAGTCGGGGGTTGACCACAAGGCCTGGCTTGTGGCCAGGCCCTGTGACCAATCCCCAAAGGCAGCTGATCCATGGTCACCCTCTTCGGGCTGCTTTCTTTTCATCTGCATCCATGCCCACTTCAGTTTGGCCAGGGAACAGATGAAAAGTTCACACCCAGTGAGTAGGAGCATTTTCCATGCTTCTGCCTGCTGGAAGCGGACTTGGTGTTTTCTCCTGCTTGGCAGGAGTTTTGAAATTGCTCCCGCCAACTGAGAGCAAACACTGGATTCCCTGCCCACGCCAGTGTGGGCAGGGACACCACTATGTCCAGGGGATAAGTTCCCTGGGACATAGCCTGAGCCGGCCCTGGGGGATAGGAACCCTAAGGCCATTAATGGTTTTGGGAAGGAAGGCTGTGTGGCTCCCTTCCCCTTTGTAGTTGCAGCCCCAGGAGATGGTGTCCACAGGTCCGAAATCGGTCCAGGGACGGGGGCTGCATGCCGCCATCCCCTTTTTGAATATGGCTGGGCCCCTTGGGACTGAAATTGGCCCAGGACGGGGGCTGAGTACCCCTCCCACTTTTTTTAAAAGACGAGGCCCTGGGGGATGTGGTCCCCAGGGCTGGAATTGGCCTGTGGTGGGGGATCACACATGCCCCCCAAAAATATATATATTGCTTCCCCTGGGAATTAGCCCACCCTAGGGGGAGTAAAAAAAATAAGCATGCTTGTTTTATTTCTTTACATTTTGTAGTGGATTCTCAGTAAATCTGCAGCAAAATAAAAATAAATAAAAGGTTTTTGGCCCCAGGCGGGGTCCCTGTGGGACCTCACCACCAGGCGTAGAGGGTCAGGGTATTCCTACCCTGCCCCATGTCTTTTTTTGATTTTTTTGGGGACTCAGACTAAGTCCCAAGTCCTAAGATGGTTGCCACCACTTCCTGGCTGAGGTGGTGGCAGCCAATCAGATCTCATTTTGAGATCTGTCAGATCTGCGGAGGATATGCATCTCTAGATATATATGCATCTTTTTTCTTTAATAACTCCAAAACTACTCAACAGATTAACACCAAATTGCAAAAATCACTCTTTCTGGACCAAAATCTAGCTTTCTGCCAAATTTGGTGTAATTCTGTTCAGCGGTTTGGGCTGTAGTCGTGTCTAAACTCCCTATGGGAATTTGCTGGGGAAAACACATTTTGGTACCCCCCTTTTTCTTTGCCCCGCTTGACGGCTCACCTGTACATTTTTCAGACAGCACCTGAAGTGACTGGCAGACTAGTTTTGAAAATTTCATAAAGATTGGTCAAATAGCTCCAAAGTTTTTAGCAAAACAAAAAATGCTTTTCCTATGAAAACTAGGTCTTAACTATAACTACCTACTGTATTACTGCTATATATATATATGTATATATATTACCTACTGGCGGTCACCAGTAGGTAGTTATAGTTAGGACCTATTATCCATAGGAAAAGCGTTTTTTCATTTCCCAATATCTTTGGCGCCGTTTGACGAATCTTCGTGAAATTTTCAAAACTAATGACCAGCTCAGGTCAGCTCCTGTCTTGAAAGTCTGGGGGTGATTTGTGAAGTGGGGGCCGAGAAAAAAGGGGGGTCCCAAAACACGTTTTCCCCATGTTAATTTCCATAGGAAATTTTGGAACAGGCTACAGCCCGAACTGCTGAACGGAATTACATCAAATTTGGCAAAAAGGTAGCTCTTGGTTCAGAAAGCGACCTTTTTTTTTAAATGGTGTAAATCCGTTCAGTAGTTCCTGAGAAATTAAAAAAATAAAAATATCGCTATCTGAGCACCGAGGAGGATTCGCGAATCCTCCCAAGCACGAGCTTCATTCTAATTGGCTGCCAACACTCCAAACCAGGAAGTGTTGGCAGCCATTTTGTGACTCGGTAACCGAGTCACAAGAAAACAGTACAAAAAAGGTGAAAAAGAAAAGGGGGCAGGGTAGAAACACCCTGACCCCCTAGGCGTGCTCAGGGGGTCCCAGGCCCCAAAAAAGCATTTTATTTTAATAATTTTGGCCGAACTCGCACTGGGTGCGCGAATCCGGCTGAAATTATAAAAAAAAAAGAAGCAAGGTCTCCTGCGCTTCGTTTGTTTCAAGCCCCCGGGTGGGCCAGGTCCCGGGGGCAATTCTTAATTATGGTGTGGGGGCCCATGGGGCCCCCACAGCCCCAGGGACTGCCACTTCCCTGGGGCTTTGTCTTAAAAAATGCATGGGGGGCTCCTGCCCCCCCCACACTGTCCCGGGGACCGCCACCTCCCTGGGGCATTCCTAATTATGTGCGGGGGGCCTCGCGGGCCTCCCCAAGCCCTGGGGACCGCACCTCCCCGGGGCTTAAATGTATGTAAATAAGTGTGGGGGGGTCCTGCCCCCCCACACTGCCCCGAGGACCACCACCTCCCCGGGGCATACACTAATTTAAATGCAGGGGCCAGTAGCGGCTCCCCAGCCCCGGGGACCACCACCTCCCCGGGGCTTTGAAAATGTAGGGAGGGGGACGTTCGGCCCCCTCCTGGAGCCCTTGATGGCCCTGGGGACCACCACCCCGCAGGGCCGGCTCCTGCAATGTCCCGGGGTGCCCACCCCCGGGACATTGCTGTTTGCTATGGCAGGGTGGGAGCACAGCTCCCGCCCTGTCATAGCAAACCCTGCTTTGCTTCGTTGAAGCGAGAGCAGGAAACCTGCTCTCGCTTCAACAAAGCAAAGCAGAATTGCTTTTGGGCAAGGGGAGCTGCATGTTAGCAGCTCTCCTTGCCCAAAAGCAATGCGGGCTCCCGCAGGAGGCGGGGACTCGGCAGGGACTGTGGGGGCATTGGGGCTCCCCCCACGGTCCCCTTCAAAGAGGCCAGGCCCCGGGGATGGGGTCCCCGGGGCCAGAAGTGGCCCAGGAGGGGGGCTATGCGGCCCCCCTCCATTTAATGAAAAAAAAAGAATGGCCGGGCACTGGGGGATGGGGTCCCCCGGGGCCGAAATTGGCCTGGGGAGGCCCCCCTCCTCATATAAAAATAATTTAAAAAATGGTCAAGCCCCGGGGGATGGGGTCCCCGGGGCCAATAGTGGCTCAGGGAAGGGGGGCCACGTGGCCCCCCTTCCCTATAAATATTTTTTTTTAAAAAAGAGGCCATGCCCCGGGGGATGGGGTCCCCGGGGCCAAAAGTGGCCCAGGGAAGGGGGGCCACGCGGCCCCCCCTTCCCTATAAATATATAAAAAGAAGGAGGCCATGCCCCGGGGGATGGGGTCCCCGGGGCCGAAATCGGCCTCGGGAGGGGGGCAGCACGGCACACTTCCCGTTTTTAAAAAAAAAATGTAAAAAAGGGTCAGGCCCTGGGGGATGGGGTCCCCAGGGCCCCAAAAATACTAAAAGAAGGTGGGCCACACAGCCCCCCTTCTAAAAATATATTTAAAAAAAAGCCAGCATCTTGCCGGAGGCCCCGCCCTCTCCCTGCACCACTCTGCAATCGCGCCCCCTGGCGAGTTCTAAGTTGGAGAATTAAGTCCCCTAGAATACTGAGGGTCCCTGGGGGCCAACTATCCCACCAGGTACCTCCAGTAAGCGCCATACAGCTGGATTGAAGAGAGGTGGTCCGAGGCCACGCCCCTTTTTACACCACTCTGCAAACACGCCTTTTGGCGTACTGCTGGTGGGGCGATGAGGTCCTCTTGTGTCCTGAGGACCTCAGGACACAAGTGGACTTAATCCCCCAAGCTGCATTGCGCCAGGAGCCGCGTTTGCGGAGAGGTGTAAAAAGGGGGCGTGGCCTCGGACCACTCTCAGCAATCCAGGTATGTGGCGCTTACTGGAGGTACCTGGTGGGCTGGTTGGCCCCCAGGGACCCTCAGGAATGAAGGGGACTTAGTACCCCAACTTAGAATGCACCAGGAGGCATGTTTGCAGAGTGGTGGGGAAAGGGGGCATGGCCTTTGTCCACCTCTCAGCAATCCCACTGTGTGGGGCTTACTGGAGGTAAGAGGTAGGCTAGTTGGCCGCTAAAGGACCACCAGCAGCGAAGGGGACTTCAATCCCCATCCAAGAGTGCGCCAAGGAGCGCGTTTGCAGAGTGGTGGGCAAAGGGGGCGTGGCCTGCTATCAGAATTTAGCAATCCTGCTGTGTGGGACTTACTGGAGGTAATAGGAGGGGTAGTTGGCCCCCAAGGATGTCCTTGGGGGCAAAGTACCCCTCTTGTTACCTTCAGTAAGTCCCACACAGTGGGATTGCTAAGACGTCTTCGGAGGCCATGCCCCCCTTTCTCCACCACTCTGCAAATGCGCCTCCTGGCAGACTACGGGATGGGGGATGAAGTCCAATTTACTCCTGAGGGACTTTGGGGGCCAAGAAGTCCTCCTGGTACCTCCTGTAAGTCCTACGCAGCGGAATTCCTGAGCACTGGTCGGAGGCCCAGCACCCTTTCTCCACCACTCTGCAAACGCGACTACTAGTTAAAGAAGTGTTTGCAATGTAATAGGTTTCGCATTTGCGAGAATTAGAGCTATTGGCATTGTAAATGTAAAAGTTTTTTACTAATGTTTTTTGGAGTGGAGTGGATGTACGTTGTGTGAAATGGAATTATGTGGTATATTGTGCAGTGAAATTATGTGGATAGAAAGTATGTGGTATTTAGTGTATAGGAATTATGTAGAGTGGGATTATATGTTATGGAGAGTAATTATGTGGTATGGTAGTCTGTGTTGTGGAGTGGTAACGTCAGGTTTAGTCTTCCTCGTTTCCATAGAAGCTCAACTTTGAACTCAGTGAGACAAAAAGAAGGAATCACTGAGGACCACTTGTGGACCTAGTCAGAGGTATGAGCAGGGCCACTAGAATTATGTGACTGTTTGGCTGCACCGACTTTCGCACACTTATACATTTTCTGCATTAGCCACATAATTCATCATCTGCTCCCTAATCTGCAGATTTGAACAAAAAAAAGCCTTGTTTCTAGCTCAAACGGCTCAAACGTAACCAAAAATGCAGCGACAAGTGTTACAGCATGGTGGAAGGCCCTTTGCAAACCTAGAATGGTCACCTGTTAGTCATTGATAAATGTGGGTGTTAAATTGGTACTAATGGTGTGCAAGCCACTCTTGCTTCCTTCTGTGCCTCTCTTGCCTCTTTCTGCATTTCTATTGCTTCTTTCTGCACTTCTCTTGCCTCTTTCTGCAAATCTCTTCTACTTTCTGCACCTCTCTTCCCTCTTTCTGCACGTCTGTTGCTTCTTTCTGCACCTCATTTGCTTCTTTCTGTACCCCTCTTGCATCTTTCTGCATCCTTCTTCACTCTTTCTGCACCTCTCTTGCCTTTTTATGTACCACTCTTACGTCTTTCTGCATCCTTTTTGCCTCTTTCTGCACCTCTGTTCCTTCTTTCTGCACTTCTTTTGTTTCTTTCTGCACCTGCCTTGCTTCTTTCTTCACCCCTCTTGCCTCTCTCTCCACCCCTCTTCCCTCTTTCTGCACTTCTGTTGATTCTTTCTGCACTTATCTTGCTTCTTTCTGCACCTCACTTGCCTCTTTCTGCACCTCTATTGCCTCTTTCTGCAGTTCTCTTGCCTCCTTCTGCACTTCACTTGCCTCTTTCTGTAACTCTCTTGCCTCTTTCTGCAGTTCTCTTGCCTCCTTCTGCACCTCTGTTGCTTCTTTCTGCACTTCTCTTGCCTCTTTCTGCACCCCTGTTGATTCATTCTGCACTTTCTATGCTTCTTTCTGCACCTGTCTTGCTTCTTTCTGCACCCCTGTTCTCTTTCTTCACTCGTCTGCCCTCTTTCTGTACCTTTCTTGCCTGTTTCTGCATCTCACGTGCCTCTTTCTGCACTTGTCTTCCCTCTTTCTGTACCTTTCTTGCCTGTTTCTGCATCTAACTTGCCTCTTTCTGCACTTTTCTTGCTTCTTTCTACACCTCTGTTGCTTCTTTAAGCAATTCTCTTGCCTCTTTCTGCACTTCTCATGCCTCTTTCTGCACGCGTCTTCCCTCTTTGTGCAACTCTCTTGCCTCTTTCTACACCTCTCTTCCCTCTTTCTGCACCACTCTTGCCTCTTTCTATACCTCTGTTCCTTCTTTCTTCACCTGTCTTGTCTCTTTCTGCAGCCTTCGTACCTCTTTCAGCACCTCTGTTGCTTCTTTCTGCAGTTCTCATCCTCTTTCTGCACCCCTCCTGCCTCTTTCTGTACCCCTCTTGCCTCTTTGTGCACCTCTCCTACCCCTTTGTGCACCCCTCTTTCCTCTTTTTCCACCTCAGTTGGTTCTTTCTGCACAGCTTTTGCTTCGTTCTGCACTTCACTTGCCTCTTTCTGTACCCCTCTTGCCTCTTTCTGCACCTCTGTTGGTTCTTTCTGCACTGCTCTGGCTTCTTCCTGCACCTCTGTTCCAAATTTTTGCATCCCTCTTGCCTTTTTCTGCACCCCTCTTCCCTCTTTTTGCACCTCTCTTGCCTCAGTCTGCCCACCTGTTCCCTCTTTCTGCACCCCTTTTGCCTGTTTCTGCAACTCTCTTGCCTCTTTCTGTAGTTCTCTTGCCTCCTTCTGCACCTCACTTGCCTCTCTTTGCACCTCTGTTGGTTCTTTTGCACTGCTCTTGCTTCTTTCTGCACCTCTCTTGCAAATGTATGCACCCCTCTTTCTGCACCCCTTATACCTGTTTCTGCACCTCTCTTGCCTCTGTCTGCACCTCTGTTCCCTCTTTCTGTACCTCTGTTGCTTCTTTCTGCACTTCTCTTGCCTCTTTTTGCACCCCTGTTGATTCATTCTGCACTTTCCATGCTTCTTTCTGCACCCCTGTTGTCTCTTTCTGCACTCGCCTGCCCGCTTTTTGTACCTTTCTTGCCTGTTTCTGCATCTCACGTGCCTCTTTCTGCACTTTTCTTGCTTCTTTCCACTCCTCTGTTGCTTCTTTCAGCAATTCTCTTGCCTCTTTGTGCTCTTGTCTTGCCTGTTTCTGCACCTCTCTTGCCTCTTTTTGCACCTCTGTTGGCTCTTTCTGCACCTCACTTGCTCCTTTCTACACTTCTCTTGCCTCTTTCTGCACCCCTGTTGCTTCATTCTGCACTTTCCATGCACCCCTGTTGTCTCTTTATGTACCTCTTTTTCCTGTTTCTGCAACTCTCTTGCCTCTTTCTGCAGTTCTCTTGCCTCCTTCTACACCTCTGTTGCTTCTTTCTGCACTTGTCTTCTCTCTTTCTGTACCTCTCTTGCCTTTTTTTGCATCCTACTTGCCTCTTTCTGCACTTTTCTTGCTTCTTTCTACACCTCTGTTGCTTCTTTAAGCAATTTTCTTGCCTCTTTCTGCACTTCTCTTGCCTCTTTCTGCACCCGTCTTCCCTCTTTGCGCAACTCTCTTGCCTCTTTCTACATCTCTCTTCCCTCTTTCTGTACCACTCTTGCCTCTTTCTATACATCTGTTGCTTCTTTCTGCACTTCTCTTGCCTCTTTCTGCACCCTTTGTGCCTCTTTCAGCACCTCTGTTGCTTCTTTCTGTACTTCTTTTCCTTCTTTCTGCACTCATTGTGCCTCCTTCAGCACCTCTGTTGCTTCTTTCTGCACTTCTCTTGGTTCTTTCTGCACTGCTTTTGCCTCTTTCTGCATCCCTCTTGCCTCTTTGAGCACCTCTTTTGCTTCTTTCTGCACTTCTCTCTCCTCTTTCTGTACCCCTCTTGCCTCTTTCTGCACCTCTGATGCTTCTTTCTGCACCTCTCTTGCTTCTTTCTGCAGATCTCTTGCCTCTTTCTGCACCTCACTTGCCTGTTTCAGCACCACTGTTGCTTTTTTCTGCAGATCTCTTGCCTCTTTCTGCATCCTTCTTTTCTCTTTCTGCACCTCTCTTGCCTCTTTCTGCCCCCCTGTTCCCTCTTTCTGCACCTTTCCAGCCTGTTTCAGTTTCAAGTTTATTTTATTAGCATAGTTACTCAAAACCATTGCTACCGAATATCTCATAACATTTCCATTGTAAATTGCAATTTTAAAAGTAAGGTAAAAAATATTTGCTAAATCAATTAAAAAACAATTCAAGCCAATTGATCTATGTAAGACATTATAATTAGTTCATTAACTTAGCAGCTTTTGACTTTTTTCATTTTAGCAGTAATAGTGTTCTGTCCGAAGTTGGTGCTGAGATCTGCCTGTCGCTAATGTGGCATTTTCTTCTCCACCTGACTCAAAAATTTTACCAGGCGACAGTTCAGCTGCATGTCCTCAGGTGCAAAGCACGCCAGCACCGCTTGCCTCTGTGTGCGGATGCCTCTTAAAAAGTGGCTTTAAAAGCTGTTTCCGTTCATGTGTCAGTTCTTTACGGATGCAGAGAAGGTGCAGCATATCTTCCTGCACTGTGCCGCACAAGCGGCAGGTGCAGTCGAATTGGTTTTTCAGCCAGTGCGGAAAGTGCTTTGTGCATGGTAGAAGGCCAAGTCGGTACTTTAAAAATTGGATTTTAGTGGATCTTGCAAACCCCAAGGCTAGGTATTTTTGGGCAGCGGGGGAGGAGTAAGTGTTCAAAGTCATCCAGCCGTGTGACGTCTTGGATAGGGCTGCTTTTTCCTCAGTCCAGAATAGACGCTTTACTGTTTTCTTTGCTATTTTTTTGAAAAGACAGTGACTGATAGGTGTTTCCCAGAGCTCGATGAGCCCCAGGGTGGTCAGACTTGTTAGTAAATATTTTGCAGCAGGTGATATTTTTTATGTTGTAATTCTAACCACAAGTACCAATTTAGAGTTCCTGGTTTTGATTTTCGTACTTTGTCCCAAAAGATGACTATCGCGCCTTGTCTTGCAAGGGTCTGTTTCTGGACACCAAACTCGAGCCTGATCTGTGCTGGAGAGACTCTTGTTAGGCCGAAGATTATTCTGTACACTTTTGCAACCACACCATCTAAGAGCTGAGAATCCCTGCCCCTCTGTGCCTCGCTCCCATAAGTTAATATGGGTAGGAGTTGTGCCCGTATTACTTCGGCTAGTGAGGCAAGTGAGGGGCCGTTCAGCTTAGAGTTAAGATTTCCTATTGAGACTGCCAGGGCTGTTCTCTTCGTTTTGATTGAGTCCCTTTGGGCTGTGAAATGCCCGCCTTTATCGATGATCACTCCTAAATATTTGTATTCAGTTGCTGGGTCTATGCGGGTCTGACCCCAAAACCAGACAGATGTTTTCTTAAAATTCTTTTTGATTGTCATGGTTTTGGTTTTCTCCAAGTTGATATTCAGGTTGTTTGCCTCGGAGTAGTCGAATGTGGTATTAAGAAGATGCTGTAAACTCACCTTCGTTTGACTAAATAAAACTAGGCCATCTGCATAAAGTAGACATGGTAGTACTAGGTGCCCTAACCTTGGAGAGTGTGAGTTGCTGTCATTTAATAACGGGATAAGGTCTGCAAGAAACAGGTTAAAT
The DNA here is from genome assembly GCA_963921515.1 of Calotriton arnoldi. Taxonomy (NCBI): domain Eukaryota; kingdom Metazoa; phylum Chordata; class Amphibia; order Caudata; family Salamandridae; genus Calotriton; species Calotriton arnoldi. Next base: position 495,076 of record CAWUFW010009576.1, on the reverse strand, counting down.
AGGGTCGGCCCAGCACACAGCCTTGCTTGAGAACTTTCGTTGTTGGTATCCGTCTTGATAGAGTTGACCCGTCCCCCAGTTTTACTTGAACCCAGGTCTCGGTATGCAGATTGATTAGCAGATTGAGCAATGCCTGGGGTATGTCCCAGCTGGCCAGTTTTGTCCAAAGTCTGTTACGGTTTACATGATCAAAAGCAGCCCGGTAGTCAATGAAGCACAAATATAATGCCATTTTTGTAGTCTCAGCCTTGTGGATGAGCAGAGCCATGGTTGTTATATTTGTTACCGTTCCAACAGATTTGGAGAAGCCAGTCTGATTCAGAGGGATGATCGAGTTGTCTACTGCCCATTATTGTAATTCATCCAGAAGTGTACCCTCAAAAACTTTTGCCTCGTTGTCTAGAAGAGCAACTAAGCGATAATTCTTTGGCAGAGCCTTGTCTCCTGACTTGAAGATTGGCGAGATTATCGAAGCCCGCCAGGATGGAGGAAGTAAGCCTGTCTGCCTTATTTCGATGAAAAGAGGGCTGAGTGCTTTTGCCTAGTTATCTAAGTCTTGTTTGTAGAGCACAGGCAGTATTCCATTGGGGCCTGGTGCCCCTTCTTGTCTTCCCTTCTTTATATGGCGTTTAATTGCTTTGAGGTAATCGCTTGGGAGTGTAACTCCCGACAATTCTCCCTCGTCCCCTTCATGTGCTGTTGCATTTTCCTCACTGGGTTGGTACATGATAGTGGTAGCCCTCAGACTTGTCTCTGTCCTAGTTCCTATATACGATGAGATTTCTTCTTGATGGAAATGATTTCCAAGGTAGATTGCCCAGTCCTCCTCGGATATGTTAGAAGACAGTCCCTCGTGTGTGGGGCGAATAAATCGGTTTATAGTCTCCCAAAACCTTGCACTGTCATTCCGCTTAGTATCGGCATGCAATTTCGCCCATAATGAATCCTCAGAGTCTCTCCCGGCCTCCCATAATGCTTGCTTCAGCTGAGTTTCCTGCTGTCGTAGTGTTGCTAGTTTTATGGTATCAGTTGGTTTCCGCCACAGCTGCCGCAGTGTATGATTAATTGTATTTTTTATAGATCTTATCTTATTCATTTGCATCTTAGTGAAGTTGGATTTACCTCTATAGCTCTGCTGTGCCCTTGATTTAATTGGGACGGCGAAGGATTTCGCCAATGTGTTCGTGTAGTTCACCCATTTCTCTGTTTCATTGCCCCCTTCCGGTGTTTCGAATAAAGGTGTTGCAGTTTGTTGGAAGTTCCCTTGCGTTGCTTGCCCACATTTTATTTTCCTGTAATTGATTGTAGCGGTCGTTCCTGGTTGGCCATTCCATTTCATAAGCTTTGGCATATTTGTGCAAAGTGTGAGCTCCTGGGGCCGGTGATCACTGTCAGCATTGTCGTCCATGCTGAGTGTGAAAATTTCATTGAAAAGAGTTAGGGACACAAAGGTATAGTCCAGCGTTGAATATTTGGTTGATGACTAGTGAGTGATTGCCGAGGGGGTATCGCCTGTACTTCTGCCGTCCGCAGCTCTGAGATTGAGGTGTTCAAGTTCCTCTAAGAGGCGCTGGCTGGTTTTTGTGGGCAGATCTAATGAACTCTTACCCTGTGGCGGGATGTTCCATAACCGATTGTGTATAGTTACTTCCTCCGCCGTCGATGAGCCAATTAGACATACATTAAAATCCCCTCTGAGTATCATGTCTGGTGTATTAACCTCACTCATGCATAGTTCTACAAAATTAATCAATTGTTTTGCATCCTTGATTTTGCCTATTCGGGTGTATGTAAGTATTTATTGGTGGGCAGTCAAAATATCGAATTTTAAATATCGACCTACACTAATATCGAGTTTTTAATATCGTAGGGAAAGAATATCGAAGTCAAGAATATCGTTGACCTGAATATCGACTTTAAGGTAAGTAATATCGATTTTTTAATATCGAAGTGAGTAATATCGAAGTCATTAATATAGTTAGCAAAAATATAGTTGTAAATAATATTGATTTTTTTTAGTGTTATGTATTTTATATGTATGTTTAACATTTTTTAAAAAGTTTTTTAATTATTTTTAAATATATGTATTAAATGTTTAGAAAATAGTAATTTTTTTAAAGGAAACTGCGTTTTAGTATCAGAGCGGGTTGTGGGTTTATAGGGGAATAGGGTGGGAAGTAATTTAATTATAATTAATTAATTAATATGTTTTTATTTATTGTTATTCATTGTTAATTTATTGTTAATTAATTGGTTAATTTATAATTATATTAATTATAATTAATTTATTATTAATTTTTATTTATTGTTATGGTTAATTAATTTATTGTAAATTAATTATTAATTAGTAATTAATTTTACTTCATTGATTAATTGGTAATTAAATTAATTATGTTAATTTTTAATGTGTAGCAGGTTGTGGGTTTATAGGGGAATAGGGTGGGAAGTAATTTAATTATAATTAATTAATTAATATGATTTTATTTATTGTTATTCATTGTTAATTTATTGTTAATTGTTAATTGGTAATTAATTTATATTAATTAGTTAATTTATAATTATATTAATTATAATTAATTTATTATTAATTTTTATTTATTGTTATTGTTAATTAAATTATTGTAAATTAATTATTAATTGGTAATTAATTTTAATTCATTGATTAATTTATAATTAAATTAATTATGTTCATTTTAATGTGTAGCGGGTTGTGGGTTTATAGGGGAATAGGGTGGGAAGTAATTTAAATATAATTAATTAGTTAATATGTGTATATTTATTGTTATTGATTATTAATTTATTGTTAATTAATTATTAATTGGTAATTAATTTTTATTAATTGGTTAATTAAAAATTATATTAATGATAATTTTTATTTTTTATTTTTTATTTATTGCTATTGTTAATTAATGTATTGTTATTTAATTATTAGTTGATAATTACTTTTTATTAAATGATTAATTGATAATTAAATTAATTGTGTTATTTTTTATGTGTAGCGCGTTGTGTGTTTATAGGGAATAGGGTGGGAAGTAATTTAATGTTATTTAAGTAAATATTAATTCAATTTAATAGGTATTTATTAATAATTATTTTGTTAAATAATTAATAATATGTTATTTATTTAAAAAATTTTTTTACAAGTATGTTAATTTAACCCCTACGCGATCCTACATTTTCCCTACTGTTGCACTCACTGGAGTGGGAATAGTAATTTTTACCCCTACGCTATCCGACACTTTCCCTACTGTTGCACTCACTGGAGTGGGAATAGTAATTTTTACCCCTACGCTATCCGACACTTTCCCTACTGTTGCACTCACTGGAGTGGGAATAGTAATTTTTACCCCTCCGCTATCCGACACTTTCCCTACTGTTGCACTCACTGGAGTGGGAATAGTAATTTTTACCCCTCCGCTATCCGACACTTTCCCTACTGTTGCACTCACTGGAGTGGGAATAGTAATTTTTACCCCTCCGCTATCCGACACTTTCCCTACTGTTGCACTCACTGGAGTGGGAATAGTAATTTTTACCCCTCCGCTATCCAACACTTTCCCTACTGTTGCACTCACTGGAGTGGGAATAGTAATTTTTACCCCTACGCTATCCAACACTTTCCCTACTGTTGCACTCACTTTAGTGGGAATAGTAATTTTTACCCCTACGCTATCCAACACTTTCCCTACTGTTACACTCACTGGAGTGGGAATAGTAATTTTACCCCCCGCTATCCAACACTTTCCCTACTGTTGCACTCACTGGAGTGGGAATAGTAATTTTAACCCCTACGCTATCCAACACTTTCCCTACTGTTGCACTCACTGGAGTGGGAATAGTAATTTTATTTTCTCCGTTATCTAATATTTTGTATTTTTTTAGCTAATTATTTTTAAAAAGATTTAACATAATTTTAATTTTTAAAATTTGTTACATATATTTATTTAATTTTTATTTATATTATTCTTTTATGTGTATAGATGTATTTATGTATTATTTTTTTATAATTGATAAAAAAATAAATTAAATAATGTATAAGTTATTAAAATAAATATGAAAACATATTAATAAGTATATATATATATTATATATTATATGTATATGTTTAATGTATTTTCAAATTATATATATTACTTATAATTTTTAAGCATTTTAAAATATTTTTAACTATGTTTCTTTTAATTATATGTATTATTTATTTTATTTTACAATATTTTTTTACTTAAATTAAAAACGATATTTTTAACAACGATATTTTTGACATCAATATTTTTTTCGATATTTTTGTACTTACCTTAATGTAGATAGGATGTCGATATTCTTGTCTTCGATATTTTTGCTGCGATATTTTTGTAGGTCGATATTGTGACCTTCGATATTTAGTCAGTGATTCTATTTATTATTACAATGTCCTTGTGCCCATTCCCTGGTATCCCACTTGAAGTAGATATTTTTATAGCGATGGATTCTGGTGTTGTTAAGCCAACTGGGTGAGCTGAAGTTGTGCATGGGTTGTTCACATAGATTGCCAGGCCTCCCTGCAAGTGTCCGTATCTTGCCCCTTTGAGTGCTGGTGCAAAGAAACGTAAATATCCTTGAAAGTGTGGTGGATCGGTCAGCCAAGTCTCCTATAATGCAATGATATGGAATGACCTTTGATAATTGATGAAATCCTGGTCTGTCATCTTACTGTTCAGCCCGTTGATGTTCCATGAACATATCCGCAGCAGGTTGGTTTCACCTGCTGGTGAATGTTGCCTGCTGTTCTGTCAAATATTTCTTGTTTGATTGATAATTTTCCTCGTGGTCCATCTTAGTTCGTCAAGGCAAGTTCCTTGTTGTGTAGGATCTGGGAAATTTGTCCGTGTTTCCCGTGACTGCCTCTTAGCGGGCGGCGAGCGCCCTCTTGCCCCTCTCAGTACAGACCTTGAGGTGTTGTTCCGGGCTGTTGATGTTCTATCTGCTTGCAGCTGAACTAGCGGAGCAGGATAGCCAGGTGTACTGATGGGTTTTATCTCTATGCTCCAGTTTTTGAAGATCGGGCTTTCCAGCAATATTTTTTGTGCGACACTTGCCAGTCTCCAGGTGGTCCATGTGACCTCACCCCCCTGGGGGTCACCATGGTTAACAAACTCTACTGAGTCCAAGTCTGTAGTGGTTACCTCCGATAACGATGGTATATGCGACAGTAGGCGGAGAATATTCCCTCGATTTAGTATGTCGTGTGCCCCTCTTGATCTATAAAACTGGTGTAAACTCCAGTTTTTTCCCGTTCTTGTTAGGGTTATCCGCTTGATTGGCTAATTGATGACTGTTAATGGGCTGGTAGTTATTGGTTCCTGGTTTGACTGTTGTTAGTAATCCTTCGACCCTGCTCTGATCGCTTTGAGTTTTATTTGTGGCTAGCCCAGTGCGGAGCAGGTGCTCCATGTCTTCCGCAGGGGCGGCCTTAGTGCTTAAACAACCATATTTTAAATCTATAAAGTTTACTGATCGCTCGTCCCCTGTGGTGGTGGAAACTGTGTTGGATGGGCATTGGAAGTCCCTTTCTGATTGGTATTTGGGCTGGGTAGTAGAGATGGCCCAGGCAGTCTGGGGAAGCTTAGCCCCTTTGTCAGCAGGTAATGCTGTTATTGGAGTGGGAGGGTGGCAATGTGATGTGATTGCTTCCGACTTCGTGCTGCGTGGCAGTTGTTGACGTGCACCTGCCTCCCTTCCCAATTTGTTATATTTGGGGGGGGGTGATTTTCTCCGTCTTCAGCCTGCATTGATTGCCATGAAGAACCTATGGTGGTAGGTTGTTGGTTGGGATTGGGGGCTGCCCTTTTTCAACAGACGTAGGAATTGTGTGACTTGTGCCCATTTTCACTGGAGAGGGTTGATTTGGAAGATCAGACGTTTCGGGCGGTGTCAATCTAAAAGGTGGGCAAAATCTTCCTTTTTAGAAATGAGCTTTTGCTTCCGGCCCTTTCTCCTTTGGGCACGTTGTTGTTTAGCATTCAGTTTGTCGTTTCAAATTGTTCCTTGGTCAGCCGATTCTGACACTGACCTCCGGGCGGGTTCAGTTGCTGGTACCTGAGTCTTATTGCATCTGTCATTTTTGGCTTTGCCTTTTGTTGATGGTTTTAGGGTGGGGGCCTATGAGCCAAACTTTCGGCACCATGTGCACTTGTTCCGGTTTGATCCTCAATAGAGGGAATTCCTTTTGGCTTGAGGTCGGTGGAGTTCCATGCTGAATCTTTTATTTGTGCACACAAGTTGCTCAGTATTGAGGGAGGGAGGCTAGTTTGTCAACTACTGGGCCACACCCAGTAGCGGCCCGTGGTGGCAGTGCTGCCGGGCGGTGACGTGGGGCGGGGGAGGGGCAGGGTGGGGGTAGTAAAGTACGGAATACGGCCGAATAGAGGTAAGTAAACATATAAATAAATAAAACGAATTTCGTTGCGGGCGCTGCATCGCATTTGGCGATGCAGCGCGTGCAACAAAATGTATTTTATTTATTTATATGTTTACTTACCTCTATTCGGCCGTATTCCATACTTTACTACCCCCCACCCTGCCCCTCCCCCACCCCACGTCACTGCCCGGCAGCACTCCCACCACGGGCCGATACTGGCCACACCCACAGTTTAACTCCCTGTCTCGTGGTTCTCCATGTGGGTTCTGGAAAAGAGTGTTTAAGGCTCCAAGTTTCCCATCAATTGCCACCACGAACACTGCCAGCGTATTTAGTAAGGTCAACTGAGTATCCATTTTTTCTGATTGATACTGGAGGGCTTCCCCAGGAGTTGCACTGTTTTGAGTAAACTTACCCAGGCACTTTCTGAGTCCAATTTGTGCTGACGCTCAGTTGGATTTTCCAAGTCAGACCTTGGTGACGGGGCCTCCATTCCCTGGTTCCTGTCCGACTCCTTGTGCTTCCGTGTGGAGAGATTTTGAGAGTCCGTCATAAGCCTCACTGGTGTTTGCTGTGTGTGAGTTACAAGATACAAGATCACCCGGAGGGACCGCGTCAACCAGACGGGAGGAGGCATCGCCATCGTACACAAGAACACCATCCGCATCTCGACTAACTCCGACGAGACCTTCACCGCCACCGAACACCTACACTTCCAGATACACACGGACCCCAAGACCACCCTCCGAGGCACCCTCATCTACAGACCCCGGGACCACGCACACTATTCAGCGAAGACATCGCAGACTTCATCAGCCACGCACGCCATGCCCTCCGCCGACTACATCCTCCTAGGGGACCTCAACTTCCACCTGGAGAACAACAACGACAGAAACACCACCGCCCTGCTGGACAACCTCGCCAACCTCGGACTCAAACAACTGGTGAACACGCCCACCCACTACGCCGGCCACACGCTTGACCCCGTCTTCTCGTCCAGCAAGCACATCTCCTTCAGCCACGCCACCGGACTCCACTGGACCGACCACAGCTGCGTCCACTTCAGCTTCAGAAAGACTGCGACCCACCACCACCCGCAACAGGCTCCCCGCCGGAGCTGGAGCAAGATCACCGCCCGAGCAGCTCACCGCCTCCCTCAGCCAGAACACACCCACCGACACAACGGACCCAAGCGAAGCAGCCAGCAACCTCGCCAAGTGGCTGACCGCCTGCGCCGACGACCTCGCACCACTAAAAACCCTCCCAGCAGACCCGGAAGCAAGAAAACCCCTTGGTTCACCAACGAACTCAAGGAATCCAAGAAGAACTGCCGCACTCTCGAGAAAACCTGGCGACTCGTCCAGACCACAGACAACAGGACCGCCCTCAAGCACGCCACCCGCAAACACCACCAGCTGATCCGTGCCACCAAGAAGTCGGCACTCAAAGAACGACTGGACAACAACGCCCATGACAGCAAGGAACTTTTCAGCATCGTCAAGAGTTCTCCAACCCCAGCGCCGGAAACAACGACATCACCCCCTCGCAAGACCTCTGCAACTCACTCTCCGCGTTCTTCCACCGCAAGATCACCGACATACACAACAGCTTCGACGCACAAACAACGCACCCTACCGCCGAACCAATGCCCGCCACCACCACCCTCTGCAACTGGACCCCGATCAACACCGAAGACACCACCCGCACGATGAACTCCATCCACTCCGGATCACCAACCGACCCCTGCCCACACCACGTCTTCAACAAAGCCGACGCCACCATCGCACCCCATCTCCGGGACATCATCAACTCCTCCTTCCACACCGCCACCTTCCCGGAGAGCTGGAAGCACGCCGAGCTTACCGCCCTCCTGGAAGAAACCAACGGCGGACCCCACCGACCTCAAGAACTACCGCCCCATCTCGCTCCTTCCGTTTCCGGCCAAAGTCATCGAGAAGACCGTCAACAGACAGCTTGCCGCCTTCCTCGAGACGAATGGATCCCTCGACCCCTCGCAGTCCGGGTTTCGGGCCAACCACAGCACCGAGACCGCCCTTATCGCAGCCACCGACGACATCAGAACCCTAACCGACAACGGGGAAACAGCTGCCCTCATCCTCCTGGACCTCTCCGCGGCGTTCGACACCGTCTGCCACCGCACCCTAGTGAAGCGCCTCAGCAACATCGGAATCCGAGAGAAAGCACTGGAATGGATCATCTCGTTCCTCGCCGGAAGAACCCAGAGAGTCCGCCTCTCCCGTTCAGATCCGAAGCCACCGAAGTCATCTGCGGCGTTCCACAAGGATCCTCACTCAGCCCGACCCTCTTCAACGTCTACATGAGCCCCCTCGCAGCCATCGCACGCCGACACAACCTCAACATCATCTCCTACGCCGACGACACCCAGCTGATCCTCTCCCTCACCAACGACCCCACCACCGCCAGAGCCAACCTGCACGACGGGATGAGAGACGTCGCCGACTGGATGAGGAACAGCCGCCTTAAACTGAACTCAGACAAGACGGAAGTCCTCATCCTGGGCTCATCACCCTCCGCCTGGGACGACTCCTGGTGGCCCCCGGCCCTGGGCACCGCACCCAAGCCAACGGACCACGCACGCAACCTGGGCTTCATCCTGGACTCCTCCCTGTCGATGACCAGACAAGTCAACGCCGTCTCATCTTCATGCTTCAACACCCTGCGCATGCTCCGCAAGATCTTCAGATGGATCCCCACTGAAACCAGGAAGACCGTCACCCAGGCACTCGTCACCAGCCGACTGGACTATGGGAACACCCTCTACGCCGGAACCACAGCCAAACTTCAAAAGAGACTCCAGCGCATCCAGAACGCCTCCGCACGACTCATCCTGGACATCCCCCGACACAGCCACATCACCGTACACCTGAAAGACCTGCACTGGCTCCCCGTCAGCAAGAGAATCACGTTCAGACTCCTCACCCACGCACACAAGGCCCTCCACGACCTGGGCCCAAAGTACCTCAACGACCGCATGTCCTTCTACACGCCCACACGCCAGCTACGATCAACCAGCCACGCCCTCGCCACCGTACCACGCATCCGCAGAACCACCGCCGGAGAAGATCCTTCTCCTACCTGGCGGCCAGGACCTGGAACTCCCTCCCCACTCACCTTCGGCGAACCCAGGACCATCTCGCCTTCAGGAAGCAGCTCAAGACCTGGCTGTTCGAGCAGTAACTTACCCCCTCCCCCAGCGCCTTGAGACCCTCCCGGGTGAGTAGCGCGCTCTATAAATGCCGTGATTGATTGAGTTATCAATAGATCCTCCCATTCCCCAGCATCAATGTTGGAGAACTGCTCTTGGTCTTCATTCTCTTGTCCTGGTGCTGGATCTATCCTAGGTGGCACATGATGTTAGCGGCAAACGAGGATCAGGCGTTAGGGTCGATTTGGGCTTTGCTTCATTGGTGACATTAGGTGACGCGCCTAGCTCTATTATAGACAAGTCCTTGTCTGTAGTGCAGTTGTTCCTCATTTTCCCCTTTCGGTCCCCTTCATTCTGTGGCTCTGTGTATCCTCTTCCAACTCGTCCAGGAGGCTTTGCCAGCTTCATTATTGTTTCTAATTCATTGGGTATTTTTGCTTTTTTCATTCCTACTTCCGCGAGGCACTGGGGGCCTTGTAGTGGAGATTTGGCGTCGCTTTGCGAATCTGATGTTGAAGCAATCGCATTGGGTGATGAGGGTTGGGAGGGCAGTAAAGCATCATGCCCAGGGTCAATTTCTATGCCGGGTGTTGCGCATTGGTCAGTGGCCTGACTACTGCCGTTCCCACAATCAAGCGACTTAAGAGGTGTAAGCGGTGTGCATAGACCTTGTACTGCAATTGAGCTCGATAAAAGAACATCCCCCGTGTTTTTTAGAAACTGAAATTTTGTTTAGATCTTGGGCTGTGTCAGTTTGTGGCAGCTCTGGGTGGGTCTTACCTTGTGTTGTTTGTCCCCCGTGGCGGGGCACATGCCAGGAGAGATGTCACCTGCTCTGGTTTTTGGGTGGGGCTCGACCATGCAACCCTTTTGCGACAGGGACCCTCTTTTACGTTTGTTTGTTTTTGTCCTGGGCAGGCACCCTCTAACCCTGCCCGATCTCATTTCCCCTTGGCCGAAGATCCCCTGTTAGCTGCCTCTTACTTCTGTTACTCCTGGTCCTTCCTTGTGTATTGCAGGTTCTTCCGACTCCTCTGAGTCCTTCACTCTCTGTGCGCCTCCCTGCTGCGAACTTTGATAGCGTGTTGCGCACTTTGATGTTTAGATGCTCTTGTTAGTCCAGCTCCCTATGGGTCCAGGTGCCCCTATTGTCTTTGTGAGCCTATTGCCTTTGTGAGCCTGTTGCCTTTGTGAGCCTCAGAGCCACAAATGCAGTTGTCCTATGTCCTGTGTCCTGTGTCCCTCCTTCTGTTACTTCCTTGTGCTTTCTTGAGCTGTTCGGGCTGCTCGGATGACAGCGCGTAGTAGATATAAACTTGATGCAGGCTAGGAGCAGCTTGAAGTGCAGATTAAGACTGAGGGTTCTAACAAGCAGTTTGTTTTGTGTGGATGGCCTCATCTGCTGTTAAATGTGGCCTCAAAGGTGGTTTTTAGAAAGGGCGGCAGGAATGGCAGGGAGGCTCGAGAGGCACAGGGTAGACCCCCCCCTCTATGCTGCCACGGCCCACCATGCTTGTCGAGGAGTCACTGCCTCCTGCTGCTGCTGCCCTGGGCTGTGGACTTTTAGTGCTGGAAGGGTGGGGAATTATAGACAAGATTTACAACGAGTCAGGCGGGTGGGCTTACTGAGGAGGACAAGGTGCAGGCTGCAGGCAAAGTGCAGGTAAAGTGCAGGCAAAGTGCAGACAAGGTGCGGGCAATGGGGGTGCTGGTGGTATGAGAGATGGCGAGCAGGGTACACTGGCGGATCGCAAGCTGCACCCAACCTAGTTGGGCCGCTTCCGCGGCTCACCGGGCTCGTACTCCGTGACCACGCCTAATGGCAGCCACGTTCGCTTCACTCCACTTCACTCTGCGCACCCCCATCATGTTGGTGTTGATGTTACTTTGCCTGGGGAGCTTTCAATATGGCAGGGCGGTTTCCCATCGGGCTTCCCATCATGCAGCGCACTGCTGCCACCTTTGCCTGCAGTTTACTGCAGACTGGCTGACTGGTTGCGGGGTCTGGTTACTGGCTACTGGCTGCCGGCTCCCGCATTGATGGTGGCGCAGTGATGGTGGCGGGCTGCTAGCCTACACATCCTTACGCTTACCGCTGCTGCCGTCCTCTGCGGGGGCTGCGGGTTGCTGGTTGCTGACCCCCGCATAGTACCTCCAATGCCTCGCTCACTCCGTCCTGCGTTTCCCGCTGCTCCGTTGCTCCGATGCTCCGCTCCGCTCAGCTGTGACTCAGCTGCTCTGCCTCACTCTGCTCACTTCCACTTCCGAAAAACGATAGGACTGCTCAGCTGCTCTGCCTCGCTCTTCTCACTTCCGCCAGGCAGTTAGAGGTGCACCTTCATAGGCACGCAGAAAGAGTAGGAGGCACGCAGTGAACCGCAGATGTAGGCAGGCACACACAAAGTGATGCAGTCACAGTGAGGAGCTGCCAGGCAGGCAGAGGTGCACCGTGACAGGCAGGGAGAAAGAGTGACAGACAGTACTGAGTGGCGAGTGTATGGAGGCACACACAAAGTGATGCAGTCAGAGTTACAGGGTGCAAGGACGCAGTACCAGCAAACAGACCCTCAGGGAAAGGTGGGTAGAGAGAACACATCAGAGGGTGAGGCGGCTGAGACTAACAATACAGGCCTGCTGGCTGTCATGGGCTGGGGGGCAGGACTCGCGGCAGACACAAGTGGTACAAGCTACTGAAACTCAGAAGAAGGCATAGGCAGAGGGGAAGACAGGCACGCCTACAGAGATACAGGCTGGTGAACAGTCAGGGGGAGGTGCAGACAAACAAGGAAGATACATGAAGAGTGTAAGGATATACAGGCAGGTGGTGGGAACTGGCAGTCAGAAGGCAACAAACAGGGAAGGTACAAGCACCAGGGTTGTTAACAGAAGAGCAAGCAGGGCAGGGCAGGGAGAAAAAAGAGTTACACGCAGGCAGACTGTGGACGGGGGAGGCCGTACGTCACAAGCAGTGGCAGGCAAAGGCAGGGAGGTGCAGGCATATCATGGGCAGAGTGGGGCCCATGGAGTGAAGGGGGCAGGAAGGAATGGCTCCAGACTTGGGAGAAACAACCTCCTCCGATAGAAGTTACCACTGGACGTCCTCCTGTCTGAACGATAAAATCAGTGCTCAGACTCTAGAACAGCTCCTCCATTCAGCACTGCAAAGCAACCAAAAGGAGCAATCTGCCTGTTTATGCACCTCTCCTGCCTCTTTCTGTACCTCTGTTGCCTCTTTCTGCTCCTTTCTTGCCTCTTTCTGCACCCCTTTTGCCTCTTTCTGCACCTCTGTTGCCTCTTTCTGCACTTCTATTGCCTCTTTCTGCACCTCTCTCACTTCTTTCTGCACCTCACTTGCCTCTTTCAGCACCTCTGTTGTTTTTTTCTGCAGATCTCTTGCCCCTTTCTGCACCTCTCTTGCCTCTTTCAGCACCTCTGTTGCTTTTTTCTGCAGATCTATTGCCTCTTTCTGCACCCCTCTTTTCTCTTTCTGCACCTCTCTTGCCTATATCTGCACCCCTGTTCCCTCTTTCTGCACCTTTCCTACCTGTTTCTGCACTTCTCTTGCTCTTTCTGCACCCTTCGCGCCTCTTTCAGCACCTCTGTTACTTCTTTCTGCACTTCTTTTTCTTCTTTCTTCACCCCACCTGCCTCTTTCTGTACCTCTCTTGCCTCTTTGTGCACCCTTCCTACCTTTTTCTGCACCCCTCTTGCCTCTTTTTGCACCTCTGTTGGTTCTTTCTGCACTGCACTTGCTTCTTTCTGCACCTTACTTGCCTCTTTCTGCACTTCTCTTGCTTCTTTCTACACATCTGTTGCTTTTGTCGGCAATTCTCTTGCCTGTTTCTGCACTTCTCTTCCTTTTTTCTGCACCCCTCCTGCCTCTTTCTATACCTCTCTTGCCTCTTTGTGCACCTCTCCTACCTCTTTCTGCACCCCTCTTGCCTCTTTTTGCACATCTGTTGGTTCTTTCTGCACTGCTCTTGCTTCTTTCTGCACCTCACTTGCCTCTTTTTGCACTTCTCTTGGGTCTTTCTAAACCTCTGTTGCTTCTTTCAGCAATTCTCTTGCCTCTTTCTGCACTTCTCTTGCTTGTTTCTGCACCTCTCTTGCGTCTTTCTGCACCTCTGTTGCCTCTTTCGGCACCTCTGTTGCTTTTCCGCTCCTCTCTTGCCTCTTTCGGCACCTCTGTTGCTTCTTGCTGCACCTAATGCCTCTTTCTGCACCCCTCTTCACTCTTTGTGCAACTCTCTTGCCTCTTTCTACATCTCTCTTCCCTCTTTCTGCACCACTCTTGCCTCTTTCTGTACCTCTGTTGCTTCTTTCTGTACTTCTCTTGCCTCTTTCTGCACCCTTCGTGCCTCTTTCAGCACCTCTGTTGCTTCTTTCTGCACTTCTCTTCTTTCTTTCTGCACCCCTCGTGCCTCCTTCTGCACCTCTGTTACTTCTTTCTGCACTTCTCTTGGTTCTTTCTGCACTGCTCTTGCCACTTTCTGTATCCCTCTTGCCTCTTTGAGCAGCTCTTTTGCTTCTTCCTGCACTTCTCTCTCCTCTTTCTGCTTCCCTCTTCCCTCTTTGTGCAACTCACTTGCCTCTTTCTACACCTCTCTTCCCTCTTTCTGCACCACTCTTGCCTCTTTCAGCACCTCTGTTGCTTTTTCTGCAGATCTCTTGCCTCTTTCTGCACCCCTCTTTTCTCTTTCTGCACCTCTCTTGCCTCTTTCTGCACCCCTGTTCCCTTTTTCTGCACCTTCCCTGCCTGTTTCTGCACCTCTCTTGCCTCTTTCTGTACCTCTGATGCCTCTTTCTGCACCCCTTTTACCTCTTTCTGCACCTCTGTTTCTTCTTTCTGCACTTCTATTGCCTCTTTCTGCACCTCTCTTGCTTCTTTCTGCACCTCACTTGCCTCTTTCAGCACATCTGTTGCTTTTTCTGCAGCTCTATTGCCTCTTTCTGCACCTCACTTGCCTTTCAGCACCTCTGTTGCTTTTTTCTGCAGATCTCTTGCCTCTTTCTGCACCCCTCTTTTCTCTTTCTGCACCTCTCTTGCCTCTATCTGCACCCTTGTTCCCTCTTTCTGCACCTTTCTTGCCTGTTTCTGCACCTCTCTTGCCTCTTTCTGTGCCTCTGTTGCCTCTTTCTGCACTTCTCTTCCTTCATTCTGCACCCCTCCTGCCTCTTTCTGTACTTCTCTTGCCTCTTTGTGCACCCCTCCTACCTTTTTCTGCACCACTCTTGCCTCTTTTTGCACCTCGGTTGGGTCTTTCTGCACTGCTCTTGCTTCTTTCTGCACCCCTCTGGCCTCTTTAAGCATCTCTGTTGCTTCTTTGTGTACTTCTCTTGCCTCTTTGTGCACCCCTCCTACCTTTTTCTGCACCACTCTTACCTCATTTTGCACCTCTGTTGGGTCTTTCTGTACTGCTCTTGCTTCTTTCTGTACCCCTCTTGCCTCTTTAAGCATCTCTGTTGCTTCTTTCTGTACTTCTCTTGCCTCTTTGTGCACCCCTCCTACCTTTTTCTGCACCACTCTTGCCTCTTTTTGCACCTCTCCTGACTCTTTCTGCACCTCTCTTGCTTCTTTCTGCACCCCTGTTGTCTCTTTCTGCACCGCTGTTGTCTCTTTCTGCACTTGTCTTTCTTCTTTCTGCATCTCTCTTGCTTCTTTCTGCACTTCTCTTGCTTCTTTCTGCACCTCTCTTGCTTCTTTCTGCACCCTTCATCCCTTTTTGCATTCCTCTTGTCTCTTTCTGTTGTTCTCTTGCCATTTTCTGCACCTCTCTTGCCTCTTTCTGTACCTCACTTGCCTCTTTCTGCACTTTCTTGCTTCTTTCCACACCTCTGTTGCTTCTTTCAGCAATTCTCTTGCCTCTTTCTGCACTTCTCTTGCTTGTTTCTGCACCCCTCTTGCCTCTTTAAGCACCTCTGTTGCTTCTTTCTGCACTTCTCGTGCTTCATTCTGCACCCTCGTGTATCTTTCTGTACCCCTTTTGCCACTTTGTGCACCTCTCCTGACTTTGTGCACCTCTCTTCCCATTTTCTGCAGTTCTTTTGCCTCTTTCTGCACCTCTTTTGCTTCTTTCTGCAGTTTTCTTGCCTCTTTCTGTACTTCTCTAGCCTCTTTCTGCACCTCTGTTGGTTCTTTCTGCACTGCTCTCGGTTCTTTTTGCACCTCTGTTGCAAATTTCTGCATCCCTCTTGCCTCTTTCTGTACCTCTCTTCCCTCTTTCTGCACCCCTCTTGCCTCTGTCTGCACACCTGTTCCCTCTTTCTGCCCCCCCTTTTGCCTGTTTCTGCAACTATCTTCCCTTTTTCTGCAGTTCTCTTGCCTCCTTCTGCACCTCACTTGTCTCTTTCTGCACTTCTTTTCCTTCTTTCTGCAGCCTTCTTCCTTTTTCTGCACATATCTTGCCTCTTTCTGCACTGCTCTTGCCTCGTTCTGCACCCCTCTTGCTTCTTTGTGCACCTCTTTTGCTTTTTCTGCACTTCTCTCTCTGCACCCTCTTGCCTCTTTCTGCACCTCTGTTGCTTCTTTCTGCACTTCTATTGCCTCTTTGTGTGCCTCTCTTGCTTCTTTCTGCACCCCTGTTGTCTCTTTCTGCACCCCTGTTGTCTCTTTCTGCACTTGTGTTCCCTCTTTCTGCACCTCTCTTGCTTCTTTCTGCACCCTTCTTCCCTTTTTTGCATCCCTCTTGACTCTTTCTGCTGTTCTCTTGCCATTTTCTGCACCATTCTTGCCTATTGCTGCACCTCACTTGCCTCTTTCTGCACTTCTCTTGCTTCTTTCCACACCTTTGTTGCTTCTTTCAGCAATTCTCTTGCCTCTTTATGCACTTCTCTTGCTTGTTTCTGCACCTCTCTTGCGTCTTTCTTCACCTCTGTTGCCTCTTTCTGCACCTCACTTGCTTCTTTCTGCACCCCTCTTGCCTCTTTCTGCACCCCTCCTTTCTCTTTCTGCACCTCTCTTGCCTCTTTCTGCACCCCTGTTCCCTCTTTCTGTACCTTTCCTGCCTGTTTCTGCACCTGTCTTGCCTCTTTCTGTACCTCTGTTGCTTCTTTCTGCACTACTCTTGCTGTTTCTGCACCCTTTGCACCTCTTTCTGTACCTCTCTTGCCTCTTTGTGCACCCCTCCTACCTTTTTCTGCACCCCTCTTGCCTCTTTTTGCACCTCTGTTGGTTCTTTCTGCACTGCTCTTGCTTCGTTCTGCACTTCTATTGCTCTTTCTGTACCTCTCTTGCCTCTTTCTGCACCCCTCTTGCCTCTTTCTGCACCTCTCTTTCCTCTTTCTGTACCCCTTTTGCCTCTTTGTGCACCTCTCCTGACTCTTTCTGCACCCCTCCTCCCTCTTTCTGCACCTCTGTTGCCTCTTTCTGTACCTCTGTTGCTTCTTTCTGCAAATCTCTTGCCTCTTTCTGCAGTATTTTTGCCTCATTTTGCACCTCTGTTGCTCCTTTCTTCACTTGTCTTGCCTCTTTCTGCACCCCTCTTGCCTCTTTCTGCACCTCTCTTGCCTCTTTCTGCACCTCTCTTGCCTCTTTCTGTACCCCTTTTGCCTCTTTGTGCACCTCTCCTGACTCTTTCTGCACCCCTTCTCCCTCTTTCTGCACCTCTGTTGCCGCTTTCGGTACCTCTGTTGCTTCTTTCTGCAACTCTCTTGCCTCTTTCTGCAGTTATTTTGCCTCCTTTTGCACCTCTGTTGCTCCTTTCTTCACTTGTCTTGCCTCTTTCTTCACCCCTCTAGCCTCTTTCTGCACCCCTGTTGCTTCTTTCTGCACTTATGTTGCTTCTTTCTGTACCTATCTTGCTTCTTTCTGCACCCATCTTGCCTCTTTTTGCACACTTCCTCCCTCTTTCTGCACCTCTCTTGCCTCTTTCTGTACATCTGTAGCTTCTTTCTGCACTTCTTTTGCCTCTTTCTGCACCTCTCTTGCTTCTTTCTGCACCCCTGTTGTCTCTTTCTGCACTTGTCTTCCTTCTTTCCGCACCTCTCTTCTTTCTGCACTTCTCTTGCTTCTTTCTGCACCTCTCTTGCTTCTTTATGCACCCTTCTTCCCTTTTTTGCATCCCTCTTGCCTCTTTCTGCAGTTCTCTTGCCATTTTCTGCACCTCTCTTGCCTCTTTCTGTACCTCACTTGGCTCTTTCTTCACTTCTCTTGCTTCTTTCTACACCTCTGTTGCTTCTTTCAGCAATTCTCTTGCCTCTTTCTGCACTTCTCTTGCTTGTTTCTGCACCTCTCTTGCCTCTTTCTGTACCTCACTTGCCTCTTTCTGCACTTTCTTGCTTCTTTCCACACCTCTGTTGCTTTTTCAGCAATTCTCTTGCCTCTTTCTGCACTTCTTTTGCTTGTTTCTGCACCTCTCTTTTGTCTTTCTGCACCTCTGTTCCCTCTTTCTGTACCTTTCTTGCCTGTTTCTGTACCTCTCTTGCCTCTTTCGGCACCTCTGTTGCTGCTTTCTGCACTTTTCTTGCCACTTTCACACCCATCTTGCATCTTTAAGCACCTCTGTTCCTTCTTTCTGCACTTCTCGTGCTTCACTCTGCACCCCTCTTGCATCTTTCTGTACCCCTTTTGCCTCTTTGTGCACCTCTCTTGATTCTTTCTGCACCTCTCTTGCCATTTTCTGCAGTTCTTTTGCCTCTTTCTGCACCTCTTTTGCTTCTTTCTGCAGTTTTCTTTCCTCTTTCCGTACCCCTCTTGCCTCTTTCTGCACCTCTGTTGCTTCTTTCTGCACTTCTATTGCCTCTTTGTGCACCTCTCTTGCTTTTTTCTGCACCCCTGTTGTGAGAAGTTGGCCTGGTATATGCTGTTCACTAATTACAGTGGACACCTTGCACCAGGGCAAATCGACTCTTATGGTAGATAGGTTTAAGACAACCTTTTAAAGAAAGCTATCCTAGTGGTAGCTGTGGAGAGCAGCCTTCAGGCTAAGTCTCGGAGGAATGTAAAGCAGCTTGTTTTACCATATAATCTCTTGAATCACCAAATGAAAGGACACCACACAGGTATATATATCAAATATATATGTATTTATTTCTAAATAACTCTCTACTAATCTCTTTATGAGATTAGAAGACAAACATATGCACAAATCAACGTTTCACAATAAGTTAAGCACAAAATATGGCTGGGGCCCTAGGGGCGTACCAGACCATATACTAAGTAAGAGACTTAGAAACAACGACTTGCAAGGAGACAAGGCCTAGGGCCTTCAGAAGTGCTGGGGCCTCACGAAACCACCCAAGGCAGGTAAGTAAAGGACCCACGGGGGACGCGTGCAGTGTGGATACACAGGCGCGAATCGCCGTTAACTTCAATGGGGCAAGTCGCGGTTGGAAATAAAGAGTTTTAGGATACTTCGGGAGAACCTACAAGCAAGTCACTTACAGGGTAAGTAGTTCTAGGGCCCACACCCACAGGAGCACCGTAGTGCTGGAGTTACCTCACCCAGGGAAGCCGGGTGCACAGGTGTCCTTTGGTGTCGGGTCGCGGCGTCGTTTTCAATGGCGAACAAAGAAGACTTGCTGCTTGCGGGAGCTGAAGAAGTGTCCGGTGGAATCCAAGCCTGGATTCTGAAGAAGGATAACCTGAAAGCAGAGGGGACAGTGTTCAAAGTCACTTGGCAGTGACCCGGGGCAAGGAAGATGGATGCCCACCGTCGTCGGTCGCTTCAGGTCGGTTGCAGGTGCCTTGACTCTTCAGCCACGTGGTCCAGGAGGTGTCGATGACGACCAGGAGCTGGATTCGGTGTGTCCCTCGACGTTTGCAGCTGACTGCGGTGTCGGCAACTCGATTAGAGCCAACAAGCCTTGGCAGCCGCAAGTCTTGGGGAGATGAAGAAAAGTCGATGGCGCAGACCAGCAAGGTCTGAGGGACTCACCCAGCGAGGGTAAGTCAGGGCAGGCCTGGAGCAACCAGGGGAGCCCTTTGGTTTCTTTAAGAAGTCTTCTGGGGACCCACAAGCCAGCGGGCAAGGGATCGCGAAGACACCTCGGGTGGAATCACTCAACAGGGGCCCACGGTCACTCGGGACGGTGTAGGCCTCTGATCTTCGGAGGGATTCCTGCTGGAGGTCGGGACCACACGTGGTCCAAAGTACAAGTTCGTAGAACGTTGTGAAGGGGTTGCACTTGACAATAGTGCACGGTACCCAGGGGTCGCGGTTCCTCGTTACTCGTGGGGTCCACTTGCCTCAGCTTCGCTGGGGACTCACGATGGCCTGGGAAAGGTCAGGAAATCCACTTCTTGGGCTGCAGGGACTTCGGACTCCGGCGGGAGCGGCGTAGTTTGCGACCGTCGTTGTCGTTTTTGGTGCCTGCCAAGCAGGGGAGTCACTCCTTGACTCCAAGGGAGATTCTTCTGTCTTCCAAAGGTAGTGGAACGTCGAAGGGCCAGGATTCTTCTGTAGAGCGTCGTCCAGGGGTTATCTGCTTTTCAATGGCAAGGTTCCCCTCTTATACTAAAAGAGGGGAAGGACTAGCTCTATGACCCCACCTATGGGAGGGTCAAGGGAGGGGTGGCTACACCCACTTCCCTTTGTCCAGTTTCGCGCCAGAGCAGGGGCAGGTAGCCCCTGAGCTGGTTTGAACTGGCATATGCACAGAGGAGCCTTCTGCTCCCCCAGTGCAGGACTTCAAAGCACTCTAAGAGTGCACCCACCCAGCCCCAATACACTAAACCCTGTCTGGAAGGTGGTTACACCTCCCTGTGACAGGATGCCTATTGTTGGGCTTCCTCCACTGCGAGTTTCGGTCATCAGCAGGAGGGCAGCCCAGTGTCTGTGACTGGTGGCATCCATTTTGTGATGCCAGGGCTCTTTAGGATTCTACCGCGTTTCCACAGCAGGTACATGTCTTATCCCTCTAGAAGGGTGGAATGCTACCCCGCCGCCAAGATTGGCGGGGGGTAGTATTCCAAGATGTTTGACACCAAACACGACATGTTTTGATGCAGCCATTCCAAAGTTAGCATTTACCGCGAGGATATAATGCACTTAAATAGTATATGGTTTAACCGCATCCACAAACAGCACCAGAGAATAGACTCTGAGAGCTGCAGAGGGGCCCTGCTCAGGCAGAGGCACCCCCTCACATAGAAGCCAAGCACCCTGCCCTCAGGATTGATAGGGCCTGCCTTAGGGGTGACTGATAGGTTTATATGTGTGTGCAGGAGAGATATAGGAAACCTATATCTCAGTGAGGGGGCTAGCACCACCTCACCCAGGCTGCAGTAGCAGGCCTGTGGTGTCAGATTTAGACTGCTTCCCAGGGGTGGCATAACATATGCTGCAGCCCCTGGGAGGCCTGTGAAGTACCTATGCCCTTGGCACCTAAGGTACCATATACTAGGGACTCATAAGGCACCACAGTATCCAATCACTAGAGCACCTAGAGTGCACTCCATGTCGTTTAGAGAGAGCAGATAGACTGGGGCCCTGAATAGCAGGGTCCCAGTCCAACTAAGTCATAAACCAGCAGAACACCTAAAAAAAGTGGGGGCAACCATATAGTCAGATTCCACCTTCCTACATAACCCCCCAAACGAAAGGAGATAAGGCTAACCTTGGCCAGTTGAGCCTTTATTGACTAAGTGGCCATATAAGGAAGCACCTGCACTAGCATGGTTGCCCCCTGTCTTATGGTCCACTAAGCAATCCCTCACCCTAAGGGTATGAGAGGGTCTCCACCATGGGGAATCACTACCTGTGGCGTGCTTTGGTAAAGTACCAGGCTGGTGAGGTGTCTGAGTAGGGAAGTGTGGCCCTAGGAATGTTGGCCTCAGCTTTCTCAGCTCACTGGTCACCATGTATGCCTGTCTTTCCATGACTGAGTGGTACTCTGCTCTAAGGGTCAACCTTTGACTGCCTACAGCCGGGGGTTGGGTCCCTTTGGGTGGAACACTGGAGGGACATGGCATGTTTGGAACCTTTTGGTCCCAGGTTTGCCCTTGCCTAACAGAGTCCTTCTGGGGGAGATCCCTACATAAAGGTATGGGGGATCCCTCAGTGGGTTGAGGAATTTCTACCTGGCTAGGGCTACTAGCCTGGGTGCCCCTAATCTGCTGATGGGGGGTTCCTCTGGACAGGGGGCCCTGGGGGTCCACTGACCTCCCTGACCTCTGCAGCCCTGGGCTGACTGAGGCAGGGTAGAGAGGGGCAGGTTACCTGCTCCAGACTGGGTACCACCTTGTAAGGGTCCTCTGCCATCAGGGGGTGGCCAGGCCAGGCCTGACTACCTCTGTGGCAGTTCCTTCACTAGGGGTAGGGTCAGTTCCCTGAGGAGGCTGACCCTTACCTACTGTCTGGAGGGAAGAAGACTTTTCTTCAACCCTTGTGCTCTCTTCTGGGGGAGAGTGGGCCATTCTTCCAGGCTCCATCTCTCCAAAATCTTGGGCTGTGGCTGTGGCCATCACAGCCCCACTAACCTTTACAGGGACACCCAACATCTTCAGATGGGTTTGGTGTTCAATTTCAGCCCAGGCTGAAATTTCCAGATCATTGCCCATCAGGCAATCTACAGGTAAGGTTGGGGACACTGCCACTCTTTTTGGGCCTGTGACCCCCTCCCAGCTGAGATTGACTATGGCCATGGGGTGATCTGTTCTGACACCATCAATGTTGGTCACCTGGTATTTAAACTCAGGTAAAAGCTGGTGAGGGGGACTAGTTTCCCTGCCACCATGGTGACACTAGCCCCTGTGTCCCTAAATGCCACAGCTTTCTGACCATTAATTATTGGCTCCAGTCTGTACCTGCCCAATGCTATGGGACCCATGGTAAAGGTGGCATATCCTACACCACCATCAGAATCTGAGGAGTCTGTTGAGGGGTCCTGTCTAAACTAGGGCCCACCTCTGTTCCTCTTGCAAAAGCACCTAACTTTTTGGGTGCACTACTCCCAACTGGAGGATTACTACTGGTAGTACCAGGAGGGGTGGTAGTAGTTGTTGGAGGAACATTTTCTTTATTGCCATTCCTGGGACAACTGGGATCAGATTTCCAGTGCCCAGGCTTTTTACAGACATGGCAATAGGGTTTCTTTTCAGGAGAGGAAGGAGTTTGGGACCCACCCCCAGAAGAGGAATTTTGGGGCCCTGTAGTGGACTTATCCTTGGATTTATCCCCACCTTTCTCTTGGGACTTGGTAGAATCTTTCTTGTGGTCACCACCCTGATTCTTAGGCCTTACTCTGGTTCTGACCCATTTGTCTGCCTTCTTTCCCAATTCTTGGGGAGAGGTCAGATCAGAGTCCACCAGGTACTGGTGTAAAAGCTGGTTTTGACAATTATTAAGGATCTGTTCTCTCATCATTAGATTATAAAATCCTTTGAAATCAGTAACCCTACTGCCAACCAGCCAACCCTCCAGAGCCTTGGATGCACAATCTACAAAGTCTGTCCAGTCCTGAGTCTGTGCCTTCTGGGTATCTCTGAACTTCAACCTGTACTGCTCAGTGGTTAAGCCAAACCCATCTATCAGTGCACTCTTCAGGACCTCATAATCATCAGCATCCTCCTCTCTAACAGTGAGGAGCTTGTCTCTTCCTTTATCTGAAAAGGAGAGCCACAAGATTGCTGCCCACTGCTTTTGGGGGACCTGCTGTACTCTACAGGCCCTCTCCATAGCAGTTATCCACTTGTGGATATCATCCCCACTCTGGTAGGGAGGAACAACCTTGCTCAGGTTCCTATGGTCAGGAATATATTCTCTGCCTCTAGGGACACTGTTGCTGCCACCAGGGGGTTCTAACCCCTCTTTTCTAGAAGCTCTCTGGATCTCCAGGGCTTCCCTATCCAGTGCCAACTGCTTGGTTCTGAGGGCCACTCTGGCTTCCTCATACTGGAGCAGTTTGCACCTTCTCTCAGAGGAGGTCTCTCTTAAGGGAAAGTATGAGTTCCTCTGCTGGACAAATTCTCCGCCAGAGTGATAAGAGTGGTCAGATTCCCTGGAAGGGGATCTGTGCCTCTCCTCCTCTCTGCCAGTTCTCTTAGGGAGAATTCCTCTGTCCTGTTCAGGCCCCTTGAAGCCTGGCCCTTCAATCACAGAGTTTTGGTCATTCAGATTTTCATCATCTGACCCAGATACTATGACTGACCCACCCACTGATTCAAACCCTTTAGCTCCTAGAGCCAATCTAAGGTCATCTGCTGTTAGCAGATCTATCAGGTGCAGGGTTGAGGGACTCTGTCCTATCCTCAGGTGTCTGTCAACACACATGGCTCTCAAGTCAGAGAAAGCCATGTCCTTATACTGAGGCTGAGTGGATCCACTGGGTCCACCCTTTAAGGACATTCTAGTGTTGTGCAGTGTTGTACTACCTACACTAGTTTGTGGCCTACTGATCCTAGCTTGAGCTGTGGAAAGGGTGTGCTATCCCTTGGCACACAGCTCTAAGTTCAGTAGAACTTATTGATACTAAGCTTGACTTTATATGTACCTTGAGTACCTATAATGGTTTTCAGTTAGTAATTCAAATAGAGATTTTCTGGTAAAACAATGGCAAGCTGGAATCCCACACGCTGCCCACCAATGTGAGAAGTTGGCCTGGCATATGCTGTCCACTAATTATAGTGGGCACCTTGCACCAGTCCAAATCGACTCTTATGGTAGATAGGTTTAAGACAACCTTTTAAAGAAAGCTATCCTAGTGGTAGCTGTGGAGAGCAGCCTTCAGGCTAAGTCTCGGAGGAATGTAAAGCAGCTTGTTTTACCATATAATCTCTTGAATCACCAAATGAAAGGACACCACACAGGTATATATATCAAATATATATGTATTTATTTCTAAATAACTCTCTACTAATCTCTTTATGAGATTAGAAGACAAACATATGCACAAATCAACGTTTCACAATAAGTTAAGCACAAAATATGGCTGGGGCCCTAGGGGCGTACCAGACCATATACTAAGTAAGAGACTTAGAAACAACGACTTGCAAGGAGACAAGGCCTAGGGCCTTCAGAAGTGCTGGGGCCTCACGAAACCACCCAAGGCAGGTAAGTAAAGGACCCACGGGGGACGCGTGCAGTGTGGATACACAGGCGCGAATCGCCGTTAACTTCAATGGGGCAAGTCGCGGTTGGAAATAAAGAGTTTTAGGATACTTCGGGAGAACCTACAAGCAAGTCACTTACAGGGTAAGTAGTTCTAGGGCCCACACCCACAGGAGCACCGTAGTGCTGGAGTTACCTCACCCAGGGAAGCCGGGTGCACAGGTGTCCTTTGGTGTCGGGTCGCGGCGTCGTTTTCAATGGCGAACAAAGAAGACTTGCTGCTTGCGGGAGCTGAAGAAGTGTCCGGTGGAATCCAAGCCTGGATTCTGAAGAAGGATGACCTGAAAGCAGAGGGGACAGTGTTCAAAGTCACTTGGCAGTGACCCGGGGCAAGGAAGATGGATGCCCACCGTCGTCGGTCGCTTCAGGTCGGTTGCAGGTGCCTTGACTCTTCAGCCACGTGGTCCAGGAGGTGTCGATGACGACCAGGAGCTGGATTCGGTGTGTCCCTCGACGTCTGCAGCTGACTGCGGTGTCGGCAACTCGATTAGAGCCAACAAGCCTTGGCAGCCGCAAGTCTTGGGGAGATGAAGAAAAGTCGATGGCGCAGACCAGCAAGGTCTGAGGGACTCACCCAGCGAAGGTAAGTCAGGGCAGGCCTGGAGCAACCAGGGGAGCCCTTTGGTTTCTTTAAGAAGTCTTCTGGGGACCCACAAGCCAGCGGGCAAGGGATCGCGAAGACACCTCAGGCGGAATCACTCAACAGGGGCCCACGGTCACTCGGGACGGTGTAGGCCTCTGATCTTCGGAGGGATTCCTGCTGGAGGTCGGGACCACACGTGGTCCAAAGTACAAGTTCGTAGAACGTTGTGAAGGGGTTGCACTCGACAATAATGCACGGTACCCAGGGGTCGCGGTTCCTCGTTACTCGTGGGGTCCACTTGCCTCAGCTTCGCTGGGGACTCACGATGGCCTGGGAGAGGTCAGGAAATCCACTTCTTGGGCTGCAGGGACTTCGGACTCCGGCGGGAGCGGCGTAGTTTGCGACCGTCGTTGTCGTTTTTGGTGCCTGCCAAGCAGGGGAGTCACTCCTTGACTCCAAGGGAGATTCTTCTGTCTTCCAAAGGTAGTGGAACGTCGAAGGGCCAGGATTCTTCTGTAGAGCGTCGTCCAGGGGTTATCTGCTTTTCAATGGCAAGGTTCCCCCCCTTATACTAAAAAGAGGGGAAGGACTAGCTCTATGACCCCACCTATGGGAGGGTCAAGGGAGGGGTGGCTACACCCACTTCCCTTTGTCCAGTTTCGCGCCAGAGCAGGGGCAGGTAGCCCCTGAGCTGGTTTGAACTGGCATATGCACAGAGGAGCCTTCTGCTCCCCCAGTGCAGGACTTCAAAGCACTCTAAGAGTGCACCCACCCAGCCCCAATACACTAAACCCTGTCTGGAAGGTGGTTACACCTCCCTGTGACAGGATGCCTATTGTTGGGCTTCCTCCACTGCGAGTTTCGGTCATCAGCAGGAGGGCAGCCCAGTGTCTGTGACTGGTGGCATCCATTTTGTGATGCCAGGGCTCTTTAGGATTCTACCGCGTTTCCACAGCAGGTACATGTCTTATCCCTCTAGAAGGGTGGAATGCTACCCCCGCCGCCAAGATTGGCGGGGGGGTAGTATTCCAAGATGTTTGACACCAAACACGACATGTTTTGATGCAGCCATTCCAAAGTTAGCATTTACCGCGAGGATATAATGCACTTAAATAGTATATGGTTTAACCGCATCCACAAACAGCACCAGAGAATAGACTCTGAGAGCTGCAGAGGGGCCCTGCTCAGGCAGAGGCACCCCCTCACATAGAAGCCAAGCACCCTGCCCTCAGGATTGATAGGGCCTGCCTTAGGGGTGACTGATAGGTTTATATGTGTGTGCAGGAGAGATATAGGAAACCTATATCTCAGTGAGGGGGCTAGCACCACCTCACCCAGGCTGCAGTAGCAGGCCTGTGGTGTCAGATTTAGACTGCTTCCCAGGGGTGGCATAACATATGCTGCAGCCCCTGGGAGGCCTGTGAAGTACCTATGCCCTTGGCACCTAAGGTACCATATACTAGGGACTCATAAGGCACCACAGTATCCAATCACTAGAGCACCTAGAGTGCACTCCATGTCGTTTAGAGAGAGCAGATAGACTGGGGCCCTGAATAGCAGGGTCCCAGTCCAACTAAGTCATAAACCAGCAGAACACCCTAAAAAAAAGTGGGGGCAACCATATAGTCAGATTCCACCTTCCTACACCTGTTGTCTCTTTCTGCACCCCTGTTGTCTCTTTCTGCACTTGTGTTCCCTCTTTCTGCACCTCTCTTGCTTATTTCTGTACTTCTCTTGCTTATTTCTGCACCTCTCTTGCTTCTTTCTGCACCCTTCTTCCCTTTTTTGCATCCCTCTTGACTCTTTCTGCTGTTCTCTTGCCATTTTCTGCACCTCTCTTGCCTATTTCTGCACCTCACTTGCCTCTTTCTGCACTTCTCTTGCTTCATTCCACACCTTTGTTGCTTCTTTCAGCAATTCTCTTGCCTCTTTCTGCACTTCTCTTGCTTGTTTCTGCACCTCTCTTGCGTCTTTCTGCACCTCTGTTGCCTCTTTCTGCACCTCACTTGCTTCTTTCTGCACCCCTCTTACCTCTTTCTGCACCCCTCTTTTCTCTTTCTGTACCTTTCTTGCCTGTTTCTGCACCCCTCTGGCCTCTTTCAGCACCCCTGTTGCTTCTTTCTGCACTTATGTTGCTTCTTTCTCTACCTATCTTGCTTCTTTCTGCACCTATCTTGCCTCTTTTTGCACCCCTCCTCCCTCTTTATGCACCTCTCTTGCCTCTTTCTGTACACCTGTAGCTTCTTTCTGCTCTTGTTTAGCCTCTTTCTGCACCTCTCTTGCTTCTTTCTGCACTTCTCTTGCTTCTTTCTGCACCGCTCTTGATTCTTTATGCACCCTTCTTCCCTTTTTAGCATCCCTCGTGCCTCTTTCTGCAGTTCTCTTGCCATTTTCTGCACCTCTCGTGCCTATTTCTGCACCTCACTTGCCTCTTTCTCCACTCCTCTTACTTCTTTCTACACCTCTGTTGCTTCTTTCAGCAATTCTCTTGTCTCTTTCTGCCTTGCTTGTTTCTTCACCTCTCTTGTGTCTTTCTGCACCTCTGTTGCCTCTTTCTGCACCCCTGTTTCCTCTTTCTGCACATTTCCTGCCAGTTTCTGCAACTCGCTTGAATCTTTCTCTACCTCTGTTGCTTCTTTCTGCACTTCTCTTCCTTCTTTCTGCACTCCTCCTGCTTCTTTCTGTACCCCTCTTGCCTCTTTGTGCACCTCTCCTACCTATTTCTGCACCCCTCTTGCCTCTTTTTGCACCTCTGTTGGTTCTTTCTGCACTACTCTTGCTTCTTTCTGCACCTCTTTTGGAAAGTTGTGCATCCCTCATGCCTCTTTCCGCACCCCTCTTCCCTATTTCTCTACGTCTCTTGCTTCTTTCTGCACTTCTCTTGCTTCTTTCTGCACTGCTCTTGCTTCTTTCTGCACCTCTCTTGCAAATTTCTGTATCACTCTTACCTCTTTTTGCAACCCTGTTCCGTCTTTCTGTACCTTTCTTGCCTGTTTCTGCATATCTTTTCCCTCTTTCAGCACCTCTGTTGCTTCTTTCTGCACTTCTCTTGCCTCTTTCTGCACCCCTCTTGCCTCTTTAAGCATCTCTGTTGCTTCTTTCTGGGCTTCTCTTGCTTCTTTCTGCACCCCTCTTGCCTCTTTCTGTATCCCTTTTGCCTATTTGTGCACCTCTCCTGACTCTTTCTGCACCTCTCTTGCTTCTTTCCACACCTTTGTCGCTTCTTTCAGCAATTCTCTAGCCTCTTTCTGCACTTCTCTTGCTTGTTTCTGCACCTCTCTTGCGTCTTTCTGCACCTCTGTTGCCTCTTTCTGCACCTCTGTTCCCTCTTTCAGCACATTTCCTGCCTGTTTCTGCAACTCGCTTGCCTCTTTCTGTACCTCTGTTGCTTCTTTCTGCACTTCTCTTCCTTCTTTCTGCACTCCTCCTGCTTCTTTCTGTACCCCTCTTGCCTCTTTGCGCATCTCTCCTACCTATTTCTGCACCCCTTTTGCCTCTTTTTGCACCTCTGTTGGTTCTTTCTGCACTGCTCTTGCTTCTTTCTGCACCTCTTTTGGAAAGTTCTGCATCCCTCATGCCTCTTTCGACACCCCTCTTCCCTATTAGACATACATTAAAATCCCCTCTGAGTATCATGTCTGGTGTATTAACCTCACTCATGCATAGTTCTACAAAATTAATCAATTGTTTTGCATCCTTGATTTTGCCTATTCGGGTGTATGTAAGTATTTATTGGTGGGCAGTCAAAATATCGAATTTTAAATATCGACCTACACTAATATCGAGTTTTTAATATCGTAGGGAAAGAATATCGAAGTCAAGAATATCGTTGACCTGAATATCGACTTTAAGGTAAGTAATATCGATTTTTTAATATCGAAGTGAGTAATATCGAAGTCATTAATATAGTTAGCAAAAATATAGTTGTAAATAATATTGATTTTTTTTAGTGTTATGTATTTTATATGTATGTTTAACATTTTTTAAAAAGTTTTTAATTATTTTTAAATATATGTATTAAATGTTTAGAAAATAGTAATTTTTTTTAAAGGAAACTGCGTTTTAGTATCAGAGCGGGTTGTGGGTTTATAGGGGAATAGGGTGGGAAGTAATTTAATTATAATTAATTAATTAATATGTTTTTATTTATTGTTATTCATTGTTAATTTATTGTTAATTAATTGGTTAATTTATAATTATATTAATTATAATTAATTTATTATTAATTTTTATTTATTGTTATGGTTAATTAATTTATTGTAAATTAATTATTAATTGGTAATTAATTTTACTTCATTGATTAATTGGTAATTAAATTAATTATGTTAATTTTTAATGTGTAGCAGGTTGTGGGTTTATAGGGGAATAGGGTGGGAAGTAATTTAATTATAATTAATTAATTAATATGATTTTATTTATTGTTATTCATTGTTAATTTATTGTTAATTGTTAATTGGTAATTAATTTATATTAATTAGTTAATTTATAATTATATTAATTATAATTAATTTATTATTAATTTTTATTTATTGTTATTGTTAATTAAATTATTGTAAATTAATTATTAATTGGTAATTAATTTTAATTCATTGATTAATTTATAATTAAATTAATTATGTTAATTTTAATGTGTAGCGGGTTGTGGGTTTATAGGGGAATAGGGTGGGAAGTAATTTAAATATAATTAATTAGTTAATATGTGTATATTTATTGTTATTGATTATTAATTTATTGTTAATTAATTATTAATTGGTAATTAATTTTTATTAATTGGTTAATTAAAAATTATATTAATGATAATTAATTTATTATTATTTTTTATTTATTGCTATTGTTAATTAATGTATTGTTAATTAATTATTAGTTGATAATTACTTTTTATTAAATGATTAATTGATAATTAAATTAATTGTGTTAATTTTTTATGTGTAGCGCGTTGTGTGTTTATAGGGGAATAGGGTGGGAAGTAATTTAATGTTATTTAAGTAAATATTAATTCAATTTAATAGGTATTTATTAATAATTATTTTGTTAAATAATTAATAATATGTTATTTATTTAAAAAATTTTTTTTACAAGTATGTTAATTTAACCCTACGCGATCCTACATTTTCCCTACTGTTGCACTCACTGGAGTGGGAATAGTAATTTTTACCCCTACGCTATCCGACACTTTCCCTACTGTTGCACTCACTGGAGTGGGAATAGTAATTTTTACCCCTACGCTATCCGACACTTTCCCTACTGTTGCACTCACTGGAGTGGGAATAGTAATTTTTACCCCTCCGCTATCCGACACTTTCCCTACTGTTGCACTCACTGGAGTGGGAATAGTAATTTTTACCCCTCCGCTATCCGACACTTTCCCTACTGTTGCACTCACTGGAGTGGGAATAGTAATTTTTACCCCTCCGCTATCCGACACTTTCCCTACTGTTGCACTCACTGGAGTGGGAATAGTAATTTTACCCCTCCGCTATCCAACACTTTCCCTACTGTTGCACTCACTGGAGTGGGAATAGTAATTTTTACCCCTACGCTATCCAACACTTTCCCTACTGTTGCACTCACTTTAGTGGGAATAGTAATTTTTACCCCTACGCTAGCCAACACTTTCCCTACTGTTGCACTCACTGGAGTGGGAATAGTAATTTTAACCCCTACGCTATCCAACACTTTCCCTACTGTTGCACTCACTGGAGTGGGAATAGTAATTTTATTTTCTCCGTTATCTAATATTTTGTATTTTTTTAGCTAATTATTTTTAAAAAGATTTAAAATAATTTTAATTTTTTAAAATTTGTTACATATATTTATTTAATTTTTATTTATATTATTCTTTTATGTGTATAGATGTATTTATGTATTATTTTTTATAATTGATAAAAAAATAAATTAAACAATGTATAAGTTATTAAAATAAATATGAAAACATATTAATAAGTATATATATATATATTATATATTATATGTATATGTTTAATGTATTTTCAAATTATATATATTACTTATAATTTTTAAGCATTTTAAAATATTTTTAACTATGTTTCTTTTAATTATATGTATTATTTATTTTACAATATTTTTTTTACTTAAATTAAAAACGATATTTTTAACAACGATATTTTTGACATCAATATTTTTTCTCGATATTTTTGTACTTACCTTAATGTAGATAGGATGTCGATATTCTTGTCTTCGATATTTTTGCTGCGATATTTTTGTAGGTCGATATTGTGACCTTCGATATTTAGTCAGTGATTCTATTTATTATTACAATGTCCTTGTGCCCATTCCCTGGTATCCCACTTGAAGTAGATATTTTTATAGCGATGGATTCTGGTGTTGTTAAGCCAACTGGGTGAGCTGAAGTTGTGCATGGGTTCACATAGATTGCCAGGCCTCCCTGCAAGTGTCCGTATCTTGCCCCTTTGAGTGCTGGTGCAAAGAAACGTAAATATCCTTGAAAGTGTGGTGGATCGGTCAGCCAAGTCTCCTGTAATGCAATGATATGGAATGACCTTTGATAATTGATGAAATCTAGGTCTGTCATCTTACTGTTCAGCCCGTTGATGTTCCATGAACATATCCGCAGCAGGTTGGTTTCACCTGCTGGTGAATGTTGCCTGCTGTTCTGTCAAATATTTCTTGTTTGATTGATAATTTTCCTCGTGGTCCATCTTAGTTCGTCAAGGCAAGTTCCTTGTTGTGTAGGATCTGGGAAATTTGTCCGTGTTTCCCGTGACTGCCTCTTAGCGGGCGGCGAGCGCCCTCTTGCCCCTCTCAGTACAGACCTTGAGGTGTTGTTCCGGGCTGTTGACGTTCTATCTGCTTGCAGCTGAACTAGCGGAGCAGGATAGCCAGGTGTACTGATGGGTTTTATCTCTATGCTCCAGTTTTTGAAGATCGGGCTTTCCAGCAATATTTTTTGTGCGACACTTGCCAGTCTCCAGGTGGTCCATGTGACCTCACCCCCCTGGGGGTCACCATGGTTAACAAACTCTACTGAGTCCAAGTCTGTAGTGGTTACCTCCGATAACGATGGTATATGCGACAGTAGGCGGAGAATATTCCCTCGATTTAGTATGTCGTGTGCCCCTCTTGATCTATAAAACTGGTGTAAACTCCAGTTTTTTCCCGTTCTTGTTAGGGTTATCCGCTTGATTGGCTAATTGATGACTGTTAATGGGCTGGTAGTTATTGGTTCCTGGTTTGACTGTTGTTAGTAATCCTTCGACCCTGCTCTGATCGCTTTGAGTTTTATTTGTGGCTAGCCCAGTGCGGAGCAGGTGCTCCATGTCTTCCGCAGGGCGGCCTTAGTGCTTAAACAACCATATTTTAAATCTATAAAGTTTACTGATCGCTCGTCCCCTGTGGTGGTGGAAACTGTGTTGGATGGGCATTGGAAGTCCCTTTCTGATTGGTATTTGGGCTGGGTAGTAGAGATGGCCCAGGCAGTCTGGGGAAGCTTAGCCCCTTTGTCAGCAGGTAATGCTGTTATTGGAGTGGGAGGGTGGCAATGTGATGTGATTGCTTCCGACTTCGTGCTGCGTGGCAGTTGTTGACGAGCACCTGCCTCCCTTCCCAATTTGTTATATTTGGGGGGGTGATTTTCTCCGTCTTCAGCCTGCATTGATTGCCATGAAGAACCTATGGTGGTAGGTTGTTGGTTGGGATTGGGGGCTGCCCTTTTTCAACAGACGTAGGAATTGTGTGACTTGTGCCCATTTTCACTGGAGAGGGTTGATTTGGAAGATCAGACGTTTCGGGCGGTGTCAATCTAAAAAGGTGGGCAAAATCTTCCTTTTTAGAAATGAGCTTTTGCTTCCGGCCCTTTCTCCTTTGGGCACGTTGTTGTTTAGCATTCAGTTTGTCGTTTCAAATTGTTCCTTGGTCAGCCGATTCTGACACTGACCTCCGGGCGGGTTCAGTTGCTGGTACCTGAGTCTTATTGCATCTGTCATTTTTGGCTTTGCCTTTTGTTGATGGTTTTAGGGTGGGGGGCCTATGAGCCAAACTTTCGGCACCATGTGCACTTGTTCCGGTTTGATCCTCAATAGAGGGAATTCCTTTTGGCTTGAGGTCGGTGGAGTTCCATGCTGAATCTTTTATTTGTGCACACAAGTTGCTCAGTATTGAGGGGAGGGAGGCTAGTTTGTCAACTACTGGGCCACACCCAGTAGCGGCCCGTGGTGGCAGTGCTGCCGGGCGGTGACGTGGGGCGGGGAGGGGCAGGGTGGGGGTAGTAAAGTACGGAATACGGCCGAATAGAGGTAAGTAAACATATAAATAAATAAAACGAATTTCGTTGCGGGCGCTGCATCGCATTTGGCGATGCAGCGCGTGCAACAAAATGTGTTTTATTTATTTATATGTTTACTTACCTCTATTCGGCCGTATTCCATACTTTACTACCCCCCACCCTGCCCCTCCCCCACCCCACATCACTGCCCGGCAGCACTCCCACCACGGGCCGCTACTGGCCACACCCACAGTTTAACTCCCTGTCTCGTGGTTCTCCATGTGAGTTCTGGAAAAGAGTGTTTAAGGCTCCAAGTTTCCCATCAATTGCCACCACGAACACTGCCAGCGTATTTAGTAAGGTCAACTGAGTATCCATTTTTTCTGATTGATACTGGAGGGCTTCCCCCAGGAGTTGCACTGTTTTGAGTAAACTTACCCAGGCACTTTCTGAGTCCAATTTGTGCTGACGCTCAGTTGGATTTTCCAAGTCAGACCTTGGTGACGGGGCCTCCATTCCCTGGTTCCTGTCCGACTCCTTGTGCTTCCGTGTGGAGAGATTTTGAGAGTCCGTCATAAGCCTCACTGGTGTTTGCTGTGTGTGAGTTATCAATAGATCCTCCCATTCCCCAGCATCAATGTTGGAGAACTGCTCTGGGTCTTCATTCTCTTGTCCTGGTGCTGGATCTATCCTAGGTGGCACATGATGTTAGCGGCAAACGAGGATCAGGCGTTAGGGTCGATTTGGGCTTTGCTTCATTGGTGACAATAGGTGACGCGCCTAGCTCTATTATAGACAAGTCCTTGTCTGTAGTGCAGTTGTTCCTCATTTTCCCCTTTCGGTCCCCTTCATTCTGTGGCTCTGTGTATCCTCTTCCAACTCGTCCAGGAGGCTTTGCCAGCTTCATTATTGTTTCTAATTCATTGGGTATTTTTGCTTTTTCATTCCTACTTCCACGAGGCACTGGGGGCCTTGTAGTGGAGATTTGGCGTCGCTTTGCGAATCTGATGTTGAAGCAATCGCATTGGGTGATGAGGGTTGGGAGGGCAGTAAAGCATCATGCCCAGGGTCAATTTCTATGCCGGGTGTTGCGCATTGGTCAGTGGCCTGACTACTGCCGTTCCCACAATCAAGCGACTTAAGAGGTGTAAGCGGTGTGCATAGACCTTGTACTGCAATTGAGCTCGATAAAAGAACATCCCCCGTGTTTTTAGAAACTGAAATTTTGTTTAGATCTTGGGCTGTGTCAGTTTGTGGCAGCTCTGGGTGGGTCTTACCTTGTGTTGTTTGTCCCCCGTGGCGAGGCACATGCCAGGAGAGATGTCACCTGCTCTGGTTTTGGGTGGGGCTCGACCATGCAACCCTTTTGCGACAGGGACCCTCTTTTACGTTTGTTTGTTTTTGTCCTGGGCAGGCACCCTCTAACCCTGCCCGATCTCATTTCCCCTTGGCCGAAGATCCCCTGTTAGCTGCCTCTTACTTCTGTTACTCCTGGTCCTTCCTTGTGTATTGCAGGTTCTTCCGACTCCTCTGAGTCCTTCACTCTCTGTGCGCCTCCCTGCTGCGAACTTTGATAGCGTGTTGCGCACTTTGATGTTTAGATGCTCTTGTTAGTCCAGCTCCCTATGGGTCCAGGTGCCCCTATTGTCTTTGTGAGCCTATTGCCTTTGTGAGCCTGTTGCCTTTGTGAGCCTCAGAGCCACAAATGCAGTTGTCCTATGTCCTGTGTCCTGTGTCCCTCCTTCTGTTACTTCCTTGTGCTTTCTTGAGCTGTTCGGGCTGCTCGGATGACAGCGCGTAGTAGATATAAACTTGATGCAGGCTAGGAGCAGCTTGAAGTGCAGATTAAGACTGAGGGGTTCTAACAAGCAGTTTGTTTTGTGTGGATGGCCTCATCTGCTGTTAAATGTGGCCTCAAAGGTGGTTTTTAGAAAGGGCGGCAGGAATGGCAGGGAGGCTCGAGAGGCACAGGGTGGACCCCCCCTCTATGCTGCCACGGCCCACCGTGCTTGTCGAGGAGTCACTGCCTCCTGCTGCTGCTGCCCTGGGCTGTGGACTTTTAGTGCTGGAAGGGTGGGGAATTATAGACAAGATTTACAACGAGTCAGGCGGGTGGGCTTACTGAGGAGGACAAGGTGCAGGCTGCAGGCAAAGTGCAGGTAAAGTGCAGGCAAAGTGCAGACAAAGTGCGGGCAATGGGGGTGCTGGTGGTATGAGAGATGGCGAGCAGGGTACACTGGCGGATCGCAAGCTGCACCCAACCTAGTTGGGCCGCTTCCGCGGCTCACCGGGCTCGTACTCCGTGACCACGCCTAATGGCAGCCACGTTCGCTTCACTCCACTTCACTCTGCGCACCCCCATCATGTTGGTGTTGATGTTACTTTGCCTGGGGAGCTTTCAATATGGCAGGGCGGTTTCCCATCGGGCTTCCCATCATGCAGCGCACTGCTGCCACCTTTGCCTGCAGTTTACTGCAGACTGGCTGACTGGTTGCGGGGTCTGGTTACTGGCTACTGGCTGCCGGCTCCCGCATTGATGGTGGCGCAGTGATGGTGGCGGGCTGCTAGCCTACACATCCTTACGCTTACCGCTGCTGCCGTCCTCTGCGGGGGCTGCGGGTTGCTGGTTGCTGACCCCGCATAGTACCTCCAATGCCTCGCTCACTCCGTCCTGCGTTTCCCGCTGCTCCGTTGCTCCGATGCTCCGCTCCGCTCAGCTGTGACTCAGCTGCTCTGACTCACTCTGCTCACTTCCACTTCCGAAAAACGATAGGACTGCTCAGCTGCTCTACCTCGCTCTTCTCACTTCCGCCAGGCAGTTAGAGGTGCACCTTCATAGGCACGCAGAAAGAGTAGGAGGCACGCAGTGAACCGCAGATGTAGGCAGGCACACACAAAGTGATGCAGTCACAGTGAGGAGCTGCCAGGCAGGCAGAGGTGCACCGTGACAGGCAGGGAGAAAGAGTGACAGACAGTACTGAGTGGCGAGTGTATGGAGGCACACACAAAGTGATGCAGTTAGAGTTACAGGGTGCAAGGACGCAGTACCAGCAAACAGACCCTCAGGGAAAGGTGGGTAGAGAGAACACATCAGAGGGTGAGGCGGCTGAGACTAACAATACAGGCCTGCTGGCTGTCATGGGCTGGGGGGCAGGACTCGCGGCAGACACAAGTGGTACAAGCTACTGAAACTCAGAAGAAGGCATAGGCAGAGGGGAAGACAGGCACGCCTACAGAGATACAGGCTGGTGAACAGTCAGGGGAGGTGCAGACAAACAAGGAAGATACATGAAGAGTGTAAGGATATACAGGCAGGTGGTGGGAACTGGCAGTCAGAAGGCAACAAACAGGGAAGGTACAAGCACCAGGGTTGTTAACAGAAGAGCAAGCAGGGCAGGGCAGGGAGAAAAAAGAGTTACACGCAGGCAGACTGTGGATGGGGGAGGCCGTACGTCACAAGCAGTGGCAGGCAAAGGCAGGGAGGTGCAGGCATATCATGGGCAGAGTGGGGCCCATGGAGTGAAGGGGGGCAGGAAGGAATGGCTCCAGACTTGGGAGAAACAACCTCCTCCGATAGAAGTTACCACTGGACGTCCTCCTGTCTGAACGATAAAATCAGTGCTCAGACTCTAGAACAGCTCCTCCATTCAGCACTGCAAAGCAACCAAAAGGAGCAATCTGCCTGTTTATGCACCTCTCCTGCCTCTTTCTGTACCTCTGTTGCCTCTTTCTGCTCCTTTCTTGCAACCCCTTTTGCCTCTTTCTGCACCTCTGTTGCCTCTTTCTGCACTTCTATTGCCTCTTTCTGCACCTCTCTCACTTCTTTCTGCACCTCACTTGCCTCTTTCAGCACCTCTGTTGCTTTTTTCTGCAGATCTCTTGCCCCTTTCTGCACCTCTCTTGCCTCTTTCAGCACCTCTGTTGCTTTTTTCTGCAGATCTATTGCCTCTTTCTGCACCCCTCTTTCTCTTTCTGCACCTCTCTTGCCTATATCTGCACCCCTGTTCCCTCTTTCTGCACCTTTCCTACCTGTTTCTGCACTTCTCTTGCTCTTTCTGCACCCTTCGCGCCTCTTTCAGCACCTCTGTTACTTCTTTCTGCACTTCTTTTTCTTCTTTCTTCACCCCACCTGCCTCTTTCTGTACCTCTCTTGCCTCTTTGTGCACCCTTCCTACCTTTTTCTGCACCCCTCTTGCCTCTTTTTGCACCTCTGTTGGTTCTTTCTGCACTGCACTTGCTTCTTTCTGCACCTTACTTGCCTCTTTCTGCACTTCTCTTGCTTCTTTCTACACCTCTGTTGCTTTTGTCGGCAATTCTCTTGCCTGTTTCTGCACTTCTCTTCCTTTTTTCTGCACCCCTCCTGCCTCTTTCTATACCTCTCTTGCCTCTTTGTGCACCTCTCCTACCTCTTTCTGCACCCCTCTTGCCTCTTTTTGCACATCTGTTGGTTCTTTCTGCACTGCTCTTGCTTCTTTCTGCACCTCACTTGCCTCTTTTTGCACTTCTCTTGGGTCTTTCTAAACCTCTGTTGCTTCTTTCAGCAATTCTCTTGCCTCTTTCTGCACTTCTCTTGCTTGTTTCTGCACCTCTCTTGCGTCTTTCTGCACCTCTGTTGCCTCTTTCGGCACCTCTGTTGCTTTTTTCCGCTCCTCTCTTGCCTCTTTCGGCACCTCTGTTGCTTCTTGCTGCACCCCTAATGCCTCTTTCTGCACCCCTCTTCACTCTTTGTGCAACTCTCTTGCCTCTTTCTACATCTCTCTTCCCTCTTTCTGCACCACTCTTGCCTCTTTCTGTACCTCTGTTGCTTCTTTCTGTACTTCTCTTGCCTCTTTCTGCACCCTTCATGCCTCTTTCAGCACCTCTGTTGCTTCTTTCTGCACTTCTCTTCTTTCTTTCTGCACCCCTCGTGCCTCCTTCTGCACCTCTGTTACTTCTTTCTGCACTTCTCTTGGTTCTTTCTGCACTGCTCTTGCCACTTTCTGTATCCCTCTTGCCTCTTTGAGCAGCTCTTTTGCTTCTTCCTGCACTTCTCTCTCCTCTTTCTGCTTCCCTCTTCCCTCTTTGTGCAACTCACTTGCCTCTTTCTACACCTCTCTTCCCTCTTTCTGCACCACTCTTGCCTCTTTCAGCACCTCTGTTGCTTTTTTCTGCAGATCTCTTGCCTCTTTCTGCACCCTCTTTTCTCTTTCTGCACCTCTCTTGCCTCTTTCTGCACCCCTGTTCCCTTTTTCTGCACCTTCCCTGCCTGTTTCTGCACCTCTCTTGCCTCTTTCTGTACCTCTGATGCCTCTTTCTGCACCCCTTTTACCTCTTTCTGCACCTCTGTTTCTTCTTTCTGCACTTCTATTGCCTCTTTCTGCACCTCTCTTGCTTCTTTCTGCACCTCACTTGCCTCTTTCAGCACATCTGTTGCTTTTTTCTGCAGCTCTATTGCCTCTTTCTGCACCTCACTTGCCTTTCAGCACCTCTGTTGCTTTTTTCTGCAGATCTCTTGCCTCTTTCTGCACCCCTCTTTTCTCTTTCTGCACCTCTCTTGCCTCTATCTGCACCCTTGTTCCCTCTTTCTGCACCTTTCTTGCCTGTTTCTGCACCTCTCTTGCCTCTTTCTGTGCCTCTGTTGCCTCTTTCTGCACTTCTCTTCCTTCATTCTGCACCCCTCCTGCCTCTTTCTGTACTTCTCTTGCCTCTTTGTGCACCCCTCCTACCTTTTTCTGCACCACTCTTGCCTCTTTTTGCACCTCGGTTGGGTCTTTCTGCACTGCTCTTGCTTCTTTCTGCACCCCTCTGGCCTCTTTAAGCATCTCTGTTGCTTCTTTGTGTACTTCTCTTGCCTCTTTGTGCACCCTCCTACCTTTTTCTGCACCACTCTTACCTCATTTTGCACCTCTGTTGGGTCTTTCTGTACTGCTCTTGCTTCTTTCTGTACCCCTCTTGCCTCTTTAAGCATCTCTGTTGCTTCTTTCTGTACTTCTCTTGCCTCTTTGTGCACCCCTCCTACCTTTTTCTGCACCACTCTTGCCTCTTTTTGCACCTCTCCTGACTCTTTCTGCACCTCTCTTGCTTCTTTCTGCACCCCTGTTGTCTCTTTCTGCACCGCTGTTGTCTCTTTCTGCACTTGTCTTTCTTCTTTCTGCATCTCTCTTGCTTCTTTCTGCACTTCTCTTGCTTCTTTCTGCACCTCTCTTGCTTCTTTCTGCACCCTTCATCCCTTTTTGCATTCCTCTTGTCTCTTTCTGTTGTTCTCTTGCCATTTTCTGCACCTCTCTTGCCTCTTTCTGTACCTCACTTGCCTCTTTCTGCACTTTCTTGCTTCTTTCCACACCTCTGTTGCTTCTTTCAGCAATTCTCTTGCCTCTTTCTGCACTTCTCTTGCTTGTTTCTGCACCCCTCTTGCCTCTTTAAGCACCTCTGTTGCTTCTTTCTGCACTTCTCGTGCTTCATTCTGCACCCCTCGTGTATCTTTCTGTACCCCTTTTGCCACTTTGTGCACCTCTCCTGACTTTGTGCACCTCTCTTCCCATTTTCTGCAGTTCTTTTGCCTCTTTCTGCACCTCTTTTGCTTCTTTCTGCAGTTTTCTTGCCTCTTTCTGTACTTCTCTAGCCTCTTTCTGCACCTCTGTTGGTTCTTTCTGCACTGCTCTCGGTTCTTTTGCACCTCTGTTGCAAATTTCTGCATCCCTCTTGCCTCTTTCTGTACCTCTCTTCCCTCTTTCTGCACCCCTCTTGCCTCTGTCTGCACACCTGTTCCCTCTTTCTGCCCCCCCTTTTGCCTGTTTCTGCAACTATCTTCCCTTTTTCTGCAGTTCTCTTGCCTCCTTCTGCACCTCACTTGTCTCTTTCTGCACTTCTTTTCCTTCTTTCTGCAGCCTTCTTCCTTTTTCTGCACATATCTTGCCTCTTTCTGCACTGCTCTTGCCTCGTTCTGCACCCCTCTTGCTTCTTTGTGCACCTCTTTTGCTTTTTCTGCACTTCTCTCTCTGCACCCCTCTTGCCTCTTTCTGCACCTCTGTTGCTTCTTTCTGCACTTCTATTGCCTCTTTGTGTGCCTCTCTTGCTTCTTTCTGCACCCCTGTTGTCTCTTTCTGCACCCCTGTTGTCTCTTTCTGCACTTGTGTTCCCTCTTTCTGCACCTCTCTTGCTTCTTTCTGCACCCTTCTTCCCTTTTTTGCATCCCTCTTGACTCTTTCTGCTGTTCTCTTGCCATTTTCTGCACCATTCTTGCCTATTTCTGCACCTCACTTGCCTCTTTCTGCACTTCTCTTGCTTCTTTCCACACCTTTGTTGCTTCTTTCAGCAATTCTCTTGCCTCTTTATGCACTTCTCTTGCTTGTTTCTGCACCTCTCTTGCGTCTTTCTTCACCTCTGTTGCCTCTTTCTGCACCTCACTTGCTTCTTTCTGCACCCCTCTTGCCTCTTTCTGCACCCCTCTTTTCTCTTTCTGCACCTCTCTTGCCTCTTTCTGCACCCCTGTTCCCTCTTTCTGTACCTTTCCTGCCTGTTTCTGCACCTGTCTTGCCTCTTTCTGTACCTCTGTTGCTTCTTTCTGCACTACTCTTGCTGTTTCTGCACCCTTTGCACCTCTTTCTGTACCTCTCTTGCCTCTTTGTGCACCCCTCCTACCTTTTTCTGCACCCCTCTTGCCTCTTTTTGCACCTCTGTTGGTTCTTTCTGCACTGCTCTTGCTTCGTTCTGCACTTCTATTGCTCTTTCTGTACCTCTCTTGCCTCTTTCTGCACCCCTCTTGCCTCTTTCTGCACCTCTCTT
The DNA here is from genome assembly GCA_963921515.1 of Calotriton arnoldi. Classification (NCBI taxonomy): domain Eukaryota; kingdom Metazoa; phylum Chordata; class Amphibia; order Caudata; family Salamandridae; genus Calotriton; species Calotriton arnoldi. The sequence continues at coordinate 453,856 of CAWUFW010009576.1, read as the reverse complement.
GCCTCTTTCTGTACCCCTTTGCCTCTTTGTGCACCTCTCCTGACTCTTTCTGCACCCCTCCTCCCTCTTTCTGCACCTCTGTTGCCTCTTTCTGTACCTCTGTTGCTTCTTTCTGCAAATCTCTTGCCTCTTTCTGCAGTATTTTTGCCTCATTTTGCACCTCTGTTGCTCCTTTCTTCACTTGTCTTGCCTCTTTCTGCACCCCTCTTGCCTCTTTTCTGCACCTCTCTTGCCTCTTTCTGCACCTCTCTTGCCTCTTTCTGTACCCCTTTTGCCTCTTTGTGCACCTCTCCTGACTCTTTCTGCACCCCTTCTCCCTCTTTCTGCACCTCTGTTGCCGCTTTCGGTACCTCTGTTGCTTCTTTCTGCAACTCTCTTGCCTCTTTCTGCAGTTATTTTGCCTCCTTTTGCACCTCTGTTGCTCCTTTCTTCACTTGTCTTGCCTCTTTCTTCACCCCTCTAGCCTCTTTTCTGCACCCCTGTTGCTTCTTTCTGCACTTATGTTGCTTCTTTCTGTACCTATCTTGCTTCTTTCTGCACCCATCTTGCCTCTTTTTGCACACTTCCTCCCTCGTTCTGCACCTCTCTTGCCTCTTTCTGTACATCTGTAGCTTCTTTCTGCACTTCTTTTGCCTCTTTCTGCACCTCTCTTGCTTCTTTCTGCACCCCTGTTGTCTCTTTCTGCACTTGTCTTCCCTCTTTCCGCACCTCTCTTCTTTCTGCACTTCTCTTGCTTCTTTCTGCACCTCTCTTGCTTCTTTATGCACCCTTCTTCCCTTTTTTGCATCCCTCTTGCCTCTTTCTGCAGTTCTCTTGCCATTTTCTGCACCTCTCTTGCCTCTTTCTGTACCTCACTTGGCTCTTTCTTCACTTCTCTTGCTTCTTTCTACACCTCTGTTGCTTCTTTCAGCAATTCTCTTGCCTCTTTCTGCACTTCTCTTGCTTGTTTCTGCACCTCTCTTGCCTCTTTCTGTACCTCACTTGCCTCTTTCTGCACTTTCTTGCTTCTTTCCACACCTCTGTTGCTTTTTTCAGCAATTCTCTTGCCTCTTTCTGCACTTCTTTTGCTTGTTTCTGCACCTCTCTTTTGTCTTTCTGCACCTCTGTTCCCTCTTTCTGTACCTTTCTTGCCTGTTTCTGTACCTCTCTTGCCTCTTTCGGCACCTCTGTTGCTTCTTTCTGCACTTTTCTTGCCACTTTCACACCCATCTTGCATCTTTAAGCACCTCTGTTCCTTCTTTCTGCACTTCTCGTGCTTCACTCTGCACCCCTCTTGCATCTTTCTGTACCCCTTTTGCCTCTTTGTGCACCTCTCTTGATTCTTTCTGCACCTCTCTTGCCATTTTCTGCAGTTCTTTTGCCTCTTTCTGCACCTCTTTTGCTTCTTTCTGCAGTTTTCTTTCCTCTTTCCGTACCCCTCTTGCCTCTTTCTGCACCTCTGTTGCTTCTTTCTGCACTTCTATTGCCTCTTTGTGCACCTCTCTTGCTTTTTTCTGCACCCCTGTTGTCTCTTTCTGCACCCCTGTTGTCTCTTTCTGCACTTGTGTTCCCTCTTTCTGCACCTCTCTTGCTTATTTCTGTACTTCTCTTGCTTATTTCTGCACCTCTCTTGCTTCTTTCTGCACCCTTCTTCCCTTTTTTGCATCCCTCTTGACTCTTTCTGCTGTTCTCTTGCCATTTTCTGCACCTCTCTTGCCTATTTCTGCACCTCACTTGCCTCTTTCTGCACTTCTCTTGCTTCATTCCACACCTTTGTTGCTTCTTTCAGCAATTCTCTTGCCTCTTTCTGCACTTCTCTTGCTTGTTTCTGCACCTCTCTTGCGTCTTTCTGCACCTCTGTTGCCTCTTTCTGCACCTCACTTGCTTCTTTCTGCACCCCTCTTACCTCTTTCTGCACCCCTCTTTTCTCTTTCTGTACCTTTCTTGCCTGTTTCTGCACCCTCTGGCCTCTTTCAGCACCCTGTTGCTTCTTTCTGCACTTATGTTGCTTCTTTCTCTACCTATCTTGCTTCTTTCTGCACCTATCTTGCCTCTTTTGCACCCTCCTCCCTCTTTATGCACCTCTCTTGCCTCTTTCTGTACACCTGTAGCTTCTTTCTGCTCTTGTTTAGCCTCTTTCTGCACCTCTCTTGCTTCTTTCTGCACTTCTCTTGCTTCTTTCTGCACCGCTCTTGATTCTTTATGCACCCTTCTTCCCTTTTAGCATCCCTCGTGCCTCTTTCTGCAGTTCTCTTGCCATTTTCTGCACCTCTCGTGCCTATTTCTGCACCTCACTTGCCTCTTTCTCCACTCCTCTTACTTCTTTCTACACCTCTGTTGCTTCTTTCAGCAATTCTCTTGTCTCTTTCTGCCTTGCTTGTTTCTTCACCTCTCTTGTGTCTTTCTGCACCTCTGTTGCCTCTTTCTGCACCCCTGTTTCCTCTTTCTGCACATTTCCTGCCAGTTTCTGCAAATCGCTTGAATCTTTCTCTACCTCTGTTGCTTCTTTCTGCACTTCTCTTCCTTCTTTCTGCACTCCTCCTGCTTCTTTCTGTACCCCTCTTGCCTCTTTGTGCACCTCTCCTACCTATTTCTGCACCCCTCTTGCCTCTTTTTGCACCTCTGTTGGTTCTTTCTGCACTACTCTTGCTTCTTTCTGCACCTCTTTTGGAAAGTTGTGCATCCCTCATGCCTCTTTCCGCACCCTCTTCCCCTATTTCTCTACGTCTCTTGCTTCTTTCTGCACTTCTCTTGCTTCTTTCTGCACTGCTCTTGCTTCTTTCTGCACCTCTCTTGCAAATTTCTGTATCACTCTTACCTCTTTTTGCAACCCTGTTCCGTCTTTCTGTACCTTTCTTGCCTGTTTCTGCATATCTTTTCCTCTTTTCAGCACCTCTGTTGCTTCTTTCTGCACTTCTCTTGCCTCTTTCTGCACCCCTCTTGCCTCTTTAAGCATCTCTGTTGCTTCTTTCTGGGCTTCTCTTGCTTCTTTCTGCACCCCTCTTGCCTCTTTCTGTATCCCTTTTGCCTATTTGTGCACCTCTTCTGACTCTTTCTGCACCTCTCTTGCTTCTTTCCACACCTTTGTCGCTTCTTTCAGCAATTCTCTTGCCTCTTTCTGCACTTCTCTTGCTTGTTTCTGCACCTCTCTTGCGTCTTTCTGCACCTCTGTTGCCTCTTTCTGCACCTCTGTTCCCTCTTTCAGCACATTTCCTGCCTGTTTCTGCAACTCGCTTGCCTCTTTCTGTACCTCTGTTGCTTCTTTCTGCACTTCTCTTCCTTCTTTCTGCACTCCTCCTGCTTCTTTCTGTACCCCTCTTGCCTCTTTGCACACCTCTCCTACCTATTTCTGTACCTCTCTTGCCTCTTTGTGCACCTCTCCTATCTCTTTCTCTACCCCTCTTGCCTATTTTTGCACCTCTGTTGCTTCTTCCTGCACTTCTCGTGCTTCTTTCTGTACCCCTCTTGCCTCTTTCTGTACCCCTTTTGACTCTTTGTGCACCTCTGTTGACTCTTTCTGCACCTTTCTTGCCATTTTCTGCAGTTCTCTTGCCTCTTTCAGCACCTTTTTTGCTTCTTTCTGCAGTTTTCTTGCATCTTTCTGTACCCCTCTTGCTTCTTTCTGCACCTCTGTTGGTTCTTTCTGCACTGCTCTTACTTCTGTTTGCACCTCTGTTGCAAATTTCTGCATCCCTCTTGCCTCTTTCTGTAACCCTCTTCCCTCTTCCTGCACCTCTCTTGCCTTTGTCTGCACACCTGTTACCTCTTTCTGAACCCCTTTTGCCTGTTTCTGCAACTCTCTTGCCTCTTTCTGCAGTTCTCTTGCCTCCTTCTGCACCTCACTTGCCTCTTTCTGCACTTCTCTTGCCTCTTTATGCACCCTTCTTCCTTTTTCTGCACATCTCTTGCCTCTTTCTGCACTGCTCTTGCCTCTTTCTGCACCCCTCTTGCCTCTTTGTGCACCTCTTTAGCTTCTTTTTGCACTTCTCTCTCCTCTTTCTGCACCTCTCTTTCTTCTTTCTGCACCTCTGTTGTATTTTTCTGCACCCCTGTTGTCTCTTTCTGCACTTGTCTTCCCTATTTATTCACCCCTCTTGCCTCTTTAAGCACCTCTGTTGCTTCTTTCTGCACTTCTTGTGCTTCATTCTGCACCCCTCTTGCATCTTTCTGTACCCCTTTTGCCTCTTTGTGCACCTCTCCTGACTCTTTCTGCACCTCTCTAGCCATTTTATGCAGTTCTTTTGCCTTATTCTGCACCTCTTTAGCTTCTTTCTGCAGTTTTCTTGCCTCTTTCTGTACCCCTCTTGCCTCTTTCTGCACCTCTGTTGGTTATTTCTGCACTGCTCTCGCTTCTTTTTGCACCTCTGTTGCAAATTTCTGCATCCCTCTTGCCTCTTTCTGTACCTCTCTTCCCTCTTTCTGCACCCCTCTTGCCCCTGTCTGCACACCTGTTCCCTCTTTCTGGACCCCTTTTGCCTGTTTCTGCAACTCTCTTGCCTCTTTCTGCAGTTCTCTTGCCTCCTTCTGCACCTCACTTGTCTCTTTCTGCACTTCTCTTGCTTCTTTCTGCAGCCTTCTTCCTTTTTCTGCACATCTCTTTCCTCTTTCTGAACTGCTCTTGCCTCGTTCTGAACCCCTCTTGCTTCTTTGTGCACCTCTTTTTCTTCTTTCTGCACTTCTCTCTCCTCTTTCTGCACCCCTCTTGCCTCTTTCTGCACCTCTGTTGCTTCTATCTGCACTTCTATTGCCTCTTTGTGCGCCACTCTTGCTTCTTTCTGCACCCCTGTTGTCTCTTTCTGCACCCCTGTTGTCTCTTTCTGCACCCCTGTTGTCTCTTTCTGCACTTGTGTTCCCTCTTTCTGCACCTCTCTTGCTTCTTTCTGTACTTCTCTTGCTTCTTTCTGCACCGCTCTTGCTTCTTTCTGCACCCTTCTTCCCTTTTTTGCATCCCTCTTGACTCTTTCTGCAGTTCTCTTGCCATTTTCTGCACCTCTCTTGCCTATTTCTGCACCTCACTTGCTTCTTTCTCCACTCCTCTTACTTCTTTCTACACCTCTGATGCTTCTTTCAGCAATTCTCTTGCCTCTTTCTGCACTTCTCTTGCTTGTTTCTTCACCTCTCTTGTGTCTTTCTGCACCTCGTTGCCTCTTTCTGCACCCCTGTTCCCTCTTTCTGCACATTTCCTGCCTGTTTCTGCAACTCGCTTGAATCTTTCTGTACCTCTGTTGCTTCTTTCTGCACTTCTCTTCCTTCTTTCTGCACTCCTCCTGCTTCTTTTTGTACCCCTCTTGCCTCTTTGTGCATCTCTCCTACCTATTTCTGCACCCCTTTTGCCTCTTTTTGCACCTCTGTTGGTTCTTTCTGCACTGCTCTTGCTTCTTTCTGCACCTCTTTTGGAAAGTTCTGCATCCCTCATGCCTCTTTCGACACCCCTCTTCCCTATTTCTCTACGTCTGTTGCTTCTTTCTGCACTTCTCTTGCTTCTTTCTGCACTGCTCTTGCTTCTTTCTGCACCTCTCTTGCAAATTTCTGTATCTCTCTTACCTCTTTCTGCAACCCTGTTCCGTCTTTCTGTACCTTTCTTGCCTGTTTCTGTACCTCTTTCCCTCTTTCAGCACCTCTGCTGCTTCTTTCTGCACTTCTCTTGCCTCTTTCTGCACCCCTCTTGCCTCTTTAAGCATCTCTGTTGCTTCTTTCTGGGCTTCTCTTGCTTCTTTCTGCACCCCTCTTGCCTCTTTCTGTACCCCTTTTGCCTCTTTGTGCACCTCTCCTGACTCTTTCTGCACCTCTCTTGCTTCTTTCCACACCTTTGTTGCTTTTTTCAGCAATTCTCTTGCCTCTTTCTGCACTTCTCTTGCTTGTTTCTGCACCTCTCTTGTGTCTTTCTGCACCTCTGTTGCCTCTTTCTGCACCTCACTTGCTTCTTTCTGCACCCCTCTTGCCTCTTTCTGCACCCCTATTTTCTCTTTCTGTACCTTTCTTGCCTGTTTCTGCACCCCTCTGGCCTCTTTCAGCACCCCTGTTGCTTCTTTCTGCACTTATGTTGCTTCTTTCCATACCTATCTTGCTTCTTTCTGCACCCATCTTGCCTCTTTTTGCACCCCTCCTCCCTCTTTCTGCACCTCTCTTGCCTCTTTCTGTACACCTGTAGCTTCTTTCTGCTCTTGTTTTGCCTCTTTCTGCACCTCTCTTGCTTCTTTCTGCATCCCTGTTGTCTCTCTCTACACTTGTCTTCCCTCTTTCTGCACCTCTATTGCTTCTTTCTGCACTTCTCTTGCTTCTTTCTGCACCTCTCTTGCTTCTTTATGCAACCTTCTTTCCTTTTTTGCATCCCTCTTGCCTCTTTCTGCAGTTCTCTTGCCATTTTCTGCACCTCTCTTGCCTCTTTCTGCACCTCACTTGCCTCTTTCTCCACTCCTCTTGCTTCTTTCTACACCTCTGTTGCTTCTTTCAGCATTTCTCTTGTCTCTTTCTGCACTTCTCTTGCTTGTTTCTTCACCTCTCTTGTGTCTTTCTGCACCTCTGTTGCCTCTTTCTGCACCCCTGTTCCCTCTTTCTGCACATTTCCTGCCTGTTTCTGCAACTCGCTTGCCTCTTTATGTACCTCTGTTGCGTCTTTCTGCACTTCTCTTCCTTCTTTCTGCACTCCTCCTGCTTCTTTCTGTACCCCTCTTGCCTCTTTGCGCACCTCTCCTACCTATTTCTGCACCCCTCTTGCCTCTTTTTGCACCTCTGTTGGTTCTTTCTGCACTGCTCTTGCTTCTTTCTGCACCTCTTTTGTAAAGTTCTGCATCCCTCATGCCTCTTTCCGCACCCCTCTTCCCTATTTCTCTACGTCTCTTGCTTCTTTCTGCACTTCTCTTGCTTCTTTCTGCACTGCTCTTGCTTCTTTCTGCACCTCTCTTGTAAATTTCTGTATCTCTCTTACCTCTTTCTGCAACCCTGTTCCGTCTTTCTGTACCTTTCTTGCCTGTTTCTGCACCTCTCTTCCCTCTTTCAAAACCTCTGTTGCTTCTTTCTGCACTTCTCTTGCCTCTTTCTGCACCCCTCTTGCCTCTTTAAGCATCTCTGTTGCTTCTTTCTGGGTTTCTCTTGCTTCTTTCTGCACCCCTCTTGCCTCTTTCTGTACCCCTTTTGCCTCTTTGTGCACCTCTCCTGACTCTTTCTGCACCTCTCTTGATTCTTTCTGCACCCCTGTTGTCTCTTTCTGCACCGCTGTTGTCTCTTTCTGCACTTGTCTTTCTTCTTTCTGCATCTCTCTTGCTTCTTTCCACACTTCTCTTGCTTCTTTCTGCACCTCTCTTGCTCCTTTCTGCACCCTTCTTCCCTTTTTGCATCCCTCTTGTCTCTTTCTGTTGTTCTCTTGCCATTTTCTGCACCTCACTTGCCTCTTTATGCACTTTCTTGCTTCTTTCCACACCTCTGTTGCTTCTTTCAGCAATTCTCTTGCCTCTTTCTGCACTTCTTTTGCTTGTTTCTGCACCTCTCTTGTGTCTTTCTGCACCTCTGTTCCCTCTTTCTGTACCTTTCTTGCCTGTTTCTGTACCTCTCTTGCTTCTTCCGGCACCTCTGTTGCTTCTTTATGTACTTTTCTTGTCTCTTTCACACCCTCTTGCCTCTTTAAGCACCTCTGTTGCTTCTTTTGGCACTTCTTGTGCTTCATTCTGCACCCCTCTTGCATCTTTCTGGATCCCTTTTGCCTCTTTGTGCACCTCTCCTGACTCTTTGTGCACCTCTCTTGCCATTTTCTGCAGTTCTTTTGCCTCTTTCTGCACCTCTTTTGCTTCTTTCTGCAGTTTTCTTGCCTCTTTCTGTACTCCTCCTGCCTCTTTCTGCACCTCTCTTCCCTCTTTCTGCACCCCTCTTGCCTCTGTCTGCACACCTGTTCACTCTTTCTGCACCCCTTTTGCCTGTTTCTGCAACTCTCCTGCCTCTTTCTCCAGTTCTCTTGCCTCCTTCTGCACCTCACTTGTCTCTTTCTGCACTTCTCTTGCTTCTTTCTGCAGCCTTCTTCCTTTTTCTGTACATCTCTTGCCTCTTTCTGCACTTCTATTGCCTCTTTGTGCGCCTCTCTTGCTTCTTTCTGCACTTCTCTCTCCTCTTTCTGCACCCCTCTTGCCTCTTTCTGCACCTCTCTTGCTTCTTTCTGCACCCCTGTTGTCTCTTTCTGCACCGCTGTTGTCTCTTTCTGCACTTGTCTTTCTTCTCTCTTGCTTCTTTCCGCACTTCTCTTGCTTCTTTCTGCACCTCTCTTGCTCCTTTCTGCACCCTTCTTCCCTTTTTTGCATCCCTCTTGTCTCTTTCTGTTGTTCTCTTGCCATTTTCTGCACCTCACTTGCCTCTTTATGCACTTTCTTGCTTCTTTCCACACCTCTGTTGCTTCTTTCAGCAATTCTCTTGCCTCTTTCTGCACTTCTCTTGCCTCTTTCTGCACCCCTCTTGCCTCTTTAAGCATCTCTGTTGCTTCTTTCTGGGTTTCTCTTGCTTCTTTCTGCACCCCTCTTGCCTCTTTCTGTACCCCTTTTGCCTCTTTGTGCACCTCTCCTGACTCTTTCTGCACCTCTCTTGCTTCTTTCTGCACCCCTGTTGTCTCTTTCTGCACCGCTGTTGTCTCTTTCTGCACTTGTCTTTCTTCTTTCTGCATCTCTCTTGCTTCTTTCCACACTTCTCTTGCTTCTTTCTGCACCTCTCTTGCTCCTTTCTGCACCCTTCTTCCCTTTTTTGCATCCCTCTTGTCTCTTTCTGTTGTTCTCTTGCCATTTTCTGCACCTCACTTGCCTCTTTATGCACTTTCTTGCTTCTTTCCACACCTCTGTTGCTTCTTTCAGCAATTCTCTTGCCTCTTTCTGCACTTCTTTTGCTTGTTTCTGCACCTCTCTTGTGTCTTTCTGCACCTCTGTTCCCTCTTTCTGTACCTTTCTTGCCTGTTTCTGTACCTCTCTTGCTTCTTCCGGCACCTCTGTTGCTTCTTTATGTACTTTTCTTGTCTCTTTCACACCCTCTTGCCTCTTTAAGCACCTCTGTTGCTTCTTTTGGCACTTCTTGTGCTTCATTCTGCACCCCTCTTGCATCTTTCTGGATCCCTTTTGCCTCTTTGTGCACCTCTCCTGACTCTTTGTGCACCTCTCTTGCCATTTTCTGCAGTTCTTTTGCCTCTTTCTGCACCTCTTTTGCTTCTTTCTGCAGTTTTCTTGCCTCTTTCTGTACTCCTCCTGCCTCTTTCTGCACCTCTCTTCCCTCTTTCTGCACCCCTCTTGCCTCTGTCTGCACACCTGTTCACTCTTTCTGCACCCCTTTTGCCTGTTTCTGCAACTCTCCTGCCTCTTTCTCCAGTTCTCTTGCCTCCTTCTGCACCTCACTTGTCTCTTTCTGCACTTCTCTTGCTTCTTTCTGCAGCCTTCTTCCTTTTTCTGTACATCTCTTGCCTCTTTCTGCACTTCTATTGCCTCTTTGTGCGCCTCTCTTGCTTCTTTCTGCACTTCTCTCTCCTCTTTCTGCACCCTCTTGCCTCTTTCTGCACCTCTCTTGCTTCTTTCTGCACCCCTGTTGTCTCTTTCTGCACCGATGTTGTCTCTTTCTGCACTTGTCTTTCTTCTCTCTTGCTTCTTTCCGCACTTCTCTTGCTTCTTTCTGCACCTCTCTTGCTCCTTTCTGCACCCTTCTTCCCTTTTTGCATCCCTCTTGTCTCTTTCTGTTGTTCTCTTGCCATTTTCTGCACCTCACTTGCCTCTTTATGCACTTTCTTGCTTCTTTCCACACCTCTGTTGCTTCTTTCAGCAATTCTCTTGCCTCTTTCTGCACTTCTTTTGCTTGTTTCTGCACCTCTCTTGTGTCTTTCTGCACCTCTGTTCCCTCTTTCTGTACCTTTCTTGCCTGTTTCTGTACCTCTCTTGCTTCTTCCGGCACCTCTGTTGCTTCTTTATGTACTTTTCTTGTCTCTTTCACACCCCTCTTGCCTCTTTAAGCACCTCTGTTGCTTCTTTTGGCACTTCTTGTGCTTCATTCTGCACCCCTCTTGCATCTTTCTGGATCCCTTTTGCCTCTTTGTGCACCTCTCCTGACTCTTTGTGCACCTCTCTTGCCATTTTCTGCAGTTCTTTTGCCTCTTTCTGCACCTCTTTTGCTTCTTTCTGCAGTTTTCTTGCCTCTTTCTGTACTCCTCCTGCCTCTTTCTGCACCTCTCTTCCCTCTTTCTGCACCCCTCTTGCCTCTGTCTGCACACCTGTTCACTCTTTCTGCACCCCTTTTGCCTGTTTCTGCAACTCTCCTGCCTCTTTCTCCAGTTCTCTTGCCTCCTTCTGCACCTCACTTGTCTCTTTCTGCACTTCTCTTGCTTCTTTCTGCAGCCTTCTTCCTTTTCTGTACATCTCTTGCCTCTTTCTGCACTTCTATTGCCTCTTTGTGCGCCTCTCTTGCTTCTTTCTGCACTTCTCTCTCCTCTTTCTGCACCCCTCTTGCCTCTTTCTGCACCTCTCTTGCTTCTTTCTGCACCCCTGTTGTCTCTTTCTGCACCGCTGTTGTCTCTTTCTGCACTTGTCTTTCTTCTCTCTTGCTTCTTTCCGCACTTCTCTTGCTTCTTTCTGCACCTCTCTTGCTCCTTTCTGCACCCTTCTTCCCTTTTTTGCATCCCTCTTGTCTCTTTCTGTTGTTCTCTTGCCATTTTCTGCACCTCACTTGCCTCTTTATGCACTTTCTTGCTTCTTTCCACACCTCTGTTGCTTCTTTCAGCAATTCTCTTGCCTCTTTCTGCACTTCTTTTGCTTGTTTCTGCACCTCTCTTGTGTCTTTCTGCACCTCTGTTCCCTCTTTCTGTACCTTTCTTGCCTGTTTCTGTACCTCTCTTGCTTCTTCCGGCACCTCTGTTGCTTCTTTCTGTACTTTTCTTGCCTCTTTCACACCACTCTTGCCTCTTTAAGCACCTCTGTTGCTTCTTTCGGCACTTCTTGTGCTTCATTCTGCACCCCTCTTGCATCTTTCTGGATCCCTTTTGCCTCTTTGTGCACCTCTCCTGACTCTTTGTGCACCTCTCTTGCCATTTTTGGCAGTTCTTTTGCCTCTTTCTGCACCTCTTTTGCTTCTTTCTGCAGTTTTCTTGCCTCTTTCTGTACCCCTCCTGCCTCTTTCTGCACCTCTCTTCCCTGTTTCTGCACCCCTCTTGCCTCTGTCTGCACACCTGTTCACTCTTTCTGCACCCCTTTTGCCTGTTTCTTCAACTCTCCTGCCTCTTTCTCCAGTTCTCTTGCCTCCTTCTGCATCTCACTTGTCTCTTTCTCCACTTCTCTTGCTTCTTTCTGCAGCCTTCTTCCTTTTTCTGTACATCTCTTGCCTCTTTCTGCACTTCTATTGCCTCTTTGTGCGCCTCTCTTGCTTCTTTCTGCACTTCTCTCTCCTCTTTCTGCACCCCTCTTGCCTCTTTCTGCACCTCTCTTGCTTCTTTCTGCACCCCTGTTGTCTCTTTCTACACCGCTGTTGTCTCTTTCTGCACTTGTCTTTCTTCTTTCTGCATCTCTCTTGCTTCTTTCCGCACTTCTCTTGCTTCTTTCTGCACCTCTCTTGCTCCTTTCTGCACCCTTCTTCCCTTTTTTGCATCCCTCTTGTCTCTTTCTGTTGTTCTCTTGCCATTTTCTGCACCTCACTTGCCTCTTTATGCACTTTCTTGCTTCTTTCCACACCTCTGTTACTTCTTTCAGCAATTCTCTTGCCTCTTTCTGCACTTCTTTTGCTTGTTTCTGCACCTCTCTTGTGTCTTTATGCACCTCTGTTCCCTCTTTCTGTACCTTTCTTGCCTGTTTCTGTACCTCTCTTGCTTCTTCCGGCACCTCTGTTGCTTCTTTCTGTACTTTTCTTGCCTCTTTCACACCCCTCTTGCCTCTTTAAGCACCTCTGTTGCTTCTTTCGGCACTTCTTGTGCTTCATTCTGCACCCCTCTTGCATCTTTCTGGATCCCTTTTGCCTCTGTGTGCACCTCTCCTGACTCTTTGTGCACCTCTCTTGCCATTTTCTGCAGTTCTTATGCCTCTTTCTGCACCTCTTTTGCTTCTTTCTGCAGTTTCCTTGCCTCTTTCTGTACCCCTCCTGCCTCTTTCTGCACCTCTCTTCCCTCTTTCTGCACCCCTCTTGCCTCTGTCTGCACACCTGTTCACTCTTTCTGCACCCCTTTTGCCTGTTTCTGCAACTCTCTTGCCTCTTTCTCCAGTTCCCTTGCCTCCTTCTGCACCTCACTTGTCTCTTTCTGCACTTCTCTTGCTTCGTTCTGCAGCCTTCTTCCTTTTTCTGTACATCTCTTGCCTCTTTCTGCACTTCTATTGCCTCTTTGTGCGCCTCTCTTGCTTCTTTCTGCACTTCTCTCTCCTCTTTCTGCACCCCTCTTGCCTCTTTCTGCACCTCTGTTGCTTCTATCTGCACTTCTATTGCCTCTTTGTGCGCCTTTCTTGCTTCATTCTGCACCCCTGTTGTCTCTTTCTGCACCCCTGTTGTCTCTTCCTGCACTTGTGTTCCCTCTTTCTGCACCTCTCTTGCTTCTTTCTGTACTTCTCTTGCTTCTTTCTGCACCTCTCTTGCTTCTTTCTGTACCCTTCTTCCCTTTTTAGCATCCCTCTTGCCTCTTACTGCTGTTCTCTTGCCATTTTCTGCACCTCTCTTGCCTATTTCTGCACCTCACTTGCCTGTTTCTGCACTTCTCTTGCTTCTTTCCACACCTTTGTTGCTTCTTTCAGCAATTCTCTTGCCTCTTTCTGCACTTCTCTTGCTTTTTTCTGCACCTCTCTTGCGTCTTTCTGCACTTCTGTTGCCTCTTTCTGCACCTCACTTGCTTCTTTCTGCACCCCTCTTTTCTCTTTCTGCACCTCTCTTGCCTGTTTCTGCACCCGTGTTCCCTCTTTCTGTACCTTTCCTGCCTGTTTCTGCACCTCTCTTGCCTCATTCTGTACCTCTGTTGCTTCTTTCTGCACTACTCTTGCTATTTCTGTACCCTTCGCACCTCTTTCAGCACCTCTGTTGCTTCTTTCTTCACTTCTCTTCCTTCTTTCTGCACCCCTCCTGCCTCTTTTTGTACCTCTCTTGCCTCTTTGTGCACCCCTCCTTCCTTTTTCTGAACCCCTCTTGCCTCTTTTTGCACCTCTGTTGGTTCTTTCTGCACTGCTCTTGCTTCTTTCTGCACCTCACTTGCCTCTTTCTGCACCTTTCTTGCTTCTTTCTATACCTCTTTTGCTTCTTTCAGCAATTCTCTTGCCTCTTTCTGCACTTCTCTTCCTTCTTTCTGCACCCCTCCTGCCTCTTTCTGTATCTCTCTTGCCTCTTTGTGCACCTCTCCTATCTCTTTCTGCACCCCTCTTGCCTCTTTAAGCACCTCTGTTGCTTCTTTCTGCACTTCTCGTGCTTCATTCTGTACCCTCTTGCATCTTTCTGTACCCCTTTTACCTCTTTGTGCACCTCTCCTGACTCTTTCTGTACCTCTCTTGCCATTTTCTGCAGTTCTTTTGCCTCTTTCTGCACCTCTTTTGCTTCTTTCTGCAGTTTTCTTGCCTCTTTCTGTACCCTTCTTGCCTCTTTCTGCACCTCTGTTGGTTATTTCTGCACTGCTCTCGCTTCTTTTTGCAACTCTTGCAAATTTCTGCATCCCTCTTGCCTCTTTCTGTACCTCTCTTCCCTCTTTTGGCACCCCTCTTGCCTCTGTCTGCACACCTGTTCCCTCTTTCTGGACCCCTTTTGCCTGTTTCTGCAACTCTCTTGCCTCTTTCTGCAGTTCTCTTGCCTCCTTCTGCACCTCACTTGTCTCTTTCTGCACTTCTCTTGCTTCTTTCTGCAGCCTTCTTCCTTTTTCTGCACATCTCTTTCCTCTTTCTGCACTGCTCTTGCCTCGTTCTGCACCCCTCTTACTTCTTTGTGCACCTGTTTTGCTTCTTTCTGCACTTCTCTCTCCTCTTTCTGCACCCCTCTTGCCTCTTTCTGCACCTCTGTTGCTTCTATCTGCACTTCTATTGCCTCTTTGTGCGCCTCTCTTGCTTCTTTCTGTACCCCTGTTGTCTCTTTCTGCACCCCTGTTGTCTCTTTCTGCACTTGTGTTCCCTCTTTCTGCAACTCTTTTGCTTTTTTCTGTACTTCTCTTGCTTCTTTCTGCACCGCTCTTGCTTCTTTCTGTACCCTTCTTCCCTTTGTAGCATCCCTCTTGCCTCTTTCTGCTGTTCTCTTTCCATTTTCTGCACCTCTCTTACCTATTTCTGCACCTCACTTGCCTCTTTCTGCACTTCTCTTGCTTCTTTCCACACTATTGTTGCTTCTTTCAGCAATTCTCTTGCCTCTTTCTGCACTTCTCTTGCTTGTTTCTGCACCTCTCTTGCGTCTTACTGCACTTCTGTTGCCTCTTTCTGCACCTCACTTGCTTCTTTCTGCACCCCTCTTGCCTCTTTCTGCACCCCTCTCCCCTCTTTCTGCACCTCTCTTGCCTCTTTCTGTACCCCTGTTCCCTCTTTCTGCACCTTTCCTGCCTGTTTCTGCACCTCTCTTGCCTCTTTCTGTACCTCTGTTTCTTCTTTCTGCACTTCTCTTGCCTATTTCTGCACCCTTCGCACCTCTTTCAACATCTCTGTTGCTTCTTTCTGCACTTCTCTTCCTTCTTTCTGCACCCCTCCTGCCTCTTTCAGTACCCCTCTTGCCTCTTTATGCACCTCTCCTATCTCTTTCTGCACCCCTCTTGCCTCTTTTTGCACCTCTGTTGGTTCATTCTGCACTGCTCTTGCTTCTTTCTGCACCTCACTTGCCTCTTTCTGCACTTCTCTTGCTTCTTTCTACACCTCTGTTGCTTCTGTTAGCAATTCTCTTGCCTCTTTCTGTACTTCTCTTGCTAGTTTCAGCACCTCTCTTGCGTCTTTCTGCACCTCTGTTGCCTCTTTCTTCACTTCACTTGCTTCTTTCTGCACCTCTCTTGCCTCTTTCGGCACCTCTGTTGCTTCTTTCTGCACTTCTCTTGCCTCTCTTCTGCACCTCTGACTTAGAGGTAGTTTTAACCCCCCTGCCCTATTATGTACTAGGGCCTTACAGGGGAGGTCATGCCAATAACAGGGGTACCCCAACCCATAGTGTACCCTAGTGTATGTAGGTGTTTTCACTGTATTCTAAGTGTCTTTCAGCATAGCACTGGCTCCGGGCCTGGTTAGTCAGAGTTAGTTACCACCAGTACCAGTCAGCAAAAAGTTGGGGGCACAGTATGACTTTGCAACAAGGCCTCTTTCTGCACCTCTGTTGGTTCTTGCTGCATATCTCTTGCTTATTTCTGCACCTTTCTTTGTCTTTCTGGACTTCTGTTGCCTCTTTCTGCATTTCTCTTGCTTCTTTCTACGCTTTTCTTCCTATTTCTGCACATGTCCTACCTTTGTAGGCATAGTTAGAAATTAGCATTTAAAAAACCTTTGAAATTCACTGAAAAAACCATAGGTTTCAGGGACATTATAGTTAGGAATTAGCATTTAAAAACCTCAGCAATTCACTGAAAAAAACATAGGTTTGAGGGACGTTATAGTTAGAAATTAGCATTTAAAAAACCTTTGAAATTCACTGAAAAAAACATAGGTTTCAGGGACGTTATAGTTAGAAATTAGCATTTAAAAAATCTTTGAAATTCACTGAAAAAACCATAGGTTTCAGGGACGTTATAGTTAGAAATTAGCATTTAAAAAACCGTAGAAATTCACTGAAAAAACCACAGGTTTCAGGGATGTTATAGTTAGTTGGACATTTCACTCGTACAAAACCAGAGAAATTCAGCCGTTATAGTTAGTTGAGCTAACTATAACTCGCGCCCGCAATGCACTGCACCATTTAAAAAATGGTCGCTTTCTGAACCAAGAGCTACCTTTTTGCCAAATTTGGTGTAATTCCGTTCAGCAGTTCGGGCTGTAGCCATGTCTAAAGTTTCCGATGGAAATTACCATGGAGAAAATGCGTTTTGGGACCCCCTTTTTTCTTGGCCCCCGCTTGATGAATCACACCAAAGATTTCAAGACAGGAGCTGACTGAGCGGGTCATTAGTTTTGAAAATTTCGCGAAGATTCGTCAAATGGCGCCAAACATATTGGCAAAAGAAAAAACGCTTTTTGAATAGAAACAAGGTCCTAACTATAACTACCTACTGGCGACCGCCAGTAGGTAATGTATATATATGTATGTGTGTATGTGTATTACCTACTGGCGGTCGCCAGTAGGTAGCAATAGTTAGGACCTTGTTTCTATTCAAAAAGCGTTTTTTCTTTTGCCAATATCTTTGGCGTCGTTTGACGAATCTTCGCTAAATTTTCAAAACTAATGGCCCGCTCCGGTCAGCTCCTGTCTTGAAAGTTTCGGGGTGATTCGTCAAGCGGGGGCGAGAAAAAAGAGGGGTCCCAAAACGCATTTTCCCCATATTAATTTCCAAAGGAAACTTTAGACACAGCTACAGCCCGAACTGCTGAACGGAATTACACCAAATTTGGCAAAAAGGTAGCTCTTGGTTCAGAAAGCACTCTTGTTTTTTTAATGGTGTAAATCCGTTCAGTAGTTGCAGAGAAATTCAAGAAATAAAAATATCGATATCTGAGCACCGAGGAGGAGTCGCGACTCCTCCCGATCACGAGCTTCACTCTGATTGGCTGCCAACACAAAACCAGGAAGTGTTGGCAGCCATCTTGTGACTTGGTAACCGAGTCACAAGAAAAAGGGGGGGAAAAAGTGAAAAATGAAGAAAAGGGGGCAGGGTAGAAACACCCTGACCCCTTAGACCTGCTCAGGGGGTCCCACAATGACCCCCAGGGCCAAAAAAAGCATTTATTTAAAAAACAAATTGGCCGAATTCCCTTCTGCCCCTCCCCACACTGCCCTGGGGACCACCACCTCCCCGGGGCTATGCAAATGAAGGGAGGGGGGCTGCACGGAACCCCTCCTGGAGCCCTCTATGGCCCTGGGGACTGCCACCCCCCAGGGCCGGCTCCTGCAATATTTCCGGGGTGCCCACCCCCAGGACATTGCTGTTTGCTATGGCAGGGCGGGAGCACGGCTCCAGCCTCGCCTTAGCAAGCCCTGCTTTGCTTTTTGGAAGTGAGAGCAGGAAACCTGCTCTCGCTTCCAAAAAGCAAAGCAGATTGCTTTTGCACAAGGGGAGCTGTATGTCAGCAGTTCCCCTTGTGCAAAAGCAATGCCTGCTCCCGCAGGAGGCTGGGACTGTGGGGGCATTGGGGCTCCCCCCACGGTTCCCAATGCTAAGGGCCGGCCCCGGGGGATGGGGTCCCTGGGGCCAGAAGTGGCCCGGGAGGGGGGCCACCTGGCCCACCTCCCCTTTAATTAATTTTTTTTTTTAAAGCTGAAAGGCCGGCCCCGGGGCATGGGGTCCCCGGGGCCATAATTGGCCTGAGAAGGGGGGCCACGCGGCCCCCATCCCCAAAAAAGAAGGCTGGCCAGGCCCTGGGGGATGGGGTCCCTGGGGCCATAATTGGCCTCTGGAGGGGGGCCGCTTGGCCCCCCTCCCCAAATTTTAAAAAAAAAACAACAAGGCTGCAAGGCCCCGGGGGATGGGGTCCACGGAGCCAAAAGTGGCCCAGGGAAGGGGGGCCACGCGGCCCCCTCCCATAGAATAACAAAATTATAAAAAAGAAAAAAGAAACCGGCAACTCGCCGGAGGCCCACCACCTCCCTGCATGACTCTGCAAACGCGCCCCCTGGCGCGTTCTAAGTTGGGGAATTAAGTCCCCTTGAATACTGAGGGTCCCTGGGGGCCAACTAGCCCACCAGGTACCTCCAGTAAGCGCCACACAGCTGGATTGCAGAGAGGTGGTCCGAGGCCACGCCCCTTTTTACACCACTCTGCAAACATGCCTTTTGGCACACTGCTGGTGGGGCGATGAGGTCCACTTGTGTCCTGAGGACCTCAGGACACAAGTGGACTTCATCCCTTGAGCAGCAGTATGCCAGGAGCCGCGTTTGCAGAGTGGTATAAAAAGGGGGCATGGCCTCGGACCACTCTCAGCAATCCAGGTGTGTGGCGCTTACTGGAGGTACCTGGTGGGCTAGTTGAGGACCATCAGGAATGAAGGGGTCTTAATACCCCAACTTAGAATGCGCCAGGAGGCGCGTTTGCAGAGTGGTGGGGAAAGGGGGCATGGCCTTTGTCTACCTCTCAGCAATCCCACTGTGTGGGGCTTACTGGAGGTAAGAGGTAGGCTAGTTGGCCCCTAAAGGACCCCCAGCAGCGAAGGGGACTTCAATCCCCATCCAAGAGCTCGCCAGGGAGCGCGTTTGCAGAGTGGTGGGCAAAGGGGGCGTGGCCTGCTATGAGGCCTTAGCAATCCTGCTGTGTGGGACTTACTGGAGGTAATAGGAGGGATAGTTGGCCCCCAAGGATGTCCTTGGGGGCCAACTACCCCTCTTGTTACCTCCAGTAAGTCTCACACAGTGGGATTGCTAAGACATCTTCAGAGGCCATGCCCCCCTTTCTGCACCACTCTGCAAACGCACCTCCTGGCAGACTACGGGATGGGGGATGAAGTCCAATTTACTCCTGAGGGACTTTGGGAGCCAAGAAGCCCTCCTGGTACCTCCTGTAAGTCCTACGCAGCAGAATTCCTGAGCGCTGGTCGGAGGCCCAGCACCCTTTCTCCACCACTCTGCAAACGCGACTACTAGTTAAAGAAGTGTTTGCAATGTAATACATTTCGCATTTGCGAGAATTAGAGCTATTGGCATTGTAAATGCAAAAGTTTTTTACTAATGTTTTTTGGAGTGGAGTGGAAGTACGTTTTGTGTAGTGGAATTATGTGGTATGTTGTGCAGTGAAATTATGTGGATAGAAAGTATGTGGTATTTAGTATATAGGAATTATGTAGAGTGGGATTATGTGTTATGGAGAGTAATTATGTGGTATGGTAGTCTGTGTTGTGGAGTGGTAACCTCAGGTTTAGTCTTCCTCGTTTCCATAGAAGCTCAACTATGAACTCAGTGAGACAAAAAAAGAAGGAATCACTGAGGAACACTTGTGGACCTAGTCAGAGGTATGAGCAGGGCCACTGGAATTATGTGACTGTTTGGCTGCACCGACTTTCGCACAGTTATACATTTTCTGCATTAGCCACATAATTCATCATCTGCTCCCTAATCTGCAGATTTGAACAAAAAAAGCCTTGTTTCTAGCTCACACAGCTCAAACGTTACCAAAAATGCAGCAACAAGTGTTACAGCGCGGTGGAAGGCACTTTGCAAACCTAGAATGGTCACCTGTTACTTATTGCTAAATGTGGGTGTTAAATTGGTACTAATGGTGTGCAAGCTAATCTTGCTTTCCTCTGCGCCTCTCTTGCCTCTTTCTGCATTTCTGTTGCTTCTTTCTGTACGTTTCTTTCTTTTTCTGCACTTCTCTTGCCTCTTTCTGCAAATCTCTTGTACTTTCTGCACCTCTCTTCCCTCTTTCTGCACATCTGTTGCCTCTTTCCGCACCTCATTTGCTTCTTTCTGTACCCCTTTTACGTCTTTCTGTGCCCTTCTTGCCTCTTTCTGCACCTCTGTTGCTTCTTTCTACACTTCTCTTGTTTCTTTGTGCACCTCCCTTGCCTGTTTCTGCACCTCTCTTGCCGCTTTCTGCAGTTCTCTTGCCTCCTTCTGCACCTCTGTTGCTTCTTTCTGCACTTCTCTTCCCACTTTCTGCACCTCTCTTGCCTCTTTCTGCACCCCAGTTCCCTCTTTCTGCACCTTTCTTGCCTGTTTCTGCACCTCTCTTGCCTCTTTCTGCAGTTCTCTTGCCTCTTTCTGCACCTCTGTTGCTTCTTTCTCCACTTCTGTTGCTTCTTTCTGCACCTCTGTTGATTCATTCTGCAGTTCTGTTGCTTCTTTCTGTACTTCTCTTGCTTCTTTCTACACCCCTCTTCCCTCTTTCTGCACCACTGTTCCCTCCTTCTGCACCTCTCTTGCCTGTTTCTGCACCTCACTTGCCTCTTTCTGTACTTCTCTTGCCTCTTTCTGCACCTCTATTGCTTCTTTATGCACCCCTCTTGGCTATTTCTGCACCTCAGTTGATTCTTTATGTACTTCTCTTGCTTCTTTATGCACCTCTCTTGCTTCTCTCTGCACCCCTCTTGCCTATTTATTCACTTCTCTTGTTTCTTTCTGCACTTCTCTTGCCTCTTTGTGCACCTCTCTTGCCTCTTTCTGCACCTCACTTGCCTTTTTCTGTACATCTCTTGTCTCTTTCTGCACTTCTCTTGCCTCTTTCTGTACTTCTCTTGCATCTTTCTGTGCTTCTCTTGCTTCTTTCTGCACTTCTCTTGCCTCTTTCTGCACCTCTGTTGCTTCTTTCTGCACTTCTCTTGCTTCTTTCTGCTCTTCTCTTGCTTCTTTCCGCACTTCTCTTGCCTCTTTCTGCGCTTCTCTTGCCTCTTTCAGTGCTTCTCTTGCATCTTTCTCCACTTCTCTTGCTTTTTTCTGTACTTCTCTTGCCCCTTTCTGAACTTGTCTTGCCTCTTTCTGCACTTATGTTGCCTCTTTCTGCACCCCTGTTGCTTCTTCTTGCACTTGTCTTGCCTCTTTCTACACTTCTCTTGCTTCTTTCTGTACTTCTCTTGCCCCTTTCTGTACTTCTCTTGCCCCTTTCTGCACTGCCCATGCCTCTGTCTGCACTTCTGTTGCTATGTCCTGCACTTCTTGCTTCTTTCTGCACCCCTCTTGTCTCTTTCTGCACCCCTCTTCCCTCTTTCTCCATCCCTGTTCCATCTTTCTGCACCTCTCTTGCCTCTTTCTGCACTTCTCTTGCATCTTTCTGCACCTCTGTTGCTTCTTTCTGTACTTCTCTTGCTTCTTTCTGCACTGCTCTTGCCTCTTTCTGCACCTCTGTCGCTTCTTTCTGCACTTCTCTTGCTTCTTTCTGCACCTCTCTTGCTTCTTGCACCCCTCTTGCCTCTTTCTGTACCCCTCTAGCCTCTTTCTGTACCCCTTTTCCCTCATTCTGCACCTCTCTTGCTTCTTTCTGCACTTCTCTTGCCTCTTTCTGCACCTCTCTTGCCTTTTTCTGCAGTTCTCTTATGTCTTTCTGCACCTCTTTTGCTTCTTTCTGCACTTCTCTTGCCGCTTTCTGCACCCCTCTTGCCTCTTTCTGCACTTCTCTTGCCTCTTTCTGCACATTTGTTACTCTTTCTGCACCTCTCTTGTTTTTTTCTGCACTTCTCTTGCTTCTTTCTTTACTTCTCTCAACTCTTTCTGTACTCAAATAGGAAGTGCAAGCTGTCATGTTTAAAGGTCTGTGTGCTCTCGTGACTGAGGTATATGCCTACTTGTATATGTATTCTCACATGTGTTATGCATCTGAAGATGGTGGTTTAAAAAGCGGGTACCTTCTCCTATAGGTGGTTAAATGTTCTCAGTTCTGCTCTGTCATTCGGTTGCACAGGCAGACATGTCTTATGTATATAGATGTTATACAGCCCCTCAAATATACTATTGAACACCCATGTGCCCTGTATTATGAGATTAAACAAATGCATACACTTTTTTGTACACAAATTTACAGAGTATGCTGTTTGAAACACAGATATTCAAGTATTAGTATGTTTATTTTTATGTAACATGTTACTAGGTAAAAGCAGAGACACATGCATGCATACCTTCACAACCTTAGTCAGACTTACAACAGTGATATGGTTAGGATTGATGTTATACATTTGGTAGACCTAACATTCTGAGCAGTCAATGAATAGTGAACCTTCAAGAGAAAAGTGAGGTTTAAGACATCTTGGGAGAAGGATTAGTGATTAGGCTACTTTGTATGAGTCTGGTAGAGGTACAGTCGAAGTAGGCCTCTTTCTGCACCTCTGTTGCTTCTTTCAGCACTTCTTTTGCTTCTTTTTGCACCTTTCTTCCTCTTTCTGGACTTATGTTGCTTCTTTCTGCATTTTTCTTGTTTCTTTCTGTACCTTTCTTCCTCTTTCTGCTCCTCTCTTGCCTCTTTCTGTACTTTTCTTGCCTCTTTCCGCACCTCTGTTGCTTCTTTCTGCACTTCTCTTGCTTCTTTCTGCATCCCTCTTGCCTCTTTCTGCACCTCTGTTGCTTCTTTCTGCACTTCTCTTGCTTCTTTCTGCACCCCTCTAGCCTCTTTCGGTACCCCTTTTCCCTCTTTCTGCACCTCTCTTGCTTGTTTCAGCACCTCTCCTGCCTCTTTCTGCACTTCTCTTGCCTCTTTCTGTACCTCTCTTGCC
Organism: Calotriton arnoldi; assembly: GCA_963921515.1. Taxonomy (NCBI): domain Eukaryota; kingdom Metazoa; phylum Chordata; class Amphibia; order Caudata; family Salamandridae; genus Calotriton; species Calotriton arnoldi. The sequence continues at coordinate 431,675 of CAWUFW010009576.1, read as the reverse complement.
TCTTTCTGCACCTCACTTGCCTCTTTCTGCACTTCTCTTGCCTCTTTCAGCACTTCTCTTGTCTCCTTGTGCACCTCACTCTCTTCTTTCTGAACCTCTCTTGCCTCTTTCTGTACTTCTCTTGCATCTGTCTTCACTTCTCTTGCTTCTTTCTGCACTTCTCTTGCCACTTTCTGCACCTCTCTTGCGTCTTTCTGCACTTCTCTTGCCTTTTTCTGCACCTCACTTGCCTTTCTCTGTGCATCTCTTGCCTCTTTCTGCACTTCTCTTGCCTCTTTCTGCAGTTCTCTTGCTACTTTCTACGCTTCTCTTGCTTCTTTCTGCACTTCTCTTGCCTCTTTCTGCACTTTTTTTGCTACTCTCTGCACCTTTCTGGACTTCTGTTGCCTCTTTCTGCATTTTTCTTGCTTCTTTCTGCACCTTTCTTCCTCTTTCTGCACCGCTCTTGCATCTTTCTGCACTTCTCTTGCTTCTTTCTGTGCCTTTCTTCCTCTTTCTGTACATGTCCTACCTATGTAGGCATAGTTAGAAGTTAGCATTTAAAAAACCTTTGAATTTCACTGAAAAAACCACAGGTTTCATGGATGTTATAGTTAGTATAAGCATTTAAAAAACCTTAGAAATTCACTGAAAAAAACCACAGGTTTCAGGGACGTTATAGTTAGGAATTAGTATTTAGAAAACCTTAGATATTCACTGAAAAAACCACAGGTTTCAGGGACATTATAGTTAGGCTGACATTCCACTCGTACAAAACCAGAGAAATTCAGCTGTTATAGTTAGCTGAGCTAACTATAACTCGCGCCCCCCCAATGCACTGCTGATGACGTCACATATTACATCACTCATTACACGGTCAGTGACATCACTGAAGACATCTCAAATGACATATGCTGATATTCAATAGCACGCGCTGCCCAGCTTCTGAGCCAAACTTTGGGCCTCAGTGCTTATTCTTTTTCAAATGAAGCGCAGAACAAGATGCTGGGTTGGGCTGGGGGACAGAAAGAAACTCTGGGGCATATTTATAAGAAAGTGGCGGAGCGTGGGTTAGCTCCAAAATTGCTAAAGTCGCAGTCCATCACTTTAGAAATGCAGGGATGTGCCATATTTACAATAATACAGTGCACCCCTGCGTTTCACCCTGCGCTGGCGCTAAATTCAGCTGCAAGGGTGCCTGCATTGAGGGAATGATTGTTTATGTGCAGGCAGGGACACATTCCTGCACATAAACAATCCAGAATGGCGATTTGTAACTTCTATGTGTGCTGCACACATAGAAGTTGAATATCGTCATTTTTTAAATATTTGTTTATGTGCAGGAAGGGACACCTTCCTGCACATAAACAATCATTCATGGCAATTTGCTGTTTCTGTGTTTGCTGCACAATGCAGCACACATGAAAGCAGTAAAAACGAGGGGAGATAAAGCATTTCTCCTCGTTTGACCATGTTAAGACCAGGTTTTTCATGGTCTTAATTTTGGCGCCAGCTCCTATTTACGCCACCCTTGTAAATAGGGGGCAGCCTCAACATCAATGGGTGTTGTGGCAGAACGCCCACCACAACACCCATTGCATGCCCTTTTCAAACTAAGTGTAGCATGAAAGGGGGCCTTATTTACAAGGCGCCGTTAAGCCACATTAAGTGGCTTATCCCCGCCTTGTAAATAAGGTGAAGGGTTTATTGCCACAGGAACATCACTAAAAGTGACATTCCTGTGGCGATAGGGGCTTGTAAATATGCCCCTCTGAGAGAATCTAAAAACAATCTGTCAATTATTCAAATTTAATTCAACTCAGTAAAAATTGTGTTCAGATTATATTATGGCACAGGTCTACCAAAACACTGTTGGGCTCAGTTAGTGTAGGAGAGTTGGCCTATAAAACGGTGTTTTGCCTTAGAATGGAGGTCTGCCATGTTGTCAGTGTCATGTCATCTAAAATATCCCTCAAAACGGCTCCAGGATAGATAGCAAGAGAAGCATTTTGGGGGGCTTTGGGGCGTAATCTTGATAGCAGGTCAGCCATGCCATCAAGATTGATCTGTAATCACATATATGTTATTATTGAACAGAGAGACCCAAAGCAGAGATCCGTCCTCAGTAATAACATCATTAAAGCCCCCCACACACTTGGGAGTGTGATTACAGTGTGTGACGACATTTTACAACTTTTTCTGCCTGGGACTGCATGGTGGTCATGGGCAGAAAGTTCACTGGGGCCTTCCTCAGTTTGGCAGCTACTCTGGCATCATTTCCATGAGCGCCAGGTCAGCACATGGATGGTTTCCATGAAGAGCAAGTGGAGGCTTCACCATTGGAAATATTGCAACCTCCCACACTCTAAAAGAGGAGGTCGGGTGAGACATCCGACATGTTTCGGATGTGTACCATTAACAGCCTTCTGTAAATCAGGCCCTATGTTTCTGTGATGGATTAATTCACTCCTCACTTAACCCTTAAGTTGACTTTCCCTTTATGTGAAACACTATTGAATATTTTACTGTACCATAAAATTAATCCCCTTTGAAATGATGCAGCATGAAGGTTTGCCTCCACTGCCTCCTCTGCTCTGCACTCATTTGCTGCTTTGTTAAAATGTAGGCAGAAGTCCCATAAGCAAACATGTAAAGGCTTCTTTGGCACAGAGACAGGCTTTGCATCCTTGGCTGGTACCCTCCACGCATCCTTCTAACTCCTTTGGATTAGAGGGGTGTTTAATGCCATTCGCCTCATTTGTGGCAGACCTTCTGCACCTGTCTCAGAGTTGCATGCTCGTGTGCTTCAACACATATTCTGAAATCGGAACATGGATCGGCGTTGCGCCCATCGCACGAGGTTTGCCCTGACAGCGATCAGTAGATCTCAACTCTCTCGAATCAATATGCGATTGCACTGGAAGCTCGAAAGCTGTTGTAGTTTAGAACATTTATGGTGAGTGGAGAACTAGGCAAACTTGATTTAAGAAATAAAAACGTCCGACATTACTGTTGTGGGTGGAAAAGCAGATACAGTTATTGCGAACAGTATTTTGATGCTATTGTATCAAAATGTTGGCTACCATTATATATGTATCAGTAGGTAATATATTATCGAGCATTGATTGTTCTTGTCAGGGCTGGACTGGAAACCAACATTTCCTCTGCAAAAATGTTCAACCTGACCAGGGCCGGACTGGCCATAGCGGGCACCGGGCGTTTCCCCGGTAGGCCGCTAGGGTGGGGGCCGGCAGGCATCGCAAATAAACTGGGGCCAGAGTTGAATGTTGCCAGTCTCCCTCGCTCTGAAAGTACCGCGCCAACCTGCGGTCCGCTGGGAAAATCCGGGAGTGCAAGAATGGCCCATCCGACCGTGGGGCTTGGCCCGGAGAAGTCAAAGATAGCGTGTGTTCAATAATATATATATTTTGGTACTGTCTTGGATGTGGGGGTTTCAAAAGTGCCTGGGATATTTCATTGAGGGAGGCAGCTCCCAAGAGCCCATGATTTCAGTTCAGTTTAAATACTTTATTTCGCTCGTAGACCATAAAATTCACAAGTCGGTAATACATATTTTCATTCTCAAGCACCCCAGTAAGACAAAGTAAAACCTCAGTAAAACAAATGGTCCTCGTTCCGTACAGAATCTCTTCAGAGCGTCTACCTTCCGAGTCGCCTTCACTTCCCGTGGTTCTCTTTTTCTTCTACTTTCGGTAACATCGATTTCCCTACTTCGTTACTTATGCCCTACCTTTTATCACGACCTCCTCAAACCATCCTTGCAATGCTTGCTTCCTACTTCAACAATGATTTGCCCTCACCTTTTACTCCGCTCCACTTCCATCCCTTAACCATCCGTTTCTCATTCCTGAACTACCCTAATGGATGTCAAATGGTTGCACATGTCAAATTGTTTTTCTTCCGCCTAGTTCAATGTAAGTTGAAGTATATCTTCTCTTGTTCCATAGGAAATTCCGCTACCATAGGGTTGAGCGTGAATGCTTAAAAAATAAACAAATAAATATGCAAATTTATTCAGGGGTCGGAGTGACCATTTTATTAAGCCATTATGTGCAATCTTTGTGATTCTCTTTTTTTAAATTATTTAGAACTTACTGCATGTGTTTTATAAATATACTTTTTTGTACATCACTGTTTGCAGACAATAGAAGGGGAACAGACAAACTGGAGTGAAATGTGGCCCAGGATAAAAAGGTTGGCATTGTACACAGGTGGGACAGAAAGGGATAGTGTAGAAATTAAGGGGCAAATTTATCAAACTTTCATGCAGTGAAGCACAGTAAGCCACCACACTGTATGAAAGGGCAGGAATATGCCGTATTTAACATTATACACACATTCCTGTCCTTTCCGTGCACTGGCTCCCTTTTGGGTGCCAAGTGCTAACGCAAGCACCCTTACGCCACTCAGGCATCCTTACCCCGTGTTGCAAGGGTGACTGCATTGTAGGCAGGATTTTTTTTTGCAGGAAAGGGTACCTTCCTGCAGAAAAACAATCATCAGAGGCATTTACCTGTTTCTAAGAATGCTGCAGAATGCAGCACGCTTAGAAAAATAAACAATGAAGAGAAATAAAGATATCTGTCCGCGTTGTGCCTCTCCTGGGGAGGTGTAGCATTGTGACGCATTCCCAGGTTTACTAGTGTTGGTGAATCATTGAACGTGCCAAAATCCAAGGGTAGATGTGTGGGAACACCCACGCTCCACCCATGGAAGTTCCCTGGGGCAGAGTAATGCAACGCAGCGATTTGTGCTGAGTTGTGTGACTCCAGGTTTATCAAGCCACTCAAGGCTACACAAGGTGGCATTGCGTGGCTTGATATATCTTACTTTAGTGTTGTGTCACCTTTGTGCCCCCTTTGTGAGGCGCAAGGGCGACGCAACACATTGATAAATATGCCTGTAAGAGTAGAGGAACTGCAGAAAGGAAGTCTTAATAACATACTTTTTGTTAGAGTTTGTCGCTAGAAAAAAATCACGTTTATAGCATCTAGAGACAAATTGTATATATTGCACTGATGCCATCCAATTTTGCAGTGGTGACGGCTAATTTTGCAGGCCTCAGTGTTGAACTAGCAATTGCACGGATCGGCCACTCCAAACTGCACATTTGCCAGGGCAAACGGTTTAATCACTGGCCATCAGTGAAAATGTCATTGTAAAATCCGTAGGTATTCTTTTGCACACACACAAATGCGAAATTGACCAGTATACTACAGACCATGAAATCTGCCAGCCACAGTTCTCTGGCCACTAAATCTGTTTATTTTCTGTATGGGGCTAGGATTATTTTCCATCTTCTTTGGCGCGACTGAGAAAATATATGGAGATGAGCACACGGAAGGAGGTGCATCATTAGAGCAAATTGATTGCTCCCAGAGCCGTGATATTGCCACTATGAACCACACATTCATCACTGCTTGGAATCAGCCTTGAAATTGAACGCCTATCTTTTTCAGATGAAGCCGGTTCCATTATTTCTTATGATTCTCGTAGCATCCCAAGCTCCTTAGCATGCCTCGAGTACAGGGCATCGATTTTGTTTTTGCAGAATCGTGGGGATACTGTCTGCATGTGTATGGAGATGACCTTTTTGGTATTCTATTATTTCAGAAATAAACTGCATTTTCATAGCACTCGGCGGCGTCAAGGGACAGAAAGCAGCCCGAGCTCTGAAGGCAGCGTGCATCAAAATGCTGTGTGAATAACCCTCCATGCAGGTACATTTGTCTAATAAACTCCTGTGTATTGCAGAGGCAAGTCTTTTCTGTACAGTAAACTTTGCAATTCCAAAAAGGGCTTTAAATGTGCAAAGATGGAGTATAACACTTTCTAATTAGCACATACACCGGTACAGGTTGGGAATGTTACCGATGTAAAACATTACTTACAGTACATTTTTTTCCAATTCATCACATTGTTCTTTTTATTGATCTAGTAAACGCAGGGAGAGGCATCTCTAGTACTTTGCTTTTACTGGATTTTTTTTTATCCAATTGAGAAGACATCGGTGTTTATTTAACTTATAAAAAGGATACAAGGAAGATGTTTGACACTAGGGCCCAATTCAATTCAGATGGACTTAGGTGCGGGGACTCCATATGGAAAAATGAGCATATCCCTAAACCTACATCTGGCTAGCATGATTTGTTTCTGCCTACAAAGGGGAATAAAATGCAGATCCAATTTTCTCTGTCAAATCGCTGCCTAGGAGGAGGTCGGCGGTGGCCAGCTTCGCTTGACTAAATTTACTATATCTCGGCCCTCTCCCATCCGTGCTCTGCTCATAAATTATGTCCTTTGAGATGTCATGAGTGTTGAAATGTATGCTATGATTTACCATGCTATAAGTGCTGTGATATGAAAGGGTATAAACAGGGTATGAGGAAGGTGTGAGTTATAGTTAATTTAGTCTGACTAGCAAGTTGACAACACTGTGTACGGAGGTGCACCAGTTAAAGTACGTTTTGTCAGGGCTCAAATTATAACTTTAAGTTATAACTTTTCAGTTTCTAAGGCTTGTGTAGTTTAATTTGGTTTTGTATGTAAATAATACACTATGTTTTCCTAGCAATAACTAATCTTAAACCAATGAAAAAAACTAAGAATTTGTATGTTTTTTTCAACCTGTTTCTAATTATAAAATGTTGTTTATTATGGTATTAATTCTTGAATTTTTCTATTTTGATACCACTGTACTTTTGTGAAAAGTTCATTATGAGCCTCAGCATCGTCTGCACGGTCATTTTGCTTTCACTTGTGCTTTCTCGAAAGTACCACGATATCTCCGTAAAGTTTTAAAATCCAAAGAAATATTTTGTATTCCAAATATGGATTCAGGGTTTCATGGATAGTTATGTTTTTTAATTTTATAAGTGTAAGTGTTGTAATTGTAGGAAGTGTTTGTGAACTACAAGGGTACCGCAATAGTATCGAGATACTACCACAGTATTTTCGCTTTGGAAAACCCAATTTCATTGACTTTGAACTCAATTTGTAGAAAACAGGAAGTGTATACCCGTTAATCCCATTCAATATCATATCTTCAAAGGAGTAGATTGTGCTCTTTGACTGAGGGACTATTTTTTTTTCTGAAGTCACCTTTGAGCTTTTGGACAAGTACAATGGCTGCAGAAGATGATCCAGTGCTGTTGCAAGAGGAGGAAGCTCAGGAATTAATTATTGGATTTATCCCAAATGGGCAGTGCCAAAAATGGGCACAGATTAGAATACCTAATGGAGCATTTGGCTTGTGCAGCAGCTACCTTTGGAGTACTAAGAATTCAAGTACTCTATGAAAAGGAATAACATACAGTGAGTGGTATGAGGAGCATATTCAAATGCAGGGAAGAAGACTTACTGTCTGCATTGCTGTATTGATGCTGGTTAGCTTTTCTCTGACCTAAAGACATTTTCATTGAGGCATTAAAGCAGTGGTTGGTAATAGCTGCTAGGCAATTTTTGGCAATTTGCACATCAGAGTGGTGCATAATGTACTACTTTTCTGCTCTTTATTGTTTTTGCCTGACCTGATACTGGCCTGACACCTGGCGAGCAGGACTCCCGGAGGAGCGGGGAATCGGGAAGCGAGACCGCCAACACAGGACTTCTCCCGGCGGCGGAGGGAGACTACAGTTCCCATCACCACTAGTGCGCAGGTCGCGCTGAAAAGCGAAGCGCTGACCCGCGGCGCATTGTACACTGACCTGATACTGGCCTGACACCTGGCAGCTGGCGAGCAGGACTCCCGGAGGAGCGGGGAAGCGGGAAGCGAGACCGCCAACACAGGACTTCTCCCGGCGGTGGAGGGAGACTACAGTTCCCATCACCACTAGCGCGCAGATCGCGCTGAAAAGTGAAGTGCTGACCCGTGGCGCGGAACGCGCGCGGGGACGCGCCCGGGCAAAGCCCGGGCTAAGGGCGGCCCGTCCACGCCCGTCGGAGCCCGGAAGAGGCTGGGCTGGGCACCCCCTCTGACATCCAAAGAATCCCTAAGGTAAAGTGCTTCGCCCTGTGTTTGTGTTTATCAGATACTAATAGTATCAATAGTACCAACACGGGGCCCACGTTACTAACATTATACATCGGTACCACAGACTGCACTGAGGTCTAAAAACAGGGTGAGCAAACGAGAGGGCCAGAACGCCCGGGTGGGCACAAGTATAGCGGGGACACTTGACTCTTTCTTAACTAGGGCAACATCAGTCCTGGCGCATGAGATTGGACTGACGGAACGCTGCCTATCGCTGGAGCCCCTCAATCATAAAAGATCCTCATTGGGGGGGATATCGTCCCACAACACTCAAGACGAACCTTCGTTAATCGAAATGGCCACGGAAGGAGTCACAATTACGGGACCCACAGCCCATGAATCGGAACTGATTGGCACCTCACAAAGAGCTTCCACAAGGGTGGCAGCTATGAAAAGACTTCCGGGGAACAGCACTGATACTGCGGTAAAGAGAAAGAGGGGTGGGGGTCCACAAAGACCGAAACCAGCAAAAGCACTGAGACCAAATAAAAACGAGGGGGAGGTAGTATTAGAACCAGCTCAGCAAGAACCAAGTGGATCGGAAATAGTAAATACTGCCCCATGTTCTCTGATGAATGAAACTATGTGGCAGAGATTAGAAACACTGGTTTCCACTATGCTAAACCCCATCTCATTAAGACTAAGCCAGATAGAGGAGAAATTAACCGGCATAGAATCACAGGCCAAAGATAATTTTTGTGCACTAGAGGCACTACTAACAAAGGTTGGGCCAATGATGGCTGGACAGCCTCAAATACTCCAAGAGAGATCCAGAACTGATTTTAGTATAATGGTCCCAAACACGTTTTCCGTTATAACAAATAGGGCCCAACATCTAAGTGACAATCGGGAGGGAATAACCTCCAATGCAACACCAGGTACACTCAGTAATTCTGCCTGTAGTAACATAAGGCTTCTTAGCTCCAATAACCCAAAAGAAACAGGTGATAAAACAAATCTGGAAGCGGCTAATTCTAATATAGTACCTAAAGGTCAAAATAGAATACCGATAGGACGAGGCAGCCAAGATGGTTCTCAGAAGGAAGCATGCTCGGCCCTGAGTAATCAGATGAATGGAGCACAGACCTTACACCTCCCCCAGTAGCTGCCCCCCTGGTTCTAGTGTTGGGAAATGTGCCACCATTGCGGGAGGGACAAGTAGAACCAACATCTCAACTAATGTCCAAAGCTCTCCATTGGCTAACACAAAATTTGAACAGGGTTGGGGCTATATGTAGGAATATTTCAAGTCAGATGATCATGGCAAGAAGAGTATCATGGGTGGGCTCAGCTAGGAAACAAATGCCGGGAGATTGTGTGGTTCTAAATTTTAAAAGTGAATTTGTTGTTGGTTTTCTCCTGGCACAATTGGGTAACGTTCATATTAGGAGCTCACATATCACTGTCCTACCATTGGGTTTCTTCTATAGACCTCCTGCACCACTGAGATCTGAGGGCTACTTACAGTGTAAGGAAGGACAGACAGGGGGTGCATCTTGGGGAAACTCTGGGTTTTTGGATTGGAGGCTCAAGAACAGATGTGCGCCTCTGTCCGACCTTGATGCTTGTGACTGACCACAGTCAGTACATACAAGCTCTCAGACGAACTGTGAAAGGCAACCCTCCCTGACTATGGCCAATAGTGAGAGCGTACAGTCACCTTTTATACAGCAGGAGACACAAAGAAAGGCATTAAAAATATCCTCATGGAATTTGGCTGGTATTGCCCACAAAGTGAGTGACACTAACTGGCTAAAGATATGGCAGGAGCATGAAACAGTATGCTTCCAGGAAACATGGGCCACGGAGCCAGTATTTATTAATGGTTACCGATCCTTTCAGACCCAAGCAAATCCATCTACCTCGGGGAGGGCGAAGGGGGGTATCTTGACCCTAATCCGGAACGATTTATTAGTAAAAGTAAAGATGAATCCTCAATCAAATCAAAATTTTCACATTTTGGTGATGGAGATACATCAGGAAGGGACATGGGTACTAATACATTTTTACAACAACAGATTTGGTCCAAAGATGCACACAATTGTAGGGGAAGTTGACAAAGCAATCGCTGACATTGTATGTAACATTAAGATTTCGAATATAAATGTCATATGGTTAGGTGACTTCAATATACACCCCTGTAACTACAATACATTGCCTGTTTGTGGATTAGAGGACATGGGGGAAATCCTATACACCACTTCACACACAGTGAGTATGGCAATGGCCTAAATAAGTTATTAGCCTCCCTAAATATGGAAATAATTTGTGATCAAGACCTCATAACAGACACTCTGCCGGAAACCTTTCACCGAAATGGGATGGAGTCAACGATTGACTACATTCTTTTGACCACCCCTCTCAATGCAAGGGTTGTCAAGGTAGGCAATTCCTTCATGACTTTTAGTGAGCATGCCATAGTTTCAATAGAGCTGAAGATATTAACACTGGAGAGACAACAGCGTAGTAATGTTGAAACACCAATTGTGGCTAGGAAAAATGGGGTCCAGCTAAAATGGGCACACATTGACAAAATTAAGTTGGTCCCAGAAATCATACTAAACACACAAGATAATATACAACTGTGCTTAGACCCAGAAGCTGATGCAGGGGATGTTGTGCTAGCTTTCTGTAAGATCTTAGAAAATATACAATCGGCCCTTACAAGCACAAAAGCGCCAAATAGAGAAAAAGGCAGGGGCTGGTTCGATTCACCATGTACAAAAGCTAGGAAGGCGTTGCTGTATGTTCTAAAGGCTAGGCCTAGAAATCACGAACAAATAAGAACATTGCGGGCCTCATATAAATTAGCACGGAAAACCAGAGAAAAGGAAATCAGGGAGGACTTATGGGCCGACCTCGATAAGGCAGCCAGTTCGGGAAACAGCTGCGATTTCTGGAAGTTAGTAAACGCACCATATTTTAAAAGCCTTAGTGACCCAACACTGGACATAAATGTCGATGAGGAGGCATGGGTTTCCCACTTTGAGAACATTTTTGCTCTAAACCCTGATATTATACCCCACTATGTGGCAACGCAGGAAATGCGTCATGTGCCTCTATCGTTTTCTTTTATCGAAGTTAAAGCGGGGTTGGATTCATGTAGTCTGGGAAAGGCCCCAGGACCGGACGGTGTCCCAATAGATGTTTTTCAAGCCAACCCAGATCTATGGATACCACTCCTAACAAATGTCCTGAATAGTATAGCTTTGGCAGGCCCTCCCCCCTCATGGTCATCGGGGGTCATTGTACCCATCTACAAAAAAGGAGATAGGGCCAATCCAAAGAATTACAGACCGATTTTCCTGCTGGATACAACGTCAAAGCTCATGGGCCGCCTTCTCCTCTCTAGGTTAGAGGGATGGGCAAGAGAGAACAAGATCCTAATCCAGGCCCAGTATGGTTTCCAGCAGGGAAGAGGTACTGTGGATCAGTGTCTGAACTTAGCATTGACCATAGAAAAATATACTAGAATGAAGGACGGGAAAATATACATGGCATTCATGGACCTTAGCACGACGTTTGACTGCGTGGTTCATGATAAGCTATGGACTATAATGGAGACGATGGGGGTCGAACCAGCTATACTAAATTTTATCAGGCATTCGTATGCAAATGCGACGGCATCAGTGCGTTATACCAAAACTGGAGATTGTACACGTTCTTTTAAAATCGGCAGGGGAGTAAGGCAGGGCTGTGTATTGGCCCCATTTCTCTTTTCCTTATACACAAATGGAGTTGAAAAAGCACTCACAGTGGTCACTCAGGACGTCCCCCTCTTTGAAAATCAAATGCTACCAATATTGGCTTATGCGGACGACGCAGTGCTAATTGCCAGAACGGGGACTGGGTTACAAAGGTTGATAACCGCGTATGTTTCTTTTATGGATTAACTACAATTGAAAGTGAACCAAACCAAGTCCTTTGTAATAGTAGCTGGGGCTACAAAAAAAGAAAAAGTGCCGTACTTCCATGCGGATGCGGAAAGAATTGAGGTAGTGGATTCTTTCCCCTACTTGGGCATCCTTTTTGATAAAGACCTGTCATGGGCGAAATTGATGGAAGGAAGAAAGATGGTGATGGAGATGGATATTATCGCTGTAAAATCCTTTGCTAGAAAATTGGGTGCTAAACCCTTATTACCGATAAAAAACATCTATTAGGCCAGAGTAAAAGCAGCAGCGACCTATGGCGCTGGGTCTGGGGTATGGTAGCACCGACACCACTGCAAATTATTGAGAATACATTTTTTAAATCTGTAGTGGGTCTCCCTCCCTCTTTTACAAACGGTATCTTACATACAGAATTGGGCTTGCCCTATATCTCAGATTATACACAATTAGCCCCACTTCTCCTCTGGCATTCAATCTGGAGGAGAGATACAGTGCCACTCACTCATTCAATAATAAGGAGTTGCCTAGCTATGGATAAGTGGAAGAGGTCTAGGTGGCTTAGTTATGTAGAGTCAGCATTAAGGGAGATTGGTCTCCACGAACTTTTTAAAGATCCTCTGGTCTGTAAGAAGGTCTCTAAACAGAAGGTTAGTGACATGTTCATGCTGATGTCTGAGTACAAGCGTAAGGAACACTATAAAGAGAAACACGCTGTCCCGGCATATTGCCTTAACCCACCATTAACAGAGGGGGTTCTCTTACTTAGTGAATGTAAATAGGTTGCAACACAGATTCATATTACTGAGGTGTCGCACCAACCTGATTCCCCTCATGTTAGGTTATCCTGAAAAAACATGCAATCATTCTGATTTAAGTGCATGCCCATGTGATAATTTATCACTACAAACTGAACTGCACCTAGTTATATTCTGCAGGCTATATGAGAATGAAAGGAATGCCTACCTCAAACCAATTTTAAAGAAAACGAGTTTTAAGCAGTGCCGGGTAGCACTATATTTTCTAAAAACACTACCTGACCCTTTGGTTTGTTATTCAGTTGCGTCATTCTTATGGGCCTGCATGAGGAAGAGGAAGGGGATGGCGTAAAGATCATTGAGACCGCTAAATAACAACACAAGTACTTAGACTTAGCATATGAAATGATTTTTAACGTTTTTAATCCATTTTTGTCTTTATTCTAGAATTGTGCTGAAATATTTGTAATTTTAAATAGAATTCTGTAATAATTTTATGATGATGTATTTATGTGTGCTTTTATGATCATTTTTAACTTGATCGAATAAAGATGAATTGAATTGACCCTACTGATAACAAGTTATGAAATCACAGCATTTTCAAAAGGGATAATTCTACAGATTGAAATGAATACAAATTCAAAAAACTTAAACAATTAGAATATTGTCTGCAATATATTCAAATTGTGGAAGCAGCGATAGCTTATGCGCATCATTTGGATATTTTACATACCAGTTAAGAAATAATTATCAAAATATTTCAACACTGTTTCCTTAATGAGTGCCAGACAAAAATAACATGATTTAAATCCTGAATTCCTTTGGCGCATAATGTGCAAGGGCAGTCGTGATAAGCGAACCATGTTCATGCCTCAGTTGTGAGCTTTGTCGAAGTATATTATGCTCTACTGCTAATTCAGGGTAGGGTTGCATTTTTTTTAACCAATGCAAAGTCTGTTATGCTATGTTATGTGTATTTATAAAGCACACTATCACTCTCAATGATATTCTAGCTTTGAAAAGCTGAGTGTGCCTAGCCATGTCTGGGGCAGGTAGATTAGTGAAAAGCCAGGTTTTCAGCTTCTTGTGATATTCAAGAAGAGAGGTGGAGGCTTTGATGTGAAGTGAGAGTTCATTCCATGCTTTACGAGTGATTAACAAGAACGTCCATCCTCCTGATCTGGTTCTTTGTATACATGGAGTGTGTGCAAATATTTGTCCTGTGGAGCAGTGGTATCTGGATGGTTGGTGGAAGGAGATGCAGAGTTTGAAATGAGTGTGTTCTTGTATCGGAAGCCAGTGGAGCTCTCTGAGGTGTGGAGTGATGTGAGTTCTGTGAGAATGAGTCTAGCTGCTGAGTTCTGGATGGTTTGTAGTCTTCTGGTGAGTTGCATGGTGATACTGCCATAGAGGGTGTTCCTGTGGTAGAACTTGCTGGTGACGAGGACATGAGTGACACTTTTTTTGGTGTTGCTTGGGAGTGATATGAAGACTGTGGACACAGGACGCAGTGATGGCATTGATTTGTGCTGTCATGTCCAGTTTCTTGTCAGTGAAGATTCAGAGGTTTCAGGCATGGGTGCTGGGTATGGGTCTGAGGTCAGCCGTCTACCAAGTGGAGCTGCAGGGTGAGGTGTTCTTGCTGAAGAGCACTACTTCTGTCTTGTTGGTGTTGAGTTTGAGACACTTGGCTTTCATTAAGTTAGCGACATTGCTCATGCAAGCAGTGAACTTGTTTTAAGTGTTGGGGGTCTTGCCCGAGAGGGAGATTATGAGTTGTGTGTTGTCAGCGTAAAAGAGGATGCTGGTGTTGTGTGTGTGGATGATGCTGGCCAGAGGGATAACGTATACTTGAAGAGGGTGGGGCTGAAGGATGAAACTTGAGGCACTCCACAGATGAGTTTACGGGCTGCCGAGGAGTAGGTTGCCAAGCTGACAGCTTGTGTTCTGTCTGTTTGGAAGGAGCAGATCCAGCACAGAGTGGGTCTTTGGAAGCCATTCTACTAATCTACTATTAGTTTATACTTGACATGGGGACCTTTTCTTGAGGATCCCTTGAGGGCGTCCAAAGTATTGCAAAGCATAGTTCAAGTTTTTTTGCACAGGAATTATAAAGCTTTATTTCTCCTATTCCACTCCAACAAGATACAACTCACAATTTTCTCCAAATATTAGATGCTGAAGCTAATCCTGAGACTGTTTAACATGTATACATAATAATTTTCTGCAATATGGCAGTGCTGGAAATAAACATATTCTCACCTGCATATTGGATAGCAAGTGTTCTCCCTGATTTTAACGTATTTGTAATCACAAGCTGTTATATCTGTCTACAATTCTGTATAAATGTATATTGAACCATATCCAGAGATCTGAAATATTTCCTTTCATCAATTTCCTCAACAGTGTAGCATTAAGATGTGATCATTCAAATACCACACACTATTCTTGCATTCCCTAACCATGAGACTGATGCAGTAGAAAACATAAAAAAACATGATTGTTTGAAAGCTAAAAGGTAGGTGGCTATATAATAACTGACTGTAGCTGAAAGAATATTAGGTCTATACAACACCATTCTCACTTATTAATACATCCTTTTATATTATGTTGAAATGTTTTAATGTAATGCCACAACCACAACTGTCAATGGCTCACTGGAACTGTTTGAAATGTAGGAGCCTGATTATGAGGTGATTGAAATTGGAGTATTTTCAGAGGTGGGAGTAGGTCTTACCCAGAGTCTAATCTGTTTCTATGTGTGTGTACTCAAGGTTTAATCCTAATGTGAATTTTCGTATCCTTATTGTTTGAGGTTTTACAGGTGGTGATGTGTTCTCACTCTAGTCTCTCCGTGTGCCAGGCTTCCATGACTACTGGTTGTGTGCTTTCACCAGAGTACCTCTAATGCTGTTTGGCCTTGTGACTTACTTCAAATCTAAATGAGTAAGAGGAAATTAGGGATGAATACTGTGCCATCGGCTCCACCATCGGGTTGTGGTATCTATGTTAGTGTCTTCTGATTTCTTGGTGGCATTAATACTGATGTCTTGCAGTGAGAAAATTTTGAGTTTGGAGAGTGATTTAGTAATAGCTGATGATTCCAATTACAGTGGGAGTACAATTTATCATTTCAGTTGCACTGTAGTTAGTATATTACTAAATCAGTGCCATTGTGAACTACCTACTATGGTGTGGCGGTTTATGATTTAGTATGGTGTAGAATGGTATGGTGTGATGAGGTGAGGCAGAGAGAGATGTGCAACTAACCACTGCCATAAGGTGATAGAGGTCTGATGTAGTGTTGTGTGGTATGTAGTTATCTGGAGTGGTAGGTGTGGTGTGGTAGTTCATGTTGTGGTGTGGAGAGTGAAAAGCTAAGAATGCAGAAATGTAAGAAATTGAGTTACTGGTTGGGGAGGTGAATCCCTTCTCAAGCAGCAACCACAATTCTCCTAAGGGTGAAGTCACAAGCAAACCATAGATTAACCTGTGCTCAACCCTTGGATGGCTTGGCAGGGAGCAGTCAGGCCTAAGTCTGAGGCAATGTGCAAAATATTTGTGCAACCCTTCAAACAGTATCACAGTAAAATCACACTACAAAAAAACCCCACTACAGGTTTTGTAAAATTAAGTAATTTTAAATAAATAAAACAAGACAAGAATGACAAAAATCCAATTAATAGAACTGGAGATATTCAATTTTAAATGATTTAGTGACAATAGATGTAAAGCGCCAACTGTGGATATCTGGTTGCGCCGGACAGAGCCAAAGTCACAAGTTCAGGATGACCGTGATGGAGCGTGGGCCGGCTACAGGGACCCAGTTAGGCCCACTTCACAGAGTACCTTAAATCCTGGCTTGCGGAGTATTGCGAGGATCCGTGTCAAAGATGCGTCGCTTAGATGAAGTCGGTTCCGAGGTGCTGAGAGGCTGTGGTGCAAGGTCCTGTTGCATCATCGATGAAGATCCCATCGACAAGGGCCTGCAATGTGAAGCCTGGAGTGGGGGAGGCTTCACTTGGTCAGGGCAATGTGTAAGTTCAGAGTAGCTGTGAGGCTGAGATGCGGAGTTCAGCATTGTCATCTGGGCTGCTTTCGACCAGGGATGCGAGGGCCTACGCAGAGGATGTGTCATGCAGCGGCGGTTCCAATGCAGTGATGGGTTAAGATGTGTTGCATATCTTTGCGGCGGTACTGATCCACGCAGTAGCAGCGACACACCAGTTCTGCTCGGGATCGCGCAGCACAGCAGAGAAGATGCGTAGGTTCCACTATATCCACAGAGGCTAGCAGAGCACCTTAGGCCCATTTCCAAGTATCCAGGACATGGGTGGCTCTACTTGGCAGAGTAGACTCTCAGATTGTGGAGTCCAGGTGCAGGTTCAAGGTTGTTAGAAGTCTGTAATGTCACAGAGGCTTCAGATCAAGAGGCCAGCCAACTAGCTCTTGGAGTAATTCTGGGTTCTGGGTTCAAGAGATGCAGGTCCAGTCTTTCTCACCCAGGAAGAGGGCAGCAGGCAGCAGGTCAGCACGGCAAGACAGCACCACAGCAAGGCAGTAGTCCAGCAGGGCAGCAGTTTGGCAGAGCGGCAGTCCTTCAGCAGCTCAGAAGTCCTTCTTCCTGGCAGAGTATCCACAGGTCCAAAGTGTACTGAAGTGGTGGTTTCTGAGGACCAGTATTTATACCAAGTTGTGCCTTTGAAGTGGGGGAGAAGCTTCTAGAGGTTTCTCCTTGAAGTCCCCTGGCATCCTTTATCCCCTGTCCTGGCTCCAGACTAACTACAGGGGGTAAGCAGCCCTTGGGCAGCCCTTGGTATGGAAGCAAGACACAGCTTATTCAAGTGAAAGTGGGGCAATGTGCATCTCCTCCCTCCCATCCTACCAGTAATGGCCCATCCAGGCATACATAAGCTACCTATTGTGTGTCGCTGTCTAGGAGGAATGCATAAAGCTCAACAGTCAGCTACAACCTGTCATGTAACCCAGGTACAGGCTACAGGCACTAAATGGCTAAGGCTGAAAAATGCAAACTTTTTAAAAGCTGCATTTTTAAAATTGCTATTTAAAGTCTGAATTCATCATGAGCTCTGATTTTTCATTACAGTTCCAAAGACACCAAACATGAACTGATTACCTCATCTCAATTGGAAATGACAGCTTATTAAATGTACTAAGGTAACTCCAATGTTGGGGGGTGTGGCCAACATGGCAGACACTCTTCCTAGAGCTCTGCGACTCCAGCCACCCAGACCCTGTATAATCTCACTCTGGGGCCCTTCTAAAGGTGCCATCCTGTAGCTCAACCCCTTGCTGAAGTTTGGGGAAGTCAATTGGGGCCTATGGTGGTTACTTTTGCCATTTCTGATGACTTCAGCCACACTGCACTGCCTACAGTGGCTTTCCTGACCTCTGCAGCCTGCACCCTGCCCACCTCGGGGGGAACGACTGCCCTACTCGGCCTCGGGGCCCACATGCCATCTTTACTGCCCGCCTCACTTTGGACCCCTGAATTGCAAGACCCGATGACCTACCAGCCAAGCAGGCAGGGAGATCTGCAGCGGCCCTCACACGAGATCCACGATGCACCAGCCAACACCCTCAGAACTGTGATATCCGTCAGAGCGTCTTCTCTCCCTGGGGCTTATCAAACGAACATGTGGAGAGACCAGCAGTGGTCTTCGTGCAAGATCCGCCCTCAGCCTGGCCAATGCCCTGCACCCGACTTGTGAGGTACCGGCGCTATCCTTGGAAAGCTTTTACCTGTGACTGCCTCCCTGCTCCAAGGGGTCCATGACCTGCCTGCCGCCTGGGGAGCACCTGATCTTCACCACATCAGGACATTCATACCCCTCAAGGGGCCAGCTAGACCTCACCCCCCCTCCGAAGTGAGCAGTTTCATTGAACCCTCTTTCAACCCCAAACTGCAGGACTCACTATGTGGGGGAGCCACTGTGCAGCGCTCTTTCCACAATGTGTGCCATGCCCGGCTGCTGCTGGCCAGCAGGATCCCGGTGTCCAACACCATCATATACCTTGGAGCGCCCTCCGGCCGGAGGAACTTCTTTGCAGCTCGCAGCACTTTGCCATCACCCTTGTTTCTCGCTACATCCGTGGGGCTGGTGGCCCGCCCGGTGAGTGCCCTGGTAAGCCTGGCCCGCATCCAGGCCTAGCACAATAATAATTGGGGGGCTTCCTCCCCTGCCACATTCTTGCTCCTGGCCATACCGTATTTCCTACATCCTTGCTGCTCCCCCTCAACAAACTGCCGTAAACCTTTTCAGAAGTGATCATTCTTCTTCCCCCCAGTAACTCTTGCATTCCTAGGTCTCATCCAATAGTGCAATTGGACATTCACCTGACCTCAGGAGGCTACACCATAGTCTTCATTTGCGGCACTGCCTGTAAGGGACAGACTGATTCGCTACTCCACAAGGCAATTTGGAGGAGCTACTTACCCGAGTCATTGGTGGTCCCTGACCTGCCCGACGACAACCCCCTAAACATCACTCCACCATCCTCGCCAGTTCAGGTGCAGACCGTAACAGCCCGGAGGAAGTGGCCAAGACATCGATCAGCGGCTGGCAGATAGGGTAGGAGGATCACTTCCTTTCTGCCTCCCTCCACAGTTCCCCTCCTTCACTTTTCCACAACTTTAACACTGGGATATGCTCCAGTAGGTGTGATCTGCTGCCCTCGCTAGGGCGATAGCAGGGTACATGGATGATGACCCCCTCACTGGAGTGGGGCAAGGGGAGTCTCTCATCGGCACCCCAGGCACTCCCTGGCTGACCCCCGGCCTCTATCCCCCAGTTCACTCTGAGCCTGGAACAGTACTAATCTAATCTGTCACTATCACCCCGTGGAACGGCCCAGCCTCTCATGGAGTGTATTCTCTGGTTGACACAACGGAGCATCTGGACTTGTTTCTCCCCTACTTTTCACTTCCTGGAACTCAGTGACACTGTTGCATTCACAAAGAGACATGGCGGCTCACATCCCGGACACTCCAGCTTCTCTCTAATGCCTCTTCAATGCGCTTTCCAGGTGAGGGTATCCCCTTTGCTTCCTCTCTCTCTGGTGGGGTCAACAGAAGGCGGCACCCCCTGCACCTCCCCACCAGGTGGCGGAGCAACAGACTTTTGTACCGGAAACTCCCAATCCAGGCGTTGCACAGACCAAACCCCCACATCCAGATGACAAACTCAACAAGGTCCTTGCAGCCATTCAAAGCTGTCACATGTCCATGGAGTCAACTGTGCAAACTTTGATGACAGAACAAGGATTTCTCTGACATGACCATTGAAAGCTGTCTCATCACTTGGTAGAGGGCGAAAAAGTAATGGCAGCACTGCAACCTCAGATGACTGAAGCGCCATGAACATTATCAGACCTCCAGCTCCTTGTGAAGATCCTAGAGGAGCAGGTGGAGGACACTGAGGGTCAGTCTAGGAGAATCAAAATTTGCATTGTAGGCATCCCATAGAGCTTGGAGGATCATGACCCTTTAACATTCCTGGCATCTGGTTCTGCTCCTTTGTCCCCACCACGGATCTCACTCCATTCTTCTCTTTGGAAAGAGCACAGAGGTTTCCAGCGAGACCACCGATCCCCTTGACCCGAGACAATTTTACAGTTATGCTCTTCCCCGACTACAGGCCCCTAGTACAACAACAATGGTCCTCTTTCCTGAGTTTCAAGAAGAGACTCCGCAAACTCAGATTACATTATTCCCTGCTGTTCCCAACCCTCCTCAAGATCCTCTCTGATGGCAAGTCCTTCTTTTTCACAGATCCTACAGATGTGATTGATCAGCACCAGGCCGGCACATCATCGATAAACGAGGGCGCCCTCATGACCATCAGGAACAGAGTGCCGATGCCGAGAATGGAGAGGGACACTCTTGCTCTCCCGACCCATGCATCCTTCCCCATGGAGCAACCCATTGAGGACCACCGGTGAGCGATACAAGCAGTGGCATGATTGCGGGAAAGTGCTGGATCCTCGGAGGAGGAACACATCCCTAACATCTTCCTTACTGATGATGAATTGCTCAATGCACATGGTCCTCAACTTGTCTCCCAGACTCCACCACTGGTTACCCCGCAGACGACGGACACCATAACTTGAACACATCACATTACTTGTGATTCCCCACACGGCCCCTGTATTCACCCCCCTTCTCACTCCCTGATCCCCCTTGGTGCAAGGCCCGGCTCCTATTTACCTTCTAAAATTGGGTGGCTGCTCAATGCTTTCACTTTGTGTTTCCCCCCCCTGTATTCCGTTTTTCATCATTTGAATATGTTGCCATTGCAGTACGCCTTGATTGTTCTCATGTTGCATTGTCGCTTAGCTCATTCCCCTACCCACAGACAGTTGACCAGGGTGGTCATGCTCCTTGACTTTGCAACACGCTGCATGCTGGTGGGGCTGACTCAAGCAACAGTAGATGCCTGTTCAGGTCCGCCTGGGGGATAACTTCCTCTTCCCCACTATGGCTCCCCAGCTAATTATCAGCCCCTTACCCTAAATGTCAAGGGGATGCACTCGGTGAGGAAACGCTATGCTGTTTATCCGTATGCTAAGCATCAGAACCCCCAGATCATCTTCCTCCAGCAGACCCACATCACACTTCCAGAGTTACAGAGACTGCATAGGCGCTGTTGAAGTCTCATTGTAGCTACCACTTACTCTGCGTTGCACACGGCACCCTTATATGGATCCGTCCAGGTGTCCCTTTTTTAGGAATTCAACAGCATATTAGATAGGGAGGGGCGCTTCATTTTTTTCAGGGCCTACCGGATGGCTCCAGTGTCATCCTCAGCAGCATATACACCTTGAATATGGAGCAAGACGCATTTTGGGCCGCACTTTCCCATACATTGGCGCAGAACATGGGGACCCCATGGATTTTGGCATGTGATTACAACTGCCCTCTTGATATCTCCTTAGACCACTCCCGCGCCCCATGCCTTCCCCCGACGGAAGCAGCACAAGTGTGGGAATGGGCTTACCGCTGGGCATTGGAAGACGCGTGATGATTGATCCATTCCGGCGAGCGCCACTATACCTTCTACTCAGCGGTACATGCCCTCTATGTGTGCTTTGATCAAGTCTTCCTGTCTGGAGGGGCGTGGCTTGGCGCCCAGCGGTAATGGCAGCGCACGGGTGAAGCTCCCGGAGGAGTCTTGGAAAACCCAATTCTAAGACCGAGTGACGACTCGGAGTGGATGGCAGATCGTGAATGAAGGTTGGGAGAGCAACCTGAAGCCCTCGCCTTCATCAAACCCTAACAGCAAGTAATTTTAAAACCGAAAATCTGCTCTCTGTCAGAAACGCAATTTCGCGGCCGCCATTTTGAATTTTTGCCGCGATCGCGGACTTTCCCGATTTTGCTTCCTAAACCTCTAATAACTCCTAAGCTAAAGTTATTAACATATCCTTCGCCTAAAACTCGCTGGGAAACTCGTTATTTGATCGAATTGACTTAGGAAGACTCAGCGTGTTTAAAATTGTTTGGAGGTTTGTGACAGGAATGCAGGGCAGCCATTTTGAGACTTTTAAGACTCTTCAGTCATTTGAGTCATACTTTACAGAGAGCAATGGTTTTGCGTCATATGTTGCTGTAGGGAAGTAAGCGAGATGAGCTCATTATTACATCCACAGACTGTTTTTGGATGCATTCAGCATAGCTCAGCCTCTGTTGGGTGTCTGGCCTCTCTACAAGACAAAGTGATGAGTTGTTGAAGTACGATAGTAATAAGTAGAGGAGGGAGTTCGGAGATTCTTGTCAGTGCTGACCTCAGGTTATACAAAAAAAAAAATCCTCAGGAGAAGCGCTTCTTGTACTCCCACACTGTCGACCGGCGACGGAGAGACTTATTCAGAGGTTTATGGGCAGAATAAAAGTACCCAGCTCGTCCAGCTCCAAGAAAAACATTTTTATAAAAATTCTAGAATCTTTACTGAATTTTCTAGAATTGAGGAGTCTTCACCATCCTCACCTCGACAACTAAGAACAACTATGGATCCCCCCTCTGGCCCGGCTGGAAAATCTCTCACCAAGCGTCTCAAGAAGGACCCTCCTTCTCCACCCAAGTCAGCCTCACCAGTATCGATGGAGATGCTGTTGGAGGAAATCAGAGCCCTCCGACCTTTTATGGAAGAGACTAATACCAAGCTGCAAACTCTAACAGACAATTGGTCCCGATTGGAAACGAGAGTTACAGAAGTTGAAAACACTGTTTCCTCCCTAAAAAACACATGTGAAGGTGTATCTCAGTTGCACTCCCAGGTATCCATACTCCAGAAACAAATCGAGGAGCTTGAAAACCGCAACAGACGGAACAACCTGCGCATTTACGGTTTGGGAGAGGGACTTGAAGGTTCGGATTCTCTCACTTTCTTTAGATCCTTTCTCCCTAAACTACTTCACTTGCCAGAGGGACGCAACTCAACATCCAACGAGCTCACAGGTTAGGTCGGATGCCATCCCAAACCAGCTCATCACAGAGACCAAGAGGAGTCATCTTATATTTCTTAGAATATACAGATTTATTGAAGGTGCTGGCGGCGGTTAGAACCTCTCCAAAAATAACATGGTCAGGCTCGTCTCTATTCTTTGCACAAGACTATGCTAAAGCTACTGCTGACAGACGCAGAGCCTTCCTGAATTTGAGAGCGGATTTACGTTCCTTGGGGGCCAGATACGGTCTTTTCCATCCTTGTCTCTTCAAAGTTACGTATAATAACAGAACAACGGTGTATGAAGATCCAATGCGTTTACAAGACTTCATTAATTCCTGCAAGACACACGAGATGGATTCCTCTGGACCCTCCTCTTCATTCAATACTTGATTGACTGTTTCTTCTCTTCTTCCTCCCACAAGTTCTTCAGTCTCTGTTTGCTTAACAGCTATACTCCGCCATTTTAGATGCGCCTTTTAGCAGCTGGCGATATATCTGATATGGCGGCTAGGACGTTACAGAAATATTCACGTTGCTTAATGTTAAAAGCTGGTTTTCCTGGTTCTGTTTTATGAGATAAATGGTTTACAGTTATGTTCTGAAACATCTCCTAATCTTTGATTGTTATTGTCTCCACAGGTTTTTCTACTCGTCTACCGTGGTTTTTCCTTGGTCCTCCGTTTTGTCGATCCCGGTTGTGTTGCCTAACCCATGTGGTCCCATCCATCCTCCCGTATATCCATGACCCTTCCTTTGTAGGTATGTCCTTTTCCCACATTCCCTCAAGTTTGGTGCTGGACATGTCTTTCGTTTTTGTCTTTTTCTTTCATTGCTTGTATCCTTTCACATGTTGGTGTCACATGTATAACTAATTCTTCACACTTCTTGATATCTATCGCATTCTTGATCATCATAACTCTGCTTATTTCTATTTTTGCATCTTCCTTTCGCCTGTTTCTTAGATCTTTCTCTTCTCTTATTCCTATCTTCAGCTCACATTCTACGCCTTTGTTACATGATTTACCTATTTTCTCAACTTTGAAGCCGCAGAAAATACTCCTTTCCTGTTTTGCATATCTCTTATTTCACATTGCTACTATAATGAATTGGACTTACGGTTCATAATTTCAGTACAAATTGTTTTTATTTATTTATGTCATTAAAATTGATCACCTGGAACGTTAGGGGATTAAACTCACCCATCAAGAGGCAGAGAGTTCTCTCTTACTTAGCTAAATTAGAAGCCGATATTGTATTCTTGCAAGAAACCCACTTATCGGATGTTGAATCATTAAAGTTGAAGAGGGGATGGGTGGGGGAGGTCTTCTTTTCCCCGGGGATGGCAAACGTAATGGAGTGATGATATTGTGCCGCAGATCCCTCTCGTTTACAGTTATGTCCCAGGACTCGGATGCTGATGGTAGATGGCTAAATGTTAAGTTATCTTTGAAGGGTGTTCCTGTCTCTCTTCTCAATGTCTATGCCCCTACATGCGGAGAACCTTCCTTTTGGCCCACACTGGCTAAGCAAATTACCCAACACATGGAAGTTAATTTCATTTTGGCGGGGGACTGCAATCAGACCTTTGATCCGTTTATAGATAGAAATTCCAAAGTTTCTTTTATTCCCAACAAGTCCCATAGATCTTTTGTGCATGCAATTAATCAACACAAACTTTTGGACGCGTGGCGTCTCTGTAACCCAACCACTAGAGAGTACTCTTTTTATTCCCCTTCCCATCAAACCCAATCAAGGATCGATTACATATTTGTCTCTCACAACATCTCACAAAATCTTACAAATGCAGAGATTGGTCCCATTCTATTATCAGATCACGCTCATGTCTCGATCAACCTAGATATTTTACCTAAAGTTACAGGTCCCAAAAGATGGCGCTTCAACAATACCCTCCTTCTAGACCCAAAGTTCACTGCCTCGTTTACTTCCTTTTTTGATGAGTTCTACGAGATGAATCAAACAGATTCCATATCATGTTCAACCATATGGGATGCTTTTAAAGCCTCAGCGAGGGCTTCATAATTGGCTTTGTTGCAAAGAAACGAAAACTCTTCCGCAAATTAACTAAAGATCTCCTCCAAGATATTAAAAGATTGGAACACTCCTTCTACACTTCACATTCAAAAGATTGCCTCACAGCTCTCATAAACGCCAAAATGCAATTTAATAAGAAGTCAACGGAGGACGCCTCATTATATTTGTTAAAATCCAGTGCAAAATTCTACGGAGGCAAAAATAAGGCTGGGAAACTATTGGCTAATTATTTAAAAGTTAAACAAAACAAGCTGAATATTGAGTCCATTTATGACAACGGATTAAACCTAAAATTTAAAGATAATGAAATTTTGAATGAGTTCTCTCTCTTTACAAGTCTCTGTACGACTCTGAAACACAACCCTCTGAAAATTCTCTTCTGCACTTTTTCTCTGGTATTCAAAAACCTCAAAACGCTTTCCCAAATCTATCCTCCCTGGAGTCCGATTTAACATACCAAGAATTGTTAAAGGCTCTCCAACATCTTAAAAAGGACAAAGCACCAGGACCAGATGGTTTCACCGTAGAATTTTACCAACATTTTTCCAAGCTCATAATGCCCAAGTTACATTCTTTACTAGATTCCTTTAGCACATCAGGTAGCTCTTCAGGTTCTTTTTCAGAAGCTCATATTTGCCTCATCCCCAAAGAGGGTAAGGATTTTAAATATTGCAAGAATTATAGGCCTATATCCCTGGTTAACATAGACTACAACATTTTTCCAAAGCATTAGCCATACGATTAGATTCATACCTACCTGACTTATTGGGGAAAGAACAATCTGGATTCGTTAAGGAGATTTATTACCGACAACACGAGACTTCTTTTTAATGCCTTGTCTAAATCCTCCCATTTAAAGTACCCCTGGCAGCAATTGCACTTGATGCCGAGAAGGCGTTCGACAGAGTTGAATGGACCTTTTTATTCTATACTCTCAAGTGGTTTGGCTTTGGCCCTAAATTTACCTCCCTAATCGCTCTACTATACTCCAATCCCCGTGCGGCAGTATGTGCCAACGGTTTGATCTCACCATTTTTTACTTAAGAGAGGAGTGCGTCAGGGATGCCCACTCTCCCTTTCCTTTTCAACTTGGCCTTAGAACCCTTTCTCTCCAAATTACGTCAAAATCCTGACCTACATGGATTCCAATCATCTAATTCCCATATTAAACTTGCATCATATGCTGATGACATTCTGCTTTTCATGTCCAAACCGGAAGACTCAATACCTACTTTTTGGAGGAGGTGCAGGCTTATTCTAGCATCTCTGGATATAAATTGAATAATGATAAGTGTGAAATTTTGCCCTTAACTAAGTATACTTTCAAGTCGGATTTTTGTGCTTCCAACTTTACTTGGAGCCCTCACCACATTAAATATTTAGGGTTACACGTGACTTCTTCAATAGCAGACACGGTGGCACTTTGCATGACCAAATGCATACAAAAGGTTTCGGATTTAGTAGCTAAATGGCATCCCCTTTATATATCTTGGTGGGGTCGTCTAGACACTATAAAGATGATGTTATCACCTATAATTTTATATACCATCTCTAACATTCCAGTCCCTATTCCTAAAAAGTTTTTTAAGAAGATTAATTCCACACTATCTTCCTTTCTATGGAGCAACAAGAGGTCCAGAATGTCTTTATCTAAATTAACTCGTCCTAATACAGAAGGTGGGGTTAACTTTCCAGATTTTCAGACATACCAGACAGCTTTTCTCCTACGTCAAGCATCCTTTTGGTTACTTGAATCTGTGGATGATTGCCCTTTATGGACAATAACTGAGCATTCCTTCATATCCCCTTTCTCTTTTCAGGAATACCTCTCATTTTCACGCAAACCACAGGCTATGTCCACTCCCATAATCAAATTGACCTCGAAGCTTTTAGAACCCACATCTGCTTCCACGCACAATACTACGGAGCTATTCCTTAATTCCACAATTTGGCACAACAAAGACCTAACTATTCGAAGTAAACCTTTCTACTGGAAAACTTGGCGACAGAGGGTTTGATCTGGATCCATCAGTTATTTGCACAATCAAACTTTTTATCCTTCCCCTCACTTAGTCAATTATTCGACTTACCTGCCTCGAGCATTCACAAATATAGATTACTTAAAACTGCTGTGATGGATAGATACACTCAATTATCCACCACATCCACTATCTCCACTCCATCAGAACCTTCCTCTACACTTTGCACTTTACTAAAGACTAGACCCAGAGCTTCCACTATATATAAGTATTTACGGGGCGGAGACATTAATAGGCAGAAATCTAAAACAGAGGAGGCATGGGAACGGGATCTCACGTCAACATGGCCAATTTCTTTTGGAATAAAATATGGCTTAAATTACGCAAATCATCTAGGGCAGCCAACACAACACAGACGCTGTTTTTGTGTACAACAGACTTTTATTTACACCAAGTGTTTTGAGCAAGAGATTTGTGACTGTGTCGGATGCATGTTGGACATGTTCCTCTTCAAATGCTGACCTATTCCATATGGTATTTTCATGTACAACTGTAAAAAAATTTTGGAGGCAAGTGTGGTCTCAAATTAATCTGATCTTCGGAACTAAATTTTCTTTTCCTTCACTCATGTTTTCTTAGGTAGTCTCTCGCCTTGTTGGGAGAATGTTACACTTAATGTGAAAATTATTGACTTGTTATTAGCGGTTGCATTCCAACAAATTACCGTAAATTGGAAGGATTTCTCTAAAATCTCATATAAGGCATGGTGGTATACTGTTTGTCATAATCACAGATTGGATACCTCCTTTGTTTATCCTATATGCATGGCTACGAAACGCTTAGACCTGTGGTCACCTGTTACAATATACCTAGACGTTTGTGCCAAACAATGTTTCCAACTACAACCATCCCAGCAGGAAGTTCCAAAACCCCCTGAAACCCCCTATACGTTCCTACAATATCTATTAATCACATTATCTATTAATCACCTACTTACAAGATTCATTTGTACTGCTTAGATTTTCTAAATTTACCCATAAGTCTGGTTTCTCATTTCTTAATCTTTACTGTACTGATGTGTATTTAATACTATGAACTCTGTATTGACACCTTTACTCTACTAATAAAATTTTCTTTTTAAAACTGAAAAAAAAAGTCTTCCTGTCTGTCACCCTCCTAGATGCTGTGTGCCGAGCCGATTATCGGGTCATGTACTCACGATGTGCACACAGTGAGCATCTCCTGGAATGTCCCGCCACCTCTGGTTCCTACATAGCGTCTCCCAAACGCGACTTTGGAAGATCCCTCCTTCCAGGCCCCCCACGCTCAGCACTTTACTCAATATTTTTCTACTAACAGTGGTTCGGCGTCCTCGCGCACGCTGCTGAAGTGGACACCTTTAAAGTGGTCATTCATGGGCATTGCATTCAAGAAATTTCCGGAGTCCACAAAACACTGGACCGGGAAATAACTAAGGCAGAGCGCTTGATTTCTGACCTGGATAAGTTGGCGGTGCTTGACTCTTCCAAACGGACAGCTAAGACTCATTACACCACACTCGTTGATAAACTGTGCCACTTTAACTTTTAGGATTATGAGGCTTAAACGCATTCGGGAAGGCGATAAGGAGGGTAGGCTCCTTCCCTGGCTGGTCCGCCTGGACTCCCCTTCTGGGTCCATCCTCAAGATCGCCTCGACCACAGGTGCCACCATTCGCACCCAGCAAACTGTCCTGGGAGCCTTTTTTACATACTACTCTACAGTCTGTGCTGCGACCCTGCACCACTTGGGAACAGAAAGTGCCTCCTTTCTTTCCAGGTGCTTCCTCCTGAAACTCACTCCACTCTGTTGTGAGGAACTCGATGAGCCAATAACGATCCAGGAGATCAGACAGGCCATTCGCACACTAGCCAAGAATAAGAAGTCTGGCCTCAACCGTCTTCCAGTCGAATATTATTGCACTTTCTTTTCCCTGCCCATCCCTCGCCTGAATGAGGTCTATGAGGAGGCCCTATGTTTAAAAAGTAGGCCCTCTTCCTTCGGTAAATCTGTCCTGACATCACTCCTGAAGCCTGACCGTGACCCGACCCTTCTTGCGTCCAATCATCCAATTACCAATCTGGGCACAGATACAACATTCTGGGAAAGATCCTCGCCAAAGGTTATGCCCAATTTCTGCCCAATCTCATCCACCCTTATCAAAACAGCTTCATCCCTGGACATCAAAAGACACACAATTGATGGACGGAATGCAAAACAAATCAAAACATTCACCCCCAGTCAAGAGATCTGGGTTAAATCCATCATTCTTTTGCTCACTATGCCACCCCAGTTTAGACATGGCCATATGCAAATCAGTCTTTACCCTGTTCATGAGAACAGTCCAGCCCGAACTGCCAAGCCACGTCCTCCCTGGACCGGAAACAAGCATCCGAGGACCGGTCCCTGGACAGAGCACCTCTCTTAATATACGAAACCTTTTCCACCTAATGGATCAGGCCCTCTGTCACTTCCTCTATGTGGTTTGCCTTATCCTTGATTTGAAGAAGGCATTCGATATTCTTGAATGGAATTTCCTCTTCCAAGTTGCGTCCACACTCGGTGTGTGTAAGCGCCTTCAGTCCCATACCAGATTACTTTATACTGATCTCCACTCCTGAGTTTGCCTGGGCTGCTTGGTATCCCCAGCATTTTCTGTCAAGAAGGACACCAGACTGGGCTGTCCCCTCTCCTCACTGCTGCTCGCACTAGCAGTGGAGCCTCTGGCTTTTCGACTCCGCTCGGAGGGAGAGACATGGTGCATTCCCCTCTGTGACATGACCCACTCTGTTTCTCTCTATGCGGATGATCTACTACTTTACATTTGAAATGCCCGCATGGACCTCTTCTCTATTTACAACATGCTGTGCTCCTTCATGTGCTTTTAAGGATTACAGGTTATTTGGGCAAAATCATGCATATTTTCCTTGGGTTATTCGCTGCTCCCCATCAACGTTCGAATGGGAGGGCACCAGCTGCAGTGGAAATGCAATGCAGTTTGCTATTTAGGGGTCCGCTTGTATCACCTTCTCATTGATCTTTTTGAGGTCAACCTCCACAGGGCCTATACGGCCCTCAAATGCCAGGTCCAATTCTGCAAATCACTCCTGATGGCCCCAAAGGGCAAGATCACACTATCTAAAGTGATCATGGTCCCCCACTTTCTTTATAACTTTACTAATCTTCCAGTTATTCCCCTTCGGTTTCTTTCATGATTTGGATGCTTTTTTGTGAGAACTTATCTGGAGTAACAAGCATCACCCCATAGCCTTACCAAAATTGCAGCTACCCATTGAGGGGGGTGGTCTGGGTGCACCTTCATTTGAGGCTTACTATCAAGCAGCCCAGCTTCAACGGGTCTCTCTGTGGCTGGCACATCTCAACTTGCTGGAAATCCACATGGACACAGGCTCCTTCCCCATCCTTGAAATCCAGGGATTTTGCTGCCCAAGACAGCACCCCTTGGTCGGCATTTACCACGCCTGGTGAACATAGCGCAGAAATGTTTTTGACGGATGCTGACCCATGCCTGACACATAGTCCCATACGCCCTGCCTTCCCTCGGTGTGGTCTTCCACTCTTTTCTGGCTCTCGCTCAGCCCCAGGTCTTCTGCTCTGACATGTGAACTCTATCATAATGGTGGGTGATCTCTTTCTCGATGGCCAGCTTCTCCCCAGGGGTCATATTTTGCAGTATCATTGGATATGACATGTCCTTCATAGTCAATGGTCCATACTGGACATTGAGCCTCCCACACATATACGGTCGTTCAGACATTATTTACTATGGGGATGGGTCGACGCCTTATCACGTGGCTTTATAGAGCTCTACGGGGTCATACGGGAGCCCTGCTTACTTCCCTCTGAGACAAAAGGGAAACCGATATCGGCTGGGTGCTCCGTGATTCTGAGTAGACAAGAGTCCTCGAATTCCCACGTAAAGTCTCCTGTAACATCCGGTTTCAGAGCATAGAGTTCGCAATACTCCACAGGGTATACAGTACACCACATCAATTAAAGCGCTTTTTCCCCCTATGGCCCACCTGAGCTGCCAGCGCTGCCAGGAGTTCTTGTCCGATCTTCAACACATGCTCTGGTCCTGCCCCGTTCTCTCACAGTACTGGCAAGATAGTCACACTACACTTCTGGAGGTAACTGAACTCCCAGACATTACCACTTGTGAAGAGTGCACGCCAGGTATCTTTAAACATGGGAAGTGCATACTGGTTAGGGCGTGTTTTGCGAGCTTTACTCTTGGCCAAGCGCATTATTACCCTTAACTGGTATTCCTCTCAGTCTTCCGGGTTGGCATTGTGGCATGGAACTGTACAGCGGTGGGTTGAAGGTGAGGCGCTGCGCCTCGAGGAGGTTCGACATATTCATAGGTGCCAATTCTTCGTTGGATGCCCCTCTTGAACATTTCCTCAGCCTCACTAAGGATGATACACTACCTCCGTGAGTCAACCACTGTGGCCCCCTTCCACCCACTCTGTGCCTCCCTCTTCCCTGGTGGTGCACCAGGGGTGCACCCTGCCCCTCCCCCAGTGGGCCCATGGTTTCCCCCAACCATATCTCTGTTCGAGTGATCTGGCCCCATCGGCCCCCCTGTACTTCAACATCGTTGTCATCCTATCTCTAACACCACCCTGGCATCCGACTCTCCCTTGTTCTCTGTCTACCTCCTTTCTATCAGATTTGGTGTGAGCTATGCTTTGTGGACATTCTTCACTGCTGCATTGTTCATCATGTTCAGTCAAAATGTTTGTTGCCATCTGTTGTTAAACTCAATAAAAATGCTTAAAAAAATAAGGTAATTCCAATGTTGTTCTACGTGAGAGGTAGGCCTTGAAATAGTGAAAAAACTAATGTAAGAGTTTTTCACTCCCAGGACAAGTAAAACAAAACAGTACATGTCTTACTTTTTAAATACACTGCGCCCTTCCCCCTGGGCTGTCCAGAGCCTACCATAGGGGTTACTTACATGTATAAAAAGGAAAGGTTTAGGCCTGGCAAAAGGTTTATTTTGCCAGGTCGACATGACCGTTAAAAGCTGCACACACAGGTTGCAATGACATGCCTGAGACATGTTTGAAGGTGCTACTTAGGTGGGTGACACAATCAGTCCTGCAGGCCGACTAGTAATACTTAATTTACAGGCCTTGGACATATGTAGTGACACTTTACTAGGGACTTACAAGTACATTTAAAATGCCAATCAGGGAGAAGCCATGTTTTAAGGAGTGAGCACATTCACTGTAACACTTGTTAGCAGTGGTAAAGTGCACAGAGTGAGTCCTAAGGTCAGGAAAAACGAGATCAGCAAAAAATGGAGGAGGAGGCAAACATTTGGGGGAAGACCATCCTAAGCCTGACAGGTCTAATGGGAAGACATTGTGACTTGAACTGTTAATGTTTCAAATTTGTCCCCCTTTCTACATGTTCACCCCAAAATGTTTTGCCCTTTTTGCTGAAACCTATATTTGTTGGCTGTAAAACTGCTGTCCAGTGGTAAATGTGTTTGTGGTCCTCCTTTCAACATCATGAGATTGGTATACTTTTCATTGTCATATTTAATTTACCCGCAAGTCTCGAGTATAGGGTAACCACAGTGTACTCAGGGACTGTACGTTAAATGTCACCAGTAAGCTGCAGCATTCATTGTGCCAACCTCAACTGTGACAGAATAATGCATCTCTCCAAGCCAGTATTAAACTGCCAGTTTGACCTGTCAGAATAAAATTATTCCTTTAGACATGCCTAAAGCTTCCTTTTAAATTTTAATAAGTTCCTCTAGGCAGGCCCTATTGTCCATTGTGTAGGATGCATGGTATTTACAAGTAGGATATGTAGATGTTTACTATTCCACAGGCCCTTACACTGAAAACACATACAAGCTATTTTCACTGTAGCAAAACTAGCTGCTTCCATTGGGGAGCTTTGGATTACATTATACCTTAAATGCTAATTTTGGATTGGTAATAGCTAGAGAAAATGATTCAATTCAATAGTTAATCTAAATCGAGTTTAATGGGAGATTTTTGTCTACCTATTGATGAAAAGCTACTTTAGAAAAGTTACCTTTTGCCTGCCTAAAGTCTCTTGAGGCCTTTCTGTAAGTATTCAACTGTCACCTGGCAGCATGATATCTTCCCTTGGGTGAGATGTAAAATGTTCCCAGGACAGGGTCAATGGGTCTTGAGTTTGGGGAGGTATTGCCCTCCCCTATACAGGGTGGCCTGGGGGCTGTGTCCATACCTTGGTGCTGTTCAAAGGAGCATCAACTGTTACAGCCAGATGTAGCTCACACCTGGGTATTCTTCCCCTTTGTCATTCTAGTCAGCCAGACACCAACCCCAGTTGTCCCCGGAACTGATTTAAATTGACCACCATGGTGAGGCGGTGAGTATCCTCTTTGACATTAGAATGCCAAATCCTGGTTAAATATCCCATTCTGCTTGACAGATCTACAGGGATGTTCTGTTTTCAGTGTCTATTTTTTGTGACTTTCAGTGGTGTTTTGTAAGTGTTTTTGAAAACTCTGGAAATCAGTGCTTAGCAGCGTTTATTCCACGTCCTAACCCCAAAAATAGACGAAAGCTGTGTTTTCCAATCTTTGCTAAACATGTTGTTTTTTGCAGTGATTGTTATACAGCACATATTTAATTTAAAGCAGAAGTAATGCAGGATATGTAGTGTCTTCCCTTTGGCAGTGTATCCAATGGACTTATGTGAAACTGTTTTAAGTACAGAAAGTATGTGTATTGCACTCTCATTCATGCTCATTACCCTCGCTCACATCCCATTACCTCTCACACTCACTCTCTCAGGACTTTGTGTGATTTAAAGAACTGTTAATGGATTAAGAAAGTAAAAGTGCTATATTCAAGCATAATAATAAACAAATTTTCCTGGACACCGTTGGCGGTCATTCACCTACTCCTTACTAAATATTATGACATTGTAGGGGTAGTCAACCCTGCCAACAGCATAGTACCTTGTGAAACCTTTAAAATGTTGAAGTACACCAGATAGAGTTTTAGCCCTGCATTTTAAGGCACCTTAAACCTAATGCTTTATACGTGCTCTCCAGTGTTTGTCTGCACTATTTGCCTGACTACATTAAGGTGGCGCTGCTGTTGTATGAACATTCATAGCTGCCAAGTGTCTGCATGGCAAACATCTCACTTTATGTCAATCCTGACCTTTTAACAGACATCCCACATTGTATTTTGCTTCTTAAAATGTTGCTGTTAACATTGTAACAATGGGATCAAAAAGCCAAGCAGTAAAGTGCAGTTAGTAACAAGCCAGGATTTGCTGAAGGTATCACACAAAACAATGGCACACCTTGCAGCTATGAATTTTTTTCATATATGGAAATACATTTCATGTTTTCACCACTGCTTTATAATCATGGTGACATGATTCTTTACATAGGTACCTGTCACTACACCTTGCACTGAATGTTTAAAACTTGGGGTGTTTGGCAGTTGCCTTGCTATCAATACTAACTTGTTAGAGAAAGGGCCAGATTTATCAAAGGGTTTTACCCATTCTGTGTCTGTGGGTAAAAATTATAGTACATATTGACCAAGATTCTTATATGAATCACAAGGAGAGGGACTGGGGCTTGACAGGGCCAGCATACCTGCCCCTATGTATGAATGGCGAGAACAGGGATATGCAGTTCCTAGAGGAGACAGGGAAAGGAGATGCGGAAGGGGGGCAGGCGGGCAGGTGCAAGGTGGGTTGATGTGCCAGGTGTCAGAAGGAGGAAGGATAGAGAGGGGTATATCTCCTTTTAGGAGCAAGGGCCCTCACACACCCAAGAGGTGTCAAGCTTCATCATCGGACAGCTCTTCGTTGGGCCGGCGCTCCAATTCCCCATGGGCTCCGCGAGTGGGATCTTTGTCGGAGGTCTTTTCTTTTTGCCAATGTACAGTTTGAGGGGTTGAGGGGCAGAGAGAAATAGTAGTAGAGGTGGGAAAGAGTAAGTGCAGGATAAAAATAGCTAAAGGGATCCCACAGGATTCCTTTATTGACTGGGTCACTATGCTATAGTAAATACAAAGGACTGTAAAGTCATGGCTGGAGAGGGGGAATTTCAGCCTCTCGAGTTCCAATTAGTGTATGTGCAGTGAAGTGGGTCAACATGTTTCGTGCCTATTATAGTCCAAGGGAACTTGGCATTTCATCAAGACCAGGGGATCCTCATCTACTCAAGTAGGGACGGTATCAGTGTGTGTTTGTGAAGTGCCGTGCCCTATAGTTTGGACTCGTGATGTAGTCTAACATAAGCAGATATACAATATACCTTCTGGATTCACCTGGAGGGGGAACAAAAATTGACAAGGTTAAGTCACCAGGGCAACTTGTGGTATCGTAGTCATGGTGTACAGTATTGGGTTAGAGAACGTTGCAGAACACTCTAAAAACAGTAATTGATCATTCGGAAGATGAGACATGTTTTTGCTGTCATAAAAACAAGATAATTCATTAAAAACATATATAGAAATAGATCCATAAAGGTACAGGGAATACATGTGTTAGTCATGCATTCAATTTAGTTTGATTGGTATTCATATGGCAGTAACAGTAGGTTGGTGACCTTCAACATGGGCTTTACGGCGAAGGCGGTAGTGGTGTGCCATCGCAGGTGCGCCCTAGTGTATGTGACCCTGTCAACCCGCCAATTAAGTTGCCAGGCACAGGTTTGTAGGCTACTTGGAGACTTACCTAAAGGGAGAGGGCTAATTGCCCCAGTCATGACATCTGAGACGCTCGCATATTAGCGAGAAATGAGCCTGCAAGGAGAAGTGAAATTAGGAGCCCGTAAGGCAAGAACCAAACCAAAAGTGGTTGAGTTGGGTGGAATAGGGAGGTGCCGTAGATTTCTCAAGCAGAGTGCGGCTGATTAACACAAGCACCAATAACCAGAAATGACATTCCTGGTCCCTTAAGTAAGAGTAATTTGGCGGGTGACCCTCAGTGACTGCTATGGACAGGAATGGTTTTGTTTAAAGCAGCACAGTGGCTGTAGCCGGAATGCCAAGTGTCGAGAAGGGGATCCTGGGAGGATCGCTTACCGGGATTTGACTACGAGCTCTAGGACTCGTTAGAGTGCCAAAAACCAGAAGGAAGCAAGGCAGTCTGAGCCCAGTAATGTTGCATACTCACACGTTGGTGCGGCGGTAAACTATAGGGGAACCGGAGAGGGAGTCTTGAGAGTACTTACTGCTACTAGAGCTCTTAGAGGTGCGTGACCTACCCTGCGTCACGGAGAGTGCCGTAATCCCAACTGAACAGGATTCTTAACTCCGGTGGGATGGGAGAGGTTAGGGAAACTAGGGCCCTAACATGGTATGGAGTTAATCAATCCATGGGCTTCATATTGTGTTTCTAGGTATGGGCGCCATCTTGGAGGTGTCAAGCGCAATGTGCCAGACCCAAGCAATTTTTGACATAATGGTGTAACAGAGACTATCCACTATTTCCTGAATGTAAAACCCAGAAAAAGTATTTAGGTCATATAAAGATAGGGTGATAGGTTCTTCAAACGGACTGGTGGTGAGAACTCCATGTCACTAGGTGATACTTTGGAAGGATATACATGGCAGGGCTCGGGGGATTTCAGCTACCCGGCTGCGCACGCTGAACAGAAGGGAGGGAGAAAAAAGGGGGCTGGCATGGAGGCCTCGTGCCCTGGGTATAGGTTGTTTACATGGAGGGCATCTCAATGGTAATAACTAAATAGGTGGGCATAATGTGGGGCTCTCAAACTAGGGCGGGACGTCTAATTGCGAGATGTAATTCATGTGGGAAGCTAAGGTGAGTCAAGTAGTTGTCAGGTCGCCAAATTAGGAGCAGATCTACCTAATCCGTGGTAGAGACTAGGTGGTTGGATGCCCAGACCCAATTCGGCCGGGTAGCAGGGGCACATGTAATGTTTTTGGTACGCCAATGGGGCCAGAATCATAGGGCAGTAGATAGTGTTAACGTGACACCTCCACCCATGGTATGTCATCATTCAGTCCTGTGCAGTGAGTTGCAAGACGGTAGACCCATCTTTGTTCTTTATAGAAAAGGGCTTCCTTAGTTATGTTGGCATGGGCCTCAAGTATCGTCTAGTGTATGTCCTCTGGTGTGTGGCCCATCTCAATGAAATGGGTAAGCATTTTGGCCGTTGTCCTCCCACACCTTACATTACTGTGGTGTTCAGTAATTCTGGTCTTTACTGCCCTTGTCGTCATCCCTACATAACGTTTGTGGCAAGGACATGTGATGACATATATGCAGTTCTTTATGTTGCAGTTCATGTGGGATTTCTAAATCCATACGTCCATAGGGCTCAGTTGATCTGCTTTGAGGATAGTGTTAGGGGACATACGCTGCATGAACCCCAGGGGTGGTGGCTCATCACAGGGATTTTTGCGGCCTTGGACTGGTTGGCCTTGTGTGCACAATAATGTCCTTAATGTTGTCAATTCCTTTATAAGCAAAACGGGGTGTGGCGGGAGACATGGCCCACGAATGTAGTATGGCCCAGTGTTTCTTAATGATTTTCTGTAGGTAGTTTGACTGCAGTGAGAAGGAAGTGACACAGGTAATAACATCAGTAGGTTCTTGCCTACGGGCTTCAAGTAGTGCCTCTCTATTGTTATTCCTAGCTCTCTTATGGGCTCTTTGTACCACGTGTTGGGGATACTGCCTCGCTACTAGGTCCGAGCTCAAGGTTAGGGCTTGTTGTTTATAGTCAATGGCGGTGCTGCAATTGTGGTGCAGTCATAGAAACTTCCCTAAAGGAAGGTTGTCTCATAGGTGTTTGGGATGGTGACTGTCGTACCTGAGTAGGCTATTGCTGTCTGTTGGTTTTTTTGTACGTCGTCGTCTTAAGGTATCCTCCTGTTAGTGAGATCAGTAAGTCTAGAAATGGTAGTTCTGTAGCAGAGACATTCTTACTAAACCTCAGATATGGGTTCAGTGTATTGATCCACTCACAGAAATCCTGGCAGGTGGTCAAGGTGCCCTGCTACAGGATGAGTATGTAATCGATATACCTCTGCCAAACCATGATATTGGTCTGGTAGGGGTTACTGTCAGGAGTCAGGAGAAACAACATGGGCAAACAGGTCCAGTGGGAAGACAGCAACACGCCAGTGAGCACACGGAGCATGACGAAGGGTCCAACAGCAGGGTCAAGCACATCCCGGGACTAGTGGTGAACCTTACAGATATCACCCTGACTGCAGAGGAAATCACTGTCCTGAACAAGAGACTCGGCTTTGTACCGACTGCCTATCTGGATAAATTCCAGATGAGATGCGAACTAAGTGAGTTTTTTCGTAAAATACGAATAAAAACATTCTTCATGGATAAAGAGACACTAAGGGAAGATCACAACCATACATCCTTACGTCTGAAATCCAACTTTTTCCACCAGCATCTATGATGCCCCCAGAGGTGATGGCCTTCGAGGAGGCGTATCAAAGGAGGTCGAGGAGCTACCCATAAGAAGAGGCACGTATGACAATTTGAGCAAAAATGAGAGGGAGGCCCTAAGGAATCTGAGCACAAGAACAGATATAATTATCAAACCAGCGGACAAGGCAGAGCCACGGTGATACAAACCACCACGGCATATAGAACAGCCTGTATGAACCTATTGGTGGATACCAGATACTACAAACCAATCACCAGAGACCCTACCACACGTCTCAAAAAGACCATAAGTACATTGACCACTGCAGCACTGGACCGAGAGTGGATAAACAAAAAAGAACATGAATTTTTGAACTGTGATGACCCGAGAATACCGGTCTTTTACACGATACCCAAAATTCATAAAGGTAAAAATCCACCCCCAGGTAGACCTATCATGTCAGGGATCGGGTCTTTGTTAGAACCATTGTCCAAATACACAGACTGGTTCCTCCGCCCTTTAGTTACACGCATTAGGTCTTATACAAGACACGAAACACCTGCTGAATGTTCTACAAGATCTCACATATAATCCCATGCACAACATCCTAGTGTGTTTAGATGTGGAAGCGCTTTACACCAGTATCCCACAAGATGAAAGTATTCGGGTAATTGAAACACTTCTACATCAAGAAGACTGGACCTGGGATGCCCCGGTAAGCTGGGTAATTACATTGATGCGCCTTGCGCTCAAAGAAAATTTCTTCAGGTTTGAGGACCAATTATATCTCCAGGTCCACGGAACATCGATGGTCAGCACATTTGCGCCCAGTGTAGCCTGTTTGTATGTAGGACAACTAGAGGAAGAACATATCTGGACTCCTAACCCTTACTCCAATAGCATAAAGAAATGGTGGCGCTACATAGATGACATCTTGTTAGTATGGGAGGGAGATGCAGTCACTCTGGGTGGATTCCATGAGTGGTTGAACCAACTTAATCCACACCTCAAGTTTACCATGTCCCATAACCAAGAACAGGTTTCCTTTTTAGATGTCAGAATCAGCGCTAAAAATGGGGGTTGTCAATTCTCTTTACACTAAACCAACTGATAAAAATAGCCTATTACACTTTGATAGTGCCCACCCCGCGCTCTAAGAGAGAACTTACCCGTGGGCCAATTTTGCGAATTCGCAGAAACTGTGCTGACCTCAATGAGTACAAAGCAGAAGCAGAAATTTTGTCAAGGAAACTGGAAGAAAGATCCTATCCAAAAAGATCATAGAAAGAGCGAAGAAACGATCACGTAACACACCAAGGGAGGCTCTGCTGGAATCTCACCAGAAAGAGGAACAAGACACATTAATATGTGTGACGACTTTCAATGCGTCATCCAATGACATAAAAAAAATCATTAATAAAAAGTGGTCAATCCTAATCTCAAATAAATTGAAGTTTGAGAAACCGATGTTTTCTTTCAAAGGAATAGGAGTCTTAGGGACTCCCTTATACACACGGATCTCCAGAAAACCAAAACATCACACCAACTTACACTTTGGAACCAGCCACAGGTTATGGGCTACTATCCGTGCGGTTCATGTGTGGCCTGCCCGTTCACAGAACACACAAAGGAAATAGACCTAGGTATGCACCATGCATGGGAGCAGCGATCACACACTAACTGCAACACTGACAAAGTAATTTACCTGATCAAATGCCCCTGCCAACTCATGTATGTGGGTATGACAGGGAGAAAAGTGAAAGTGCGTATAAGCGAGCATAGGAGCACAATCAGAAGGGCCATCTCGGCAACCAGACTGACAGCTCATTACATAGAGAAGAAACACACAGACACTGATCTATGGTGGACTGTAATTGAAAAAGTGAAGGGGATGGTGACATGACGAAAATTCTACTGGAACGTGAACAAAGATGGGTTTATAGGTTGAAAACCCATATTTCTGGATTAAACGATCCCATACCATGGAATCAACTTAATGGAAAAAGATAATGTAGCAATAATTTGCATGATCTCTACATTTTGAGTGATGCATATTAGAGTGAACCTAAGCACAACAAGTAGAAAACTATATGCACCACCTCCAACTTACTCTGAAAACTGGTCATCAATAAAGACAGGGGAGCCACTGGATACCGCAAATAACACTTGTCGTTAGGGTATCAAGTCTCACCACTGTACATTTATACCGGATTGGCAGCCTGCAATATCAGGGCAAAACATGTGACCAATAAACTAGGCACAGAAAACCTTTGGCAAAAAAAACCCACAAGAGGTACCACTCCCTTGACTACATCACGTTTAGACTCATGAATACCGTAGAAATCCCAGAAGTGGGATTGGGCACAAAAACCACCAATATGTACTACAATTCCTGTGATACCATCTCCAGGCGCGATGAATCATATCAGGCGGTCATGGAAGGGGCGGGATAACGCGTCCAAATTCATAGTCATCCTTCTAATTGAATAATATATATAATATAAAAAATATATATAATATATTTAATGCAAAAGGCAATAGATCCTATGAATACCATGGTGGTAGTCAGCAAATAATTCTATCTTCGTAAAAACCACTAGCGGGAACTACATTACCCAGAATACCATCACTAGCCGCGATGACTCAGACTCCGCGACCCCGGAAATGGGCAGGGTCACGCGTCCTCTATCAGAGCCAGGTTACCCATTTAAAAACCATGACCGCGGAACACTCGTAGCTCCAAGCGGTGGGAACCCCCTCCAAATGGGACAATACGCGGGGCAGGACCCGTGACGGCGTGAGTAAATACGCAGTAACATGCAGCCGGCAGGTATGAGTGAGCTCTTCCCCACTCGGGAGTGCCCCTATCTTTATCTCACTGCCTTTCCGTTATATTTTCTTCCCCTTTTCTTCTTCTTTTTCTCCATTCTGGCTGTGCCATTCGTGAATACTAACTACGGCACTTCAATGCTGATTTACATGGCCGTTAAAACTATCCTGACACAAACAGTGTTTGACTGCAGGGCTACCCCGATGTTAGGTGAGGTCCCACGTGGAGTTAAACCTCTCCCAGAACGGGGTAAGGAGCATGTGGATTCAAGTGAATATAGAGAGAGTGTCTTTACAAAATTACCACAGTAATGAGAGATACAGCGTTTTTATGTTTACATGTTTGAATGAGTGTGAATGACACGGATGTTTCTTTAATGCTGATCACACACTAATGAGGGAAAGGCGAAAGGATGCGGCGATTTGCCGCCACCAAAATGGGCATAACACAAATTTGTAAGTGTGATAGACAATGCCAATATATCACACGCGTTCTCTGCGTTTGTCACCATCATAACTATTCGACACGGGGATAGCAGCACAAACGCATGATTATGTGAACAATTCTGAACATAAATACAACAGTGGTTGTCTGTTGTCTCTTTCTTTTCCTTCCGCAGATGGAGTGATCATACG
This sequence comes from Calotriton arnoldi, assembly GCA_963921515.1. Lineage (NCBI taxonomy): Eukaryota > Metazoa > Chordata > Amphibia > Caudata > Salamandridae > Calotriton > Calotriton arnoldi. The sequence continues at coordinate 389,571 of CAWUFW010009576.1, read as the reverse complement.
AGACACACAAGTCCAAGAAAAAGGAGCAGCTATCTGCCCTTAATATAAGCAGTATAGGGAAATTCTCTTACTATTTCTTGTCCCAGGGGGTTACCATTCCCGCCCTGAAGAAAGTCCAGCACCCTTCATGGGGCAGCAGTGGACTGAAACATGTTGGCAATAGGGTCCTAGGACCATAATATCCCTACAGACCCATATTTTTCTCTGTTTTTATTATCCCTGCCAGATCCAAGAATAAAGGGAAACTGGGATCTGACAGAGGATTTTTAATCTTTATCCCCCTGGCCAAAAACATTTCATTAAGTGCTCCCTGAAAGATGGTTGAGCCCACCCTGACTTCCAGGCGTCAGGGTGTCCCGATGATGAAGCATGACACCACTAGGGTGTGTGAGGGAATATAAAACAAAAGGACGTGCCTCCTTTCCCACTCTATAGTGGTGTTATATTCGCAGCTTCACATAGGGTTCCCACCTAATGATTCATTCAGGGATTGTTCCAGGTGACCTAACCATTTAACAGGGGTTAGGTAATCAGGGGAGTACTTTTGGTGTAAAAAGGGGTTACTGTCCACCAGGATGTGTTTCTTCTCAAAGTCGGCCATATAAAGGCAGGCCAGACTTGGGGCAAATGTACTACCCATTGAGGTACTGTGTGTTTGATGGTACAGCTGGTCCTCAAACTGAAAAAAGTTCTCCTTCAGTGCTAAGGTAAAACAATCCATAATAAAGCTCACCGGGGTTGGGGAGGTCCAATCCTCTGCCATGAGGATGGTTTCTATCACTTCTTGGGTGGCATCCTGGGGTATGTTGGTATACAGGGTCTCTACGTCTAGGGTGACCAGTAGATCGACAGAGGCATTGTTTCCCAGATCCTCAAGGAGGTTCAGGACATCAGTTGTGTCCTTGAGGAAGGAAGGAGTTTTTGTAACCAGGGTCTTCAAAAAGTGATGACAAAACTGCGAGAGTTGTTCGAGTACAGACCCGATCCCAGGCTACTATGGGTCTGCCTGGTGGAGGTCTGGTCTCTTTGTGAATCTTTGGCAGGATGTAGAAATAGGGTATCCTTGGGTGGTCATTGATAAGGAAGGTGGACTACTTCTTACTAATCCAACCCTGTGACTCTGCTGGAAAAAAAATTGAGCTTATGTGGGTGCTCAGTCATCCAGTAGGGTCCTCCCTAATGGGGATGTAGTAGTCAAGGTTGGTCAGTTGGCATTTGCATTCTAAGGTGTAGTCATTGGTGTTGATAATGACTATCGCCCCTCCTTTGTCAGTTGGCTTTATGGTGATCGTGGTGTCGTTCCCAGGGTTCCGTGTAGCGGCAGTCTCTAGTTTGGACATATTGTAGAAGGGAGACTTCCGTGGACATTTCTCCACATGTCTGAGGACTGCCTGTTCAAAAGTCAAGACCTCATGTGGAACCATCCCTGCTGTGGGACTGAAGGTGGAGGGATTATGGAGGCCCGAGTCCGGGTTTTCCATGTTCGGTTTGTCTAGAAAGAAGGCATGCAGGCGGAGTTTCCTGAAGAAGCGGTGCAGCTCCTGTGCGGTCCTGAATTTATCTTCCTTGGGGGTGGGGACAGAGCCCAAGCCTCTATGTAGGACACTCCTTTCCACCTCAGACAGTTATCTAATCAATAGAATGACTATCAGCTTCTCTTGCTGTCCGTCTGGCTTCTCGATTGTCGGGAGGTCTCCGTCTGAGGTTCTTGCCATTGGACGTGTTTCTGTTGGGTTCTTCTTCTTCTTCCTCGTCTTATGCCCCAGCCTCTGCCTAAAAAAGGAGGGGGATAGAAAGGTTGGAGAAAGGTTTGTGGCAGTCCTTGTGGATATATTTGGCAGGGGTGCCAGCTATCGGGTGCCTACAGTCCTTTGTTTTTACTATAGCATAGGAACCCAGTCAATAAAGGAATCCTGTGGGATTCTTATAGCTATTTTTATCCTGCATTTACTCTTTCCCACCTCTACTCATATTACTCTCTACACATATGCCCCTCCACCCCTCAGACTGCACATCGGCAAAAAGAAAAGACCTCTGGGCCCTTTGGCCATTGCCGCACCGGCCCAACAAGGAGCTGCCCGATGATGAAGCATGATACCTCTCGGGGTGTGTGAGGGCCCTTGCTTCTAAAAAGAGCTATTCTCCTCTCTATTCTTCTTCCTTCTGACACCTGGCACATCACACCACCTTGCCCCGCCCCCCCCCTTCCACCTCTCCTTTCCCTGTCTCCTCTAGGAACTGCATTCCCCTGTTCTCGCCAAGATTTTTATAAGCCAGCATTTCACCAATCAGTGAAAGAATTAAACATTGCCAAAAGATCAAATATGATTTGAATATTCCCAGATTCTCATCAGTTTATAAAATATTTAGATCGTACCTAAAACATGCTTCTAAATTCTGCACCTTTCTTTGGATGGCATTTTAGTTTATACTTGTGCAAGTTTTCACCAGCGTTTATATATTTACACTAATGAGGGCTATTTCCCTCTCTGTGGGGTTTTATCAGGTATTATAGGCATACATCTAAAACAGGATATCCTACATATAACATTTGGGGTGCACTTCAAAAGAGGGAAACAATACCAAATCATTTAATGTGTATCCACTGTCTGGTTGCTGAAAGCTCTCCTTTGATTTTGCCAGACATCTGTCTCTGAGTACGTTGGTGGTACAGGACCTGACTAAAACTGGATTTTAGTGTTAGATGTGTGAGGACAGTAGGACTATTATAGTATACTTCCCACACACATCCCCTGCCCTCCAATCCCAAGTTTAGTGTGGCAAGAGACTTCGGCCATCTTGAAAATGCCCAAAGTTGGTAGGGTTAACCATAAGGATCTTTACCCTATTGGTTATGTCAGCCCCAGGGGTCATTCTCACCAACTAGCTCATGTCAGACATAAATGTGTGACCTCCAGGGACCCACTTGAGAACACTCCCAAACCTAAGGAAGATTAGAAGAGGATTGAACCCTCTGTCTGAGACCTAAGGAGAACCTACAAGAGTGGAGCTGCTCTCCCTCCTTTACCCTGGGCAAGGCAGTGGACTCCAAGGGCCATAAGATTGACCTCATTTTAAAGCTACAGGGAGCATTTCCTGCAAATTCCTAGCTGATCAGTGGCAACTGGACCTAGACTGGACTAAGCATGCCACCCTACAAGTCTCTAAGTGCCTCCTAGAGGCCCTGTGCGGCTTTAGAAGTCTATTCCCATGCTGGGTGGATTGGGGCATAAAGGACTACAGTCGGAAGGTAAAATCTTTTACCAGAACAAACCTTGTAAGTCTATCTGACCCATGCTCCATTGTGACCAATGTTAAATTATCCGTAGGTCCTGCTCTACCACGATCATTGATTATCATTGGCATTTTGGGCTTCTTGGCGCTAGATCTAACTTTAAAAATTCATATCTCCAGTTCCCCTTGCTAGATTCTTTTCATTTTAATAACTCACTAACATTCTCGGATCAAGCCAATGCAGTCACATCAGCGGCATATTATACGTTTCGGTTGTTGAAAAAGATTTTGCCATTCATTCCTGCCCGTTTGCAGAAACTTGCTGTTACCTTGTTGGTGATGGCAAAGATTGATTACTAAATGCAAACCGACCTATCCTCTACAACCATCTCTTTCACCAGGAACTGCATGTTTTTTTTGCAAATGAGTAGTAGTACCTAGGTTTCACCGCCTGTCCTGGGGTGGTTGTAGCTTTCTGCTAGGAGCAGCAAATGCCTGGTATATGCTTCCATTAGACATTAAAGCCCTGTTGTCAAATCTGCTGGCCTTTCGGAAGGCTCTGAAAACCTGGCTCTTCTCTGTATAACAATCTTTTCCTCCGGGGTCCATTTTTTGCTTGTAAACTCAGCCAACGTCAAGACGCATTTTAAGCAATTGAGCGCTTTACAAAAATAATTTTATTACATTTTACTCTATTTTCCTATGTTGTTTTGGGATTTTTATTGTTTTTGCGTTTAAATTGCTGTTTTAGTACTGCATAAATACTTTACACATTGCCTCTAAGTTAAGCCTTTCTTTTCTGTGCCATAGCTACTAGGGAGATGAACTCAGGTGTATTTTGTGAGGTTAGTGGTTCACCCTGACAAGGATTTTGGTTATTACTTGAGGTGAGTACTTACGCCCTCAACTAACACCCCAATTTCTTACATTTAACCAGACAGTAGGTGGTGATGAGTGTAAAGGGTGCCAATGCAGGGAGCACACTGTGCAGAGCTGAACAGCATTTGTAGAGTCCAAATGCATTTCTAAGGATATGAGTCACCAATGCATTTTGTTCTGAAAAACCACTCATGCACGCTAATCAAAGTTTGCAGAAAGCCTGAAGGCTTGCAGCCTAAAGCAGCCTAGCCTATGACAGATGAAAACAAGTGCAAGATTAGAAGGGAAGCGATAAGGAAAGCTATTAGTCATTGACCAAGGGAACCTGAGACAAGTAGCTGGCATGTAATAGTATAACACGGGAACATTTACAAACGTTTAGAACCCAAATCCAGCATGTGGCTTATAAAAAGGTGAGGCACAGAACACTGAAATTTAATCTCGTGATATTGACTTGTGTATAAGTGCCATTGATCACAGGCGCTAACCCTCTGCACTGTCCAAGAAATGGTTTGGAGTGGGATTCAGGGTCTACAAGGAGTGAACAGGGAAAAGGACATATGCCCTTCTCTCTTCTACAGTCTCTTTTATGTTATTTTATACCTCTACATGTTACATTTGTGCTACCTCTACATACTACTGCCACTATTACTTCATATGTTCATGTAAAATTAAATATTGCATTGTACAATTACATTGATTTGTTTGTATAAAATAACTACTTTGGTTATTGTTAGCAATGAGTCGGTTAGAATCATATTTTCTTTATCAACATTAACCTTTTGCAATTGAAACGATAATCTGTGATATGCAGAATTATGTTTTCCTGGAATAGGCAAACCAAAGCATCAACTACCTTTTGTTTCTTGGAGCATCCATATTATTCTTCATATGTTTATTTCTAAATTGACACCACATGCAGCAAAATGTGCCCTGCTGCTTAGTAATGATGCACTCTTCTTCAAAGCCGGAGGAAGTTCTCTATTTAAATAGTATACATTCCAAGGCCTCTTCCTTTTTTGTTTACTGTGGGCCTATTCAATCATCTGACTTTTCATTGTTTATGTAACTACATTTGTTCTAGCACTTCAAATGACATTACGTCAGAATGGAAGCATATTATTATTCATTTAGAGGGATAGTGTTAGGAGGGTAGTACTTTACAATTTTTTTTAATGCTGTGTAATGATCCAATACTGTGTTAAAACATTTGCTCACCTTTTGCAGACTGGGCGATTTTCATTGCTTTCCATTGTAAAATTTACTATAAAAAGTCCTGACTTTGGGGAAGCCAGACATTTTTCTGAGCGTCTAGGGATGCTGTCTAATTTTCTGTTGATTTTTGTACACTCTGGAGGACAATGTTGATAGAGCGCCATGTTCTCGTGAAATTTGTAGGGGTGCGTCATAATCACCGTTATTCTGCACCCGCATTTATCCAGTTGGGTATTAATGAATAGCCAGTAAAGTGTAGTTCTAAACCACATTGTTAGAGTGAATAAGAGAGTAGTTGTGTTATTAGAATTACGTAAATGTAATGCTCAATTGAAATGCGTTTAAAATGATGCGTAGACGATTTAGTTTTGTGCAGTTGAGATGCAGTAGTTAACGTGTATGATATTAAGTTGCACGTGTAGTTCACTGTTTCGCATATGAAATGTATGAGCCTATGCTTAAAGAAGTAATTAAGAATTGTGTGTTTAAAATGTGTAAAGGCCTGACTGCATATATGTCAAGGAAAGGCCTGTTTGTTCTTATGTTAGCTTATTTTGTAGGCAGAGAAGATGTTCTCTTGGAAAGGCTCTCTGGGCACAGTTGGTAGATTCGTACAGAGGGAAAGTCTGTTGAAATGTATCTTCTGTTGCAGGTGCAAGGACACATGCCTCGTTAGCAAAAGACTAGCTCTTTGTTTTAGGAGTTAGGGTGGTGGGAGGCATTGAGATGGGAGTATACTGGAATGTAAGGACGATACTTTCAGCGGAGAAGGTGCCTGGGACTCAAGGTCATTGTAACCGTCCTGGATGAAGTAAGAGTTTCGATGGAAAAGTACGAGAAGGAAGACCTGGCCGAAGAGGCGTGACAAGGGCGTGTTCAATTGTATGTGGATTTTGTATTAGGGACAGTGCCCAGAGGGGGGAGAGGAGAGAGGAGGTAGAGGAGACCAGAGAGAAGGGCAAAGGGAGAGAGAGATCTATTAGGAAGGAGCATCTTAGAACGAGCTCGAACGGCTAAGTGAGTGTACTTCTTAGGAAGTCTTCACAGCTGACACCTTTCCTTTTACTCTTGCCTGGGGCAATTCGTTAAGTAGGTATGTCACCTTAGTGGTAGAGTAGGGACAGTTTAATGTTTTACGCTTATTTAGGTAAATGAAGAATAATATAGAGATTGGAGCAGTTATTGTTTGTTTAATACTTCTGGAGCTAACGATTCTTCTTATTCTGAGTCGGATGAGACTCCTGCGTAGGATGATGTTTGTATTAGTGCCCATTTATTTCTTTAACCTCGTGTTGAGGTGCTTGCATGTGCAGTTATTCTTGGCTGTAATAAACCCACAAAATTGAATTCAGAGTCAGTGGTCTTTTAAGGTAAACTGAATTCTAAACGGTTGCATAACTGGATTGGATTTTCTTCCCTTCACACTATTCAGCAGGTAAAAAGATTCTGGCGACTAGAGGATTCTTAGTGATGGTAAGATAAGATAAGAATCCCGCTTTATCAGTTGGTAGCAGAGTAGGATGGTTTCCTCTGATAGTAAGGGGAGATCTAGATTAGGATAAGAGATTATTTGCCCCATAGAGCCTGAGTGATGGTGATCCAGTGGATCGTAAGAGGAGGACGACGGTGGTCGCTGAAAACTGACGGAGAGTGACGGTGCGGCGGAAGTAGCAGTTCGTGGTAGAGTGAGTATGAACAGGGTGATGCTCGTCAGATTGCGGTGTTTAATTGTTGTGTGATGTCTTGCGGAGTGGGAATGAGAGTCGTGTGATTGAGGATCGGACCATGAGTGCGCGCGGGGCTGAGAGATTTGATTCGATATCCCGGGATAATAGACTGTGGTGTAGAAGACATCCAGAGCTGAGATTGTTGACCAGAGGTTGTGGGAGTCATGAGACGTCATTGATTAACTCACTGAAGATAGGGAGCGTATGCGTGAGTGTGTGAATAACCGACGCTGGTTGTAGGTTATAGAGTGTAGAACATTGTGTGTTTGGATCCTATTGATTGTGTCAGAGGCGATTGTCCGGTCGTTCGCGGACAGACAGTTGCCAGATTTGAGGTCAACAGTTTCGAGAGGCTGTTCGGTCGTTGGTGGACCGACAGTCAGAGAGGTGATTGTCCGGTCGTTTGAGGACAGACAATTACTTCAGAGTGTGATTGGGACACGTGTGAGCGAGGGAGGTGAATTGTGAAGGAGGGGAACTGCTGCAAGCAGAGGAAGAGAGACATCAGACAGTGCTGCGCTGCGATAGGCCGGTTGGTGTGAGTCGTGCTGGCATTGGTGGATTGAAATCAGGAAGTAAAAACGACATTTTGTGCGCGAACGGAAATCTGCTTCATCATGAAATGTTTTAAAGTTTTACGAGAACTCTGTAGAGGTGATAGACATGTGGTTACTCGGGGAGGAGAGGAAGCTCCTCCCGAGGATACGCCAGCACATTACATGGCTAAGAATGTAGGATTACATACTATAATTTGGCTTGAGAATTGGCATAAAATGACAGAAGGAGAGGGAGAATTGACGTTCCCACGCTATGGTACTTTCAGGTTGGAAGTGTTGTATCAGTTGAAATCTGTGATGTCTTCCTTGCGACCACTACCTAGACCCACACAGTTTGAGGCGCTACATGCATGGATTAGAGCAGCGTATGACAGGAAGAGAGACAGAAGTCAGGAAAGGGTGAAGAAGTCGATCAGGGCATTTCAAGATGCGAGATGGGATGCACTGGAGAAAAGGTGGAGAGTGGAAACAATTGAGGGGGATAGATTATATCCGTTGATAGAGAAAACGGGAGATACGCAGGGAAGGAGTGCAGAGGAAGATGACAGTGATACGGATGACAGACTGCTGTCAGAGAGACCACCTCCATTAAATCCAGAATATAGCGAAGGAAATTCGATTGTGGCAGGAAGGATGGGCGAGTCACAGAATCAGACAAATGTGAGAGTAGTGGAAAAATCTCCACAGGAACGGAGGGAGTGGGAACACAGGCTTCCATGGGGAATATGCGGTTGCCGGACTCCCTGACGGTACCTGTTACCATTGGTCCTATAGTATCGGTGTATGACCCAGACCGAGTAAGTGAAGGAAGTCTAATGCAGATGACAGGGAGAGAGGGGATCAGCGTTGGAGGGAATGACGTAGAGGAACAAGTGGTTCATTCTCTGAAGCCCATAGAAGCGAGCACGCCACTACCAGCCACCACAGACTCCTCTAGTGGACAGGTGGATGTGAGACCGGTAAGACCAGGGTCTTTGGTCGAGTCCAGATCAGCTTTGAGAATGTGGGTACCACCTGTAAGGAATCAGAGCGATAGAATGCCAGGAGATGTGGAGCAAGACAACTTAGGAAACACATCAGGTTCCAGGAATATGACAGAAGAGAGCAAGCCACAAGAACAAAGCAGTGATTATGACGAGCGGAATGGTGCGGCTTGTCGAGAAATGTTGAGGAGTGCCGTGAAGGCAAGGTTGCTTGATGTAGTGAGACTAAAGGCAGAGGTAAACGAAATGATTAGTGGGAACCTGCCTTTGGAGAGAATAGAGATCTATGAGCCAGACGAGCTGCTTTTTGTAGCAAAGGATGTGACTCGTAAAGCGAGGGCCGCACATGAGAAATTGACAGAATTGGCCAAGAAATATGAGGTGGATACGAATAAAACGAAATCGTTGCAAGGATCCCATAGGTTGCATTATAGTGATCAAGAGTTGGAGGAGAAAAGGGTCACAGGATTAAGGACGCATACTAAAGACCTGATTGTAGGGATGCGCATATGGGTAATGTTAAACAAATGGGAGGAAAGGTGGTCGAAGAAGAAGATTGCCAAAAAGACTGTAGGAGAAACGCTGCCTCCGGGGGGGAGGGATGACGGGCGTAGGGAACTATCCTTTATGAGAAGTACAGAACGGAGGGTACGTGCTTGTGCCATGGAGTAGAGGTGACTTGGCTGCATTTACAAATGATTTTCCTCGGCTGAGGGAAAAACCCGTAGAGTGGTATAAACAGGTCGAGCGTTTTGTTAAAATTTCGAAGGTATTGTGGATTGATTTGAACACCTTGTTTGATATAGTAGTACCAGGAGACTTGTGGTCAGCTTGTAAAATTACAATTGAGTGGCCGACCTTCGAACCTGAAAGGGATGCTGTTACAAATGGTCCGTCACCTATAGTCATGAAAAAGTTTGAACAAGTGATTACATGGTTGAAGTTGAAGATCTCGCCTCAAGACATTGATTGGGTTAAGATAGATCGAACTGTGCAGGAACCAAAGGAGACAGTGCATGAGTATTATGAAAGACTCTTGCAAGCTTTTAAACAGTATAGTGGACTAGATACCTTAGACCCCAAGGATATGGGACAGTTTGTCTCAAAGTTTGTCTTAGGATTGAGATCAGAGAATAGCCTCATGATACAGCAACATTTTATCTGTTGGCAGAACAAGCCGGTAGACGAAATCTTACGGTATGCGAGGTACTGTAGTGATGAAGTGGACTCGAAAAACCGGAAGCAGAAGGACAAGTTGATGCTTGTTCAGATGCAACCAGCCCAGGTCCAATCTAACGGAGGGACGCTGGGCAGAAGACAGGGAAACTACCAAGGGAACCAAAATGGGCAAGGTCAGGGAAAAGGGAAACCTATAGATCCCAAGACGGGGATGGATGTGGCGACATTGAAGAAGACCACTGCGTGTCATCTTTGTCATCAGATTGGACATTGGAAGCGCGAGTGTCGCTTGAACCCAGCCAATCAGGTGCAGCAGGAGGTAGAAGTGGTTCAGGCACCCGTGCCGGAGGTAGTCAATACTGTGACGAGGCCCAGACCGATAAAAGGGGGGACGTTTAACCCACAGGTGTAGGTTCCCCAGCCACCAAGAATTTTGCAGGGAATACGGACTTACCAGCAGATGCCCCTTTTCGAAGGGTATGATGAGTACAGCCCAGACCCGTTAGCCTGACGGTGCCTGAGAGGGGAAGAAGACTGCACACTTGGAGCAGTCTTGGAGGTAGACCAGAGAGGACCTTTTGTGGAGGCAGACATTGATGGTCATCCTACCACTCTTTTGGTTGACACTGGTGCTACCCGGTCTACTGTAAGATCAGCAGTGGTCCCCAACCTACCCCTCTCGGGACAATCGATCCAAGTTGTTGGAGTGGCGAACAAGAGGATAACTAGCCCATTGACCGAACCGATTCCAGTGAGGATAGGCTCTTTCCGAGCTAGACACCAGTTTGTGGTGTGCGATACGAGTCCAGTTTGTCTGTTAGGAAGAGATCTATTGTGTAAATTGAACTGCACTATCTATTGCACACCTAGGGGAGTGGAGGTTCAGACGAAGGATGACGATGCCACCTTCAAAGTTGCAAATCAGCACTTGTGTATAGAAATGTATCCTGTGGTGACAGTGGAGGAACTTCCACTAGATTTGAGAGATTCTGTGTCACAAGAGGTGTGGGACTTCATGGGAGAAGAGATCAGACTGATCAAAGGGGTTGAACCTGTACAGATCCAGGTTAAACAGAATGCCGAATTCCCTAGGACGCCCCAGTACAATCTGTCACCCGAGACGATTGCAGGGATTAGACCTGTAATCGAGTCTATGATCAAGCAAGGCATTCTGAAGGAGATAAGAGGTAGCCCATGTAATTCACCTATCATGGGACTACAGAAACCGAGCGGGAAGTTCAGGATCGTGCAAGACCTGTGAAAGGTCAACACGATAGTTGTCCCATGTTGTCCAGTGGTACCGAATCCATCAGTGATACTGTTTCAGATCCCATGCGAAGCCGAGTGGTTTACTGTCATTGATTTGTGTCAAGCATTCTTCTCGATACCGCTCCACGAGGAAAGCCAATTTCTTTTTGCTTTCCAGCTGGAAAATCGTGTGTTAACGTGGTGTCGTATCCCTCAAGGGTATACAGAGAGTCCATCGATCTTTAATCAGATCTTGAAGAAGAATCTTGAGAGTCTCGTATTGCCACAGAACTCATTTCTTGTGCAGTACATAGATGATCTACTTGTGGCATCAGAAACAGAAGATGCTTGCAGGATAGACACGATAGCCCTACTGAATCATTTGGCAGAGAATGGACACAAGGTGTCCCCGAATAAATTGCAGTACTGTTTGAACGAAGTACAGTACTTGGGTCACAGATTAGAAAAAGGCAAAAGGAAGGTGTCACCTGATCGAATTGAGGCAATAATGAACATGGCAGTGCCCACCACTCAGAGGGAAGTCAGGATGTTTTTGGGAATGGTCGGCTACTGTCGTCAGTGGATTCCCAATTTTTCCTTGAGAGCAAAGCCTTTGCAGAGGCTCACGCACAAGGATGTGAGCGATCCGGTACCATGGGACGAGGAGCGCTTGGTGTCATTCCTAAGACTGAGAGAAGGTTTGTGCAGTGCACTAGCTTTGGGAATGCCCGATTACAACAAGGCTTTCTCACTGTTCTGTTGCGAGAGAGAGGGTTGTGCATTAGCAGTCTTAGCTCAGAATCATGGAGGTGTCCGTAGACCAGTTGCCTATTTTTCAGCTACTCTAGATCCAGTAGCTTCTGCGTTGCCCGGATGTCTAAGATCCGTTGCTGCAACAGGTGTCACATTGAAAGATGTGAAAGCATTGTAATGGGTCATCCTCTGACAGTTTATGTGCCACACTCTGTTGAATTGTTAAGGACAAGGACAAAGACTCAGCACCTAACGAATAACAGGTTAACGAGGTATGAGCAAGTCATACTTGCCGCAGAGAATGTGACTCTGAAGAGGTGCTCTGTCTTAAATCCTGCGACATTAATGCCCATACCGAATACAGATGATGAAGATTGTGCGGACCGTGATTGTCTTGATGTGACTGAACTATGCACCAAACCGAGACCTGACATTGTCGATGAACCATTGACTGACCCAGATGAAATTTTCTTTGTCGATGGTTCGTGCCTAAGAGACAGTGTTGGTCAACTGAGAGCAGCGTTTGCTGTATGTACCATTTCAGGAGTGGTTGAGGCTGCTTGCCTAGAAGGAGTACACTCCGCGCAGGTAGCTGAGATCATTGCCTTGACTCGTGCCTGTTTGGCCGCTGATCAAATCCGAATCACGATCTACACGGACAGCCAGTATGGGTTCGGTGTGGTTCATGACATCGGACAGTTATGATCACAGAGGGGATTCTTGACATCATCTGGTTCACCCATTAGGAATGGAGAACATGTAAGACAGCTGCTAGATGCATTGCAATGTCCGAAGGAAATCGCAGTTGTCAAGTGCACTGCGCATGGAAAGGGGATGATTTTGTCTCTTTGGGAAATAACTATGCGGATGAAGTTGCCCGTTTCTGTGCAGAACAAGGATGCATATTTACAGAGGGTTACACAGGAGAGAGCCCAGAAAGAACCAAGCTCAACATGATGTTGGCCATGGCAGACACTTGGGAGGAACTCAAGCGACTGCAGGATGAAGTTTCAGACCAAGAACGGGATGGATGGGTCAGAGCAGGATGTGAAAGAGGGGATGTGGATGTTTGGGTTTCCAGTGATGGGAGAGCGGTATTGCCAGAGAATCTGCTGAGCCCAATGGCGAGACTAATACATGGGCTGATACATCTTGGTAGAGATGCAATGATGCGTGTGTTTAGACAGACGTGGTATAACCCACGATTTCATGCGATTGCTGAAGCAGTTTGTCAGAGGTGTGTTACGTGTCAACAGATGAATGCTGGAAAGAAAGCCGTGGTCACATTGAGTCACATTGGAAGGTCAGGAGGCCCTTCAGTAGGATGCAGCTAGACTTTGTAGAGATGCCCAAGTGCAATGGGTTGAGGTACATTTTGGTGGTAGTGTGTGTATTCTCACGGTGGGTGGAGGCTTACCCAACAGGCAGGTGTGACACCCTCACAGTGGCTAAGTTATTGTTGAGGGAACTCATCCCGAGGTTTGGTTTTCCAACCTCTTTGGAATCGGATAGAGGAACACACTTCCACAGTGAAATCATGAAGCTGCTTTGTGCGGCATTGAATGTTGATCAAAGATTACATTGCAGTTATCGACCAGAGGCTTCTGGGATAGTGGAACAGGTCAATGGAACTTTGAAGGCAAGAATGGCAAAAATGTGTTCGTCAACGTCTCTGAAGTGGCCTGACGCCCTGCCGCTTGTGCTTATGAGTATTCGCAGTGTCCCCGACAGGAGAACTGGGTTGTCTCCCCATGAGATCTTGATGGGGAGGGCAATGTGGTTGCCAGCAGTACCAGCTACAGCTTTGATAAACATCACTGATGTCTTGATTCTCGATTACTGTAAAGGACTATCTGTTGTGGTCCGTTCTGTGTCCCAGCAGGTACAAGCTGCAGCTGTTCCGGCCTCGAGTGATCTGTGCCACGACCTGTGTCCAGGCGACTGGGTGCTTGTTCAAAAGCACGTGAGGAAGAGCTGTCTGGACGTTCGGTGGCGAGGCCCGTACCAGGTAATACTGGTAACGAACACAGCAGTGAATTGCGGAGGATTGCCGAACTGGGTGCATGCTTCCCATACCCGCAGAGTTTCAGCACCCTCGGAAGAAACAGCTCCTCTCGTGAATGAAAATCCAGCTGATGTGGCAGGGCCACATGAGAGGACAAGTCAAGCTGTGAGGGCCGCTGATACAGCTGGTTGTGCACCAGAGCAAGCTGAAGAGGGTTCCGACAACCAGAACATCGACTCTGACTCGGATGATGGAGGTGTTGCTGTGGGTGGAGTAGAGTCAAATTCAGCAGAAGAAGGAAGTGGTGCACAGGGTATAGAGGGGGAAAGCGGAAGAACGACCAGAACCGAGGAGGCTTGGCCTGAGAGAAAGAGGCGATTGAACCTGAGGTTGGTACCCGAAAGAGATCTTGCTCCAGTGTCTGAAACGTCTGAATCGGAAGTGAGTGACGGAGAGCAGGCTCAAGAGGGTCGAAGAAGGTCGAAAAGAACGAGAGTACCTTGCCAGAGATACGCTACCCCGGAGTGGACTTACGTAGTGACTGATGCCGGGGGTAGTGAGTTCGGGGAGGCTGAGGTCCGTGCAGGTGGTCAGCAAGAGCCCGAACGTGGTGTTGAAAGTGGTGCTGTTAGTGCCAGTGCTCGAAGTCGAAGGAGTACTGACCCTCACGGTTCCGAATCCCCCGCTTCTGAGTAAGGTCTGAGAATTGGTTCTGCATCGACTCGAATTTCCGTCATTTGGGTTTGAGCCGCCTTCACATGAAATGATAATTCTTCGTCTTGAACTTTTGAATCATGTTCTAGAAGAGCTTGCAGCTGACCTTATTGTGGATTGAGTATAAACTGTTGTAAATAAAAGCCTAAAGAAGAAGATAACCTAGGTCCGAGTGGAAGAAGAATAAACTTAGGGACTTTCCGCAGAAGAGGAACGAGAGCTTAGGGAAGTCTTTTTCTGGACTATGTAAATAAGAAAACTGTAGTTGAAAAGGGGATTTCCAGAGGTTTCGGAGGGTTGCTGGAACTGGTTAAGCAAGTCACGTGCGGAGAAGACAGAGACTTTTGAGTGCTCGTTGCTGAAACCAAGAACTTTGAGAACTTTCCAACATCATGGAGGCTGGAGATCCACACCGTAGATCCAAATTGATTGTAGGCACATTTATAGGGGGTGTGATAGTTTCTATAATCATAGTAGTTGTAGTTTCATATGTGGTTCCACACGAGCTAGCAGTGAAGGGGGTGCCAGGGACTCCAACACCCACTACACCTAGCAAAAGGAGGGAAACATAGGAGCTGACAGAGCTTTGCTAATAGAAGAGAGTCGTAGATTTCATGTAGATTTGTCTAGAAGTGATTTTAAGCTTAACGCGTATGCCAAGCTGCTATATGAGTATGTAGATGCAATGGATGCGAAAGATTGTTATGTGTGTATGCAGTTGCCAGCTTCAGTGGATGAGGGTATTAGATATCACCATCTTCCACTGACTTATGGAATTTCGTGTAGTTTGTTATTGAGTGTGTTTTATGGGAGAGGTCACTATGAGTACTTCTTTTCCAACTATGACGCCGTGCTTTCAGAGGTTCCTGCCCATGAACATTTGAACAAGTATGATTATTACAAGGCGGAAGATAGACTTGGAAAGTACTTCATACCGACTTCGACTTTAGATACAGCTTATGCCCATAGACACAATTTAACATGTGCATTAACAGAAGTAGAGAAAAAGTTTGTAGATCAGGTAGAAGATAGATATAGAATGCTAACACAAACACGTCACACTGGAGATAGTCCTGTAGATCGGACAGACGAGGAGAGATTGCACCGAACAAAAGGAAGTTATGGTCCTATAGCATTGGATATGGGCCAAAGGGGAAGGTTGTGTGTGAGACGTGTGCAGACTTATTATTATAAGGTCTCTGTGGGACAGAGCGAGTGTGATCATGTTTTCACCATGGAAGATTCAGCAAAGAATTTTCTGCAAGGTCCTGTACAAGTGATACATACGGTGTATTTTGTGTGTGGAAGGAATGCTTATGTGAGGTTGCCAGCGAACTGGTATGGTACATGTTACTTGGGAATAATATTTTCAAAGATCTACCATGCAGAGGATTTGGAGCTTCTGGAAGGTGGAAAGCATTCGAGAGTGAAGAGAGGTACGAGTGCAGGAGCTGTAGTAGGAGATATCTTTGGAGCAATGATTACCAAGTTTGGGAGTGATCTTGAATGACGTGAAGATCCGGAGATTGGCGACTGTGGTTGATGAGTTATCAATGAATACAGCAAAGTCGTTGATACTTGTGGATGGAGAGATGTTGTCGATAAGGACAATGGTTTTGCAGAATTGTCTTGCTTTGGATGTCCTATTGGCAAAAGAGGGCGGAGTCTGTAAAATGTTGAAGGTTCAAGAGTGCTGCACTTATATACCAGACCACAGCAAGGATCTGGAGAAATATATAAGTAACATCACTACGATCCATACGAAGATAGCGGATTTGACTGAAGAGGGAGTTTGGGAGAAAGGATTTGGTCAAGTGGGAAGCTGGTTTGCGAATTTGGGAAAGGGATTTCTTGTCTATGTTCTGAGACCTCTCATCACTGTGTTGGTTTGTGTGGTTTGTCTGTGGGGTCTGATCAGAGCATACAAGTGGTATCGAGCAGGCAGAGCTGAGAGAGCTTTGAGAGAAAATGAGACGAGAATGGCTAGACTGCAGGACAGTCACTATCGAAATATTAAGAGTCTGGAGAGATTCCGATAGGGGAGAATGGCAACAAGTTCTGTTTAGGCCGGTTCTTTATCCAAGGGAGTTGTAAAGATGTGACGACAGGAGTCATCAAAGGGGGGAACTGATAGAGCGCCATGTTCTTGTGAAATTTGTAGGGGTGCGTCATAATCACCGTTAGTCTGCACCCGCATATATCCAGTTGGGTATTAATGAATAGCCAGTAAAGTGTAGTTCTAAACCACATTCTTAGAGTGAATAAGAGAGTAGTTGTGTTATTAGAATTACGTAAATGTAATGCTCAATTGAAATGCGTTTAAAATGATGCATAGACGATTTAGTTTTGTGCAGTTGAGATGCAGTAGTTAACGTGTATGATATTAAGTTGCACGTGTAGTTCACTGTTTCGCATATGAAATGTATGAGCCTATGCTTAAAGAAGTAATTAAGAATTGTGTGTTTAAAATGTGTAAAGGACTGACTGCATATATGTCAAGGAAAGGCCTGTTTGTTCTTATGTTAGCTTATTTTGTAGGCAGAGAAGGTGTTCTCTTGGAAAGGCTCTCTGGGCACAGTTGGTAGATTCGTACAGAGGGAAAGTCTGTTGAAATGTATCTTCTGTTGCAGGTGCAAGGACACATGCCTCGTTAGCAAAAGACTGGCTCTTTGTTTTAGGAGTTAGGGTGGTGGGAGGCATTGAGATGGGAGTATACTGGAATGTAAGGACGATACTTTCAGCGGAGAAGGTGCCTGGGACTCAAGGTCGTTGTAACCGTCCTGGAAGAAGTAAGAGTTTCAATGGAAAAGTACGAGAAGGAAGACCTGGCCGAAGAGGCGTGACAAGGGCGTATTCAATTGTATGTGGATTTTGTATTAGGGACAGTGCCCCGAGGGGGGGAGAGGAGAGAGGAGGTAGAGGAGACCAGAGAGAAGGGCAAAGGGAGAGAGAGATCTATTAGGAAGGAGCATCTTAGAACGAGCTCGAACTGCTAAGTGAGTGTACTTCTTAGGAAGTCTTCACAGCTGACACCTTTCCTTTTACT
Source organism: Calotriton arnoldi (assembly GCA_963921515.1). Lineage (NCBI taxonomy): Eukaryota > Metazoa > Chordata > Amphibia > Caudata > Salamandridae > Calotriton > Calotriton arnoldi. The sequence goes on along the minus strand of CAWUFW010009576.1, from coordinate 372,031 downwards.
CTTGCCTGGGGCAATTCGTTAAGTAGGTATGTCACCTTAGTGGTAGAGTAGGGACAGTTTAATGTTTTACGCTTATTTAGGTAAATGAAGAATAATATAGAGATTGGAGCAGTTATTGTTTGTTTAATACTTCTGGAGCTAACGATTCTTCTTATTCTGAGTCGGATGAGACTCCTGCGTAGGATGATGTTTGTATTAGTGCCCATTTATTTCTTTAACCTCGTGTTGAGGTGCTTGCATGTGCAGTTATTCTTGGCTGTAATAAACCCACAAAATTGAATTCGGAGTCAGTGGTCTTTTAAGGTAAACTGAATTCTAAACGGTTGCATAACTGGATTGAATTTTCTTCCCTTCACACTATTCAGCAGGTAAAAAGATTCTGGCGACTAGAGGATTCTTAGTGATGGTAAGATAAGATAAGAATCCCGCTTTATCAATGTCATCCCTGGTCCTGTATAGTAGGCCCTTTGTGTTTATCATGTAGATTTTCCAAGACATAAGACCAGCAAGTCCAATTCTTGTGGTGACTGGTATGTTGTGTAATGTTGTGTGTTGTTGCATGCTGCTGTGAAATCATGTAGGATAGTTTTATGTGGTATGATGCAGTGTGATGTGTTGTATTTTGTAGAGGTGTAGGAGTTATTCCTGGTCATTTCCTTTTAAAACAATTTTTATTGAACCACAACTATATCATAATATTTAAACATTTACATGGCGGGATTTAAATCGTATCTCAAAACTCATTTAACAATTCCCCTCTCCATCTTTTTTCCCTTCAACTATTTCTCCCACCCACACATCCTGGTAGGTCACAAAATGATTGTTAGAAACCCTTCCCCTCCTTCCCCACCCTGCCATCCTAGACTAATTGTGCTCTAGCAATAACTGAGGTCTAAAGTTCTTAATCATTGCAGCCTTGTTGCAACAATTTCAATTGTTAAGAGGTGATCAATCAAAGGCTGCCAAATTGATAAAAATGTGTTGCATTGATTATTCAGGTTACAAATTATCTTCTCCATGGTGAGTACCTTGCACAGTTTAGTGTACCATCTGAGCAATGAAGAGAGTTATGCTTCTTTCCACTGGGAAGCTATCAGTTGTGAATCAGCAATCAGAAGTACGCTAAGCATTCTCTGTGCCCTAGTCTTGTGTTTTGATGTCCTAACACTTAGGCTTGCGGAACTATATCTAGTGTATTGAACAGGGAAACCTACTACCTGTTTATAGTTTGCTGAGTACCTCCTACCAGAAGTCACTCATTTCCGTGCATGATCGCCAATCATGCAACGTTGATCCTTCAGGACCTCCACACTCCAGCACTCACCTTTAGTGTTGGATATATCTCTTCCATGCACTTATGTGTGAGATACCAGTTATGCATTAGTTTATAGTTATGTTCTCTATGTGTAATGATTTAGTGGTTGATTAAATAGCACCATATAGCTTATCCCACCCTTTACAGTCTATGTATCTCTGTACTATCCTATACCATCTCATCTGGAATCTCCACTTTGTACTCTTTTCCACCCACCTTCAACAGTTTGTACATGTTTGATATTACCCCATGAGAACCTGGGTATTTAAAAAAAAAATAATCAAAAGTTCTCTTGTTCCCCGTGTTTTATATTGGAATGAACGGCCCATAGCCATACTAGAGCATGTGTTAATCTCTCTTTTTCTGTGAGCACAAACTCGGTTTTGCATTGCTGGAAAGATGTAATTTTCCTTTGTGAAAAAGATCGCTCTATTTGCAACATTCCCCCTCTCTCTGACTCTGAAATGTCTGACTTTGTAGAGCTGGGATGAATTCGGGGTTGTGGTGAATTGGTGTGAAGGGAGACAGATATGTGGCAAGCCTTAGTCTTCTACTTTGCTTAGGTTTGCATTAGTGTGTCTATGATGCTGCTTACATATGTATTATTGGGTATTGACTGTTTGGACAGCCACAACACATCCCAGAGTGATCTTCCCATCACTGCCATATCCATATTCACCTATTTCTTGCCTGTCTCTTGGGAGACCCATCCTTGGAGAAGTTGTAGATGTGTTGCCTGGTAATCACCTGAGGTCCAGGAATATCAGAACTCTTGTGATCACAGTGCTGACATATGTTCTCTGGAGATTCTAGCCATTTTACCCCACGTCCACGGGAAGGCTTCTATTGTTTCTGTAGGGAATGTATTTACTGCTTTAGGATTGTGATCGACATTGCTTGGAATATGTATAGGAAACATTGCAAGGCATTTATCTTTAGTGTAGCTATTTCTACTAACCAAGAAAGAGAGAGCATATGCCATCTGTTCATGTCTGCCAGCATCTTCTTTTTCAAGCATTGTCAGTTGGTCCTTACCATTTTATCTAGTTGTTTTGGTGATATTTGGTCCCAGGTAGAGTATGTGCTTCTCTGCCACATCTGAAGGGGAATTCACTTTCCAGTTCTCTGACTTCCTTGGGAGGAAGGGTACTGTTTAATGTTTCCAATGTATCCATATTTATTTTGAACTTCACTATTTATTCAAAGGTTTCAAATTGTTGGGTGAGTGCCAATAGAGCTCTTTTGGGCTCGGTAAGGGTTAGTAGCAAATCATCGGCGAGTAAGAATATTTTATGCTGTTCTTCCCTGAAAGGTACAACTTGAATATAAAAGTGGTGATAGGGCAGATTTGGCACATTCCTCTTTGTAGCCTTATCACCTCAGATTTTTTTCAATTCAACAGAACTCTTACCACTGGCTCCCTAGAAGAGGCAAGCACCTAACTTCAGAATCTTGTCCCAAATCCTAGTCTATTCAGGGTCATTTTCTAGAAAGCTCCAGCTGACATGATCAAATGTCTTCTCGGCACCTAGTCTGACCAGGACTGCCGGTATACCTTTTCTATTTTCCTGCTCTATCTAATGGGTAGTTAGTCTAATATGATTTTGAGTTTGGTGACCCCTGATAAAACTGATTGGTCTACCTCTATGAGGCCGGGTAGATATTTGTCGAGCCGGTTTGCAAAAAGTTTAGTAAAATGCTTTGTGTCTGTATTTAGTAGGGCAATCAATCTGAAGGAGTTGCATTCTCTGGGATCTTTGCCCTGTTTCAGAATTAAAGCAATATCTGCCCCTTTGATTGATGGGGTAAGTGCTAATTCTGCCTGAAGGAGCTGAAGAGATGTGCTAACGGTTTTATCAGGGTTCTCCCTAGGGCTCTATACAAGGCTGCTGTAAACCCTTCCGGTCCTAGAGCTTTCCCCCATTTTAGTGATTATTTAACAGTTCTGATTTCTTCCTCATCTATGGGTCTATGTAAATATTCTTTTAGATCTGTTGTCCGGCCAGTAATCAGCAGTATGTAAGTATAGTTCTCCCTCTTTATTATCTTCTTTTCTTTTATTATAGAATTGCTGATAAAAATGTGTGAAAGTGTCTTTTTTCCCTTCCTCATCTTTCCTAATCTCGCCTTGGTGTTCTGAAGTTCTACTATATTCCCTCTGCTTTATTTTTTTTGGTTTAGGACCACTATCCTGTCTGTCTTATTGTTTTGGTATAGGATTGCTGTTGGAGTCTCAGTACGGCTTTCTCTGCTCTATTTGTTTCAAGCATATTTATTTGTACCATGAGCCTATTGATTTACCTCATTTTTCTGGCAGTGGTTTGAGTTTTGTTGGATTTCTTTTGTATCCTCAGGTCCCTGACTACACAACTATATTCTATTTTGCATTCCCTAGTACTTTGAGTGTGTCCCACTTTGTGAACTGCAAAACTCTATCCCAATATGCATTTGTCAAAATCCCGCTAAAGGTGCTCCATTTCAATGGACAGCAGCTGCTGATCAGTCTTTCCATCTACTGAAAAGTAAATTTACTTCTGCTCCCCTTCTACAGCATCCAGATCCAGATTTACCATATTTAGTTGAAGTGGACGCCTCACAATATGCCGTGGAAGAAATTAATGGGATAAGTATTAAGGCCAAATGCATCAGATAGCATATGTCTCCAAAACAATTACTCCCTGCCAAGCAGAATTATACCATAGCCAAAAGGAAACTGCTGGCAATCAGCCTTCCAGGAATGGGGGCATTATCTTTTAGGTGCACAACACATAGTGACAATCTAAAAACTTGCATTTTTTCCATCTGCCAAAACACTTACCCCTAGACAAATGCACTGGGTTCTTTTTTTAATATGAGTTTGTGATCACATATCAAGCCAAGGCAGTTGCTTTGTCCATAATTGACAAAACAAAAACTTGCATCTCTGATACACAGGAATTATTACCCATCATGCCCCAAGACAGAATAAAAGGGAGTTGTGAGGTAAAATACTTTTTAAAAGAACTTGGGGACACCACCAGGTCTTAAATCCAACCATTTGGGTAACTGAAAAAGCTGCATCTATTTGTGATGGATATTTCTATCACAATGCCCAGATATTTATCCCAACCCATAGTTTAAGAGAAAATGTTTTCTAGTAGTGTCATTCGTCTGCCCTAGTGGCTCCCTAAGGGGAGTTAAAAACAAGAAAATTATGTTTTCGCTGGTTTTGGTGGGATATTTTGTCCAGAGATGTGCAGAGCTTTGTACAATTTTGTCCTACTTATGCAAGTAATATTGCAAAACATACTCTCCCAGTAGGCCCTTCTCTTGCCACTGAGCATTCTTTCAGAACCATGGGATACAATCAGTATGGATTTTGTCACTGATCTCCATATGATCAATGGGTTTACCATTATTTTAGTGGCAGTAGATTTATTTTCCAAAATAGCCCACTTCGTTCCTTTAAGGCCGTGGTACTCATAGTACGGCCTGCGGGCCGCCAGCGGCCCGGCAGGCCTTCATTGGCGGCACACGGACTTGTCTTGCAGTTTCCACGGCCAGCAGTAAACACAGAAGATGACCGCAGGAGCATACGTAGTGAATACGTATTAAATAGGTATTTACTACGTATGCTCCTGCGGCCATCTTTTGTGTTTACTTCTGGCCTCTGTGACGTCAGGGCACTTTCGGAAAACTTCCCAAAAGGCCCTTTAAAAGTCAGCTGTAAGCGCCTTCACAGCTGACTTTTAAAAGGGCCTTTTGGGAAGCTTAGGGCCTTTTGGGAAGCTTCCTAGTTTGGACAAAGACAGATAGAGGCGCAGGGACAGATGGAGGCGCAGGGACAGATAGAGGCAGAGAGACAGATAGAGACAGGGACAGACAGGGACAGGGACGGACAGTGACATGGACAGACAGAGACAGGGACAGAGATAGAGACAGGGACAGAGATAGAGACAGGGAAAGAGATAGAGACAGGGACAGACAGAGACAGGGACAGAGATAGAGACAGAGACAGGGACAGACAGGGACAGACAGAGACAGACAGAGACAGGGACAGACAGATAGAGACAGAGACAGGGACAGACAGATAGAGACAGAGACAGGGACAAACGGAGACAGGGACAGACAGATAGAGACAGGGACAAACAGAGACATAGACAGACAGATAGAGACAGGGACAGATAGAGACAGGGACAGACAGAGACAGGGCCAGACAGATAGAGACAGGGACAGAGACAGGGAGAGACAGATATAGACAGGGACAGACAGATATACACAGGTACAGACAGAGACAGGGACAGACAGAGACAGGGTCAGATAGAGACAGGGACAGACAGGGACAGACAGAGACAGGGACAGACAGATAGAGACAGAGACAGGGACAGACCGATAGGGACAGGCCGATAGAGACAGGGACAGACAGATAGAGACAGGGACAGACAGATAGAGACAAGGACAGACAGACAGGGACAGACAGATAGAGACAGGGACAGACAGATAGAGACAGGGACAGACAGGGATGAACAGACAGAGACAGGGACGGACAGACAGAGACAGGGACAGACAGAGACAGGGAGAGACAGGGACAGACAGAGACAGAGACAGGGACAGACACAGACAGGGACAGACAGATAGAGACTGAGACAGATAGAGAGAGACAGAGACAGATAGAGACATAAATAGAGACATAGATAGAGACATAGACAGATAGAGACATAGACAGATAGAGACATATGCAGATAGAGAGACATAAAAGATAGAGACATAGAGATAGAGACATAGAGTTAGAGAGATAGAGAGAGATAGAGACATAGAGAGAGAGATAGAGATAGCTAGAGAGAGAGATAGAAATAGCGAGAGAGAGAGAGAGAGAGAGAGAGAGAGAGAGAGAGAGAGAGAGAGAGATGTGTGTATGCCGTGTCTGGTGGCTCAGTGGACGAATGCGTACGCTGCAGGGGCCTGTGTTCAACCTCATGGTCACAGTTTCTTTTTCTTGCTCTAGCCCCGCCCCCCTCCCCCACTGACCCTGCCCCCACCGGTGCGGCCCTCGGCCACAAACCACACTGTAAATGTGGCCCCCGGGAGAAAGTTTGTGAGTACCCATGCTTTAAGGGAACTACCTTCATCTCAGGAATTAGTCACAATATTCATCCACAACATCATTCGGCTTCAAGGATTACATTCTCTAAACATTTCTAATCGAGGACCCCAATTTGTGGCAAGATTTTGGCAAGAAGTCTGCACAGCACTACAAATCAACCATTTTTTGTCATTGGCCTACCAACCACAGAGATGGGCAAATGGAAAGAACAATGCAATCAATGGAGCAGTTTTAGATGCTTGTTGTCTTCCTTGACTAGTAATTGGGTAGAAGCTTTACCAATTGCAGAGATTGCATTTAATAACAGTATGCACACAGCAACAGGTGTTTTACTTTTTATCTGTAACTATGGATGGCACCCTAGATGTTTACCAGAAGATTTACCTTGAGGGCTTGAAATTCCAGCAGCAAACAACAATCTGAAAATCTTGTAGCAAACCTGGACTTTAGCAAAAAAAACAGTGCATTCCAAAGAACTTCTGCCTCACAAGCTGATCATCACCGATGACCAGCTCTAACCTACGGTGTAGGAGATCAGGTTTGGCTTGCTACAAAGAACCTTTCTTTAGAAGAACCTAGGAAATTGCAATCTCGCTGCATAGGTCGCTTTAAGGTGAATAAAGTCATCAACTCAATACCCTTGAGACTGACTTTGCCAGACAATTATCATGTACACCCAGTATTCCATACTTCCCTGTTAAAACTCTAAGCCCAAATCAGGTGTATGCAGATTAAATAAAACTGGGGCGAGAACACATTCTTGTTTGTGCCCGCGATCTTTTGAAATTTTTGAGGTAGCCATTTCACCTGAGAGCTTTTTGCTTACTCATGTCTTGGTGCAAAGCAACATAATGGCTTTCAGCAGTTTATTTGGTATCTGCCAGTTTTGCAGCTTCTGCCAGAGTTTGTTATGTACCACTCCGTCTAAAGAGGCGGAGTAGTCAATGAAGCAAGCAAAAACAGTAAGGCTTTTAGGAGCTGGTGCTTGTTGAGCTATATAGCAGAGGGCCAGTATATTGTCTATCATAGATCCTCCCTCGGGGAACCCTGTTTGGTAGAATGGAAGCAGGCCCTCTTCTTTGAGCTCCTCTAGTAAGATGCTTGCATGTGCCTTCCCCTTGATGTCTAATAAGGCGATTACCCTGTAATTTTTGGGGTCTGTATTATCCCCTTTCCTGTAAATCAGTTGAAGTAGGGAACCACGCCATGAGCCTGAAACATCTTCATTTGTTTTGCACTCTAGGTTCAACAGGCTGAGGACTGCCACCCAAAAGGAAGGGTCATCTCTAAATAGGGACACGGGAAGGCTACTGGGGCCCGGTGCTTCATCTCTTCGAATCTTCTTCAGCAGTTTGATTACAGTTTGTTCATCCTGCAGTGAGTGTTCTGTCTTTACAGGTTGTATGGTCTCTTTGATATTCATTGCAATGCACAGGATTCATGAAGGTTCTCCTTTCCCCATTTGATTTGATTAACTGGTGTATCAGTGTATAGGGTCGCAACATGTGCTACCCATTTATTCTCTGATTTGGCCTCTCAATCATACTGTGACATAGAGTGTTTATATAAAAACAAAATTGCTGCTGTTTGTTTCTTGATATTAGTTCAAAGATGTTTACCCATTCTGCCTCCTAACGTTTCCTCTTTTGGGCCCAAACAAGATGTTCGGGGCTTTTTGTAGCCATTACTAGCTCTTGCCGGGTAATGATTGTTCCTAGTCGTTTATTTGCCCGTATGGCTACACTTAGCTTGCGGGTGCTTGTTTTAACCTACCACATAAAGCCCAGAGTGTAATTATTTGAGTTGCTGTGTTTGTATCTGCAATTTCCTAATAGGGTGGAGAGCAAGTCAGACACCAGGTTGGACTAGACTTTGATGATGTCCTGATTTTGCAATTTAGTTGACCAGTCTTTCCACTGCCCTTTGCAGCCCTCTATCCTGTTTGTACTTTGTGTTATCCATTTTATCCTTCTTATCAGTTTGCAATGTTGCTCACCTTATGTTTGATCAATTGCTGGTATCCTGTCATGGGCCCTTACATGTAAAGCCAGATGAGTCATCAGCATGGCATGGTCACTTTCTGCCCACTTGGCTATATGGAAGTCCAGTAGGGCTTTGCTCAAATTGGTGCTCAAAAAGATATAATCAATTGTGGTTGAGTTATTGAATGAACGGGGCTGTCTAATGAACAGTTGTTTTTTTATTGCTGTACTCTAAGCTGATTCAAGTTTATGGGTGTGAAGAAAGATGTTAAATCTCTGGCGTGCTTGGCAGGTTTTCCTTGTGCTAGTGCTATCCTCTCCGAGACTGTTTATATTGAAGTCACCCATTAAAATTATTTCTGATGACATATACTCGCAGATTCATTACTCCAATAGGGCATTTGTCTTTTCTCTTTTTTTCAATGTCTTTCTATCATGGAAGTTAAGCTATGTATTTATTATTAAGGTTGCCAATATACCTCCATTAGCTCTATATCATTCGACAATACCAACTTGCAACATTTCTGATTTGACTTTTATTCCAGTAAGATTTGCTGAGTCTTTTATGTATATCGATATGCCACCAGATGGTTTTCCAAAAAGGTGGACCTTTTTTGCAGGCGTATGAATCTCCGTGAAGCATGGTAGAAGTGTAAGTGTAATTGACCAGGTCTCCTGGAGGCACAAAACGTCTGCCTCATTCAATAGAGTGAGTACGACCTTACTCTGTAGGATCTTTGTAATTCCTGCTACATTCCATGAAATTGTTTTCATGGTTGCAGCCTGGTGGTTTACATTTCCCATGGGCTTGTCGTTATTGCTAGGAATATCTACCAAGTTTTGTAGCAATCCATCTCCAGTCATTTGACCGGACACTTGTCGTTCCTAGAGGCATGATTGTCCTTTGGTCTCTTGCATGCGCCTCAGGTCGGTACTGAATAATTAGATTTCTGAAGCTGGAATTATCTGTCAGCTTGGTGCACCCATTAAAATGCCTTTTTTTATGAGTTGTTACTGGTGGGCGTCCGCCAAATTTGTTCACAAATGTGGATATTTTTCATCATTTGTGGTCTGAACTACGATTCTCCAGTTTGGAAACTGCTCCTTTTCCAGTAACACCCTTTTTGACATGCCTGTTTTTTTTCCAAGTTATTATTGTGGATTCTGTCTATTTCACTTGGCCTGTGGAATCGAATTGGATTCTTAGTATGTCTTCGCTTTTAGTGGAAGCTAATGAGGGTATGTGCTGTAAGAGTTTAAGTATATGGGATCAATTGAAGACATCTAGTTGCCCCGGGATTCGTATTGTGGGGTAAGCATTGTCTTTTGTGGTTCCCCCTCTTCTTCTGGACTGGGGCTTTCCGTGTCATAGGCTAGAAGCCAGATATCCATTTTTGTCGGCTGGAGACTGTCCGCTGATATCACATATATGGCCCACCTAGTAGCCATATATGACGCTGGTGCTGTGCATATAATTGAAAAACCTGTCCTATTTCAGGGACAGTCTAGGCTCCCTTGACTTGTTAGTACCTCATGGTCCTCCCATGTTACATGCATGGCCTTCTTGGAGACATTGAGTGACTCTCCAGTTGTAATTGGCATACTTACCTCTGCGGGAGGCACCCGCTTTTCCATTTACAATTTATTGAATTGTGGCTATTTCTGGATTGTTTTTCCCCGACTTGTGCATTTGTGATCGTGTTTGAGATGTCCGCCGGTATCTCATGCATTGGTCGCCTGATGGCACCTGATGTTACTATGTTTATAGTTTGGGAACCTGTCCCAGTATAAGAGCATTCCTGCTTCTCTTGGCTCATTAGTTCCTTCCGGTCCTTGCATATTGAATACATGGTCCTCCTGGGGGTCTCTAAAGTCCCTTTACTCTATATTGGACTGCTGCTTTCTCTAACTTGTTGTTACACTGCTTGTGTGAATGTGAACATATTTGAGGTGGAAGGGACAATTTGCCCGCAAGCGTGTTGGACGGTATTTCGAGCCCTGTTGGTTAGAAAGATTGGATATAGGGTCTTAGTCAAGCTCTCTGTATTTGGTGGTGGAGTTTTTCCTGATGGTGGATCATGCCAGACTTTAAATCCGCCTTTTCTCACGTGCTGATTTTTCTTCAATTGTTTATGTTACTTAAGGTGCTTTTGGGTCTCCCTGACAACGGCATGGAATTCTGATTCCTTTCCCATTCGTCAGTATCAGGCCCTGTCTCTAACTCTGCTAGGCAGGGCTGATCAGTAGTGCTTTTGGTGGTGAAATGCAGTTTCTCTGCCTCCTCCACTGCCTTTCTGTGATTGTCTTTTTGTCTCTTTACGATTGCCACTATCTGTGTCCTAGGATTGTTGTTCCTGTCTTCCACTTCCCCAGAGATTTGTGGTTCTAGCCGGTGTTATTGTCTCAAGCTGGCAACTATTGTAGAAAGAACTATTGGTAAAGCAGAACATTTTACTACTATCTACGGGCAATGACATTCATTAGTTCTGATCCTTTTTATCAATGGTGTCAATTTTCTTGGTCATTTCTGCCATTGTGAGGGCCATTATTTGCATAGTTTCCATCTGAACTTCCAGTTTATGAGACCGCCACGTCAAAGCGTTGGTAGCTGTCATCAGAGTTGAGGTGATCGACCTTAATAACTTATCCTGGTTGGTGGACCAATCATGCAATGAATAGGTGGAGCTCACTTGTAGGGGATCTCTTTGTTCTTGGTGTATTGAAGTTTCTTTTTGCATTATCATGTCTGCAAGCGACTCAATGTTTGGGGGCATACTGTCCGAGGTTGAACTTGTGGGCCTATTTATCTTGTTTGGCAGCTGGCCCTCCACTGGCTCATATCCATGGAGCTGTGCGATGGCTGGCTATCTTTGTTGCATTATTGGGTGTTCTGCATGGAAAGCGTGGTAAAAAACATTTGTTTGTGCTCCCCCTTGCTCCACGTTTTGAAGTTCCGGTGTGTCTAATATTGTTGATGATAGTTTGATTATTGCACTTATCTCACAGATCTTCAGGCATGACCATGTATGCCTTCTTTTGTTTGGGTTTTGAGGCTTGGTCGGTTGTTCTGCTTCTAAGGAGGCAGAAATAGGTGAACTCAATCTGAAGTCCAAGCTTCCAGCAGAAAGGCTTCCTTTTTAGGAAAGTATGCCGTAACTGTGTTGGCTGCTTTTCTGCTGCTGCTGCTAAGTCTCCCTGGAGGCTTGCCCAAATTGAGGACTTTTTGTTTTTTTGGTGAATGGGGAGCTTCCCCGTCGATCATTGCTATGTGATTGTTTTGTGCCAGTCTCTGTGTTTAGCATTGCCAGGACTTTCCTCTTTGATATTGCCACTGCCTTCCTTGAGATGAAGACCTTGTGTAATATTTTCCAATTTTCCTGGGTGGTTCTCCATAGTTTTGACCCATTGAGGTGAATGTTGTGGCATGTGACTTTTGGCTCCTCGAGATTTTTCCTCTGGGGCTAAGTCAGAGTTAGCTGGGAGCCTTGGTCAGTCCAGTGAGGCCATATTGGCTAATAGTGATATCGATGGCTGTTTTGATTTTGACTTTTAACTTTTAATGGTCCATAAGTTGTGCGTGATTTAGTTTAATGGCACAGCTGGTGAGGTGCCGAGCTTTTCCTAGTGCTCTTTCTTGAAGTCTAGGGAGACAGTTTTTGGAAGAGAAGAGTCAGTTAAGGAGGTTAAGGGGGAGCATACACCGGCTCCCACAAGCCACACCCCAGCCTAGCGGGCCGCTTCTGTCCGGCCGAGCTCAACCCTATGTGGAGCAACTAAGCCCCACCCTGCTGCCACTTAGCGCCACTCCAGAGTAGATCCTCCTGGGCCAGATTCCAAGTGCTCTAAGCAGCATAAGGCATATAGACGCAGAAGGAGGGCCTCCAGAGATTTCTCCCATAGCACTCGCCTGCTGCACCCTGGAGGTATAGGTGACGGAAGCCCAATCAGGTGGAGCAACTTCCCTGGCAGCCGTGCAGCAAGTGAGTGGCAAGAAACCACCAGATCGGTCGGCCCAAGAGTCGGGGACCAATCGCGGGCTGCAGGCTGGAGGACTGGCAGGACTGGGGGGCAGGGGTCAAAGGGCCAAATGGGCCATTAGCAGGATCGAAGAAGAACAGGATCGGGCTGGAGCAGGAACTCATCACGATCACTGGCCCACTCACAGCATGTTGCGGAACACGTCAGCATGTCTGCATGTTAGCACGTCAGCTCCAGCTTCGTTCAAAAATATTGGAAGATAAGTATTTTGGGTTGTTATTATTGGATTTGCCATTGTTTCTTTTCCTCTCTCTTGGTTGATATACATCAGAGAGCTTCCCATGGGGGAGAGATGGACTGCGCCTCCCTGACTAAGTCAGCACCCATTGCACCCTGGTTTCTTCTCTTTCTTGCGTGCAGCTTCAGCCTTCTCCACTCCAACTCACCACTCCATCCCATATGCAGACTATCTTCTTTAGCCAGTGGGGGCCAAGCAAGTGCTGTAGTCATCAAACTTTGTTGCCAGCTGATGTGTCCTGATACCACCTTGTTTTGTCTCTGTTTCATTTATCCCATTGGTTCCCCCTGTGCATCGCTGTTAAGAGCACTGACGGCCGCCATTTTACAGAGATTTATGTGCTGCTATGTGGATCCTTTACAATCCATCACCTGTCATGGATTTCTGGCAGCCAGTTTCCTTTCTCTCCACCAGTAGGTTTCATTAGAACTGGTTTTTGGTTTTATATTTGTGACTATTTTTCTCATTGTTTCCTCCTGGAGCTCTGCCACAGAGCTGTTACTCGAGCAACCTCTTAACCCTGCCCTGGAGTGATCATTTATGGTGCAGTATAGTGTGCTGTAGGTTGTTTTATCATGTGGTGTTAGGTGGTAGAATGATTTTGTTATGAACTCCAATGTACCCCAATAGAGGCCTAGGTAGTTGCACGACCTTTCACCTACGTTTGTCCTACCATAGTTCTACATAATGGGTCTGGCGCTGACCTTTTACCTAGTTAGGTGCTGCATAAATGTTGTGTGGCTTTCTCCAAAAACTAGCCTCATTTATTATGCATGAGGATACTCAGTATCACATCAGGATTACCATCTTCTGCATAATAACTCTGCATAAGTGTCACCACTATTGTCATCCTTGGCCGACATGCCACTGTAGTGTAGTTCCTATTTCCCTAATAGGCTCTGCGCATTGGAATAATATAACCTATAGGTTTGACATAGGACTAAGGTCGATATGTCCCTATCGATTATATTAAACTTAATTACCTGTGCCAGCTAGCTCAGAGGCCACTAGAAACTCCTTGAGAACAAGAAGGGAGTAGTTTCTGGCAACCGAAAAACATGACAACTTTGTTTCCCTTTAGAAGCGGAACATGTCTCAGAATAGTGGAAACAAGAGATAACAGTTTCACTCATTCAATCGTGCATGCTTAGTTTCTACAGAGTTACACAGAAAGGAAAGACGGGCGTTTCAATAAAAAGGGTTTTATTGAACAGTCATGTTTCTCGTGTAAGAGATATGTGCTGTTATGATCACAAGACAGTATGCAAGATAAATAATGTACAGCGTAAGCAGTAGAAATAAATAATACTGCGCTAGCATTATCTTTTAGCATATATTCACGTACATAAATAACATGAGCTAAGAATGCGGGTACTCATTCGATGCGTCTCTAAGCTAGTTCTACCCCAATGTACCTAACCTAGTCTAGGTGTAGGGAAAAATAGAAGTAGGTGGAGTATTCTCTAGTATGGTATACTAAGAGTATGTTAAGTCTAGTATGCCAAGTATAGTATGCCAAGAGTCCCTCTAGGATCTAGTCAGCTCCATACCTTGAGAATGAGAGAGGTGGGAATCTCCTGCCGGATCTGGAACTCTAACACCCCGCGAAGGGAGTCAGAACACTGAAAGCTGGATTCGTCTACGTGCAGGAATGACAGCGTCTTCTCAGTGCGTCAGGCCGGGATACGGGCTCCTCTGAAGTCGAGGTCTCCTCTAACTTGCTTGGGCAAGGGAAGGTATATTTATACCTGGTAGGTGTCGTGGAAGGTTAGCATTGATGTGAAGTCGGACAGAGGAAGACGTCAGGAATGAATCCTTAAGGTATAACGGTTCATACATAATAGATGAGTTCTTGGAGAAATCAATAGTCCTGTGCTAGGGGAACTCCCGAAGCTTAAGGGTCTGGTTTCTAAGAACTCGTTGTGACGTTAGGGTGGACGGATGTCGGTGACCATGCCTGTATTTGGAGTGCACGGTTAATGCCTAAATAAGGACAGGGATTCTATGCCTATATAAGGGCAAGGCGAATTGTGCCTACATAAGGACATGATTCAGGAAAACCTATGTACGGACCCCTAAAGTGGAATACAACACCCACTCCATCTTCGATTGAACGATAATACTAAATGCTAAACATTTTAAATGCTAAACATAAAATTGAGTACCACATATTGCTAAAAACATTTCTAAAAACATTTTAAAAGAAGCTCAAAACTGTTGAAATGCAATAGGTACTGTACATTTAAAGCATTGTTTTCATTCTAAGCATATAACGGAAGTGGAATGCAACGTGAATGAAACAGTAATATATACATATGATGAAATGGTCGATAAGTTCGTACAATCAAAGCCATTTGCATATCATGGAAGTAAATGAAATGTTAGACAAGTAAGGTGACAATGTGTCCCTGGAAGTATTCAAAGAAGTCCGTTTTATAAGACTAGTTCTACTGTAAGCAGATTGTTCATTTGCCATGTCATTTCAAAAATTTAAAAAAGAAAAAAGTTCAATTCTGGGAAAAGTTCCAAGTTTGAAAAATATGAAGGCCAAATTTCATTGTTGCCCTGGTACACTGTGAGCCGAATCAAAGTCAGTGTAGGGGTCTGGCGTAAACATTAGATCATCTATTTCCGTAGCCAAAATATCTTCCACCGAAGTTGGCGACATTTGGAACACCTCGTTCAGAATGTTAATTGCACAGAGATGAGAAACATCGCCTTCAGCAGAAGATGCAATGTTCGCGTCCGTTGTTACCTGTGTGCCCATTGATCCATCTCGTACCTCAGCAGCAGCCGGAAGCGTCTTTGAGATCTCAATGAATGCCGCCATCAGGATTGGAAGCCTCTGGGGACAACACACAGCATGGGCCGTTATCGGGTCCAGCAGAGTATCGATATCCGTTGGCATGACTGATGGGAGTGTTAGACAGGTGTCTAGCACGCATTCTTCACCGCAAAACAGGCAGCGTAGAACAGGTAAGATGCAATCTTGCCAGATTGATCTGAATGACAGGAACCACGTTGTATTAAGTTCCCGTAGACGAGGCATGCCCAAAAGCTGTACTATTCGCTCACGGCATTTCCGTTCAAGGAGGGCTCTCTCCACATCGCTTGGAGTGATGTTGGCGAAGAGGCTTGCCATAGCGTAGGAGGAGGAATAGAAACAGAATTCCTGCAACAAGTGCTAGAATTAATGGCACACCACCAAACACCGAATGTGCGAAGTTTGGGATGATTCCGAGGACAGCCTGGAAAGGTGCTAATAGTCCGGAACAGATGGTCTTAAATACATGTACAATTCCGCTTGTATCTGACATATTAAAGATACGTCCTATCATTTCTACTAAATGTATAGGGCAGTTTGTACGAATTAAAGCTTGTATCTCAGCCGAAGTCCTTGCAACTTGTAGATCATAGGTTTCTTTGGCCGATGTCAAAGGCACTGATTGTTGTATAAGCATGGCTTTCATTCTGCTTAAAGTATCAAATCGTATAAAAGAGACATTCAACGAAGGCCATAGAGGCGACTCCCTGACTGTGTCTATTGGGGCAAACAATACTTGCATACAGCAAGTGACCCTGGAGTTGACCGTTACTAGATATGGGATGCCTGGCAACATGCCACAGCAACTCTGATCATTCAACATGAGGTAACTCCCATTAGAAAGTTGTCCAAACTTTGGATTAATCACAGCAGCTGGTGTACCCTGCTGGTGGCAGGACAAGTTTGCCACAGAACCATTACAAGCCCCGTGTAAAGAAATGTCCTGACAAATCAGTGAACCGCTTAGTGCACTTTCACAGTGTGTACCGCTTAGAAACACTTCACGATCCCCACTCCAACATCTATAGGTGTAAGGTAAATTCCAGGATGTCTTAATGTATTCTTTACCCAACCTTTCATATTTGCCTGCTTGCATCTGTTTAAGGCAATACTGAAACTGGAAAGTAGTCACAGGTAGACTAATTTTGCCATGAATAAGCCATTCCGTAGCTGGTTTTTCTGCCACTGTGAATGGTAATTTTTCAAGTTTTTCAATGCTCAGTACTGTATACTTTGCTCCCCTTTGTGCCAGTTCATTCTGTTTATCAGTTAGATTGTATTCTGCAAACAGAGCCGACGTGTTGATAAAACGCCAAGGCACATAGCCCGCACGCATAGATTGCAGCGTCCAGCTTAATAACATAATAGAACGTAACTGAGATTGGCCTTGCTGTAACATGGCTAAATCTTGTTCCAGTATGTCGATAGTAGAGGATACAATACCGTCCAATTAATAAATTCTGGAGGACAAAGTTGTTAACCCATTGTCGACCACAGAGAGAGTTTTCTCTAAGTTAATACGATCAAGTTCATGTATTCGTTCTGCGGCCTCCATCTGTGACACCTTCCATGCTTCATTATAAGCAGCATAAGTGCCGGCATATATGAAACGTTTTTGACGCGGTTTTCTTGGTCCAAGCAAGAATTCCCTAAGGTCTGCGTCTTCTTTAAGTAAAGATAAGTGTTGTTTCACATCCTTAAGTGTAGATTTTTGCAGCCAATCGAGGCATAATTTTCCTACACTGTATGTTGTTACTACCCCCGGATGCTGTCTTTGGACGTATCGTGGGTCTGGCCTATGAATAGTAAATCCCTGTGTTTTATTCAGGAATCTCTCTTGACAGTTGTTTGTGTCTGTGGGCCAGATCAACCATTTTCTCCAATCAGGATTTGTTCTGTTGAGTTGTAGTATGGTGTCAACTGTAACCGCTGCCTGTGTATTGTTATCACTTGCAGGTGTTGGCACAGAAGGTGCTTTCATGTCTTTAATCTTGGCTAACCCAAGGCAAGACGTTTGTTGGACCGTGTCATTCAAAAACATTATTTGCTGAGGGACGATACAGGCTCTAAACAAAGCTTCTATCCCCTGCACTTGCCAATCTTTAGTACCCCAGACAGATTTTGTGTCTATTGTGTCTATCCATAAGTCGAAACCCTGTCTAGACAGTTGGGCAATAAAAGCTGCAGAGTAAATCTGTTTTGTATTTGTTTGCTTTTTAAAAAAAAAATTAAAGTTTTTTTTGCACAACACAGCAGGTAAATCACATTATTGTAAAAAGCAGGATTTAGCTTAGTTCAAAATATACTTTACAATACTGTTATCATAAACTCATATTGCAGCGACATACATCAATTTAGCTATTTAACAAAACCCAAAATAAACCAAAGGGAGGGCGCCCACAATGAAACTTACTCTACTAAGCGTTATCCTTCAATCTATATATAGGGCCCCAGATACGTCTGCCACGTTGCCTACCCTTTTTCCCCTTTCTTTCATATATATTTTTTTCCAAATTAAAGGTAGATAGCAATCTATTAAGCCACTGTTGAAGCACTGGAGGATCTCTATCAAGCCAAGCTGTTGCTATACAAATTCTCAACACCGACATTGCAACAAACATGAAACTCCCATTCGTATTGAGCCTATCCCCATTTATAACTCCCAGCAAAATTAACGATGGCGTCAGGGAGACCCAGATGGATACCCACAAACTCTGAAATATCATTCCTTAATTTTTGCAGCTGGGGACAGGTTGCAAACATATGTACAATCTCAGCTTCTAGACTATTACACCGTGGACATCTAATTCCTGATTGTCCCCCCCACTGCGCAATCCTTGCCGGCGTGTGATACAGAGAGAATACAGTCTTGTAATGCTGAGCTTGTAAGGCGGCGGAGCATAGTAGTGTTTGACCCATTTCCAAAGAGTCCATTACCATGGATTGCATATATCAAGTTTAACTGCCCATTTTCCACCGTGTTTCTCAAGATCGTCCGTTTTCAGGGAAGATAACTCCGTGTATAGCCTCCGTATAGTGCAGTCTTCCCCTGCCCTAATGATGTCGATGATTTTATTATCCTTAAATTCAGCACTCCCCCCTGTCTTACTACTAAAAAAGCTACGAATTTGTAGGTACTTAAAAAAATTGCTGCGACCTATGTCATAGGTCTTCTGCAAATTGGCAAATTGTGCTATACCACTGGGTCCCATTAGATCCCCCACCCTCTGTATCCCCGATCTTTCCCACTCTGCCATCGTTGAGTCTGCAAATATTTCCCCTGGGAATGTCGGGTTTTTATATAACCTCGTGTAGGCATTCAAACGGCCCAGACCAATTTTTTTACGGAATATTCCCCAAATGTTATATGCTGCTTGTAGTGTCTTGAAACGTGTTCTTTTAAAATAGTTTGGGTCAGTAAATTTCACCAAACAGCTCTGAGCATTTTCTCCAATAAGATATGTGTACAGATTCATAGAGCAATCCCCAGGCCCTTCCGCTATGCCCTCTCCTCCCAGTAATCCCCGCATGTGTTGGAAAGCAGTGGCCCAGTAATATAGTTTAAAATCCGGAATGGCCCAACCACCTCGTTCCCTTGGTAATGACATGAACCTTGCTGCCCTTCTAGTTTTCCCGTGAGCCCAAATAAATTTGTTCACTAAGTTCTCTAATGCGCTAAACCACTTTTTCTCGACCTCTAGTGGGATACCCCTGAATAGATAAAGAATTTTTGGGAGAAAAACCATTTTTACAACATTACATCGCCCTACTAATGATAAATGGAGATTGTGTACCCTATCAAAGTCTTTCCTGGCTTTATTGATTATTGGTGTCATATTTTTCTCCACTATGTTCCCCAGATCAGCTGTAATTTCTATCCCTAAATACACCGCAGAGTCAGTAACTCGGGTGTCTGCACAAACTGCCACCATATTCTTAACTATTTGGGTTTTTTGTTTGTTCAGAGCGTAACCTGACACCCGACCGAAATTCTGCGCTTCTGTCTCCATTGCTCTCAAAGCCATAACCGGGTTTGGGGTGAGTAACGCGATGTCGTCTGCGTATGCTAAGGTTTTACATTCAAGTGCATGAAATCTCATAGGGGGAATGTGCTCGTTTGCCTCCATCTTCCGAATAAGAGGATCAATATAAATTGCGAAGAGCAATGGAGAACAAGGGCAACCCTGTCGGGTGCCACGCTTAATATCTAATAAGGCCGTAAATCCTCCATTAATCTTCAGTCTGGCTGATGGAGAATCATACATAACCTGTACCGCTCTTATAAACCCCTCCCCTAAACCATACCGTCTTATAGCAGCCCAGAGGTAGCCCCAGGAGACCCGCTCGAAGGCCTTTTCTGCATCTATAAATAACGCCGCCATGGGGTCTCCTGAGGCTGCCGCGGCATCGAAAAGCGTTATGACCTGACGGATATGTTGTATCGTCCCCCGCCCGGGAATAAAACCGTGTTGAGTCGGACTAACCATTCTGAAGATTATCTTTCCTAACCTAGAAGCCAGAATTTTAGAAAAGATCTTTGCGTCCCCATTCATCAGTGTAATGGGTCTGTAAGACCCGGGCTGCTTAGGGGGTTTCCCCTTTTTGAGAAAGACCACAATGTCTGCCCCCGCCCAAGAATTTGGAGCCCAGCCCCCGATCTGTACTTGCTTAATCATCTCAATAAGTTGAAATCCTATGGCATCAATAAAGACCTTGTAAAATTCTAAGGGTATTTGATCGGGGCCAGCCGCTTTACCCGATGGAAGACTGAATAAAGCCTCAGAGATCTCCTCCGACGTAAATGGGGCATCTAATGCCTCTCTGTCAGTTACATCCACCGGATCTATGATAATCTCGTCTAAATAACTTTGAATATCCGAGGGGTCCTTATCCTGATCTTCATAGTACAATTTACTATAGTAACTCCTAAAGGCCTCCTGGATCCCCACTGTGTCGTTAATCAGTTCCCCATTTCCACCTTCAATCTCCCTGATCTCTGCAGCTGCCTCCTTTTGCCTTATACGTATCACCAAGGTGTGCCCTACCCTTTCGCTAAGTTCATGACACTGTTCCCTTTTAACCAGAAAGGTCGTGGCAGCTTTGGCTGCCAATCGGTCCTGTGCATCTGCTTTAGCGAGGGCCAATCTAAGTAAAATACCATCTAGGTCTACCCCAGAGGTAATTGCCTGACAAAGCTCCTCCTCTACCTCTCTTACTTTATTACTTTTTATAGAGTCCAGCAATCGGTCTTGTTTCTGTCTATACAGACAATAACTTAAAGTTTCCCCTCTTACTCCTGCTTTAAAGGTATCCCATACTATCCCCACGCTGGCGGTACCACTATTAATCTCCCAAAATTCAGTCATCCATTCTCTCATATATTTTATATATGTGTTATCCTTCAGCAGTCCCCTCTCAAATGTCCAACATCTCACAGGCCTTCCCAACCCAACCCAACCATATCTAATGTTAAAACTAAAGGGCTGTGATCTGACATTACCCTGGGGAGTTTTTCTATCCTGCATCGAGAAACTAAAAACTTAGAAGCAAGAAAGTAGTCCAACCTGACTACTAGTTTATGTGGGGCTGAATAAAATGTACTACCAGGATCATCCGGCTTCAATGTATCCCAGATATCAACCAATGCATTATTGCGTACCAGGCTAGAAAGTGCTCTAAATACTTTTTTCTTCCGGCCCTGATACCTATCTCCTCCTTCATCCCACAGTCCTCCCAAGCCATTAATGTTAAAGTCACCACACATGATAACCAAGGGAGACCAAGAGGCCAGCTCTGTATCCAGGAACTCAAAAATATCAGGGTCGTCTTCCGTGGACCCATATATCGAACATATAGTAAAAATTTCAACCAGCATCCCACACTCTACTAATACCCATCTGCCCCATTTATCCTCAAGTTTCCGTCTTACTGTTATATCCTTTCTTTTCATCAGGATAGCCACCCCACGGGTTTTGGTCCCCTGCCTAGTACATGCCAAAAGACGAAAACCAAGCTGCTCCAAGAGCCTGCCTTTGATCCCCTCTATGTGTGTTTCTTGCACACATAGAATGTCAAGCCGCATTGTTTGTAACATTAATGCGGCTCGTTGTCTCTTGCCTGGGTCATTCAGTCCATTCACATTCATTGTAGCTATTCTCAACTCCATTTATCCGGTTTGGAAATGAGACCCCATACAGTACCCTCTCCGAACATCTTGCAGACTCTTTCTCCCAATTTTATAAATTCCATCCTCTTGTAACCATTACACTGTTCCTTGTATCCCCTAACCATCCTGCTGTGCTGTGTTAAACCCCCCCCAACCTGACTGCCCCTACCACTCCCCCCCTGCCCAGACCCCGACCCCACCCCCCACCCTCCACCCTTCTTGTTGGCAAATAGGTCACGAATGACCTATGTGTGGCAGCAGAGATCTGGAGAGGGCAGCGCGGCCGCAGCCGCCCCTTCCCTGCCTTTTCATATGTCATATTGCACATACTATTCATTCATCATAATACTAATCCTTATATAGGCCATATACATTACTCTAAAAAAACAACCATAATTCCCATTCGAGAGTGATCAGGACATGTATTAGTATTAGAGCGCAAGTCAGTGTAAATTAACCTAAACTACCTTACATACCCCCCCACCGTTAGAACCACAATTCACACCAGCCATAGAAAGAATAATACCACCCAAAATTAACACCCCCTTTGTGACAACATTATTAGGAAGTCAGTTTCAAATATTTGATGATAGCTCAAGAAGTGCCATCTGCTCCTTTCTTAGATAAAAGTTCCGTTAGATAGATTTGCGCTTTGATCTCAGAGAGAAACATGCGGACTTGGCCGTTAGTGATAATCTTTAGGCGGGCAGGGTATAGCAGATAAGCCTCACTTTTTGCCTCCTGAAACGATCTTATCATTTGCCTGAGACGCCACCTCCGCTCAACAGTGGCGTGGCAAAAATCAGGGCGGGCAAAGAATGTATTCCCATCAAACGTGCGTTTGGCCTCTGGCTTCGCCTTATCCATAATAGCTTGCCTAATGAGGTAGTTACCGATATACACAAGCATAGCCCTTGGGTACCCCCCCTGATCCTCTACCCCTTTTCGCTTTTGGTTCAATGGGAACCGATGTGCTCGCTGGACCTCCGCGTCCCAATTCCACTCTGCAAGATCCGGAAATTCCCCCTTCAAAAGGGCAACCACAAATGTTCTTGCATCCCTCCCCTCAACATTTTCGACCAAGCCCAAGAGTCTAACATTATTTCTTCTCTGTCTATTTTCGAAATCCTCAATCTTCCATAGCAGGTCTTCGGAGATCTTTTCTTGTGTATTCTTGAAAGTCTGCCATTCATTGACCTGATCCTCCATCCTCCCAGTCCGGTCCTCCACCTGGGTAACCCTGCTCTCTAGGCCTTCGTAGAGTTTATTTATTTTCCGGAGTGAGCCTTGCAGTTTCTTTGTCGCCATTTGCGCCCTGCGAGACTCTGATCTAACTTCTCCCTGCATTTGCTTTAATGTAGTGTATATCAGTTCTATCGTAGGAGCTGACGTAGGGCTAGTGGCAAGAGCTGTAGTAGTTGCCTTTGGACCGGTATCCTCGTAAGAATTAGGGTTGGATGTCATACCATCTTCAGGGTATAGTTGGGAGGAGGCTGAATAATCCCAGGTGAGTCTACGAGCTGCTGCTGCACCCTCGGGGGCCGTCGGGCTCCCTTTACCTTTGGACTTTGTTCTTAACCTAACTCTTGCCACTGTTGCCCTTGATGCCCTTGATACCTTCTGCCCCGAGGAGGTCTCTCCCAAATCCGTATCATCTGTAGAATTGTCTTCACTTGTGTGAGGGATATCAGAGTCATCATTTAAAGAAAAAAAACACTCTCCATCTGGCGAACCGGTAGTCTTTTTCGCCTCTCCACCCCCGTATAACTAACTTGTATTTGTTCATAGCCACTCGTTGAAGCCGCCTTTGATTGGCCTATACATGAGCCAGTGTCTATTATTTCATTTTGATGACTCGCAGCAGGCCCAGCAAATTCGAGAATACGAGGAAAAGGGATAGATTTAGTTACTTCATCACTACCGGTCTGTGTCGTTACCTGTGGGAATCGCTGTGCTCCGCTGTCAGGCAAGATCGTGATCTCTTCGTTCGGCTTCTCACCCCTACAGTCTGACCCAGGGAGTGTTTGCAGCATTACAGCATTCACCGTCAGTGTGAGAGCAGCTGACGGCTCTGTCAGCGGCTCTGTCAACGCGTCCTCCGTTGTTACCGTGGCTGGTGCCTGACTTCCCTCCAGCAGCGTTAAAGTTTCACCGGTGAGGTTTGCGGCGTGTGTGAAGTGCTCTGCCAGTGTTGGTTGTCTTAGAGAGATACTAATCCGAGCATTGTTAGCGGGACCAGGGTCACCGCTGTTTCGCCGCGAGGCATTCAACACGGCTTCCACTAACTTCTGCGGTGCACGCCGCTGCTGCTGGCCGATGCCACGTCCCGATGCAGATCCCTGCAGTTTCGATGGCTCCTGGGGTTGTCTTTCAGATCCTTCTGACTTTTGGGTTCCTTCTGTTTACAGGTCCGGGGGGCCATCCTGATCGCAAGCGCTACAGTGTAGTGTTTAAGCGCTATCAGCTGCTTGCCGTTTCCGATGCTTCTGCGATTTATGTGCGATGATCGGGTAATGCGCCTCTGTATTTCTCCCCAGCTCGGGGTGCGTGGCTGATCTTGCTGTTGTTTGAGATCGCCTGATACTTGCCAATCCACCAACAATATGGTCAAGTGTGCCGGATATGTGCAGAATAACATGACCAACCGCGTTATCTGTTCATTTTAGCTCTCCAGGGAAGGGGAGCTCAAGGCTGCAACTGCCACTACAGCCTCTCGGCGGCCATCTTTGCCATCGGGCTATCCCCAGCCTGTTTTGTATTTGTTAACATAATTTTCAGTCCTGTTTGGTTTACATTTCTACAGTAAAATGTTTCTGGATCAGATGTATTGTATCCTGAAAAATATGGAAACTTCTTAGCAAATGTTTTTGAACTACCTTTTGGTGGTGTAGGACAATGCTCCCATTGGTTAAACATAAACACATTTCTAGGTGTTGCAGATTTATGCAAAAAATTATGACCATAGTGGTTATAGCAATACAGCTGTTCATAGTCTGATGAACCCTCTAAATATTCATTATTAGAAAATGCAGCAGATTTTTCTAGGTCAAACATCATATTATTTACAGTTTCAAAGCCCCAATCATCAGAAAAGGTACTGGATGAAACAAAATCACTTAGTGAGATCTTAAATAAATGTGGAATGTTCAAATATTCCGTCGGGCCAAAAATATCAAAATCAGTTTTGTCCCACACTATACCATCCTGTATAGGAACGGCTGTGATGTTCACTGCAGACAAGTCTCTTGTTTCACGATGGGATGATTTGTGAGGTTTCAAAAGTAAGTTCACATCTTTTCTTTCAATGTCCAAATGGATGTATCACCCATTTATAAGCACGCTCATAGTCATAACCAAAGCTAGCCAAAGCAGGAAGAAAAATATTCCAGAAATAACCCAAAGTTCAATCCATGGTGAAACTAGATAAGTCTTTTTCAAAAAATGTAAAAAGTCTTGTACTTGCTGTTTAAAAGTTTTTGATGCTAGCGACGTCTCGGGCTCACTCGGATCCTCAGAAAACGTATCAAAGTTAATGAAGTAGCCAGAAGCAGTTCTGTCAATTGTTGGAATAGCATCACGATTTGTAGAAATCGCTGAGACCAGTTGATCACTTGTTACATTGGTGTAGACAGGTGTATTTGGACGAACTTTTATTTGTGTTTCAAGAGGGATGAGTTCCATAGCATTGTTGCTCAGTCCTTCATCTGTTACTGCTGAATTCTCGATGGTCTTTCAGTCTGAACCTCTTGGATAGTAGCGAGAGGAGTGTGTCTGCTACTAGGTCGGAGTCCACGAGTCCTACTATTTAGTATTGGCCACATACTGTGGTTTGATGAGGTCGATGGACACAAATCTTTTCTCCTTTTTTCCAGCAAGGGGCGGCAGAAGTACTGTTCTTGTTCTGTGTATAGCTAGGACAGGTACTGGTTGTCTGTATGAAGGTCCAAATTCCTTCTTGTCCGCAATTTTTTCTCTGACTAGATCCCCAACTTTTGGAATCCAGACAGGCCTTGCTGGGACCGCCCATTTTTCCCCAGTGGTGGTTGGCTGCAGGAATACGTTGCTTTGTTTCTTTCTTGGTTCGTTTAGACCCTGTAAAACAGCCAAACGATCTTTAATATCAAAGGGTTTATTTTCCACCACTGTGCCACTGCATTCCAGATCGGGCACCCACATTCTTGTCCCAAATAGGACCTCATATGGAGTGACCCCCCCTAGAGAACTTCTTGGCAAGTTGTTTAATGAGCGTTGGACCCCATAAAGATGTTTGACCCACCCATCACCCGAACCTAATACCCTAGCTGCTATAGACTGCTTTATGTCCCGGTTTTTCCTTTCCACAACCGAATTTCCCTCAGGATGAAACGGAGAGGAGTACCGCAATGCAACGCCCAGACTGGCCATGGCGTCTTTGTAAGCCCGAGAGCTAAACGCAGGGCCCTGGTCAGAATGTAGCGTGCCTATTGCGTATGTGCCGATAAAGACTCGCAAATCTTTTCTAACAGTTCGAGCGTCAGCCGAGCACTGAGGCCATATCCATAGGAACCTTGACTTAGTATTTGTGGGATTGCACTTGTCCATGAGTACGCCTGTGCATAGATAGTCTAATGCTGTCTAACAATTGTGTCTGTACTGGGCAGCTACATTGGTAGCATGGTGTCTGGTGGCTTTCTCGCTGTAATTTACAGTCTATGCAGTTATTGATGAATATGTGTATTTCTGTATTCATCCCAGGCCACAAGTACATCTCTTTTAATGTCAATATTGCTTTAGAGATCCCTTGATGTGACAGACCCTCCCCCAGATGTGTTTCATAAATCAAAGCTGCTCTACGTTCCATGTTTGGAATTACTCTATCCCCCACTCCAGGGATTCGAGCAAAAGGAACGTTGTTCGCATCAATTACATATGAGTACTTGAGTGGAAACTTTTTTGGTAACGCTGCACCACTGCCTTTGCTCGTAGCATTGACAGCCAACATTATCTCACTGTCTATTTTCGTTTTTGAACGAGTGATCGCAGCTACGGAAGCCGTCTGAACAGCCCCCTTTGCGGCTTCGTCAGCCAATGAATTCCCTGCAACGTGAACGCCATCACGTTGATGACTCAGTGTATGGATCACGTGAGCCTTTGGTAGTCCGCTTTTTAACTGAACTACTTGTTCCCAAAGCGTTTTATGCTTTATTGTGCCACCTTTTGCATCTTTGAACCCGTTTTCAAGCCAAGTTTATATGTATTCATTATACGACTGCACACAGTAGAAAGAATCGCACACTATTAGTGTGGGGAATTCTCGATCTGTACTTTCAAGTGCCAGTTTGAATGCTTGTAGTTCAGCTCGCTGAGCTGTGCAATCTCCTAGAGACTGGGTTTTTGTGACCATAGGTCTGAAGTTGCCATCGCGCATGCGACCTTTAACGATTGCGCACGCTGCACTGTAAGCTTGCTTACTCCCTGTTGCGGGTTGTGCGGATCCGTCAGTGTAAATTATGAATTCGTACTGATCGAGAGGCAGAATCTCAGTGGGCAGAGGACATTCATGTTCATATTGCAGGAACGCTTGTGTTTTTAGATCGGGATCAAAAACATATTCAACATCTGTTGCAGCAAGAGAATTAACCCATTGTATCCATCTAGGATGTAATGCTTTAGCATTTGGAATGCTTGCTTTTGTTACCGCCTTTAAGGCCGGTACTGGGGTTACGACAATAATGTGTTTCCCTTGGGCTAGAGCTCTTTCTTTTGCTACAGCGGTTTGAACTGCTGTCAGAATTGTTTCTGTTGAAGTAAAGCGCATTTCTGCTGGTGTATACAAGTGTGATTTGTATGCAATTGGTACTTTCTCACCCTCATTAAATGTTAAGTAGGTGAATCCGCATTGACCCGAAATTATTCGGATCACTAAATCGCGTTGACTTACGTGTGTTTGTAAGTGATTTGTTGCTAACATGTTAGCCTGGAGTGAAAGCAAGATTTCTGTGTGTTCTTGTGTCCAATTTTTGATTGAATGCGTAGAGAGGTTTAACCCTTTCTGCGTAATTTAGAATGTAAGTTCTTCCAAAATTTAGGAAACCCAGGATGGATTGTAAATTTTTCAGCGTCTTTGGAGGTTGGAGCAGCGCACACCTTTCTAAAAAGTTGTCTGCCAAGCTCTTGCCTTCACTTGAAAGCTCATATCCTAGAAACAGGACATTGAGATAGGCAATTCTGGACTTTTTGAAGTTGAATTTATAGCCCTCAGAGGCAAAGCCCAGTATAATGGTGCTCACCCTGTTCAAGTGTTTGTCCAGGTCATCGTCTGTCAGATAGATGTCATCGACATATGACAATGCCTCATTATCATAAATTTGTGGTAACTCTGATACTCTCGCCGAGAATAACCCGGGGCTGTTCTTGAACCCTTGTGGGAGTAGACAAAATTGACGCTGGGTCCCCATTATTGAGAAAGCTGTTAAGTACCTGCTTCCAGGTGCTATGTTTTGACAAAAGAAACCATTTGAGATGCCCAATGTGGTTTTATATTTTTTACGCACAATGTTATTCATTAATGCTGTACTATGTGCATTTTGCACTGCAAATGTTTTTGAACAAGTGTTTAAGTGTCTGTAATCCAAACCTAGACGATAGGTATTGTCTGATTTGGAGACAGGAAACAAAGGATTGTTCATTGAAGAGGTGCATGTTTCAATCACTCCCTGGTATTCAAGTTGATCTAAGATCTCCCTGACCTGTTTTTTAGCTTCTTGCTTTATTGGGTACTGCCTTAGTGCAGTAGGTTCATTTTTCAGATGTATTTTATGGTGAGGTGAATCCTCATCCCATCCTTCATGATTTTTATATAATGCTGGGGCCTGGGCAACTGCCCATTTCCTGGCATAAGTATACTTTAGGTGAATTGGAATATGGTTGGAGAAGGCAGGCATAATAATGTCCTCGCCATGTGGGCACTCCCTGACAAATTGTGATGGCCAGTCTTTTTCTGCTAGAAGTATGTCATAGCCCCTTGAAAGTTTTTCCCAAAAAAGTGCTTTCACCTGTCTAGGTATGTCTCCCTCCATCCGGAGTGTTATTTCATATAACTTTTGTGGAGTACTAACACTGGTGTCTGCAGTCTCAACTGTAATGTACTCATTCAAGTCCACTATCTCCAGAAGTTCCTTCAGGTTCTGGCGAGCTATTGTGACTTCTGCTGCACTGTCCAGCATTGTCTGAGCCCCTTCTCCGTTCTTGAGTTGTGTTCTCAGTATCCTCGGCATGTCTGACCTTCAGACCTGCTACCTTCTTCTTTGAGAATTGAGGTTTTGATTTGTTTTTCGGAACGTGTTTGTCGTCTTTTGATTTCACGCGTTCTTCTCTATGTTCTGATCGTCTTCTTCTTTCCGATGTCTGTGACGAGATCTGAAAGGTACGAGAGGAACGTGTATCAGTATCTTGATACCTGTCAGGCTTTTTCAAATTATCCCTATTCCTGAGGTTATACCTCCTTTCAGAGGGCTCCTTTTGAGGAGACCTACCTCGGGATTGAGAACGTTTCTCTGAATTATTTTTATTAGTTTCCCACTTCTTTTTAGAAGATGTAGGAGTTTGTTTAATAGAGTCCTTCTCAGGACTTTCAGCTAGTTTTGGCTTCACTGGTCTTCCACCCAAACTATCTCTGCCTAATTCTGCATAAGATTGTTCTATTATTCTGGGTAGCTCAGTTTGATGTTCTGTAACATCGAATTCCCTTAATCGTTGGCGGATCGCCACTGCTGCCTCCCCTTTAATATTAGATAATATTATTGTTGAGACCTGGTCGAAATTTTTCAGTAATTTCATACCTAAATTTAGAGCAGGCTCTGCCCCGTATTTGTTTTGAATTTGTTTCAGGACATCTGGTATTACTGCAATTGATGGAATACCATGTGTTTTAGTATCGATGGCAGCAAAGACTGAGCCCCAAGTGGTACAGTCTTCCAGTTGTGGTGTGATCCCCATCGGTAAACAGATTGTTAGGATTCTGTGTTTCTCATACGGGCTAGTATTTGGAAATACTGCTTCGATTTGAGTAATTTTATGAGCTATCCAAAATGGAATTTGCTCACGTTTTGTGGGCATTTTTCCCATGACTGCGTATAGAGTCTGTGGTGTAATTTTTTGTGTATTCCCCGGTTAAGGAGTTTGATTTGGAAGTGTCAATGGTGGTTGGACTGTGAAAGTCCGCATGACATATTGGACTAGTTGTCTGTAGATTTTTATTAACTCTTGTATTTGAGTAAGTAGTTCCTCGTCTGACATTATATCGAGTTCAGGATGAAGAGTGTAGCCGGCTAGGATCGGCCATGTTGCTCCTGGTCTACCTAGTGGACCGAGCCTGGTAATGTTTCTGTGTTGTTTTAGGGCGCCTTTGAACCAGAGCTGATGCTCCTGGTATGTTAGTGGAATTTCAATATCCCCGAAAGTAATATATTCCTCTGGTGGTTCATCTTCTTTGTAGAAGTGAAACAGTCTTGTTACTGGATTTGATTCAGGAAATATGACCCATGAATAGAATACCTCTGTCTGAAAGGATTCGTGGGCCTCTATCACGAAAACTGCTCTACCTCCTCTTGGTGGTAGGCCGTGTTTTATAAGTTTTAGAGTGATGGCTCTTCTTAAGTTTGGATTGATGTCTATAACACCCTCCTCAGGTTCATTTAAACCTGTAAAGTTAAAAACTGCTATGGCTGGGTCAGCCGCAGCTCCACCGGTGTCGGTGGCATTGTCCCGGTTGGACATTTGTTTTTTGAAAAATGTAGAACAAGTTTCAAGGAAACAAAAAAGATAAGGTGCACAATATTTTGGAACACTGTATCCTTCAACGTTGAACAAACCAAACAACTAATATATAGGGTGCTTCCCTATTTAGTTATGGCGGATATTTAAACCTACCCACTCCGGACGTCTTATGGAGTATGTGAGTAGGGGTCTCTGAGAAAAGCACGAATGAGTTACTCAGTATCTAGCGTTAAATTACTGCCTTACCAAACGTTGGGCGCCATGTAGTGTAGTTCCTATTTCCCTAATAGGCTCTGCGCATTGGAATAATATAACCTATAGGTTTGACATAGGACTAAGGTCGGTATGTCCCTATCGATTATATTAAACTTAATTACCTGTGCTGAGGTTCTTTAATTTTGACCCCATCTTACAGTCACCGCCATTTTTGTGTTGCCTTTA
Organism: Calotriton arnoldi; assembly: GCA_963921515.1. Classification (NCBI taxonomy): domain Eukaryota; kingdom Metazoa; phylum Chordata; class Amphibia; order Caudata; family Salamandridae; genus Calotriton; species Calotriton arnoldi. The sequence goes on along the minus strand of CAWUFW010009576.1, from coordinate 341,187 downwards.
CACAGGCTGCTCGATGAGCGAAGTGTCTCTGCCCTTTTGGACTGCAACGTGTCAAAACCCCTCCGTCCTTGTCCTTAAAGCAATCTCAAACACCAGCCGGCCTAACTAATCCTTGTCTGGACTACCTAATCCCCGTATCAACTATCTGTTAGCCTTTAGTATTCTCCTCTCGCCATATCTTATCTTCTGGCCTTCGCTATTCTCTCCCTGTGTTTTCCTACTTTGTAACCTTCCTCTTGAAGCATACAGATATGTCCTGCCATTGCAAACACCGAACTATGGGTACCAGTATTGATTAACTGTGGGGGCTGGATAACACACAACATGTAAGCAGAGAGCATTTTGGTGACACAATATCTTGTTTTCAAACTCTCCTGATTGGCTAAAAAGTTGTGCGATGGGTGTATGTTTGTACAGATGTATTTCAACGATAAAAGCTTGTGAGCCACGGAGTCAAGTGGCAGTCTCCTGAGAACCTACTTGATGTACTTCTTGGACAACTGTGCTTAGCTGCAGCTAATAAACTTGGTTTTCTACGCCAACAGAGTATTCCGTGTCTCTGTGCAACAAGGCAGGTGAACCCGAAGATTTCAGGCGTGCCCTGCGCCGCCAGGCCCAAAGGCCCGGTTCTTCAATTGGCGCCCGAACGTGGGGCGGCTTCAGAGGTAGCGGTTGAGCCCAAGGATCGTGAGGAGCCCCGCAGGAAAATTCCAGAGGAGGCGCCCCCACACCAGCGACCCCTGTATGTCGAAGAGTGGGCCGATGGTCTTTTGAAGTGTGGCTTCTCCTTTCCAATGACTGCTGCCCTGACTGCTGCCCTGCCTTGGTCCCTCTTTTGTTGATGACTGGTATTGCGAGACGTTAGACGGACCTCTGTTGGCGTGAAGAAGACATTTGTTAAGTACTGGTGGGTAGCTCCCACCCCTTTTTTTGTTTGTTTTTGGGTTCTTAGATTCGAAAATTGCAATTGTCGAAGCCAAGGGGTGAGTACGTTTGTGCTGTTTTGATTAGCCCCTTGTTGTCTGTCGGAAGCCAGTGAAAGTAACGATGCCTGGTTTCAGTAAGTTTAAAAAATGGTGTTGTTTTTGTTGCGATATGGACTCCCGACTGGAGGACTCTTGTCCAATTCCTCCGGCTGGAACTCCTACTTATGAGCTTTACTCTAAACATGGTATGGGCCCCATCACCTTTAATGACATATGGGTCTGCTATACGAAGAAAGATGGTGTTTTACAGTGGCCACATAATGGTAGTTTTGAGCCTGATATTTTAGACAATTTAGAAGCTACTTTGTTTAAAAGAAAAGCCCGGCCGGCTATGTTTGACTCTTTTCGCCTTTGGCGCAAGGAAGCCAAACAGAAAGAAATTAAACAGGCAAAAAGAGATAGGAAAGAAAAAGATATCACTGTCATACAGGCTGCCCAACAGTTTAAAAATAATGAAATAGATCATGCGATTGAGATCTTAGATAGGCAACATCACATGGCGATTGACAAATGTTACCCAGTGCTGCCAACTTCTTCCCCAAATCGCGATGCTGATCCTGAGAAGGATCCTTTAATGTCTCACTTATTACGATCGCCCCCGCCCTATGCACTAGGCGCTAATGCACCCCCGCTTTTGTTACCTATCCAACAACCTGTTATTCTCCCACCAGATCCAGCTCCTGCACCTCCAACACAGCCCTTTGTGGCACTGCCACTCCCGCCATTTTCTTTGCCTTCAGCTCCCTTGTTTCCAGCTCCTCTGCCTCCGACTTCTTTGCCTCAGTCTCCTTTGCCTTCGACCTCCGCTCTACCTGTTGCCTCTTCTCCTGCTACGTCTCATACATTATCTCCTGTTTTTCTGTCAACTTCCCCTTCTATCCGTCAGCGGATGGTTGAGACTGTTTCTGGTCTCTTTTCTCCTCTCTTTGGGTCAGTAAGTCTGACTCCTGTTCTTCCCCGTAGGCAGACCCGTAGTTTACTTCCTGACTCCCAAGAACGAGATACGTTCATAGGTCTTGCTCGCAGGTGGATCCTGAGTGATCTTGAATATACTGTTCAAGATATCATGGATACTTTTGAACAGTGGGATGCCCCTGTACAAAGATTCGTTTTCAATGCCATGTGTGAAATCCTAGGTCAGGAATGGGAGGCCACGGGATTGGGTTTAGCTCCCAAGGGTTTGCTGGATATTAGGACTGATTTTGATAAAGGAATTATTGTGGGTCCTGAGGTTGAGAATGCTATACGGATACTTATTACTTTTAGATCAATGTTCTTTTCCCGGTCTTTGTCTGAACCTGATCCTTCTGTTAGGCGCAAACTGAAACACTACCCTATGCGAGAGGTTCCCCCAGTCTGGAGAGAAGAGGTTGCAGCCCAGGGTAATAATCCGCTTATACCAGCTCACTTCCAACGTATATGGGTACATGTACCTTGGAAGAGATCTGAGGTGCTGGCCCTTAAACAGTCTTTACCTGACCCCCGTAAAAACCCTGCTGGTTACTACAAGGAAGTATCTCAGACTGTTAACGCTTGTATTATGAATTTGGCTGACATAGATATGTTAATGGGAAATGTTGTCCCACAACAATTGTGGGCTAGGATTCGGAAGGAGGACCACGCCCAAGAATTAGGAGGTGATTGGAATGCTATACTAGCTGCTGATGGGCTCCAAGTGGGTGGCGCTAAACCCGATAATTTAATTGCAGAACTTCCTGGTAGAATAATTACCTTAATGAAAACTATGATGCCCGCTCTGCGAGTTAATTGGGATAAGTTAGCTGCCTGTAAGCAGAAGAAGGATGAGAGTGTCTCTGACTTCTTCACTCGTTTTGAAGAAACGTTTCTTGATCACAGTGGTCAGGATATGAGTACAGAGGGGGACAGCGATTGTTCGTAGATAAATTTGTATTTAATTTGCTTCCCGAGCTCTCTAATAAATTAAAGGATTCCGAAAGTTCATGGGCTGTTTCTTCTTCAGCCCAGATATTGGCTACTGCCCAATATTACGAAAATAGGGATAAGGAGGAGAAGGACAAATTGGATAAAAAGACTAAAGATTTGAAGACGAAGGCTCTTTTACAACAGGCTTATCCTCCTCGTCCTGCTCAGCGCCAGTTTCAGCCGACTCCCCAGTTTCAGAAGGTGTTTCAGAAACCTGAGCCTTTTGTTCCACGGCCTCCACTGGGTCCTAATCAATGTGCCTATTGTAAGGAAGAAGGTCACTTCAAGAATAATTGCCCGATATTATTGCAGCGTGCCGGTGGTACGCCTGGGCCGCGAGGCCGAGGTGGCTTCCAGTCAACACCTAGGGGAGGGGGCGAAGTACCATGTCCCAGGATCAACGTTCCTTTCCGCCGCAACATTCCATGAATTATTTTGATCAGCAAAATACTCAGTCTGCCCATTATTATAATGACGATTATTATATGGAAGATGAGAATCAGGGTTTCTCTAGCTAGGACAGCCGTGGACAAAGTGAGGAGTCATTTCAGTTCCAGTGGACCAAAATGGGCCTTATGTTGATGTCGTTGCGCTTGGTGTATCAGAACCATTTCTCTTGGATACTGGTGCAACGAAGAGTTCTATCATCCACTCTAAACTCCCTGGGGCACCTTTGTCTGGCTTAACAAATGTTTCTGTAGGATTTTCTGGCGCCCCAGTTCGTAACCCAGTTTTTTGTCTTTTACCTATCTCCATTGGCCCTTATGATTTGGAGGCTCCTCTTATTTTGACAACTGGTTGTGGTGAGAATTTGTTGGGGTTGGACTTGTTAAAGAGACTGTATGCGACACTGCATTGTTCTCCTTCTGGTGTACATCTTACTTTAGGCAAGAGATTAATTTCCCCGACATATTTGTCTAGAGACCAACTCCCTTCTGAATTACGTTCCCTGCCTACTACTCTTTGGGCTACAGGCCCCAATGATGTTGGTCTCTTGCAGATTCCACCCTATGTTGTCACCCTCAAGTCCAATGTTAGGTTACCTCGCATTCCTCAGTATAGAATTTCGAGTGCTGGTGAGAGAGCGCTGATGGCTATCATTTATGATTTGGTTGAGAAAGGTGTGGTTGAAGAGACTAGAGGAAATGTGTGCAATAGTCCTGTTCTGCCTGTCCTTAAACGTACTGACTCTTCCCAGCCACCGGTTTATCGTTTTGTAATCGATCTCCGGGAGGTCAACAAGATCGTTGTACCCCAGTTTCCTGTCGTCCCAGATATCACTGCTTTATTGACAGTGATACCTGCCTCAGCTGCCTGGTTTTCGGTCATTGACCTTAAGAATGCTTTCTTTAGCATTCCCATTGCTGAGGAAAGTAGGGATATTTTTGGCTTCTCTTTGGGAGGCCGAAGCTTCCGGTTCAAGCGCGCACCTCAAGGCTATTGTGAAAGTCCCTCCATTTATAGTCAGGCTTTGAAAACTCAGCTCGATGCTTTCACTTTGCCTCCAGGTGCCACCCTTATTCAGTACGTAGATGATCTGCTAGTTGCTGCTGATTCTGAGGAAATTTGTAAACGAGTTACTGTTTCACTGTTGCATCACTTGTCTGACCTTCATCATAAGGTTTCACCCTCTAAATTACAATATTGTCGCCAAGAGGTTACCTACTTAGGTCATCTCTTGTCGAAGGAGGGACGGCGGTTGACCCCAGAAAGAATCCAAGCAATTGCACAAATGTCTGTACCATGCACACAGAGAGAGGTGCGTGCCTTTTAGGTATTACCTCTTACTGCAGACAATGGATTCCGAATTTTTCTTTGTTAGCGAAACCTTTGTTAGCACTTACCCTTAAAGATACCCCCAACCTCTTCCTTGGACAGAGGAATGCCAGAAAAGTTTTACTGATTTGCGTACTTCCTTGTGTTCTGCTCCTGTGTTGGGTACTCCGGATTACAGCAAACCTTTCACACTTTATGTGCACGAGAGAGAAGGTTGCGCGTTGTCAGTTTTGACACAACAATTTGGTGACAAACAACGCCCGTGTGCTTATTTTTCGGCTACGTTAGACCCTGTAGCTAAAGCATTACCTAGTTGTCTGAAAGCTACAGCAGCAGCAGCAGTTTCTATTCGCCAATCTGCTGGATTGGTGCTAGACAATACGCTTATTGTCATGGTGCCACATGCAGTGGATACACTTTTAAACAGGACAAAAACCCAGCATCTTACGAGCGCCCGTTTATCGGGGTATGAGCTGACGCTCTTGGCCAGTCACGTGCACATCAAGCGATGTAATACCCTAAATCCAGCTACATTGTTACCAATCCCAGTAGAGAAAGACATTCAAGAGCAACATGATTGTTTTCTCCGTACAGAGGAGGAGACAAAAGGTAGGATTGATTTAAAAGATACGCCGCTCCTGGACCCGGATGGGATCCTATGGGTGGATGGTTCGTGTTTTAAGCTCCCCAATGGTGAAACGACTGCAGCCTATGCTGTTACCACTTTGCATACGATTGTGGAGACAGCACGCATTAGGCAGAATTCAGCCCAAGCAGCTGAATTGATAGCTCTGACTAGAGCTTGTGTATTGGCTGAAGGGAAGAGAGTGAATGTGTTCACCGACAGCCAATATGCATTTGGGGTGGCCCACAGTTTTGGCCGCCTTTGGAGGGAAAGAGGATTCTTTACCTCACATGGTACTAAAATACAGCATGGTCAGTTAGTGAACGACCTTTTGGAATCACTTGCTTTACCCACTCAGATAGCAATTGTGAAGTGTAGTGCGCATAAAAGAATCACTGATGATGTGGGTGAAGGAAACGCTTTGCGGATCAGATAGCGAAAGAGACAGCGAGAGATGTGACGAGTCATATGTATGTTGCTGGACCTGCTAGATGGGTCAGTCAAGGAGGAATGTGTGAGGACACAATAGAAAGTGTGAAAATGATTCAGGAAGAGGCTACAGAGAAAGAATTGAGTAAGTGGAGAGATAGTACGGGAATGTTGGATGCGACAGGATGTTGGATAGAATTGTCAGAACACCAATGTTGGCTGTTACCAGACGCCTATGTACTTCCAGTAGTGACTATGGCGCATGGTCCAGCCCACATCAGTGCGAAAGGAATTTGCAAGCTTTTGGCTCCGGTATGGCAGAATACAGGGATTCCTAAATGTGCAGACAATCTTGTTAAGCATTGCATTGTTTGTTTGATGCACAACCCAGGAAGAGGAACACCAACCCCAGCAGGCCATTTTGCTCCCCCAACGTATCCTTTTGAGGTAGTGCAGATAGACTACATTCATATGGAGAGATGCAGAAACCTAAAGTATGTCCTTGTGGTGGTATGTGCCTTTTCCAGATGGATAGAGGCCTACCCCTAAAGGATAATACTGCCTTGTCTACAGCTAAGGTCCTTCTGAAAGAATACTTCCCGAGGTTTGGTTTACCTCGAATTGTCTGGAGTGACAATGGAAGTGAATTCGTGGGTCAAATCATGCAGAAAGTATGTGCAGGTCTTGGGATTAAGCAAAATTCCACGCGGCAAACCACCCTCAGTCAGCGGGTTTGGTAGAGTGCTATAATGACACTCTCAAGCTTAAACTTGCAAAGATACAAGCCAGCACAGGTCTTGCCTGGCCCGACGCTTTACCTTTAGCCCTCTTGTCAACTCGAACAACTGTTCATTCTCGTGTGGGACTTAGCCCATATAAGATTGTGTTCGGACGCCCGGCTAATGTCTGGGGTGTCCCTAGACCCAAGAAGTACTCTGACATAGAATACCCAATGTTAATTGACTATTTGCATGACCTCACCACTAAATTGCGTGTTCTCCATCAGCAGGTACAAGACACCTTGCCACAGGCTTCCTCGGATCCTGGGCACACCCTCCAACCTGGCGACTGGGTGTGCCTTAAGAATTTTCAGAGGAAGAGGAATTTGGAGCCTCGCTGGCGGGAGCCAAGACAGGTCCTGCTGACGACACGTACAGCCGTAAAAGTCGTTGGGAAAAAGAACTGGATCCATGGTGTGCACTGCAAAAGGGTACCCTTGCCTTTGCCTTTTGATCAGTGGGTCCACGAAGGTATAGGTGATTGTGAAGGAGAGAGAGTTCCCCGGTTTGTACCTTTTGGCGATGCACACCTAGAATGGACTCGGACTGAGAAAGAGGACGATGATGTTTTGCAAGAAGCTGTACCATCGCATCTCAGAATAGATACAACTGATCCAGAGACACTTTTTCAAGACCAGACTGTGCCAAACAAGGATAGATACAATCTGAGGCCTAGAGTGGCCAAAGACATTTGAAATTTATTTTTATTTTTCTCCCCTTCGTTCCTAAACTGCAATTTTTTTATTTCTTAGATTGCATTTTTGAATTTTTGAATTGTATATATTTTCTTCCTTATGTGATACTGGACTCATCCCATTTTTGCAGGGTCGTGGTAGGAGACTTGGTTTGTGACCTGAGTAGTGGCACTAGGTCTGCAGGACTTGCAGTGTCATAGGACGGCCAATAACCACAACTGAGTGAGATAGGAAGATTGCCACGAGCAACACTTTAGGGGATGACTTCCGGTGAATCAGAAATTGATAAAAAAACAAAATGAAGGAAAAATATTGTAAATTACTATTTAATAGATGTGGCGTAGTATTATGTGTTTTAACTATGTTATGTGTTTTATTAGCTTGTGTGGGTTGGGTTATTCACACTTTGCAGCCAGCATCTGTACCTATATCTACCTCTCAGCCCATACCTTTTCGCACTACTATTTCCCCACACCAATTCTATACGCTACCAGGGCATGAACAAATTAGGAGAATGGAATATCTCAACAATTCATTCATCCAGCTATTACACCAGCATCAATTAGTAATCAATACCACCGATTGTTGGGTTTGTGGACTTTTACCCCATAATACAGATAAAGGAATGCCATATTTAGTTCTACCCTTCTCCCTAAAAGGATCTGCTTGGGCTTACACCTCTATGTTTGCCAATGCCTATGAGAACCAACATCTACATCCTGTTGGTCCGTATAGGGATGGAATTGACGTTAGTCATAATTCACTAATAAAGGGAATAGTGGCTATGTCAAAACATTATAAAACATTTAGTGAATTCCCCACCGTCGAGCGACAAGCATACATTGACTGGAATGTGACACATTATGTCACTAGCCTTACAGACAGAGCCAAAAGGAAAGGATCCCCACCTATATATACTGTACCCCACCAAGGTCACCTATGTCTCCAAGCCAATGGTCAAAATCCTAAGGCTCAATTGGGAAAGAGCACTTGTAATATTACATACATCTATACATCCCGAACGTCTCCACCATTGGTAGCATCTCAAGGAACATATTTCGTCTGCCATGACAGAGCCTATACATGGTTACCAGCCGATTTCTCAGGGACTTGTTATATGGCTTTTCTCCTCCCTCCAACATATACAGCTCCTTCGGGACATCACAAGACAAGGTACGGCAGAGGGGTTATTGCTTTGGAGGACACAGCAGGACAGGAAGGAGGTGACTTCCTTAAAGGATTCCTCCCATTTTGGGGCCCTATGGCCAATAGTAGAAATATCAGACATCTCATTCGAGTAGTTGAGGCAACAATAAATGAAACTGTCGGAGCACTGAGTAATGTCACTGCTGAGCTTCAGGCGGATCGCCTTATGACATTACAGAACAGAATGGTGTTAGACATCATTCTCGCAGATCGTGGTGGAGTCTGTACATTGATTGGATCGAGTTGTTGCATTTATATACCTGATAACGCCCCTACAGTATACCAGGCCATCTCTAAATTGCACCACATTGCTGAGTCCATCCACCAGGACGAAGGAAATTGGTCTCTGATGGGATGGTTTTGGGAACTACTGTCCACATGGGGATGGAAGGTATTGACCTTTGTTGGAGTAGTTTTGGCCATCATCTTCTCGTGTTGCCTTTGTTTACAATGTGGCCCCGCAATATGTGGTCTTTGTGCTATTATGTGTGTCCCAAGACCCATGCCACAGAAAACGGAGAATATGAAGATGAAGATGATGTTGCAGCAACAACTTGACGACTTTATGACCATCGACATTGATTCAGATTAGCGTGAGTCTTTGTGTATTGCCTGCGTAATGGCAAAAGGAGGGTCTGAGGTTCTTTAATTTTGACCCCATCTTACAGTCACCGCCATTTTTGTGTTGCCTTTACACAGGCTGCTCGATGAGCGAAGTGTCTCTGCCCTTTGGACTGCAACGTGTCAAAACCCCTCCGTCCTTGTCCTTAAAGCAATCTCAAACACCAGCCGGCCTAACTAATCCTTGTCTGGACTACCTAATCCCCGTATCAACTATCTGTTAGCCTTTAGTATTCTCCTCTCGCCATATCTTATCTTCTGGCCTTCGCTATTCTCTCCCTGTGTTTTCCTACTTTGTAACCTTCCTCTTGAAGCATACAGATATGTCCTGCCATTGCAAACACCGAACTATGGGTACCAGTATTGATTAACTGTGGGGGCTGGATAACACACAACATGTAAGCAGAGAGCATTTTGGTGACACAATATCTTGTTTTCAAACTCTCCTGATTGGCTAAAAAGTTGTGCGATGGGTGTATGTTTGTACAGATGTATTTCAACGATAAAAGCTTGTGAGCCACGGAGTCAAGTGGCAGTCTCCTGAGAACCTACTTGATGTACTTCTTGGACAACTGTGCTTAGCTGCAGCTAATAAACTTGGTTTTCTACGCCAACAGAGTATTCCGTGTCTCTGTGCAACAAGGCAGGTGAACCCGAAGATTTCAGGCGTGCCCTGCGCCGCCAGGCCCAAAGGCCCGGTTCTTCAGTGCCAGCTAGCTCAGAGGCCACTAGAAACTCCTTGAGAACAAGAAGGGAGTAGTTTCTGGCAACCGAAAAACATGACAACTTTGTTTCCCTTTAGAAGCGGAACATGTCTCAGAATCGTGGAAACAATAGATAACAGTTTCACTCATTCAATTGTGCATGCTTAGTTTCTACAGAGTTACACAGAAAGGAAAGACAGGCATTTCAATAAAAAGGGTTTTATTGAACAGTCTTGTTTCTCGTGTAAGAGATATGTGCTGTTATGATCACAAGACAGTATGCAAGATAAATAATGTACAACGTAAGCAGTAGAAATAAATAATACTGCGCAAGCATTATCTTTTAGCATATATTCACATACATAAATAACATGAGCTAAGAATGCGGGTACTCATTCGATGCGTCTCTAAGCTAGTTCTACCCCAATGTACTTAACCTAGTCTAGGTGTAGGGAAAGATAGAAGTAGGTGGAGTATTCTGTAGTATGGTATACTAAGAGTATGTTAAGTCTAGTATGCCAAGTATAGTATGCCAAGAGTCCCTCTAGGATCTAGTCAGCTCCATACCTTGAGAATGAGAGAGGTGGGAATATCCTGCCGGATCTGGAACTCTAACACCCCGCAAAGGGAGTCAGAACACTGGAAGCTGGATTCGTCTGCGTGCAGGAATGACAGCGTCTTCTCAGTGCGTCAGGCCGGGATACGGGCTCCTCTGAAGTCGAGGTCTCCTCTAACTTGCTTGGGCAAGGGAAGGTATATTTATACCTGGTAGGTGTCGTGGAAGGTTAGCATTGACGTGAAGTCGGACAGAGGAAGTCGTCAGGAATGAACCCTTAAGGTATAACGGTTCATACATAATAGATGAGTTCTTGGAGAAATCAATAGTCCTGTGCTAGGGGAACTCCCGAAGCTTAAGGGTCTGGTTTCTAAGAACTCGTTGTGACTTTAGGGTGGACGGATGTCGGTGACCATGCCTGTATTTGGAGTGCACGGTTAATGCCTAAATAAGGACAGGGATTCTATGCCTATATAAGGGCAAGGCGAATTGTGCCTATATAAAGACATGATTCAGGAAAACCTATATACGGACCCCTAAAGCGGAATACATCTAGGTAGAACCCCTGAGGGTACCTTTTGGGTATGTAAGCACCACATCTTCACTGGGCAAACCAGAGGAGAAAGACTTCCATGCTGACATGAGACTCTGAGGTTCCTGCATGCAGACACTCCAGCATGCAGTGGGCTGACATCCCTTGCAGGGTGTCCAATTCGAGACCAAGACAGGGTCCTTCGCTCTCTCACATCAGGTAATGGGGTTGGTTCTTTCCTAGGGGAATTCTTGGCTATACACATGCATACATGCTAGGTACACTCAGGTATATCTAGTTAGGGTTTGCATCATAGGAGTACGCATTATTACTGTCATGTATCTATATGCCTGCATTTATTCACTGTTTTAGCACTATGGTAGAATTCTACCTTAAATTTACTCTATTGGTTTTTGTAATCATCTATATCTGTTTCTGTCTAATGGTTGCTGCAGCACACGTATTTTATACTAGAATGACGCTGCTTCAATAAATGCTTATTGAAAACGTCCCCATTGTTTATTCTGTATATCTCTCTGAGAACAAGTGAGCACAAGTGACTGAGCAAAAAGTACTGTACTGTTTCCATGATCCCTGAGGGGTCAGGGTTGTCATGTTCGATAGTTGCCAGAAACTATTTGCTCCTTGGTAAGAGGGGCTCATAGAGGCACAGTAGGCTAGTTGGTCTACAGACTAACATATCCTTTGGGGGTGTCTGGAATCAGTCTGGACACCAATCCTGTGGTATATGTTGTCTAAAACGCGCAGATCCTATATATTTGTAGGAACTACACGACAATTTGTGGTGTAACAAGGTGTGTAGTGGTGTTGCAATTGTGTGGAACTGCATGAAGCAGTGGTATATGGTGTGATGTAGTTTTGGCTAATGAATGATGTGTGGTATGTAGGGGGTAAAGTGTGCTGTGGGATGTGTGATTTGGTGAGGTATGGCTGGCATTAGTGGTGTACGGAGAAGTGAAGTGTTATGTAACACAGTGTCGACAGAATTTTGCAATGCTGGATGGTGTGGAGTGTTGCAGTAAGGGGAGATTTTTTGGGGATATTCTGTTTTATGATATAGTGTGATGTGTTGGAAGATTTGGTGCGATGTGGAAACATGTGGTGTTGTTATGTGGTGTTTGCAATGTGGCGTGATCTGCTGAGAGTAATGTGATACGATGTGTTGTGTCATATAGAACGTAGTATGGGGTGGTGTACTACAATGTAATGTAGGGCCTGATGCTCTTCTATGGTATGGTTTAGTGGGAAATGTGGAATTGGGTTGTGTGATGTAGTGTAATGCTCCATGGGCTGGTGGTGAATGCTGTGATATTGTTTTGTTTTAAAAAAAATAATATTAGCCAGGGGTGCATTTGTCTTGTAGCTTTATAGACAGGAAAAGCGGGACTTAAAACCACCCTCTCGGGATAAAATCAGCTTGATTGTAACATCTTTATATAAACTTTGGTTATGTTTTATATTTGCTTAATACTATAGCCACCATTTCCATTTGCCCTTACTGTTAAAATGCTAAGTGTTAAAAATGAATGCACCCCGTTGAAAGAATTCAGACTTGTACTACTCAGCACCAGACACACCCTAGAAGCTGAGAATACAAAAATTCAGTTTGTGTGGGTTATTTAGGGTATTGCGGGCTGTACTACATTCACCAAGGCAGCAGAGAAATGTACTTCATTGTCCAAGCAGCCTACAGCACACCATATTTCGAGATCTTCAACTATCTGGCAGAGATTTCTGTGCCTTTAGATGAGTCATGGCTGGGGTGGCTCCTCTAAAGGCATTGTAAGTTTGATGAACGGCTTTTATGTTTCATCATGTGTCCGCTCAACCAAATTATCAATTTGTTTTTGAATAACAAAAATCTAGTGACCCTAACACCATGGGGTTTTTCACCCAAGGTATGGGGGTAATTTTTTTGTTTTTCCTGTTTGGGACTACCTGGCTTTACCTTTTGGATGCAAACAGGAAAAAGAAAGTACATCAAAACATCCTCCCTAAATAGGGCAGATAGTTTAAGAACTTAGACGGACCGCCCGATGTCCCTGGGCTGTCGATCGGTCTAAGCTTTCTGCTAGCAGAAATATAACAGTTCCCCAACTCTAAATACAGCAGGGAAACTGACAGTTTAGCAGACAGGGTACTTCAGCACATTTGTGAAATAGAACCCTAACCGCTAAACTCTAAATAACTTCCAAAGTAAAACTTGTATTAAAAAAGTTTTTAACAATTTTTAGCAGTTCCTGTTTTGATTACAGCAAAGCAAAGCTTATAAATCTAAATCTGCACAGCCTGTTAATTGTTTGTAAATGCTGCACCCAAGGCTACTATCACTGGCATGGGCATGTTGTTGATGCCATCTCCTACATCCTCCGCTGTCTGTTACCCATTAGGGTTTTGTGAGGAAATTGTCACTCTAATAGTGTTTTTAAGGACCTAGGCATCAAATGTATAAAGCCTGATGCATTTCAGTGTAATATATTTGTAAATAGCCTTCAGGACTAAGAAGAGTCTTACAAAACTGGATTGTATGCTAGAGTCTTACAAAGCTGGATAGTATGCTAAATTTGCTGTAAGGAGCTGCAGTATTCTAAGTGTATAGAGCCCAAGCTGGAACGTTGACTTTCCAGCCTAACTCCCCCAAAATCCCAATTGAACAGAATTGTCCAATATCTTTTATATGCTACTTAATAAGCTCTACTCAGTGCAGGCGAAACTAGAGCTCAGAGTGACCTTTAGAAAGCACAATGCCTCTAGTAATTCACATCAGCTTGTTGCTTGAATATTAATTTATCATAAATGAAAAGACAAGAGGCGTTTGGCAAAACAGGAACACGTTGGTTTAATTAAACGCGCCGGCCGGCAGAGCCTAGACAGAGTGCATCTGCTTGAAATCTCTCAATGTACAAAGGTTTGGACGGCAATTTATACAGTGCATGAGGTACAATAAAGGAATCTCTACATTCCTAAAGAGCATCTTAGTTGTAAATTAATCGAATATGTGCATCTGATAAGGACAGAGATGGCTCTTGACCTCAGGGAGAGCTAATGTGGGCCAGTGTGTATGCGTCCAGATGTGTGGCATGAGGAGCGTGTGATTACTATGTGTAGTGTGCCCTAATTGGTTGAGTGGACCTATCTACATATGATATCTAGCTTTGTGGTATTTCTGGGGAATGCAAGCTTTTGGCCAAACGTGTTTTATTGGGGCCAATTGCCTTGTGTTGCCTTGTTTGTGGTGCAACTATCTCTCCGTGGAATTGCTCAGGTTTTCCCTGGGTATGTGTTTGCCTTTAGATTATGGAGGGACCCCACCTGTGACCTGTTACTCGATAGGTGTGAGCGCAGGTCGCAGGACCTGCCTGACCACGTATCATTGACTCGGGGTTGATGGGGAGATCACCTTGAGTAAATCTGACAACAATGGTGTGAGTTCATTGGAACTCCTAAGAATAATATGGCAGGCTCTGCTATCATTTTTTTTCAACATAATCAACATTGAGCATACAGTTGTCATCTTGTACATTGGCATAGTTCTTACTGGTAGTGACCAAGTTATGTTTGCTTTGGTCTGGACGTACATTGACAGTGTTCTTATTGGCAACAATAATATTGTCATACTAGCATGGATTATGACATTCATTGATTTCATTTTTGCTGATGTCGGTGCTGCTGTGCAGGCACAAGTTACTGTATACATTGACATTGCATTGACGGGCATTGTCGTGGTTATGTGGGCAAAGGTTATGGCATACACTCACATTGCATTTACTGACATTGCCGTTGTCATGCCTGCACATATTATGACTTTCATTGACATCGTATTCACACATTCCAACATTCCCCCCTCTAGTTGAGTCATCAACTACTCTATCCACCTCATAAGTCTTGACAGTTATGTCATCTGAAAGTGTGTGTCTGTGTGTAGTGTTGGTTGCTTTTTCCCTAGCTAAGTGCATACTGCCTAATTTATGGACTGCTTTTTTACAGCAAGAAACCACCACTTGTAGGAAAACACATAACAGAAGTACAGCAAGGAGAATCGACATTACGATGTCAGTAGCTTTGACACCCATAAGGGGATCCAAGAAAAGATACTATGCAACAAGTACTGCTCCGCAGCACCTCGCTCTTTCTTCATATTGGCTTGTAGATTATGCAGATCTTAGTTGGCATGGGCTACTGTCACATTGTTCATGTCATTTCCGGGGATAAAAGTACAACAGGAAGAGCCAATCTTGGCACACACCCCACCCTCCATTGCGGTCATCAAGTCCAACATGTACTGATGTTGCACCACCATAAGGCAGATGGCTCGTAGTTCTTCCTTGATAGTGTTTAGGATGAGCTCAGTATTATTAATCATTCTCATCAGCTCCTATCTGGTTATTTGTAACCAGCGGGCGTTTGCTTTTGTTTGCATGGTGTAGAAGGGTATTAACCCTCCGGAGTTTACTTGAGCTTCTGTGAACAGTCTGAATTCTTCTGGAATGTCCATGTACTGAGCCTAGCCAAAACAATCAGCAGTTCTTCTCCTTTGAACCTGATGCAAGAGAGTTGTTTTCTTCTGTAACACATGTTGAGACAACTCAGGCAGATCTTCTCCAGGAATGACCAGGGGTGGGGTGTGCATGGTCACTAAGGCGCAGAGGCCCCGTCATCCAGGGAAAAGCTGGGTTTAGGCAAGGTTACCACAATACCAGTAGAAATCTGTCAGCGTGGAGGTGCCCCATTGCAGGTTCGGTACGTGCAGTATCGTGCCGCAATTCTCGTTGCTGCCTAATGGTATGGTTTCTTTGCCTCTGAAACATAAAGAGTACAGCGTACGTTTCCGTACAATTAGGGGCTGCCCCTTTCCCTCCAACCATGTGTACCTATTGATCTCGCTATCTCTGATTTTCTGACACGGGATGTCTATGCCGGCATTTGACCCCCTTCCTTGGGACTCATTCCCCCCTGCATGATTGAGATGAGCAGCCCTTCCCTGGAATTCCATGTCCGGGGTCCATTGATTGTTAAAGAAGGTGGCCCTAAAGATGTTAAGAGCCGCCCTGGGACTCCAAATAGAGGTGGGAGCTGATGTATTTGTGCACTGGTGTGGTGGTTGTGCTACCTCCAAGAAACCTTTTTCTACGAAGTCCCGGGGCCAAACGATGTCCTCCCCTATGGTACCTTTTCTGCACATCTTGTCTACCATGGATTGGATATCACTTGACTCAGTGAAGAGATATAGTGCAGTGGGGTAGTCTCATACCGGGTGATGTTTACTAGTGTCCTATGGGGTACCACTCTATTGGATTGGATTTTTGCCCTGATCCTACAAAGGTACAAATGTACGCAGCATTTTTGAATTTTTGCCCTGATCCTACAAAGGTACAGATGGACGTGGCATTTTGCGTTTTCAGGGGCTATCTCCTGCGCTAAATAAAGTCTGTCTGCGCCTACGGCATGAGGTATCAACAAACAGATGTAACATGATTTGTTCATAGTTTGTGTGCCTACCTCGGACATATGAAGGTACCAGGTATTGTATAGGAGTGTGCTGTGTAGTGCGTGAGGAATACGAACATATTGTTCAGTGTAGGTGTATGTGAGGTGAGAGAGGTCATTGTGCATGCGTTGCAAGAATGTAGAAGTAGAGCTTACAAAATCATGTACTTTTTTGGTTCCGTAAGGGCTCGAAAGCACCCCGGCTAAGGAGAGCATGTACAAAAATATAAGTGTGCATAACTTGGAAAGCATTTGTGGAATGTAGGATCATCTTTAGGAGAGATGTCTGTTTTCAGGGCCTGTCTTTTGTTGTTCATTGTCTGTGGTCCGGTGTCGGGTGGCTGTTGTCTGTGCTTCGGTGTCTGGTGGCCTTTGTCTGGGTGCCCAGAGGTGTTTTCATCTTCAGTGCGGAAAGTAAAGTTACACAGTCAATTGAACCCTGAAGTACTTCAGCGACTGGTTTTTTGAAAGTCTTTTAAAAGCCCGATTAAAGGACCGGCGGGCTGTGGCAATGTTGGTGCACTTACAGTTCGATCACTGAGCCTGTAGGGTAAGAGCTGTGGGTCATAGGTTGACTTGGAAAAACAGATTTGTTAGGTAATTTAATGGAACATTCCTCTTTTATCCGTAAAACGATCCTGCTATATGGTTTTATTGGGGGCTATATGGTTTTACTGGGGAGCAGATTTTCCTATATGGATTGGATGGAGGTGGTGGATGTTTTAATGGCATTGGTGAAGTTTTTAAGCTAATTTCAGTGAGCATCAGAATTTTGGGGATGACCAGGGATTTTTAAAATTATTTTAATGCAATTCATAAGGCTCTCTCCTTGCTACAGTGGGGCAGTGTTTTCCCTGTAGGCTATTCTTGTTCAGAGCATGATGTTTTAACAGGTGCTAAGGTGTCCTTTTGACCTATCTGGGTTGCATGTGATTGTGAGGAGAGGCGGATGTTTAATTTTTTAGATTTAAGTTTCCGTTGACACGTTCGTGCCCCTTGGGTCTTTGCATGTGTTGTGGAACTAGGTTTCTCTAATTTAGACTGAATTTCTGGATCCCGCCCTTCTTCTGGAGGGGTTGAGAACCTTTGGAATCTTTTGTGTGGGTCCCGGTGGGCTGTTCCCTATTCTTGAGTGTTGCCACTTCTAACAAAGGATACTGGTAGTTGGAAGGCCATGTGTGGACCCCTTGTTGGGGACCTGCAGTGTGAAAACTGTCCGGCACTATGTTTGCTTGCAGTACTTTCTCAGCAAGATTCAAGGGTCCCTTTGGGACTTTAGGTGTCCGGCCTGATGGAGGTAGCGTATATGAACTTGGTGATACTTTCCAATGGATTGGGGCCCTTGAGCTGGGTTCTTTTTTCAGGGCTTTGAGGATCCGCCATTGGCACACTGTTCTCTGTGGCATGAACGCAGCTGTGGCTGGGATTGGGCCATACACTTATTTGGATGCCGCATCATTGGGCCCCATGAATGTCATTTTGACCAGCTAGGAATGGTTGGAGTGCCCACCCCATACCCCGAACACAGGCTGAGAAGGTGATTTGTGGAGACCCCGCCGCTCCCCTCTCCCCGGACACTGGATGTTCCGGATCTATCGCTTCTGGCAAGATGAGATCCAATGGGTCGTCCGTAGAAGGTTTTGGAAGCATTTTGGGAAGAGCAGGACGGAGCTGAATGCTCTGGCCCAAGCGGGGAGTCGGGTGTTCAGTCGGGGGCTGATTGCATGGTGATTAAGCAAACTCAAATGGTTGCTCACTGATGGATTTCTCTACTGACTCAGTGCTGGATTAGTGTGAGGCACGTGGAGCTCTGGCGTTCTTTCAACCCCCCTTCCCCAAATGCCTGTAAGGTCCAGCTTCTACCACTGGAGCATTCACCCAGTTTTGGAGCTATAGGCAGGCCTCCATTTGGAGGAGGCCTGAAAGACATTAGAGAGTGGGGTCCTTTTGATCAGTGGCACGTCCTGGCAGTATGGGCACAAGGGTCTGGGGGCCTGTTTTCATGCACAGATGGGGGCCGTCCTGCTCCCTCATCAGACTGTCTTCCCCGGGGGGTGTGGTTAGCCAACCCACTGAGGGGGATCACAGCAGATGGGGGCCATGGGCCTCCTATGGGCATCCAGGTGAATAACTCTAGTGTGGATTCCTGGTTGACAGTACAGTCGCCGTAAGGTTTTCCTGTGTGAACTTAAAGGTTTTGATTTATCCCGCCTGTTTGGTGGTAAATTAAATGTTTTGAGTTATCCCTAATGTTGTTGTTAGATTAAAGGTTTTCAGTCATTCCTACTGTTGTTGTTATCCCTACTGTTGTCGTTTAGATTAAAGGTTTTGAGTGATCCCTACTGTTGTTTTATCCCTACTGTTATTGTTTAGATTAAAGGTTTGAGTTATCCCTACTGTTGTAATGTTTCCTTTTTTACGTTTGTGTGAGGCTTCCTGCAGCAGGTGTGAGAGCTATTCTTGTCCTGAGGTTCTGGATTCACTGCTTGTTTGGGGGGTTCTGGGGTTTGTTCTGTGTGACTGGATTCTGCGGGGGTAGCCCTGATAACAGCCTATTCCGTTCATGGTATACTTTTAGGAGACAATGGGTGGCCGTGTGGTTTCTTCAGAGAAAGTAGTGTGGTTGAGTTCTTTCCCAAACAGGTGCCAGTTGTACGTTCATGGTCACCCCGATCCCTTTGAGGGTGCTTTCACCAGTTTCTTGGTCGCTCCAGCAGAACCACAGGGTGGGAATGCAGGAGATAGTGTGTCCACTCTAGGGACAGGTATTTCTCCCATGCGACCGGCAGAAATAATTCCCTCAGGCAGTGTCCTGATGGCCAAACCTTTTGCCTTCCCTGCTGTAGTCAGTTGTCTCGAGCCTGTATCGGGTAACAAGGAGGGGACTCCCAGTGCGGGAAACACGCCCCTTGGCCAGGTGCTGCTTCACGTGGGCTGCCTCTTCCTTCAAAGAGGCACCAGGGTGGTGGCAGGGGCTGAACCGGGTAGCCCAGACCCAGCCTCCCCCCTAGCCTTGGGGGATGTGATGTGCGTCTCATGATACAGGGTTCCTGGCTCACTGTGTGCCCTACATGCTACTGCTTTGGCAATGGTGTGCGCAATCGGTCCACTATCGTGCTACTTTGTACAAATCTAGGAGGTTCACATATAATCCTCGGATTGTTCTGACTAATATTCTTGAGGTGTTGGCAAATGTTATCAGTCTGTGCTCCGGGGGAGACCTCGGGGAGGAGCAGGCTTTACTCCCATCCTCAGTGAACTGGATGGACATGCTAAGTTTGGACAATAGGTCCCATCCTAGTATATTGGTCTGGGAGGATGGATAATACAATAAGTGTTCTCTGATCTTATTTCCTCCTATTTCCAGTTCAAGGGGTTCCATGAGTGGGACCTTAGCCACAACATGTTGCTCGGATATAAATTTACCTTAAATTAATGAAAAGACATGAGGCGTTTTTGCAAAACAGGAACAAGTTGGTTTAATTAAATGCTGTGGCTGGGAGAGCCTGGACAGAGTGCGTCTGCTCAGAATCTCTTGATTTACAAAGTTTTGGCCGGCAATCTATACAGTTCATGAGGTACAATAAAATGGTCTCTACATTCTTAGTTGTAAATCAATTCACTGTGTGCATCTGAAAAGGAGGCCGATGGCTCTCGACCTCAGGGAGAGCTAATGTGGGCCAGTGTGTATGTGTCCGGATGTCAAGCATGAGAAGCGAATGATCACTATGTATGGTGTGCATGTCGTATCCTGATTGGTTGAGTAAACCTATCAACATGTGGTATCTAGCTTTGGGGTATTTCTGGGGAATGCGAGCCTTTGGCCAAACGTGTTTTGTTTGGGCCAATTACCTCAGACTTGTTTGTAGTGCAACTATCTATCTGTGGAAGTGATCAGAGTTTTCTCTGGGTGCCTGTTTGCCTTTATTTTATCCGGGACACCACCTGTGACCTGTTACTCGTAGGGCATGGGCGTGGGTCGCAGGAACTGCCTGACTATGTATCTTTGACTCGGGTTGATGGGGAGGTCACCTTGGGTGAATCCGACAGCAATGCTGTGAGTTCATTGGACCTCCTAAGAATAATATGGCAGTCACTGGCATCATTCTTATTGATATTATCAACATTGCGCATCCAGTTGTCATCTTGTACATTGGCATCGTTCTTACTGCTAGTGACAAAGTTATGTTTGCTATGGTCTGAACATACATTGACATTGTTCCTATTAGCAACAATAATATTATCGTACAAGCATGGATTATGACATACGTTGGTATCATTGTTGCTGATGCAGGCTATGCTGTGCGGGCACAAGTTGCGGTATACATTGACATTGCATTGATAGTCATTGCCATGGTTATGTGGGCACATGTTATGGAATATACATTCACATTGCATTTACTGATATTGCCATTGTCTGGCCTGCACATATCATGACATTCATTGACATCGTATTCGCCCATTCCAACAAGCGCAATAAGTTTTAATGCCATACAGGATTGTGTAATGTGGGGTAGGAGAGTGTGGTTTTGAGTGTTGTGGTGAAGTGTGGTATGTCTTGGTATCAAACTTGATGGTATTGTGGAGGATTATGTGAGCTGTTCTAATATGAAGTGATGGGTTTGATGATATCTGCTATGGGGTAATGTTTTGTTGCATGTGGTTCTTTGTACTGTTTGATATGCTGTGTTGTGAGATCGCTTTTGTTGTTGTGTAGCATATCAAGTTGTGCTATAGTGAGGCCCAGGCATAATTTTTATTACTGAAGAATAGTCATGTGCAGATCCTGTTTATTGAGCTACCCTAGCTTGCGTATATTTCCGTTTTACTGCTGCCTATGCCAACCACACAGCAGCTTTCTCTCATGGAAGACTTGAGTAGAGTTGACAATGTCTTTCATAAAATGTGAAATTGGATTTGTGCCTGTTCACAGATCACAGTACAAAAATGTAATCAATGTACGTTTTAGGAAGCTTTGACTTGAGATTTGCAATTATTTTTTTTCTTTTACAGTTTTACAATGAAAATCCCTTAGAGATTACTGCACATACAGCAGCAAAGTTCTCTTGCTTTCCTTCAGATTCATCTCTTGTGTTTGCTGACTGCCTGATCATGTTGAATTTGGTTACTGGAAGGAAAGCCACGCACATCCTTTGTTTCCCTTATTCTTTGCATTATTTTTGGAAAGCAAGTACCTTCTTTGTGGGATATTTCTAGTTGATGAGTTGAAGGCTGAGGGAAGCATATAATGAGCACTACATTATTTTTCTCATTTTGGATTGTTTATTTTCTTCTGTTTGTCACAGAGGACCTAAAAATGGTTATGTGTAGGCAGACCCAGAGAAGTCCCATGTGCGGGGTCTGGGACAGGAGGTTATGGTGTACAGTAACACGTGCCCCATAAAATCTTTCTCCAGTGCCTACGGGATATTGGCATTGGCAGATCTGCACTGTCTTGATCACCTCCTTCTTTTCAGAGCAATCTTTTCAGGTTATTCTCCCCCTACAGTTCCCAATTGAATGATCTGCACCAAGTTGTTCGTCAGGGCTCGTCTCTGAGCCCTACTTTGTTTAATATTTATAGTCAACCATTGGCTCAGGTTATAAAATCCTTGGGGCTTGAGCTGGTGTCTTATGCAAATGACACTCGTCTTGTGCTCTCCTTCTCTGAGAACCCCAGGTTAGACATGTCCAAATTTCAAAAGGGAATGCTTGCTGTCACAGAGTGATTGGATGCCAACTTCTTATGCCTGAACACGAGTAAAACTGAAATTCTCTTATTAAGAAAAGATACCCATTCCTGGGTTGATCACTGGTGGCCCGCTCACTTTAGTCCTCCTGTCCACCCAAGACTGCTGTAAAAAATCTAGGCATCTGGGTGGGTAACACCTTATCTTTTGAAGCGCGGGCGAAATAGGTTGCATGCAGATGTTTCGGGCTTTGGCGAACTTTCAAGCCTATTCTTGAGCTTTTCTATCCTTCCACTCATCAAATTATCATTCAGGCAGCTATTTTATCTTGGTTAGACTATTGCAATATTCTATTTTTGGGAGTCAACAAGTCAGTGGTTAGAAGACTCCAACTGGCTCAAAATGTCGCAGCAAAACTGTTGTTTTCCCTTCCTAAATTTTGGCCCGCCTCAAGTCTCCTTCACAAAATGCACTGGCTCCCTGTGGAGACTTGTGTGCACTTCAAGACCGTGTGTACTGCTCACAAGATCTTACTTTCCCAGGGGGCCCCCATTCTGTCTAACCTGCTATCCCGGTATTACCCTTCATGCCCCCTACGCTCAGCCGACCTTACTCTGGCCACTGTCCTTCGTGTCAAGAGAGTAAGAGTGGTAGGCCTCTCATTTTGAGCAAAAGCCCCAGCTCTTTTGTTGAACGCACCCCCCACCCCCCTCCTCCATCAGGAACATCCAGAACCACCTGTCTTTCAGGAAGACTCTAAAGACCTGGCTTGTCTCCTATTAAGATTGTTCTGTTTTGGGTTCTTTTTCTTAGGCCATGGCCACAGTTAGTGTTTTACATCTGAACTTGTGCTGGGAAGCCCCGTCTCCTGGGCAGCTATGAGCTATATACATTTTTTAGCATAACATAACAAGGGCAACAGGGTTTTTTGTACTATATGACGGAAGTCCAGGTCAAAGGGGTATTTTGCCTTAGTTTTTCCTGGAGTTTGTAGCAATCCTTTGTCCAAAATGGAAGTCTCCAAGCTGGGCCAACCTCTTTACATGGCACTGTGCCACACTTATACAAGGTACACACTTATACATTAGTAGGTAAAGCATGGAAGAAGACCATCATGCACACCACCACTTCACAATAGACGTGTAGAGTTAAGAATAGTAAACCTATTCATACTGATGGAGCGTAAAAGTTAAATAACGTTTGCCTTCATCAATTCTCACCATTAAAAAAGATTTACGATAATAAACTCTTGATGAAATCGTGTAAAATGGTTGAGACGAAAAACGTGAGATTTCATACTGCATCGTAAAAGCATGCAGAAGTGTTTGAAAACATGGAACAGTGAAACCGTAAACAAAGAGAGAAACAGATATTATTTACCTATGCATGTAATCACGTAGATTGAGAATGTAAACAAGTTAACCGAAAATGTGGTGATGATGCCTTTAAAATATTTGTTGAAAATATGAGTTAATGTCTATATATTAAAGCAAGGAAAAGATTAAAGAGAACTAATTCAAAAATAATCGTTAGTATGACAACATTACAGCTTATTCTAATGTCGAGAAATAAAGACATGTAATTGAGAATGACACGCAGACAGTTCTTTTGAAAATGATAAACATGCAAATAATTTTTAATAGTGCCTAATATTGACATGTAATCCTTAAAATAAGAATAATGATTGAACCAACTAAGAAATTTGAAATACTTATATTAATGTGGATTTTATAATAATCATAATGTGGTAATGATTCCGCGAATTTTCATGTAGGCTCACATGCTTTTCTTTCCTTGTTCGAAAGGCAGAATCTAGTTGAAGTAGTCACTTTAGACGCTGTGAGAACTTTTCGTGAAGCTTCTTTTCTATGCTCAAAGACTACAGACTCTCTTGATTCTGTAACACTTTTGACAGAAATGTATCGATATAATTGCAAGCCCAGAGAGAGCGTCTGGGAACAGACAGACAGTGAACAAAATCAATCTTCTTACTTCTGAGGAAAGGATGGAAATATAAAATATTTGAATTTGATGACTTTGCAAAAGGATTACTTAATGGTTCCGGGTTTTTCAGTGTTATATTGATCACACCATGAACAGCCAACTGTGGATGACCAATGGAAATCATATGGGATGACAAAAATGGACACTTTGTGGACATAAACTAAGACTTTTGGAAGTATAATTGCCCCTTGGAGGAGGAGTTGGGGCTAGCTGTCATTTTCTGTGTTCCTGCCTGGCATGCTGTTGGACTGAACTCTGATTTCTCTCTACTGCCAAACCCATTTGAATTGAACTTACCTGAACTGACTCAAACCTGTACTTTGCCAGCTGGTAAAGTGTACAGGTGGTAACCTTTCGGCTGAAGGGTTTACTGACTATTTCCTGTGGCATGTTGTGCTTCGACTCTGTAGTATTTGGTTTGTATAATATAAATGCTGAATCTCGATTTTTTCCCATGTTTCTCTCTCATTCCTTCCCTAGACAATCATCAAATGTTTTCTTTACTTGAATCTGCATGGCATTGTGTGGCTAATTGTACTAATTGACGGTTATTAAAACTGATTGTGTAATGCGATTTCATGTTTCCTGACCATTCAAATTGAGGCTTTAGATAAACGATTTATCATGAACAAACTTTATCGTAATTGAGTCATCTTTGGAGTGAACTTTTCTTAACTTAAATCTTATGAATATTGGTGCTATTTGTGAATTGTTGATGGTCATTAGCATGCATTTGGAATTTTCTTATTCCAGGTCCTCATAAGGAATTGCCTCACATTCTCTAAATATCCAAGTCACTTTTAGTTCACATAAAAGATCCATTGGAGGACCAATGGCAATATGTGTTGTTATGGGGCCACCGAAAGAAGAGATTAGATTGCAGGTTAGTAATGTGATAAGAAATTTTTGACCAGTCTTCCGCTGCATCAATACCTATATGCACTTAACTTTACACTAATACATAAACTGACAGACATCGCGGTAGTCAATATTCTTGTTACAATGTGCATGCTGGACAATGTTACCTTGATATAGTGATCTACAATCAAAAGGTGCATACAGTTGCCAAGATTCTGGAAGAATTAAATTCCAAAATTTTTGAATGGCTTCAAATCATGGGTTTCAGTATTGGATTCATTGCCACTGACAATGGCAGTAAAGTTATTCATGGCATGTCAGACGGTGGATACTTTTGAGGGCACTGTTTTGCCCTTTGTTTGAGCCCCATTGGGTGTGACTTCCTCAAAAATCGTTAAAACATCTGTTGAATACTGATGCTGCTAGCACATGATTTACACAGATTTTAGAAATCCGTTTGAAGCCTGAGTCTATTTTGGAGCAATCAGTGAGCATAGTCTGCTTTGCAGGAATGGATACATCATAAAGCCACTGCAGACATGAGAGCAATTTGGTAGTGTGGCTTCAGTAACGTAGAAAAACAAAAAGGTTTTCTATTAATATCAGCAGCTGCTAATTAGTCTGCGCCACATTCGAGTCAGTCATTTTCGTTTCAGTACAGACTAAGCTATTTGCGAGACCTCATGTCATGAATACATGAATACTTTAAGAGGGATTTTAAGATGAAGTATTAGAAAGGGTGGGCTTTTGCCCATCACTACTAGTCATTGGTTTTCATGTGTATTGTCATGGTTTGCCATTGCATGGATGTGCTGTTCTGCAGGCCCATGACATTGCACTGAAAAAAAAATGACTTTTACTATTATTTTTTGGTGATTGGCCACAAGTTGCCTTAAACACCTTTTCTCCCCATAGTCTTACCTTCCCTCTTAACATCATTCCCATTGGCCTTTCTCGCCATCCTTTCCATGCTTCGGCTTCTCATCTCTGTATCATCTCTGTCGTCTCCATGCATTTCCATTGCATCACACCCATACTCTCTCTGTATTTGCTTTCTCTCAGTGCATCATCATTGATCCCTGTATTCTCTGTGCAGACAATTTATGGTGCCTGCTTTGTTCATACTTCTCTGGTATCCTGAGATTATGAGGACAGTGGTGGACACCTCTATTAATAGCCTAAAATACTGCAGCCGTTTAGAGCAGGGATATATGTCTGACGCAAGAGACCTCTAGTAACAGTCTAGGGCCTTATTTATGAAGCCCTGCGTCACATTTACGCCGCCATTGCGTCACTTTTTGTGATGCCCTGCGGCGTAAATAATGCACCACATTGCGACATATTTACAAAGTTACACATCTAGGCAGATGTGTCACTTGGTAAACCCCTGTGCTACATTATACCTGCGTCAGGTATAATGTAGCACAGGGTGGGCATTCCCCCGCATCAAAGCCTCGCAGAAGTGGCGCATTGAGCCACTTCTAGGACCCCATTGCATCAAAACCCTACGCCTGCCTTATGGCAGGCGTAAGGGTGACACAGGCCCTTTCACATGGGGCTTGCCCCATGCGAAAGGACACATTGCTGGAGTTGTGTCTGTTTTTAGACACACCCCAGCAATGCAGCACTTTTGCGCCTACAGATACTTCAGTAATGCTGACGTATCTGTGAAAAAATGCAGAGGGCTTGCAAATGGCACTTTTGGTGTGTTTTCTGTTCATTTAAATATCTTTAGGGGAAGGGAGTGGCATTTGCAGGTATTCTTTGAATAAGACCGCTGATAGGGATGATCCTTGTGGTATATCATAGGTCACTTCGGTTGTTTCGGAGGAATAGGGAATGAGTTATAGCTGATGAGAATGATTTAATAGGAATGGGCAGAGCAACTTAAGTGCAGTTCCCTCAATTTCGCAAGTTGTCTTCCTCAACTGGGTAAATATAACACTGTGGTGGTTTGCATTGAAGGCCACTGAAAAGTCGAAGAGCATTCATGCAGTGTCTAGTCCTTCGTCCCTGGAAGTTAGCAGATTTCACTTTCTGTTTATTAAGGTGGCTTCATGCTCAGTACACCTCCATGTTCGGAATACATACTAAAACTGAGGAATACTCTTGAGTCCGGGTAGGCAGACAGTTATCACATGCCCACCATTTCTGTATGGTGGTAATTAACTGTTAATAGCCAGAACAGTGTTGGGTTTTCTTTGATTATGAAATTCCTTTGTACTTATATGGATTTTCTGGATTTAAGCACAAATTTAAAAACAAATCTCACATAATAGAGTTTGACCCTAGATGCACCAAATCTCGAGCTTTGAAGGTGAATGATAATGTTAATAGTAAGGTTAACTCATATCCATATTAAGGGTTGCTGTTTGACTCTGCTGGAACCTGGTCTTCTCTTTCATATTCTAGATCAATGATTTTTATGAGATCCATTTCTTCGATTTTTGATTTTGCTGCCAGACTTGGCAATAGAACCTTTGCAGCCATTTTAAAAGATGTATGAGGCAAAATGTGGTCTCTCGGTTTGGCTAAAGCCAGAGCTCAGTTAAACCGCTTGACAATAGTGGACTGTCTTGCTTAGATTTGGATCTAATAAAATTCCCTGGCGCCCTTTTGTTAAGAGATCTTTTACTGCATTAGGGCGACCAGAAATTTTTAGTAACTCAGACAAGCTTGGAAAGGCGGACCTGCTCTGGATAAAAAAAGCTTTAATGGATTTTTTACACAAGGGAAAGTACGAAGTTGGCTAAACCATCTGTTAGATCCTTCGTTATGTTGTTAACCTCATCAACTCTTGAACCTTATTTAAATCTTGGACTGTCTTCTTATCATTGTTTTTTATTGACCAGGTTTAGACTTAATATGATACATCAGTTGTTGACGGTCCCTAAGGGCTGCTATAAGGATTGCTCTCCTGAACTCGGTTATTGTGATCTGGTTTCGAAATAGGATACTATGCACTTTAAAACGTTTTGCAATTTTTATGTGAAATTGAGAAAAAAATATTATTCCATTGTTAAAAGAAAAGCACTTTATTCAGATCAAATCTGCCTTGCTGCACTTACAAACGCCAAATGCTTTTAGAGCAGCGCACCTGCTTCCATGTGGCATGTTTTTTAGCTGGCACTGTTAAATTGAGGAACGCAAACGATTTGTTATGTTGAACAGCTGATTATATTTAATTATATAATTGTAAATTTTATGGAAAATTATTGGTTTGTTAAGGATTTTTTTCAGTGCTGTATTTTATAATTATGAATTGCTTTATCTTTTATGATTTGATCTTAAGCCAACTAAAGAAAGTTGATTGAACTTTTAAAAGAGCTGCCTGGTTCTCACCACAAAAATTAATTTTTTTTTATCATCAACAAAATTACAACAAACTAAATGAATGTTATTCCATGTTATGGGTGTGTGTGGGACAAGAGAATAAGCACTTTAAAATTAATTATTTAATCCAATTCCTTATATGAGGCACCGCCATATATTTACAGGCAAATAGATTATTTACTCTTTCAGTACAATATATAAGAATTCTTACACATCCATATTACATTTTCATTCTACATTATGACCTTTGGTACATATTTAACTAACCTGAATGGCCTACTCCATAAAAAGAGGCCAATTT
The DNA here is from genome assembly GCA_963921515.1 of Calotriton arnoldi. NCBI lineage: Eukaryota > Metazoa > Chordata > Amphibia > Caudata > Salamandridae > Calotriton > Calotriton arnoldi. The sequence continues at coordinate 312,640 of CAWUFW010009576.1, read as the reverse complement.
TGCAAAGTTATTGGTATGCATTTTATACTCATACATTACATTCAATGAGGGGCATTGTTAACATTAAGGTATCACAGTGCTACTGTAGTAAACACAACTGTGGGAGACAGGTATTCATATAAATATAGCCATGTGTTCAGTGCTTTCCTAAATTTAAACAGGTTCAGATTTGGATCTACATATTGAGGGGCATGGGTCGGGAGAGGCCCCCCTCCAACATATCATAGGCCCCGAAGGGGCTCTGGCTGGCGGCTGTGGAGGCATCTACCACCGGCCAGGCCTAACCTGAATGCCTGTGTCACCTACTGGCACTGACAAATGGTTTCACTTCCTATGGCTGATGGACCTTTAGGGCAGAGGTCTACAGAGCCTCTACCCTTGGAAAGAGTGTGGCTGCTCGTGCCTCCCCAGTACCTCGGAGCTTGACACACAGCACTGGGGGACGACAGGCCTAATTGAAGGTCCCCCTGCAGCAGCCGAGACATCCTCACTCTTCCCTGCATGTGCTATGGTGACTGCTGCATTCCCCTGAGACAGGAGTTTGGGGATGGTGTTTTCCAAACTTGGGAAGGCTCCTTTGGACACTGAAGATACTGGGAACCCACCCAAGGACATGGTGCTAGCCTCAGTGGCCACTGGAGTTATGTTGCAGGCCACACAGGATCCACTGCCTGTAAAGCTGGATGCCATCCTCAGTACTATCTAGGAGACCAAGCTGGACCTCAGGGGCAGAGTTCACACAACGGCACTGGAGTTGGGACTCATACAAGAAGAGGGAAGGAAACTGTCGGAGAGGGAACAGATCACTGAGGTGACTGTTAAAGAGCTGCAGCTGCTAGTGCAGGCCCACACCCGCTAGATCCGGTCCCTCACTGAAAGGATCCAGCAGCTGGAGAACAAACTAAATGATATAGAGAGCTGCTCCCAGTGTAACAATATCGGATTGGTTGAATTCCCAGAGGGAATGGAGGGTGACGACCCCACAGGTTTCATGAGATCCTGGCTCACTGCGCAGGTTGTACCTGAGGGTCTGTCCCCTTAATTTGTTGTTGAAAGTACACACAGGGCCAGGCAAAGCACCCATTGCCAAGCGCCCTGCCTTGATTTATGGTGGCTAGGATACTGAACTTCAAAGACAGGGACACATTGTCTTTGAAAATGCTAAAATACTCTTGTTTCTGGATTACACCCTTGAGGTTCAGCAGAGGAGCGCCATTCCTCGGTGTAAAGCGTAAACTGAGGAAGCCTGGTCTTACATATCTGCAAAACTGAAAGCACTAGTATATGGAAAATCCTACTTTTTCACGGATTAGTGGGACTGGACAAGCAGCGATGGTTCACCATGCCAGGTGAGAGTGGTGCCACCAAGCAGAGATCCTCTTCGGACCATCCCCTACTACGCCGGTGTCATCATCAAGGGAATGTGCCCCAGGGTGATGGTGTTGTCTCTGGGGCTCCCATGATGGTACAGTCACAGTGCGAGCGGTTGTCGGTGCTTGTGGCAGTGTCCCGCTTCCGGGATCAGTACACTGCTGGTCCGTGTGAGGGGTGAGGCGACTCTTAATCTGAAGGTGAATCAGTGCTCACATAGCACAGCACATTCTCCCTTCCACTCTCGGCGATCACGCCTCAAACTGAGATGACTTGACCTAGACACTGCTAATGTAATAGTCCACCCTTCTTTTCCCCCACCTGGTCTAGGGGCAGGACAGTTCTCCACTACAGTTGGGTCACCCCCTCTGTATTTTGCCCCGATTGCAAGCTGAGAGCTCTGGATGGGCCGCTGAGATCGTGCCCCACTCACCACTTTGGGACTCCTGTGGCTCATGGGAAACCATTGTACAGGACCCACTCACCCAAAATACTTTGCTGACTGTTTGGGCAGACAGATGTTGCTGTGGTACCGTGGGGTTAGGAGTTGAGAACGGTATTTAACTGTTAAAATTGACCCTCCCCTCACAAACACGCAGTGCCATGGTTGGGATTTGCCCCCCTGGCCTATGCAGATTAGCAGTCTGGAGCTTGCACTTTTGGCTTGCGCCCCTCTGCCCTCTGAAGAATCACCATGGGTAAAGTTTTGTTTTTGACCTGGAATATTCAGGGCCTGGGCACTGGCAGAAGGTGTCAGGCTGGACACCAATGCATTAGGCGGCAAGGGGCCCATATAGCTTTCCTACAGTAAACGCATCTCGCTCACGGGAAAGACCAGAAGCTACAGAAGTGCTAGAGGGGTAAATGTGTTGCTACAACTTTCTCCAGCTTTGCTCGAGGGGGGTGTTGATTTGGAAATGTCCTCCAGAACCCTTCCATAGCTGTAGATACAGTGGGGCAATATGTATTTGTGGCTGGAAAGGTGGATTGGCAGGAGGTACTATTGGACAGTGTGTATGTGCCTAACATGGCAAAACCACAGTTTCTGGCATGCATGTTGAACTGCTGACAAAGTGGTCCCACCTGCTGTGGATTATTGGGGGGTGACTTTAACTGCATGGTGAACCCCAACCTTGATAGGTCTCACCCTTCCCTCTCCACTTCCTCCCATGAACAAGCTGTGACATACTTCACCCAATGGATCTGGCATTGGTCGCAAGTATATAGCTGGAGGATACTCAACCCAGCCACCAGAGACTATTCCTTTTACTCCGCGCCCCATGACCTCCATGTTCAGCTTGACCTCATAATTTGCCACCCTACCATATAGCTCAAAGTTACAGGGGCGGAGTACCTGGCAAGACCCTATCACATCATAATCCACTACTACTTCACACTACCTGCGGAGACCCTGCCCCACTAGTGCCTACCTAGTGCTTGCAGCCTCCTGTGCTTGATGACCCAGTGTTCTGTGAAACAGACTGTGAGAACATAGCCAATTACATAGCTGACAATAGTAATACAGTCACTATGCGTCTAGTGGAGTGGGAGGCCATGAAAGCTGTGATCTGTGGTTATTGCATACATGCAGTCAGGGGCACGAGGCACCCATAGTAGGGGACTGGCACAAGTGGAAGTGACGCTGGGATGCCTTGAAAGTGTGGGCTGACAGGCAACACGGCACGAGCTACCTTTCCTGATGCTCAGAACCGCCATGTACAACTGCTTGAGTTACTACACTGCCTGGACTACAAGGTATGCCAAACTAAGATTCATGCAGAGGGGGATAAACCAAGTCACCTGTTGGTGTGGCTCCTGACACATGCATAAGGCAGTGACCCAATTACTTGTATATGCCTTTTACCCAATTCAGTTAACACCATTCAGGTAGCAATACATGGTGTGTTCTATGACCGTTAATGGACTCTATACAGCCCTGTGCCTGACCAGCAGGGTTGGACATTCAAGTTTTCTTACTTATGGTTGCATTGCCATGCATCCCCATGGAACACAGGGAAGCCTTAGACAGTCCAATAACTGAACAAGAGATAAGGGGCGCTATCTGTGTCTCCCCTAACTGCAAGACTCTGGGCCTACACTGCCTACCTATTGAATTCTACGAAACCTATGAAGCCCTCCTGGTCCCCAAGCTGTCAGAACTTAACACGGCCACGCTGGTGGATGGAAGCACTGCCTGTATTGCTCCCAAAACCAGGGCATAACCCAGAGAGGGTCACCTCATACAGTCCGCTATCCATGTTGGGTAGTAATTATAAAATTCTTAGCAAAATACTTGGAGGCGTGCTTGTTGGGACACATGCCCACATTGGTACACCAGGACCAGAATGGGTTTACACCAGGCAGACCCATGTTGCTCAACATCAGGAGGCCCAAGCAACATGGGTTGCTGCAGGAGGCCCAAGCGCAGTGGTCCTACTCGGCGTGACTGGTCCTGTATGTTAAGAAAGCATTCAATACCCAGGACTAGGAGTTCCTGTTTGAAGTGCTGCTGGAGAAAGAGATACGAGGCAGGTTCCTATGAATGATTCAGCTCTTGTACACAGAGCCGACAGCGTGGGTTAAGATAGGATGGAGGATTTCACAGCCATTCCCGATAAATAGAGGCATGCACCAGGGCTGTCCCCTCTTGCCCCTGCTGTTCGTCCTGGCGATGGAAGCCTGGCACAGAGGCTGCAGCAGTCTGGGCATGCCTAGGGCATACCAGTTGAGAGTCAGCTCCATGTTGTTTCCCTATACGCTGACGATGTCCTGGTGAACATTAGGGATGTGCGTGCTTGTATAGCTAACATGATAGAGTTTCTGGACAACTTCAAAGCCTTCTCAGGCTTGGTGTTAACTAGACCTAGACCTGTCCTCTGCACCTGGATTGCTCCGCTAGTACTGTTAGGGTCAGGGACCAGGTGCTCCGGTGGGAGTAGTGGAGCTTTAGGTGCTTAGGTATTAATGTTTTTCATTCGTCATGGGACCTGTTCGATGGCAACCTCACAAGGGCTTTATCCTCCCTCCACCCCCAGATTGCTTCCTGGTGTTCACTTCCCCTCTCAGTTTAGCGTCGGTGTCACAGGACAAAATGGTGATTGCGCCCAGGCTCCTTTAGTACTTTTCAAACCTGCCGCTCCATGTCCCCCATGGCACATTTTGACTTCTGAGCGCGATGCTGTGCAGTCTCCTTTGGAACAAGGAGAGGCATAGGGTGGTTCTCTCCAAACTGCAACTGCAGCCTAAGGGTGGGGCTTGGGGGCCCGGAGTTCGAACACTATTATCTGGCAGCCGGCCCACTGGCTTGCTGATCACAACCTGGCAAAGGTCGGGGCAGGGACAGAGGCTGAGGCACTGACCCAGATATGGGAGATATTTCTTCCAGGCACTACATTACAGGGGTCCTCGAACAATCTACTTTGTGCAGCACATGAGAACCACTGCAGGGTGCTACGGATGTCACCTGGGATTCCTGGGTATACCCCAGAGGTACCTCTTACATTGTTGCATGTCTTTTGGGCTGTGGTATGCTGGGGGTTGGGTTTCTGGGAGGCCGCGGGGGTGAGTACACTATGCAACCTATTCTAGAGTGAGGCGCTCATCCCATGTGACTTACTGCCGAAACAGACAAATCTTCCAGTGGACCAATTCCTAACACATAGACGGGCATTACAGACACAGAAGCAAACCCACACACCCTAATACAGACCTTGCACACAGTACCCTGGCTTGCGAAAGCTATATCCCACAAGATACAGGACCCACTGGTAAAACTGCATCGCACCAGGGAGCAGGACATTGGCCTTGCTATGACTGCAAAGGAGTGGAGCCGTGCTCTGGTCCACCTGCGTAAGGTCTCCTGCAGTGCCCAATTTCAGTCCAGTTAGCATGAAATTTTGCTTATGGCTTATTTAATGCCAGCCAGATTGCATAAAATGTTCCCTACATTGCAACCAGAGTGTAGGTGCTGTTGTACCCTAGTGGCAGATATGGCACATATGTTCTGGAGATGCCCAAGTGTGCGTGGATTATGGATGAAGGTCTGTATGGCCCTCGCCCGTGTTACGGGCCAGACTGACCTCAATAATGTGGCCAGCTGTCTTCTGGCCCCATACAGGCATAGGAAAGCATGTGGTGACTTGCTTCATAGATTGGCTCTGATGCTAGTCAGGCAGGCAATCACAATACATTGGAAGGCCCCCATGCCTCAGAGTGTGGCACTGTGGCAGGGACTGATGGACTGGTAGGGGGATAGAGGTGGAAGCACTTTTTCAAGAGGAGGTGCAGGGGCTGTGGAGGTGTCCCATCGTGGCCATGTGGGACAGGCTCCTCATAACCCTTCAGGGAATCTCAGAGGGTGCTGATGGCTCTGCGTAATGGCAGCCCCCTTCGCCTGACCTTTCTCTCTTGTTCCCCTTGTGCCCCGGCTCCCTCCTCCCCTCCTGAGACCTGACCCCAATCCCTGCTGGGCAACAGTGGTGGAGCACTACACCCCCGTGTTAGACGTGGCATCTTTTGGCGTGTTTTCCTTGTCTTTTTGCCTCTGACTTCCTGTTTTTCATGGTATGCTGGACTTCGTTATTGCTGGTTTAGTGTCTCTGCACACTTTTTCACTGCTATTCAGTGCTAAAGTGCAAGTGCGCCTACTGTAAATTGTGTTATGATTGGTTTTCCATGATTGGCATATTTGATTTACTAGTAAGTCCCTAGTACTGTGCACTGTGTGTGCCCAGGGCCTGTAAATCAAATGATAGTACTGGGCCTGCAGCACTGGTTGTGCCACCCACACAAGTAGGCTTTCAAAGGTATCTCAGACCTGCCACTGCAGTGTCTGTGCACAGTTTTCACTTCCATGTAGACCTGGCAAGTGCACCCACTTGCCAGGCCCTAACCTTCTCTTTTCTTACATGTAAGTTACCCCTAAGGTGGTCCCGAGGTAGCCCCATGGGCAGGGTGCAGTGTAAGTGAAAGGTAGGGCATGTGGTAATGTGTTTTACATGTCCTGATAGAGAAATAATGTGCTTTTCGTTTTTCAATATTAAAAGGCTGTCTTTCCCATAGGTGATCATTGGAGCTGCCTTGTAACATTTTAAAAGTGTATATTTCAATTGGGAAAAGGTAGATAAATGAAGTTTAGGTTTCCTGAGCTCAAAATTTAATAACACATCTTTTAGTAAAGGTGGTTTTTAAATTGTGTGTTTGAAAATGGCATTTTTAAGAAGTCGACATTTTCTTGTTTACCTTCCTGTGTACTTCTGCCTGTTTGCGTAATCCCTGTCTGGTTTTGGAGTGACAGGAGCTAGGGATGTGCATTCTCTCTAGACAGTCAAAAGGGGGGATTGAGGTGTGTCCTGCCTTTCCTGGGTGACTCATACCCAGGCTGGATAGACCTTCCTGCATTTAGAGTGGTGAGAGGAGTTTTCACTAACTCCTGAATAGGCTATGTCTGCTTTGCAAAATGCTGTCCCCACCTCCTGTGGTGAAGCTGGACTAGAGGGGACAGAACTGGTTTCTACTGAGCAAGAGGAACTTTCTGCCTAAAACTTCAAAGGGAAACAATATAAATATTGGGGCCCTGGCCCCAGAACTTTGGAACACTTTTGGACTAAGGACCCTGCCAAGAACAAGATCTGGAAGAACTGCCAGGAGCTGTTTTTGCTTTGTTGAGGTGGCTGCAGTTGCTGCTTCTGTCTTGCGCAGTGAAAGGACTGGACTGAACTTTCTTGAATCCTGCTGTTAACATTTTACAAGGGCTTGAAGTAGAGCTTTCCTCCTGTTGGAAGTCTAAGGCACACCAAAGACTTCACTATCCTCTGGGTACCCACATCTGGAATGGTATGCTACAGATGATACAGAGGAAAAAGCAACCAGACGCAAGCAACGACACCGCTGCCTGCTCCGTGACCAGTTGGCACTGCAGAGAGCACCACCCCGCTTTGCATCACAACCCTGGTCTCACACAGGACAACGCCGCCCGCCACCACCGTGCCGCTACTTGCACCGTGACCTGAGGGCACCGCACTCCGCACCGCCTCGCTTCACATCGTTGCCCTGGTATCCCTGATTACAATGCTCCACACTGACATTGACACCGCTTCCTGCACTGTGGCCTGGGGGCCGCCCCGTCCCACACCGCAGCCTTGGCCCACCGGCGCCATCATCTCCAGATTGTTTACCGATGACAGCGCTACAGCAAGGATGCGGACGCTGCTCGCACCGTAACTTGCACTACAACGAGCACTGCCCCACTTTGCACCGCACCCCTGGTCTCACCGACACAATTGGATGCTGTCACTGAGCTGCTGCCTGCACCGGGACTTGAGGACACCGAATGCTGCACCGCTCCATTTCGCACTGCGGCCCGACGCCTGCCGATGCTCCTAAATTCAACCTCACAGAGTTCGACCTGCAACGCATATGACTTCAAGGGCCCGAAGACTCCTGAACCAACCTCTGGGACCGATTGTCTGCTGACGTCCCCTCTTCGGAGCTCATTGCAAGGTCCACAACGACCTGCATTTCCAAGTTACTGTGTGCAGGTCTTCCCAACACTGTAGCTTGCCTGCAACGCCGTGGTCGGCCTGAACTGTTGGATTTGTTTGTTCACGATACCGTGATAGCCCAGGACAGAGCTATTGACTTCAAGGAACTGTATTTTAAGGTTATTCTAGCAATATTCGTATTTGGATTACTGCATGTTTTATTGTTTTATTGTTTTGGTCTTGTTTTACACAGATAAATATTGGCTATTTTTCTAAAACTGGTGCGGTATTCTTTTGTGGTGTTTTCACTGTATTACTGTGTGTCATGTGCAAATACTTTACACATTGCCTCTGAGATAAGCCTGACTGCTCATGCCAAGCTACCAAGAGGATGAGCAGGGGTTATTTTTGAAGTGTAATCCCCTTACCCTGGCTAGAAGGAAGGGTGCCTACTTGGACAAGGTGCACACCTCTGGCAACTGGAGACCCCAATATCTAACACCACAACACACTCGCCTCCACCCACACATACTACCCCACCCACACTGGTTAGATCCCCACGGCATGGTAGAGTGGCACTTTCCCAGCACTGTCACGCAGGGGGGTGTGCCCAGGCCGTGCCAAAGTCATCCTCCAGTGTGAAAGGGTTAGGCTTATTGTTGATGTCCTCGATATCATGTTCCAAAGTTCCTATTCCATCTCGATGCATAGGGTTATGTTGGTATTAAACATCTGTAATGTACAATACTGAGTGTATACTCCTGTAATGAGATACCTGAAATGTCTGATGTACGAAGTTTGTCTTAAAACCCAATAAAGATGGTATAAAAAAAATCTGTAATGATCATGGTTATGTTGTCAAGCCACCCTTTGATTCTCTAGAAATGTAACTTGATGGTGTGGTCATAGTGATCTTCTTTTCAATGCATCATACACCATCCTGCCCTATATAACTATCAACAGAGTAAGTGGCACTTTATTCTTTAATTTCTCACCTCTTCATGGTTCTATCAGGCAAAACTGCTGCGGGTAACATGCCATGATGTAACTGTAAGAGATCTCAGGTCCTAACACGTGGCAGCCAATTATTCAAATATAGTATTCATTTATCTCATGCACCTCTTCTCCTCAAGAGACCTCGGGCTTCCAAAGCGCGAGAAGCATTTCTCTCTCACCTGATTCTTTTGGCTATTCGGGTGAATCTTTCCACTGTCAAGTGGTTAATTGCATTGAAGTGCATGAGGAACTATTTTACATCCACAGGCCTCTCTTCCCACTTCTCATAGGCCATTCCCCCCCTTTCAATTTCCCATCTTGTGTCTGCTCTTGCATGATCCATCCCATGCCCCCTTTTACCTTTTTATTCTTCCTCATCCAACTGCACTTTCTTCTTGCTACTCGCTTCCACTTCTCCCCTTTCTCCTGTGTTTTTGCTTCCCATTCTTCTTGTCTGTACCACCATCTTGTTCCTTCCTTCAGCCCCTCTCTTTTTTCCTTGCATGTATCTCTACGTTCCTTCTTCACCTCCCGCTCTTTCCACTCTTCTAATCCTCTCTCTTTTCTCTTTGGGCTAGTGCTAGTTTTCCATTTGTCACACATTATTCTGCCTGCACCTCCATCTTGTTCCACCCTTTCACCCTTCCCTCCCAATAGCCCCTCACCAGTGCACAGAACCGAAGGCCAATTTCTTTTTGAAAAACTCTCTTTTCTTCCTTACAGTTCGGTTCTTCATTCTAGGTGTAAAGAAGGAGATCCAGTGACAAGGGATCAATCATTATGTTCCTAGGTCCTTGTTTCATTTCTATTGCTGCAATAAAGAAGGATTACAATGAAGGCTCCCTTGCCATCTGTCCTTTAATTCACATAGTACTAAAAAGAGAACTGGAATGATGGCTATTGAGCTTTTAGTATAGTATGGGTTTAGTTGTACATTGGTCTTGCTTTATTTAATTTGTTAACGCGGGATTTACATGTGCTAACACATTAAACACAGATCTATTGGCTTTGCCATTGCGTGCGTGTCTAGAGGTTGTAATTAACAATATTTTCGATATTGGTGGTTAAATTGAAAACAATTTTTGAATTGCTATCTCGGGCAAGTCATATTAGTGCATCACTGTGAACCGTTCAGAATTGCGAGTTCGTTTTTAAGTATTTCAGGATGTTGTGTGTAATGCTAGAAGCAGCTCGTCAACGAGATATGTTCACGAGACCTAAACAGCTTCAGCCGTTAAACACCTCACATTTATTTGTCAAGCAGTAAATGTAAATTATATATAATCATTCAAGAGGGGAAATGCTATATGGCTGTAGCCATTCCTGAATGTAATTTTGCCATCATTGTTTAGCATATTTTGTTGGAGGAATATGCATGCTAAGTAATGACGTGTAGCTCTATTCCAATTCGTACTTACCATATGTTAGCAGAGCTCTCTAGTACAGAAAATGTTAAGGAATGAAAACTAATTAGCATAGCTTTTTGAAATCAGAGGAAGTGATGTCACAGAAGCTTTGACTTTCATGACTACTCATGAAGTGATAGCAATAGAACAAAAATACAAAATACAAAATAAATGTAAAATGCAACCTATAAATCCAAATCCTTGTAGAAGTCGAATCGTGGCTTCCAAAAGAGGCGGAGAAGCAGTCTTATTTTTGAAGGCGCCCCTCCATTCAACTGAGCACCTCTGCAGTAGGTTTTCCCCTGTGGTGGAGCTGCTATGAGACTCTACAGCTTCCAGGAGCTCCCCCTCACACCACAGACCTCTGAACAGCGACACGGTTATGGTTCAAGCTTCAGTCCTTCTCATCAGGAGTGACATTTAGCCCGCTCTGAGTGAGAGCTCTACCTGACCTAAAATATGTCAGTCTCATTCGCAATGAGTGAGGCTTGAGGTCTTTTCCTTAAGCGAGGAAAATGGGCCTCCATTCCCTGGTTTGGTGATGCAAAACAACCAGAATTGAGGTGTGGATGCTACTCATTTCCCTGGGCCCGGTGGGACTGCACCAGATACACTGTTGATGGCTGCGCCCCTGCCATGAAACTGTAAACTTAGATTCTGTGCCGGTAACACTCACTCCTTTGCCCCAGAGGGTACCAAAATGGGGACACACCCTAGAGACAAGAGGAGCACGGCCTGAAGGAAGTGTATGTGGATTTTTCTCTCCTCTCCAGCACAGCGTCCTATAAATTTCTCCCCTGACGGGCAATATCTTTTCAATGGAGTTTTGCAGAGTAGAAGTGTGTAGATGATTTTTTTTAATGAAATATTATAAGAGCCATTACCCAGCGTTCACATTTGAAATGCCCTTGTGATACTGCTAATTGGCCTTAATCGGATATGGAGTGTGAAACACCCAGCCAGCTCTTGTGATGATTCGGTATTATATCCGTTTAAGTCACCTAAACCATTTAAACCTAAATGACATTTTAAGTAGTGGATTTGAATACTTAACGTGCCCCAGACAGCCTTCTAACACGATGACATCTATCCTGAGATTTTCAAGTGGGTTTCAGAATTGCTTCACGTCGCAGCTAATGTTTTATGAGGTGATCTGCCTTACACACTCCTCTGAAAGCTCATTTAATATCCCTCTCCAGCCCTGGTTATTGATACCTAAATTAGTTACATTTGAAATTCAGATATGCTTTAGTTTGATGTGTTAACGAGTTTAACAGCAGTTATCGCTGAGGAAAGAGAACAATTTTGGTTTTCAGATAACATCTGCTTTTTTGCTCGGACAAAAAATAGAAGAATAGCACAGTCCGGATCATCAAAAATATTTATTAGGATTTAAAATCAAATGGTATATATTCTCGCGAATTATGTTATCATGGCTTCAGCGGAGACAATGGAATGGTGTGTTTGTATGGGGTTAGGAAGGAAAGGGTGAGTGTCAGAACAAGGGCACGATTATATATGGAGAAGCATAATTTTGATCCCACCTTGAGATAAAAGTAGGGGTAAATCATATCTATGGGTAGCGAGTACTCCAGAAAATATTGGGGCATATTAGCAAGGGCACTATCGCCGCTTTAGCGGCACTTTTTGCCACTAAAGCGGCGATATTTATATCGCCCTATCAGCAAACTGTCTCTAACAGCAGTTAGCGACAGTTTGCGGGCATTAGCGCCCGTTTTTACTGCTTTGCATGTCAGCGATATTTATCGCTAATGACATGCAAAGTGGGCGTTCCGACGAACAAACCTGGGAAACACTCGCTAACAGGCCTATCGCCTATTAGCAAGGTGGCCATGGCCCCAGTTAGCGAAGTGAAAAGTCGCGCTAACCGGGGTCATCGCCATTTATTTAACACCTGCAATTAGCAGGTGTTAGCCATACCTAACATGGGGGTGGATTATGCTGATACGACCACAGGGTCGTATCAGCAAGGTGTTCTCCTTCTCCATGCAACATCGCTGGTTTTTCAGCAATGTTGGCTCATTTCCTCGCTATCGCTGGAATATTCATCGCCATAGCGCTAATCGTTGCTAATACAGCGTTAGCGTGGCGATATATTCCAGCGATAGCCGGCGATAAAAAAAATCACGCTAAGCAGGGTTAGCGATGATTATCGCCTCTTCTTGTTAATATGCCCCATTGTGTGTGATTAAAGTTACTCAAAGAAGATGGAGTACCGCTTCACCTGCAATAGATTATGGGGCATATTAGCAAGACCCACGTTAAAATTATCGCCGTTTTAGCGGCAGGAAACTGCCGCTAAAACGGCGATAATGGGCTTGCTAATACGCGTTATGGAATTCCAATAGAAGCCCAGGTTAGATGTCCTGCACATCGAACCTGGGCTTCTATTGGCATTCCATAACGCATATTAGCAAGCCCATTATCGCCGTTTTAGCGGCAGTTTCCTGCCGCTAAAACGGCGATAATTTTAACGTGGGTCTTGCTAATATGCCCCACAGTTTAAAAAAATTGTGTTTAAATCGTCACTAACATAGAAATGTAATGTACTGATAAATTAATATCAGAGGGGAAAATTTATATACATGATACATGATATGATTTATCATGGAACTAATGAAATGAAATGTGCGAACAAATGTTTAGAAGATTCAGGAGGTAACACAACATCATTTTATTAATAATTCCTCATAGTCTTTTGCAATATTCATGTGTAAAGAAATTTCATTTGTGAAGCATTTACATTTGTGCACGTATTTGTATACCAGTGCTTTTGCTAAAGTTGGCTATTATTTTGAGGCGTAATATGCGTTTAGTTTAACTTCATGTCTAATTTCATTTTAGCCTTAGCCTAATGTTATAATTCAGTGGAAGCTCGCATTGCAGTCTCACGTTCTGTTTGTGTTTAACCTTCAATGTGGAATGTTTTGTTGTATTTTGTTTCCACTGCAGTTGTAAACAAAGCCTTATTAGTTGGAAAAGGAGGGCTTGTATTTTGTAAGATAGCAAGGTATGTGAAGATGAAGTTGGCAGAGATAATCGAGCAAGGAGAGGAGTTACCATGGAGAAGGAGAAAATGGCCAAGGACAAATGAAGTTGTAACTTATGGATGTGGGAAAGGAAGTGATAGTGTCCAATTTGTGCTGGAGGACTGGATAATTACTGGAAGGGGTCACATAGGATCGGCTACCTTGAAAGCAATTGATATTACATGCTGTGCTTAGTGAGGGGAAGGAGAGCTATCTTGTGACTTTGGGCCTGATTACGATGTCGGTCGGATTGCAACCGGCGACCCCTGCGTTCCGCCCACTGCATTATGATGAGGCAGTCAGAGGCAGCATGCGGAGTGATGGACCGCTGCTATTACGACGGGCTCAAGGAGCCCTTCAGCCCAGCGGTCGGAATATAATCTCTACAATAAAGGTGGTGCCCTCTCAGGCACCGCCATAGAGATTACGATATCCCTTTGGGTCTGCCTTTCTATGGTAGTCCAGCCACCATAGAAAGGCAGACAGAAATGGACTTACCCATCCCTCCGTGGCCTCCGCTATAGGGCCTGGGGGGCATAGGTGCCCTGTGGAAATAAAATCTATAATTATGCCCCTTCGCTGCCCTCTGTGCGATCTAATTATGCCCCTTTGCGCGATCCCCTTTGCGCGTTTAATAATTGCCCACATTAAAAGCCGACACCATTTTGTTTTTAATTCACCCTTTGGTGTCCCAAGACCCCGAGCACGAGCACGACACCCCTGCACCTGGTTTTCCTCATTTTCACCATCTGTCTCTGTGGTTTCTGCCAAGTCCGGGAAACCAGTACATGAGTTCCTGCTCCCCCGCAGAGATGGTTCATGTTTCTGACATGAAGCACGAGCACAAACCCCCAAATGAGGAAGCCTTCCCCTTCCAACTGTCAGACTATTTCACATCGCAAGTCCCCTCACGAAGCCTAAGACACGCCCCCATTTCTTCACACTCTGCTCCTCTTGCTGAATCTTTGTTCCTCTATCTGCTACGACCTGTTTGTTCCTCTATTTTGCCTCGTGACCAAGACTGTATAAATATTCTGCTGTTGAAAATAAAGGCCCACTTAAAGAGAGGGACTTGAGAGATTGCTCCTGTGCCCGCTTGGTGCTGGAAGCGCTCCCTTTAACTCGAGTTATTGGTCTTCTCCTCCTTCATTTGAGCACCACGGACTCCTCGCTTTGCATTGACAAGAAATTATGATTTATTAAGCATAGAAATTCAGAAATGAGGTAATAAGTAAATTTAATTTACCACAGTAATTGGCGCCCGAACAGGGACCTTCCCTTTCCCCACGCGCCGGCGATATTGGACCCGGTACTGTCCCCTCCTGACCGTTGACGGACTTCAAAGTGCACAACGCGGGGAATTCCCGCTAACTCCCTCGAGGCGAAGAGGGGGACCGACTGCGGCCCAGCATCCACACGAGGCGGTGAGGAAATAGCGGAACGTCCTGAACCAAAGCCCAACCTGCGAAGCAGACGAGTCCGAGGTTCTACAAATCCCACCTTGAAACTGCGCGCCGCGTTTTCCCAAAATCTTCAAGAGGCCTTCCAGTTACTTTTCGGTGAGTACTGCTGAAAAGTATAAAAACGAACCCACAGCTTTTGTGGGGCGGTAAAGATACGCGTTTTTTTGGTTTCTCACCTATCTTTGGTGAGGACTACTAAAACTAGTATAAAAGACGGACTCACTACCTTGTGGGCACGGTAAAGATACATGTTTTTTGTGGGTTTCTCACTTATTTTGTGAGGACTACTAAACTAGTATAAAAGACGGACTCACCTCTTTCGTGAGTACGGTAAAGATATTTGTTCTGTTTATGTTTTTCTCACTTCTAAAATCTTTGAAAGTCTTGCCATCATGCCTATTTTCTCGAAAATACGTAAGATGGCAACCAAAAGGAGTATTCTTGAGAAGGAAATTCCCCTTCCTCCTCGGGATACTCCAGGACACTTCATGTATGCAAAACATGGTGTTGGTGCACTTATTTATTGTGATCTATGGGTAGAATATACTAAAGACCTAGAACTCAGATATAGATGGCCTGAAAATGGTAGTTTTGATACGGAGTGTATTATGAAATTAGAGGAACAGTTATGGAAGAAAAAGAGAGTCCGCCAGTCACAGAGTGACTCAGTAGAATTATGGAGAAAAGAAGCCCATAGGAGGCAACAGAAGGAATTGCATAAAGTTGAAAAGGGTAAGAGAATGTCAGAGCAGGCCAAGAAAGAACAGTTACAAGAAATAGGGAAAGAAGTAGTTAGTGAAAGGAATAAAAGGGAACAATCAGCCATTTCTACTGGTTTTTATCCTGTATTGCCATCTGCACCTGAAAACCTTAACATTGCATCAGCACAGCCTACAGCCCCACCACCAGAGGATACTTTTACTAATTTTCTCTTAGATACTCCACCACCCTTTGAAGTTCCAGTCATTCAACACCCTCTGCCTCCGCCACCCCTTTCACAACATAACGCACCACCTTTCACTCCAGAAGGGGTGCCGTAGGTCCAGACCCAGGTAAAACAATTCCCGACTGCCCCTATGACCCGACTCCGAGCAACACAGGGGAGGCGGGCCGAATAAGTAAAATACTTCATGACTCCTGGGAAGAAATAAGACATCTACCAGCAATTGACACGTTTCTTCAAGCGGCCTCTGAGTTTCTTCGTACTGGAGAGAACTCACGAGCCATTAACGCTATGACTACAAGAAGATCACACCCTGTAAAAATGCACATGTATAGGTTCCTCCTTTGCTGTTTCATAAAACACATACAAGCAGAGGAAAGAAATGTACCAGTTTCACTTTTTGACTTATTAGATTCCGCATCGATCCACACTAGTCTAGAACTTATAAATGATGCACTAGACAGGTTCACCCGTAATGTGACCCGTATTCTGCAAAACTTGCAAACAAATGAAGAGAATAAGAAACTTGAGGAGGAAATTACTGAACCTACTGAAAAAGTCCTACCCGTTCGTTCTTCCGCCCCTAATTCACGAACACCCCCGCCTACATTCCTCCAAGGTCACTCTGAACGGTCATCTCCAGATGAGTTATTTGAAAATACATCCAATGCATTAGACTACTGGTTAGACCAGGAACCTCCGCTTACACCGGAGGAGGAGGAAATAGCCAGAACTGCGACCCTATGGGTCTCTCAATATAAGATATATGACAATGATCTCATAGCCCAGCTTTTTCTAGCATTACCACGCTCACATCAAAGATTAGCAAGTCTCTACATGGTACAACATCTCATCACACTCAATGACACTCATTTTAAACATGATCCAAGACTCGAAAATTTTCTGTCTGACTGCGCTGATAACATGTTCCTCCACAATAGTTCAGTTTTTCTTAACACATTTATAGATTTTAGACAGAAATACCAGAAAGTGACTGGATATAGATCTCCCCATAATACGTGTGGATCAACTAATAGACTTCCTCAAACACGCCAGTTCCCCATGAGAGAGGTCCACCCCAGAGCTGACACGAATGGCGCGCTACAACGCGTCTTCATTTATGTACCCTTGACAAAACTTGAGTTACTAAGGATGAAAGAGATGGTTCCCTCCCACTCAAAGGATCCTGCTGGATTCTTTAAGGAATTAGGAGATGTATTAATGATGGGAACATATACTCTTTCTGATATCACAGCAATTCTGAAATTATTGTTGCCATCAGGTATATATGACAAACTAAGAGAAAAAGATTGGGAAGTAGCAGGTGAACACATTAAATGGACTGAACTTCAGAATGACGAAAATACTAGAGTAGCAGGTCAAGGTATAGGAGACAAACTAAAAGCACTTCCTGGCACTATTTTAAAGGTGCTACCACAGTTACTAACAGTGAAAAAGGAGGACTGGGATGCCATTTCCTCCTGCAAACAGAAACATGGTGAAGACATAGGAGATTATTACACTAGACTTGAAAAGTGTTTTGCGGTAAATAGCGGCCTTACGCCAACAAGTGAAGCTTACCCGCATCTGTTTGTTTCCAAATTAGTAGATAACGCCTTGCCAGCCATTAAGGACAGAGTACTAAAAGTAGAAAGTACCTGGCAAGCACATACACCTCCACAGGTGTTACAAATACTACAATATCACCAGAATCGCATTAGGGATAAAGAAGAAAATGATAAGAAACGCATGAAAGACACAAAGATGAAAGCATTAGTAGCCCAAACTGCACCCCAGCGTCAACAGACACCAAGTAGCCAGACAAATATAAAAAGCACTTGTAATTATTGCAAAAGATGGGACACTTCGTTAAAGATTGCCCTGTCTTAAAGCACAATTTGGCTACTGGTAAGACCCAGCCACGCCCATATCAGCCAAAACAGAATGATTCCCTAGACAGTTCAACACCTTCAGTTCCACTGACAACACAAATGGCCCAAATGAATATTATAGACAGCGCCTACACTGAATATTACCCAGATTTCTCATGATGTTGCCCAGAGAGAGAAGATGACAAACTGCCCCTAATCCCCATTCCAGTAGATCAGACAGGTCCATTTATAGAGGTCCGACTTCTTGGGGAGGATAGGAAGTTTCTACTAGACACTGGGGCCAGTAAAACAACAATAAGCCATCAAGAGGTCCCAGAGGCTCCTCTCTCGGGTTCAAAAAGTATTTATCTGGGTTTCTCGGGACAACCTGTGACAAACGTCACGTCAAAGCCACTGCCCTTGCAGGTTGGTCCCCTCATGACAACTACAGATCTTATATTGACAAAATCATGTCCAGAAAACTTGCTTGGTATAAAAACATTGAAAGAATTAGGAGCTGTCATTGTTTGCTCACCTACAGATGTCAGACTATTTCTGCGAGATTTCAAGGGCCACTACACAAGTAGAGAATTAGATGAGCGTTTGAAAGATTTGCCACACACCCTGTGGGCCACTGATTCCACCACAGTAGGATGTATGGAAATAACACCTCACAAGGTTACACTGAAAGAGGGAGCCCAACTACCACGCATAAGGCAATACAAAATTCCACCTCAGGCTGAACAAGCATTAATGTTAATTATTCAGGACCTAATACAGTCAGGTGTGATTAAGGAAACAACTTCTAACATTTGCAATTCCCCTGTTTTACCAGTTCATAAAAAAGTGGAACCAGGAACACCACCTGTCTACAGACTAGTGGTGGATTTGAGAGAGCTCAATAAATGTGTCGTTCCACAACACCCTGTGGTTCCAGACATCTCCACCCTACTCACAGCCATAGATGCGGAAGCAACGCATTTTCAGTCATTGACTTGAAAAACGCATTCTTTAGCATACCTATTCACCCAGACAGTCAATACCTTTTGGCTTCTCCTTACAAGGACGAAGTTTCCAATTCACAAGAGCTCCTCAAGGTTTCACAGAGAGTCCAAGCGTATATAGCCAAGCATTAAAAAGACAACTAGATACTGTTCAAATGCCCACGGATACAGCCATACTACAATATGTTGATGATATCCTCATTACGGCCAGATCTGACGCAGCATGTGCTGAAGCATCACTACTAGTACTAGAATTCCTAGCTGCAAATGGCCATAAAGTTTCCCTGGTAAGCTCCAATTTTGTTTACAGCAAGTGGCATACTTAGGGCACTTGCTGTCAAAGGAGGGTAGGCAGCTTACACAGGAACGCATCCAACTCATACAACAAATACCACAACCAACAACACAGAAACAAGTTCGAGCCTTTGTTGGTCTCACCTCATATTGTAGACAGTGGATCCCACAATTTGCACTCATTTCCAAACCGTTAGTGCAGCTGACAACACTCGAAGCTGGCGCTACTCCACAATTACCCTGGACAGATGAACACACGCAAGCCTTTCAGTCTCTTAAAAAAGCTATGTGTCAAGCCCCAGTGCTGGCAACACCTAATTACACCAAAGATTTTACATTATTTGTAACAGAAAACTCAGGTACAGCACTATCAGTTCTGACCCAACTTCAAGCAGACAAACATAAACCATGTGGTTATTTTTCAAGCACATTAGATCCAGTAGCACAAGCATTGCCTGCATGTCTAAAATCAGTAGCAGCTACTGCACAAGCTATTAGACAAAGCGATTCTATTGTATTGGGACATCATCTGATAGTTCAGGTCCCACACGCTGTAGAACGTCTGTTAAACAGAACACAAACACAGCATCTGACAATAGCCAGACTCACCGGATATGAGATGACACTTTTTCAGCCACACATTGAGATTAGACGCTGCAACATTTTAAACCCAGCAACACTGTTGCCACTGACCTCTCCTACTGAAGAAATTCACGATTGTATTGACATAATTGATTTAGTGACCAAACCAAGACCAGATTTACAAGATACTCCCCTTGCTAAGGCAGAAATGACACTCTTTGTTGATGGTTCATGTATGAGACTCCCCACAGGAGAATTAGCAGCAGCCTATGCCGTCACAAATGGTACAGACACTTTAGAAGCACACAAGATAGAGATACTGTCGGCACAGGCAGCAGAACTCATAGCCCTAACACGAGCATGTCACTTAGCAAAAGGAAAGTCAGTTAACATCTACACTGATTCACAATATGCCTTTGGAGTTGTACACAACTTCGGTACATTATGGAAAGAGAGAGGATTTCTCACATCACATGGGTTCAGAATACAGCATGATACACTCATCACTGCCCTCTTAGAGGCCAGTCAGTTACCAGAGAAAATCGCAGTGCTAAAATGTAAAGCGCACACAAAAGGAACAGATGAAATATCAAAAGGAAATGATTCTGCAGACAGTGCAGCCAAGTTAGCAGCAAACACAGAATTAAGTATACCACACCGCCAATATACAATACGAGACCCCTTTTCTGACATCCAGGATGTCCAAAGTCACGCCACACCACAGGAACTGCTAGAATGGAAGGAAAAAGGAGGGGTCCTTACAGATCAAGGCTGGATGACACCTGAAAGAGCAGTATGGTTTCTACCGGATGCCATGGTACAAGTTATGGTAAACACCATACATGGACCAGCACATCTGGGAGAAAAAGCAATGTTAGACAGCATACAGAATATATGGCACAACAAACATTTGAGAGCTGCAGCCAAACAAAAAGTTAAAACGTGCATGATTTGTAATCAGTTCAACCCAGGAAAAGGCACAAAGGTGGAACAGGGAGGATTCCAACCCCCTGACCATCCATTTGAAGTTCTCCAGATGGACTATATCCAGATGGAGAGATGTAGAGGTCACAAGTATGTGCTAGTTGTAGTGTGTGCTCTGACCAGATGGACAGAAGCCTATCCCGTCCCAGATTACACTGCAACGACAACTGCTAAACAATTAGTTAGAGAGTTTTTTCCGAGGTATGGGTTGCCCCGTGTCATCTACTCAGATAACGGCCAACCTTTTTCCTCTGAACTCATGAAGCAAGTGTCTCTTCTGTTAGGGTACACTTGGAAGTTTCACTGTGTAAGACATCCTCATGCAGCAGGTCTAGTAGAAAGGCACAACCAAACTTTGAAGACAAAATTGGCCAAGATATGCACTGACAAAGGCGTGGACTGGATGGTAGCCTTACCGGTTGCCCTCTTCTACATGCGTATGGTAGCCCATTCCAGAACTGGCTTATCTCCATATGAAGTGGTCTTTGGCAGACCACCAAATATGTGGGGTACGCCAAGGCCTAAAAGAATAACTGATGTTGACAGTACTATGCTGACTGACTACCTGGCTTCCTTGATGTCTGCACTCCAATCTTGTCGTTCTCAGGTTGCTGCCACCTTCCCTGACAAAACCAACCCGGAAGAACACGCCATCCGACCCGGGGACTGGGTCCTCGTGAGGAACTTCGACCGGACCAGTCCCCTCCAGCCCAGGTGGAAGAAGCCAAGACTCGTACTACTAACAACACGGACAGCAGTGAAGGTCGAGGGCAGGAAGGGCTGGCTCCACGCAAGCCACTGCCGGAAACATTTTGGACAAAAAGACACTGTTGCTGATGGCCCTGCCAATCCCACTGACATTGTGACTGAACAATCTTTATTGCCTTTGGAACTAACCCCACAACAGGATTACAAATCAAAGTTAAGGTCTGCCATTCGGACTCTGGCTAATTAAGTCCATTGGGCGTCGGTCCAGTGGTGAAGCGGTTGGAGCATGGGAATGGATTTTAACACCTTGACTATGTGGGAGAAAAAAAAAATGAACTCTAGAAAAAGACATAATGGTCCTATTATATGTTTGACAGTATTATTTTTCCTCATGGCAGTTATGACGTGTCTTGGTTGGATTCTCCACACTGTTTTTCCCCCAACACAACACACCTCTCATACACCCAACAGCACTCAGGAACACACCTATCACGACCTACCCCCTCATGAACAAGCCCATAGACTAGCCTTGCGAAACAATACCTTTATACAGATGCTACACCACACTCAGCAAGCCAGTAATAGCACCAATTGTTGGATATGTGGCCGCATCCCACCTCATCAGAAAAAGGAGGGATGCCTCTTTTTCTTTCCCATTCTCTTATAATGGAACTTGTGAAGCCTGGTTCGCCCTAATAACAGCTGACGCTACTACCCCCACCTCCTGCCCTGACGGAAATAATTCATGCAAGAATGGGTGGCCTTGGGGGATTTAAACAAGGTACTCAATACTGCCTGTTACCCTAATAAGGAGGAGATCCTCAGGCGACCGGTACAGTCCTAGAAAGTGAAGAATACAAGCAAGGGAACATGACCATGTCCTACAAGATGTTAAATACCAAACCTAAAAAGAATGCTGGTTCCCCTTCCATCTCGGTCTCACCAGTAAAAGGACACCTGTGCATCCAGAAAAATGGCTCTGTTCCATTAGGACACAGTGACTGTCATACCACTATAAGTTTTGAAGACAGAGGAAAGTCCTCATTTCTAGCATCTCGCCATACTTATTTCATCTGTGGCCAAACGGCCTATGTGCAGCTGCCCTTGAACTGGGGGAACTTGCTATATAGCATTCCTGTTACCCCTGTCTTTGTGGCCCCATCCACTTACCACAGAGACCTCCTAGTGCCCCATGTCAGACATAAAAGAACGATCGATACCTCCTTGGTTGACCAAACGGAAACCTCATGGGAACAGTATACAGATTTTAACAAAGGGTTCTTCTTCTTTGTTGGCCCTGTACAGAACAGCAAGCTTATACGCAGGTTGACAAGGACCTTAGAGGCTGTAGTAAACCAGATGGCGTCTGCCCTGGGGAGCTTAACCCAGGAGCAGTCTGCCATACGATTGGTTACTCTCCAAAATCGCCTTGTCCTTGACATCATCTTGGCTGACAGAGGCGGAGCCTGTAAAATTATAGGCTCTAGCTGCTGTATATTTATTCCTGATAATTCCCCATCTGTATACACGGCCATAACAAAATTACACAAGATAGCCGTAAGTTTACATCAAGAACCTGGCACTTGGACGTGGTCTGACTGGTTCTGGAAGATAATATCGTCCTGGGGATGGCAACTGCTGTCAGCAGCAGGCATAATATTCCTGATAATAACTGGATGCTGCCTTTGCATCCAATGTGGTCCTGCCCTATGCGGTCTATGCGCTGCAAAATGCATTCCTAAACCACTTGTCCAGCAGAGAGAAAGGGAAAGAATCATGTTACAAGAATGTATAAATGATCTCATGCAAATTGAGATATAATGTAGGTACACTCTGGGGCAAGGAGGGAATGTGGAAATAAAATCTATAATTATGCCCCTTCGCTGCCCTCTGCGCGATCTAATTATGCCCCTTTGCGCGATCCCCTTTGCGCGATTAATAATTGCCCACATTAAAAGCCGACACCATTTTGTTTTTAATTTACCCTTTGGTGTCCCAAGACCCCGAGCACGAGCACGACACCCCTGCACCTGGTTTTCCTCATTTTCACCATCTGTCTCTGTGGTTTCTGCCAAGTCCGGGAAACCAGTACATGAGTTCCTGCTCCCCGCAGAGATGGTTCATGTTTCTGACATGAAGCACGAGCACAAACCCCCAAATGAGGAAGCCTTCCCCTTCCAACTGTCAGACTATTTCACATCGCAAGTCCCCTCACGAAGCCTAAGACACGCCCCCATTTCTTCACACTCTGCTCCTCTTGCTGAATCTTTGTTCCTCTATCTGCCACGACCTGTTTGTTCCTCTATTTTGCCTCGTGACCAAGACTGTATAAATATTCTGCTGTTGAAAATAAAGGCCCACTTAAAGAGAGGGACTTGAGAGATTGCTCCTGTGCCCGCTTGGTGCTGGAAGCGCTCCCTTTAACTCGAGTTATTGGTCTTCTCCTCCTTCATTTGAGCACCACGGACTCCTCGCTTTGCATTGACAAGAAATTATGATTTATTAAGCATAGAAATTCAGAAATGAGGTAATAAGTACATTTAATTTACCACAGCCCCCTAAACATCCCATCACAATGTGGCAGGCACCGCATGGTGCCTGCCACACGGTGCATGGATGTTTTAAATGGGTATATTTTCTAATGAGGCTGGTGCTGCAACCCGCAGCACAAGCCTCAATAGAAAATATACACTTCCCGACTGCCATGAAGGCAGTCGCATCATAATAGTGTAAGCGAGACTGCCGATTCCTTGTTGGGAGGTCCCGTTTCTGCTACGATGTCGGTCAGATGCGCGTCCGACCAACATCGTAATTAGGGCCTAAGTAGTGTGCAGACCTATGCTTATGCGTTTGTAGCTATATGCTACCTGACCCAATGCTTGGAGTATTTCTACTGAGGACTCCAGCAGCTGACACCTTTCTTCCTTTTCTTCCTATCCTAAATTAAATCAAATGCTTATTAGAATAGCTGACCCCTGTTAGAGTAGTGTAGGGAAAGACAGGACTAATGCTTTCTTTTGAAAACCAATTGACGCAATTTAATTCACAATTCTTTTTCCTCATCTTTTGCCTAACCACAATCAAACTAGTCGTATTCTTTCTTCTGTATAGGGTGAAGCTCTTCAAGAGATTTTGACATATTTTGTTTGTTCTGTACTTACATACCCTTATGCTGAGACTGGTATATATAAACTTATTTTTGAACGTATGAGTAAAATCTCACTAATCCCATTTTTGGTTACGGTTTGGCTTATTGTGTGACCCTATTGGTTGCACTGTATTGGAAAATCTGATGACTGATAGTGTTCTCCCTGTACCTCTCAGGCTTCCAATAAATGACCATTGAGTCTGAGTGAGTGTGTAATTGGCCCCAAGCTCTCGCAGTTGGTGGCAGAACTCCTTTAATATATAATTTGTATACATCCGTGTATTTTTCACCAGCACTTGTGGCTAACATTGATGGCACTAGCACAACTTCAGCTTTAGTGAATCTGCATCAAAAAGAGTGCAATAATAAAGAAAGTCAATAAAGAAGAATTGCAAATTAATAATTTGTAATGATGATTTAAAAAAAAAATAACTTTAGGCTATTATTAGGCTCCCATAATAAAGACTAATGTTGATAAAACTGCATGCCTTATTCTCTAATACCAACACTGATTCTTACCTAAATGGTAGTCGTTATCCTAAATCTTACACAAGCCCGAACACTAACCCGACCCTTAACTCATCTATATCACTAAAGACAACTTGATTTATCATCCTTATTAATTGGCACCCTTTACTTAAGAAGAACACTGGTAATTTGATACAAGCCTGTGCTAGTGTGAATGAATTTTGTTTCTCGCCTGGGTCAAAAGCCATTGAAAATTATGTTGGATGTCTATAGGGACAAGTGCATCCCGATATCAACTTTTGGCAGTGATATTTGGGGTTATGTTAATATTGATTCTCTGGGGATTGCAGAGAATAAATATCTCAGAGGGCTTTTGGGTTTCAGTCAATTGATTCCCACAGATATACTCCAAGATAAGCTGGGTTTGCCTTATATTTTAGATTACATTCAGTTGCACCCTCTCTTGCTTTGGTGTAATGTCTGGTTAAGGGATGTGTTACGTCTGATCTGATGAATCATATTAGATTGCATGAAATTGGATCGTGTATCTAAAATTTCCTGGCTGGTATATATTCGAGATAACGTCATGCAGCTTGGCAGACCCGAATTATACTTTCATCTTTCCAGCATCACCATACATGATATTGTGTGGCTGAAGGAGATTTACCACCTTAGATTAACAGCAAAGAGGGAAGTGATGTCTTTATTATGGTTAAATCAGTGCCCAGTTTGGAGCCATATTTACTCTATGACATGGCAATTTTTCAACGACGTCTTTTGACCTTTTCTAAATTGAGTCTGTTCCACCAGCTGTTGTTCTCTGATGGAACATGGTTTAAGTATACTGAACCCCCTTTATGTACATGCAATTTTTTATTTAAATGTGATACTTTTCACATTGTTATGATATGCCTTTGTATGCATATCGTCATCATAAGTTTTTAAACCGCTTTTTTTAACTTAGGTTTTCATCAGGCTAGGCCAGCATTTTTATTTTTGCAACTTTTAGATTCACGTATAGTTTGTTATAATGTGTCAAAGTTTCTTCTGGGGTTTACAAAGCTGTTCATTAGGTACAATGCGGAGCAAGGACGATTAGTGACATTTTTATGATGTGTCTTTGCTTTATATTATGGAGGTTTTCTGTATTGTTGTGTTATTGTTTTTATTGTACTTGTATGATTTTATTGATAAAATTGAATACAGTTTATGATGGTGATGATCACCCTTATTCTGACTCCAATTTTAACAATTACCTCTTTAAAGTCATATATTCTTTTTAAAGTACAACAATTTTCTATTTTTTCTTCTTTCTTCATTTTTGACAAACTAAAAAAGCACATTTTTCTATTTTTGTAATTTTGTGTTCCTGATTTTTGTATTCCTTTTTATTTTGGCACTTTCCATGTGTAAGGAAAATACTTTCATGACTCAATCAGTTTGCTACTGATTTCAAGGCTGCGTTTGACAATGTGCCGATAGAATTGGTTAAATGGGGCATTCCGCCTACATTACTTAGGGCAACACAATCCCTGTACTCGGAAACATGGCTACGTGTAAAGATAGTTGACAGAAACAAACTCTTGAGGAAAGTTCTTACATCTTCTGGATTAAAACAGAGGTGCATTTTGGCAGTTCTCATTTTTAACTTGTTTATTTCAGACTTCTCAGAAAATTTGGATCTGGTAAA
Organism: Calotriton arnoldi; assembly: GCA_963921515.1. NCBI lineage: Eukaryota > Metazoa > Chordata > Amphibia > Caudata > Salamandridae > Calotriton > Calotriton arnoldi. The sequence goes on along the minus strand of CAWUFW010009576.1, from coordinate 286,180 downwards.
TGCGCATCCACACAAATTAGGGGGCAAATTGATCTCAACGCTGCCCTCTGCCAATGATTTACTACTAATAAGCAAGAAGAGATCAGGTCTCCAGAGACTGTTGGATGAACTACATGCTTTTACCTCAGTAAATAATCCGGATGTTAAGCTGAAAAAAACAGAAGTGCTTAAAATTTGAAAGAAGCGAAAAAACATGGCACTTGGAGTTTAAATAGGAAATCTATTGCAAGTGAAAGTGAGTACAATTACCTGGAGACCATAATCGAAAACATGGGCTCCTTTAACAATAACCAGAAGCTTCAAATAAAGGAAAAAGCAGACACTCTAATCTCTGCCTTCCCAACACTATGAAGATCACTGAAGAGCTCGACATTTGGCCCCTACAAAAGATCCTTAATGCCAAATTAATTCCCACTTTAACCTACGGGATTGAAATAATGAGAGGAAGAGAATCTGAGCTCTTGGATCGGTTAATAACAAAAACATACCGAACAAACTTCTATCTTGCAAAATTCTCCTCCCAAGCCCAAGCGCGCCTGGAGTTTGACCTCCTGAAGTGGAACATGGCCAGGCGGGGAACTTTCCTTAAAGCATGTTGTCGGTTTAAAGCTGCACAGCGGCCCACTCTTGGTCACATAATCTGGCAAGAGCTTGGAACTCCTTCCCAAGGTTTGATGCTTAGGAACTGTATGTATACTTCCTTACATTGATTACAAGCATCTGACCTGCTGGCGGATCCACTCTCTGGAAACAAATTTAAAAAGATTTTAAAATGAACAAATTCGAGGGCTATCAATGTTGCAGGATAAAAAACAATAGCTAAATGAGTTAACCCATAGAAAATAATAAACAGTTATGTCTTGTTGCCCACAACCCTAAATGATCTCCTGCTACTCACAGTACTGCAAAAGCAAATTCATGCATTACCACTTCGGTGCTCTGCCAACACTGTATTGCTTTCCTCCATGGATTAAATTGATAGATGGTTCCTTGTGCAGACAGTGTGGCAAAACAGAAGAAACACTAATCCATGTAATATGCATTTGCCCAGAAATCTTGGTTGAACGAAGTGGCCAGGTAACAAAACTACTTAGCATTTTTGGGGTTCGCACCTGCAGACACACAGTCATTGAATGCATGTGCCCCACAAACATTTCTCTTGATGTCAGTTTTGTTAAGTATTTGATGATGTTTGAAAAATGAACTGAGAGTGTACGCTCTTGTTAGAACATTGAAAAGCATTCAGTCAAGCTTTTGATAATGTTTGAAAATGAATAGAGTGTATGTCCATTTTAGAACATCGAACAGTAGTAATGGATTATCCTCGGAGTAGATATGAGCAAGCATCAGCTCCCACTGTGGGGTCTCTGCAAGCCTTATATCCTGGACAAACACGCCCACATTCATTGTAACAGTACGCTGTTTGATTTTTGTTTTATCGAGCTTCGCAGAAAGGTGTCCCTTCACGTAATACTGAAAATGTGACGTTCTCTTTACAGTCAAGTAGTGGCCCTCTCTTATGTGTCTGCATGATTGTGCAATCACCAAATGCACTTTAATTGTGCACTTTGAGTGTCCCCTTCGTGATTGCATAAGCACTAAAAGCACTTTTTATTCGTGTCCTAAGCAAAGTCCCTGGGGTGCCAGTTTGTATAACTAATTTCTTTTTCTTTAATCACATCTTACTACTCTTAGGGAGACAAGTAAAAGACTTATGATCTATAGTACACCAAGCTCAGGACCTCTCTTGTATTAATGGATAGTTGAGTGTTGTGACTTTTTATTTTTTTACCAATGGAATGTTTTTAAATAATTATGCATGTTAAATAAATACATTTAAATTATTACAGATTTTTTTATTCCATTGTTATTTTAGTTTATTAATTTTCCCATGACATTACATGTCATCCTTTAGTTATTTTACTGGCAAGCAGTGATTAATTTCCGGGCATTGCTAGGCACCTTTTTTTCCAGTTTCTAGGCTGTTCATGTAAGTTCGTGACAGATACCAATATTCATAATAGTGTGATGTGTATTTAAGAGCCATGTTTGCTTTCTGTTCACCTATTTTCTTACCAGTCACATTTGTCACTTTGAGGCTCTCCCAAAGTGCTCAGGGCCGTGTCACTCAATCTCAACTTTACTATGAGTAACTCTCAAAGGTACAGATATGCAGCTACCTGGTTCGCCATGCATGTTTGGCATTGCACCAGGTTGTGGTCTTGTGTTATACATAATGCTGTCAACCCATATATATGGTTAGTATATCGTTAATCAAAAGTGCCAATATAGAAAGATTCCCTAGTGAGGATAATTAACAGTACGAAATCACATGGAAAAATGTGAATAGAGTATCACTGCACTTTTAAGTAATCAAAGACAAGAATGGAAAAAACTTGCATGCCCATACAATGTTATATATTAAGTGACCTATACGAATGGTAATAAAATTGTAAAGGAATTGTAAAGGAATCTTAAAAACATGTAATGCCAAATGGAGAGGAAGCATAAAAAGAAAAGAAATGAAATATTCCTAAAACCTCAAATTGTGGGCATTCAGTATGGTTCTACTATGTTGTGGCAATGTCTGGACAATTATTATGGTAAATATTCCAGATCAATGAATAAATGCATCATACAAATTTATATACAACATTTGAAATAATTATATTATTTATTTGGCCATGCACATGGTTCCTTTTCTTAATCACGCATATAATAATAATGTGTTACATGCTTTTTGATTCATCATAAATTTGAGTATTACCAATATTTAAGGGAAAAAATTAAATTCATTATTAGTGTTATGGCCAGCGGCAGCTCCTCCGTTATGGCGGAGGAGCGTCGCCCCGCCTGCTGCAAGTTCAGCTGGCACACACGATAATAAAATGGTAATAAAGACCATTTTATTGATGTGTCTCAGGCTCGCGCTGTTACAGCGCGATGGCAGGGGGCAGGGCTGATTAGTGCAATTGAAATATTAATGCAGCCCCCTGTCAGTGCGCAGGTCAAATTGGCCGGCTGTCTAGAGCCGGCCAATCTGACCTGCGCACTTCAGAGCCTGCAATCCCAAGCTGAAAAACAGCTGAGTGATTGCAGCCGCAGGCCCCCACCCTCAACATAAGCGCTAGGTTAGCCTGCTCCGACCAATCCTGGAGCTGCGGTGCAGCTCCTGGATTGGTTGGTTTCGCGTTGTACAAGGGAGGAAGTCCTCCCCTTTCCGCCCAAGTCAGCGCTGAGGAGAGCACCAGGAGGATGAAGGAAACAGCATCCAGAGCCTGCGCTGCAGCAGGGACACGGAAAAGAGCGTCGGGCGGGTAGGCGGAAGGTAAGTGCTTTTTGTAATTTTTTTAATGTTAATTGTTGTCTGTCCCCCCGCTCCCCCTCCCACTCCGCCCGCACACCACATCTTCTATTCTTTTAATCAGACTGCTACCTTCATACTTCCTTCTAAATAAATTGTATATTCTTGATGGTAGGAGGTATTTTTAAATATTTGTCCTCACTGGGTGGATCCTACACAGTCTCTGACTCCAGAAACAATCCCTCCTGGTGGAGGAAAGATCCAATGGTGTGATGATCAGTGACTAAGTATGCCAGCTGAAAATATAGCTCTGGCAGAACTGCACTGTTGAGGGTCTCACAGCAATTTTGGTTTTGCCCCCGCCTTTTCTAACAACTCTTCCACTGCTATTGACATTTCGTAATTTTACCCTGACCTTTCTTCTATAACTCTTTTCCTTTCTCATTGTCCCTTCACATTTTTCCTCCTCCTCTCCTCCTCACTTGGTATGATCTTTGGAATTTTGAGAGGGAGCTCCACTTAGAATGTTGGTAACAAATGACTGTGAGAGTGGAGGTTGAGAGAGAGATAGGCGAGCTTGGAGACACACGATTTTGTATAGAATAAATATTGGACTTACCTCATCCTCAGTGTCCTGTCTTGGATCACAATACTATGGTGATGAGGATGGGATGCTGTGCAGGGGACAGAGATGTGTCTTCACCCCTGTGAAGTTATTCTCGCCAATTCTTCCTTTCAACATATGTTGTTGGGAGAAAATAGATTTGGGAATAGTCATCCTGTTTCCTGTGGAAAAGAGCCATCAAGAGATGCATAGCTTCTGGACGTGTTGCTCTTTAAGTAAAGATATAACGACTGGCTCTTTTCCCCAGTAAGTCATCAGTTGGGGAATATTTGGTAGTCAGAGTCCGAGCGAATGGGGAGGAGGCACAGTCGGCCCCGCTTTGTGACTCCGAGCAGCATGCTGACCCTGCTCTATGACTCTGTTCTCATGCCGGCACTACTCTGTGACTCAGTTCAGTGCGCTGGCAGTGTCCTCACCTCTCTTCTGGCAGCACTAGAGTGAGAGACCATTCTCACCAGAGGCACTGAAAGAGGACTGTGAGCTTCTAGAGACCGCCCTCACCAGAGGCACTAAAAGGGGGCTGTGAGCTCCTCTGGTGCATCAGAAAGTTTCTGCTCCAAACATAGTGGTAAGGAAAGTGGATTTAGGCAGCTCTGGGTATTCCTCTTTATATTAAAAGGCCAACGCTCTCTAGTTCAGTCAGTTTTTGCCCTCAACTGCTGATTGCTTGTTAGATATGTTGCATATCTGGGGCATACCATATCCTGTGAAGGAATTAAACCTAAATTAAACCTGGTAGATGCTGCTAATAATGCTCACTTCCTCTCTAACACTGAAGAAGAGAAATCTTCTACAGTATTGTATCTTTTATATATTCACATACTTGAATCTTCCCCGCCGTCAGGGTGGGAGTCCCACGGTGACAGTAGAAATAGCAGTATTAAAACATTACCATAGACCTCCATAGAACAGAATCCCCACTTTAGTAACCTTTCAACCTTATTTTATAACATCCAAAGTTCAGCCAATCACAGCAGAGACCTCATAGTATCCTTCCCCTACAGAGCCACCATACCTCAGATTTCTTATCGCACGTCGTGTGATAGGGAGTCTCTCTGAGCTCTGCTCAGTTATTGTATTCTATCTTCAACGTTTGACCTCCCGTTCCAGCTTCGACTACTTTCAAGGTATTTCTGGACTATATTTTTGGCCTCTCCTTCTTATTAGGCCCTGTAAGACCTGTGGGAAGTGTAGGCTGTTCTCTGAAGACCTCCACAAACAGTGCCTTTGGTTGCCTCTACCCTGACCAGAAACCCAGGGAATGCAAATATTACCGCACATTTTCAGCCAAAACCCTCAAGGACAAGTAGGGTAGGCTACTCCTCTGTCTCAAGAAGAAAAAGGTTGCCTAAGACTCGGAGTCTGAACCTGAGGAAAAAGCTCATTGTTCCTCAAGAAAGAGAAAGGAAGACAGCTCCTCCTCCCATCATGGGGACTCAAAAATATCCAAGTCCCAGGATCAATCTGAGGTAAAACACCACAAAAAACCTCAGGCAGAAGCTTCAAAATCTTCTTCAGCTTCAGCTCCAGCTTCTTCTCCTCTCACTCCTGTCAGAAACCAGTCATCTCGTCCGTTGATGGCTTCACATCGAAGATTCCAGACTTCACAAGAAAACCTGAGGTTTTCACACCATCGACGGACTCGTCGGCGACAGCTACGACGACGACGGTCAAAACGTCGATGGCACCAACGTCGGCAGGATCGCTTCAAATGGTGACTACATTGTCGTCATCGACTAGACCTTCTCTGTCAAAGAGAGTTTCACCTTCGACCACTGGTCTGTCAACGATTCCGGTGACAATGACCCCACAGACGAAAACCGTCCATGTAGCGTCGGCGGTGTCGCAGATGACTATATCGCGACAGCCCGTCAGCGGAGGGAAAAAACAGCTTCCTTTGCCCCCAGCTCACCTTTTGGACTTCCAAGAGTCGGAGGATGAAGGTTTGTTTGGCCCTGCATACAGTCCATCACAGTTAAGGGTCAAGTGCCAAGATTCAGATGATGAGGACATTGAGGACAATGATCCATCTTCTTACCTTGCAGGGGAATATTCTTTTGCGGATAGAGATCCTTCTGCTATGCAGCAGTCTGATTTCTTCCAAGAGCGTTATCCATAGGATGATCGGGAGGAGGAACGCCACCATTTTAGAGAGCCATCAGGGAACGTTCCAGTTTTCCTAGTGTCGGATTTACATCATATGATTGATGATCATTACAGACATTCCCCAGATGCTAATGCTCCTCAAAGGCCTCTGCAAGAGGCTCCTATTGATCTTCCTGGCCAAGGTACTCCCAAATCCACCAGGAAAAGGGTCCTGCCTCCTCCAATTATCAACACAGAGGACATCCAGGATGCGGGCCAGCAACAGATAGAGGAAGGTGAAATCAACACTGACATAGATGTCCATGATGAATGGGATGATTATAGAGCCCCCATGCCACCATCTTCTATCCTACCTTCTGCAGATTCTCGTCCTGCAGACATCGGTGGATTTCACAATCTTTTGGAGCATGCCTCCAGGCGTTTCGATCTGTCAATGCCGGCTAAACAAACTGAATGTTTTTTAATATGATTTCAAGCCAGGCACTCAGCATTCCATAAGGGCAATTCTTACATTCTATTTTTTATAACAACAAGGACTCAAGCTAATGAAAACGTATGCTTCCATTCCAGCATTGATCCCAAAACTGGATTAAAAGTACAAGGTCCCTGACAACTCGCCCACATGCCTCATTGGTCATCCGAGGCCGGATTCGGTCATCATGCAGGCAGTGCAGAGGAGAGCCAAGAATCTGGCGTCTCCGTATACAGCTCTACCGGACATGGAAGGGCGCCGCCTTGACAACATAGAAAAGAGGTTCTATGCACTGGTGGCCACCTCTATTAGAGCCTCCAATACCATGGCCATCCTAGGGAGATATGACTGGCAGATGTGGTCAGACATCTCTGCACTGTTGGAGTCAGTAGCGGTCGGTGGTGGGAGTGCCGCCGGGCGCTGACGTAGGGCGGGGGGGGTAGTAAACTACGGATTACGGGCGATTACAGGTAAGTACACATATAAATAAATAAAACAAATTTTGTTTCTCGCGCTGCATCGCCAAATGTGATGCAGCGCGAGAAACGAAATTCGTTTTATTTATTTATATGTGTACTTACCTGTAATCGCCCGTAATCCGTAGTTTACTACCCCCCACCCTGCCCCTCCCCCACCCTACGTCACCCCCGGCGGCACTCCCACCACCGACCGCTACTGGTTGGAGTATCTTCCGGACAATAAAAAGAAAGAGGCTAAGGGCATTTTGTTGGAAGGGGAAAGAGTGCCTTCAGAGCTAATTGAGATCACCATGGACGTCTCATCTACAGTGTTTCGCCAGATGGTAGGAGCAGCGGTGTTGCATCGCCAGGGTTGGTGAGAGCAACCACCTTCCGCCCGGAAGTACAGGCCAAATTACTCGATATGCATTTTGACGGAGAGTGTTTGTTCGGGAAACACATAGACGAAGAGCTACAGTCCATAAAATCGGACACAGACACTGCTAAGGCTTTAGACAGTCTCCAGCAACTCCGTTTTCAGTCCTTTTCAGGCAGAGTTTGGGGCAGTATTATCCCGGCCGCAATTCCAACAGCTGTACCAGCCATATCCACAGAATACCTACCAGCCAGACAGCCGAACTTTCCAATCCAACGCTGCTCAGTTTTATTCAATACCAGCAAGAGGCAGCACTCTGCTGGTAAATCCCAGGACTCCAATAGGAGCCAATGAAATTCGTCAGGCCCCTGCCAGCACAGTCCCATGACAATTCGATTCCCTGCCTTCTCCAATTCCTTTCTGAAATGGAACTCCATTTCTTCAGACAAATGTGTTTTAGACATCTTCCAGCATGGTCACACCCTGGAATTCGTTCAGCATCCTCAAAATGTTCCACTGAGGAATTTTCCGCACCATTATCTTTTGGATCTTAAAAACTAGATAAAATCACATCTTCTCAAGTGGGCCATAGAGGAAGTACTCCTCAGCTAGCACAATCAGGGGATTTATTCCTACGTCTTCTACATCAAGAAAAAGACAGGAAAATGGAGGCAGGTCATGGCCCTCAGAATGCTGAACAGGTTCATCAAGAAACATTCTTTCAGGATGCTCTCTCTCCAGGAGATTCTTATTCTCATGGAAAAAGGGGAATATTTGTCTTCTCTTGATCTCCTCAATGCCTATTTTCATATTCCCATCTACCCCATGCATCGAAAAGTTCTCAGGTTCGAAGTGGCAGGGTGCCATTACTAATTCAAAGTGGTTCCCTTTGGTTTAAAGTCAGTTCCCAGGGTTTTCACCAAGTGCACGGCACCTATAGCAGCTTTCCTTAGATGTTCAGGTCAGCATGTGTTTCCCTACATGGACGACTGGCTCATAAAAGCTCCGACTTTTCAGGCAGCAAAAATTTCAACAAAAGCCTGCCGGAATCTCTTACAGGCTCTAGGCCTTCACCTCAATCTGGAAAAATCGTCCATCTTTCCATCCAAATCACAGATTTTTCTGGGTGCATGTCTCGACACGGATCTCGGCAAAGCCTTTCCCACTCATGAAAGAATATTGCATATTCAGGATACAGCAAGGCTTCCCTCAACAAAAATGTTCATTTCTGTGAGATAATCAAGTCCATGTTGGGGATGATGTCCTCTTGCATCCCGCTTATCCCCAATTGTCTTCTCCGCATGCCACCATTGCAGGAGTAGCCCGATGTGCAGTGGATTCAATCTTAAGCTTCATTCAACGACAAGGTTCACATTTCAGCAGCAATGAGAGCTGCGATGTCCTGGTGGATGATCAAGGAAAACCTTCTGCAAGGTCTCGCTTTCATTCACACTGTGCCGCAGCTGGTGATTACCTCAGATGCGTTACTGGACGGATGGGGGGGCTTGCCATCAGGAATTACAGGTTCACAGCAAATGGTCCAAACAGGAGTTGGAGTGCCACATAAACATTCTGGAACTCAAGGCAGTATTCCTGGGCCTAAAGTCTTTCCTACCTTGATTCAAGGATTTGTCTTTGCTCATCAGGATGGGCAACACTACTACAATTTTTGTACCTTCAAAAGCAAGGCTGCACAAGATCTCAAGTGCTTTCCCTTCAAGCTCAACAAACTTGGGAATGACTTCTTGCCTACCACATCTCCTAGCGAGTGGAACACGTGTCAGGTGTCCGCAATGAGCGGGCCGACTCTCTCAGCAGAGTTTCCAAGCAATGCCATGAATGGGAGCTCAACAACCAACAGTTGCAGGTGGTCTTCCAATTCTGGGTTTATGCAACATTAGATCTGTTCGCTATGTCCCTCAACAAAAAGTGCCCTCTTTCACAAGCAGGAATCCTCTTCCAAAATCATGGGGAGATGCCTTCCAGTTTTCTGGGGCGGGGATGTTTGCCTACGCCTTTACCCCATTTCCGCTCATTCCTCAAGTCATTCAGAAGATGAAGAAGGAGCCGTGTTGGCTCATTCTCCTTACTCCCGGGTGGGCAAGGCAATTCTGGTACACCGAGCTGCATCACCTATCAGAGTGTGCTCCGATTCTCTTTCCTCCAAAGGAGGATCTTCTCTGCATGAACCAGGACTAAGTGGTTCATCCACAAATTCCCGCTCTACATTTGTCGGCTTGTCTCCTCACCACGCTGAATTTGGAGACTTGAGCCTATCCGAGGAATCTACGTCAATACTACAAAAGTCTCAATCTCTGTTATATCCTGACTTTTTTTTTTTTGTCGTTCTGGCATCGTGTTGTTTGGTATGTTTTATTGCCTTACACCTGCATGTTTCATTTCTCTCTTAGTTTGCTGGCAATCATATGTTTTGTCATGTTGTTGTTCATTGGAGCCAATGCAGACTATTGTTACTCGGGTGAGTAGTCGCTCACCGGCGTGGGTCACAGCTCTAAGCCATTACATTTTGCTTCATACTCCATTGCTTCGCATTGTTGTTTACGTCTCTATATTGTTCATGGATCCTAGGTATACACCCAGTAGGTACACTACGTCAGGGTATATGCCGTAAAGAGTCCATTTTTCACTGTCTCATGCTTGCCACTTGTCTCCCACACAGGGACTACAATGGGTTTTAGTCCCATTTGCCAGCAATGGGTTTAAGTCCCATCTGCTCACTGTATTATTGTACACAGTTTTATTTCAATTCTTTACGCATCTCTTTTTTAAGAGATTAGTCATGGGTCCCTACCCATGTGTTCGGGTTCCTACCCACATTTTAGTCACGGGTTCCTACCCGAAAAGCTGACATTTATGTTGCTTCAGTGCACAGCGTAGTATATTCACACTATTTGTCCATACACGGACACCTCTCGTCTTATTTGTTTACCCTACATAGGGTGTGCACAACTCTGTTCTACCTCCCTCCTGGGAGCTATGCAAGGGTGTAGCCCCTTTGCATTAAGTATATGGGTTCCCACCCATACACTGTTTTGTCATGAGTACCTACTTATATGTGCTGTTTTAACACAGTTACATTACTACAGTGCACGGTATGGTTTTTCCACACAAAGTTGGTCCTTACACTGTGATGTGTATGGGGAGCATTACCAGTTTTGTGGACAACGCATCTCTTTCCCAAGAGATTAGTCATGGGTTCTCACCCATGCATTCGAGTTTACATATTTAGCTTACGTTTTTACCCTATTTTAGTGCATTTCATGCTTTCATTGCTAAGTATGTTCCGTTTCTATTGTATTTTATATTGCTATATTTGCACTGTTATCTTTGCATTACATTTTTTGTCATTGTGTAATGATAATGGTGTTTAGATGAAGAATCACCCTTATTTTTCTTCATCTTCCTTGTTTCTTTCTTCTTTTCTGTTTTCCATCTGAGTTTTTCTTCTTGTGTCTCTTGTGGATTCTGGGCTTTACTCTGCTTTTCTGTCGTGTTTCCTTCCTCAGCGTTCGTCGCAGCCTATAGCCCTGTGTTCTGTTAGTTTTCCTTTTTCAGCCTCCATTCATTCCTGTTCTGGCCAGTTGGTGTGCTTTGGGGCAGTCTTTTGTGCTTTCTTTTATCCTTTCCTCTGACGTTGTTGTTTTTTTTTCTTCTTTTCTGTTGTGTAAGAAGGGAGGATGGTTTCTATGTTTGTTTTCCTTTCTTCTCTGTTACTTGATGTTGCTCTTCTTTAGATTGTTTTGCGGTTCTGTTTCCTCTTTGTTTTCTCTTTCTGGTTTCTTCTCTCTTTTTCTCTCATTGTTGTTCTTTTGTTCATTTGGGAGGAAGGGGGATATGTTATATCCTGACTTCATGGTTATGCATGCCCTGCCTGTAGAATCCTACAGTGATGACATGGTTTGGAATGTTGTCAGTCAAATGAGTCACAGTTGACTGGGCTGAGCTGCCTGCTGGCTGCTCCTGGTGGGGTCTTGTCATGGTCTTGTTATAGTCTTGATCTGGTCTACTTATGGTCTCCCTGTGATCTTGTACCATCTTGTAATAAACCTCTTTGAATCACCTGAACTGAGTGGACCTAATCACTACAGTCTCCTTCCACGTTCAAATGTTACACAGCTAAATGGAAGAGATTCTGTATATGGTAAATCTCTCACACATTGCATCCTTTCTCATCTACTCCCGAGCAGGTGCTGCCTTATCTCTTGCACATAGCCAAGTCAGGGCTTTCACACTGTTCCATAAAAGTTCACCTTGCTTCAATTTCTCGATATAGAAGACATTCAGGGCAATCTTCCTTGTGGTCCAATCGACTCATCAAAGAATTTATGAAAGGACTCTTTAGAGCTTTCCCGCCTGTTAAACCTCCTCCAGTACTGTGGCAACTAAATACAATCCTGTCACAGCTAATGCGTCCTCCATTTGAGCCAGTGCAGAAATGCAAGTTGAAGTTCCTTTCTTGGAAGGAGACTTTTCTCTTGGCCTTTACGTCAGCTAGACGTATCAGTGAAATCCAAGCTTTCACCATGAAAGAACCATATCTTCAGTTTCTGCCAAACAGGGTTATCCTGCGCACTAATCCTTCTTTTATACCTAAGGTGCCTTCAACTTACCACCTCAATGAAACTATTGTCTTACCCACATTCTTTCCTAATCCATCCTCAGCAGCGGAGGGAGCATTACTTTCATTGTACTTTAAATTTTTTATCTACAACAAACAAAGGTCTTTTGTAAATCCTCTCAGTCGCTGATTTCATTCTTGGCACCTAGGAAAGAAAAGCCTTAGCACGGGCCAGAATTGCTCATTGGGTCACCTCAATTATTGTCTTCTGTCATGAAAAGGCTGGCAACCCACTACCTACGAAAACGCAGGCTCACTCAACACGGAAAGTGGCAACTTCCTCAGCCCTGTTTGCAGGAGCATCTCTACCTGACATCTGCAGGGCAGCAACATGGACGAACACTCACACATTCACGAAGTATTACTGCCTCGATGGATGGAAGAAGGCAGATATAGCTGTTGGGCAAGCTGCACTTCAACTTTTCTTTGCATGACAGGTGGCTATTTTATACTTCCATGTTATGTTTATATATATATATATGTATATAACTGAATGTTGGAATCAAACAACAGGAGATCACCCGTATACCCAGTTGAGACGATGGTGATGAATGTATGTAACAAAAACAACGTCTAAACAGGTAATATTTAGAAGACCGTTAATAAAACATGCACATTTAGTTGCAAAAAGGAAGAACAGGGAGACTCAAAGGGTTTATGAGAGATGCAAGGAGCATTCTGTATTTTAGAACGGGTATGAACAGGAGAACAGTATCAGCACTGTTTACATTTGTTGTGAGCGTAATCCGAAAAAACTTGTGCACATAAGTGCTCGTGAAAACAAGGTGAATGGCGCAAGTGACAAGTGACACAGCGAAGAATGACGCAGGGCAGACAATAATAACAGTACCCTTTTCGGTTCACAAGTGGTTTTTTACAGAAATTAAATTACAAAGGATTGACAATTTTGTGAACCGTAGAGTAGCGGCAAGAGTTGCCCCGGGAGGTCAACGGTGTTTTGACCTGTAGTAGGTTAAGGTCATCTTCAGGACCAGGTTACAGTTTTTTCCGTGCTGTACAAAAGGAAAGCAAGAAAGGAAAGAATGAGGTAAGGGTCAGGCAAGCAGCGGGTGGAAGGTAGGAAATGGGAGAAAGTGGGTACCTGATTGGGATGTGGATCCAGGCCTGGGAACAATGGGGCAGATTCACAGAACTAATCTGAGACAAAATCCTAAACTTACTACTTCTGGTATTCACAGAAGGCACTTACAATTTTTGGTATTCACAGAAATCACTTACGACTCCTGGGCCCGATTCACAAAAGTAATCTGAGACAAAATCCTAACTTTACGACTTTTGGTATTCACAGAAGGCATTTAGGAGTACTAAAGTTAGGATTCCTAACTTTACTACTCCTAAACGGAGAAAAATCCTAACTTTACAACTTTCGGTATTCACAAAAGGCGACTTTCGGTATTCACAAAAGGCATTTAGAAGTACTAAAGTTAGAATTCCTAACTTTACTACTCCTAAATGCCTTTTGTGAATACCAAAAGTCGTAAAGTTAGGATTTTTCTCAGTTTAGGAGTAGTAAAGTTAGGAATCCTAACTTTAGTACTCCTAAATGCCTTCTGTGAATGCCGAAAGTCGTAAAGTTAGGATTTTGGGGAATATGGAGGGAGTAAGCAGTACGTTCATGGCCTAGAGGCACAGATGTGTAAATTCCATACATATGCGAATGTCTAAAGGGAGTGTATCGGGAGGGGGGAAATCCATGGGGGTAATTCACAGGGACCTAACATGATGGGGTCTAGTGAAGGTGCGACAAGCACGTGAGGCCTTCAGTTGTGTACATGGGGTGTAAGTTGAAGGACAACTAGGGTCATTAAAGATGAACAGTGTTGTGCCACTCATCTAGGGCGTTAAGCCCTTGATTAACAGAATTGCAACGTGTGATCCATCTACATTCACATTTGTTTAAGAGTTGCTGCAGATTGCCACCTCGTATGGGCAGTATGGGTTGATCGATAACTTGCGAGACCATGTCAGTCTCACTGTGGTGTTTTTCAAAGTAGTGCGTTACAAGGGGAGCATTTTCAACTTTGCAGCGGATGGATGATGCTTTGTTTTACCATTTGTGTGGTTTGACCAATATATACAAGGTTACAAGGGCATCGTATCGCATAGATGATGTTGGTAGAGCGGCAGTTTGTGAAGTTCTTCAATGCGTATGAGTGACCATTTGCTTTAAATTCTATGGTGTTGATTGTAAGGGGGCATGCCACATAGTTCTGACATTTGTAGTGTCTTATGATTGGCGGGAGGCCCCATGTTGATGTAATGGATTCTGTAATGTTGGGTTTCTTTGGCCATGTGATAGCGTGTACTAGATGGATATCCAGATTGCTTCCTCTTTTGTAGGAGAACAGTGGAGGTTGTTGAAATGACTGGTGGGTGCGTAGAATATGGCAATTTTCTTGATGATTTTGCTCATCTTGTTGATAGAGGGACAAAAAGTATAGACAAAGGGGATATATTTGTTTTCACTTCTTTGTTTTGGTGTAAGCAGAATGTCTCTATGGCAGTACCATGCGTGTTTACGGGCCCTGGAGACCAAGCAACATGGATGGCAACGTTGAATAAGTTTTGTGGTAAGAATGGCAGCTTCTTGGTAATAATCTTTTTTCCATTTGCAGTTCCTCCTGAGGCGGAGGAACTGTCCGTATGGAAGGCCATCATGGAGGCCGCGGGGATGATAGCTGGAGTAGAGTAGAAGGGTATTCCGTTCAGTTGGTTTCCTGAACAATGTATTGCCTATTTCACCATCTTCCACATGGAGGGTCAGGTCAAGAAAGGGGAGATCATTGGTCTTGGACTCTGAGGTAAACTTCAGGTGTGGTTGGGAACAGTTCAGCCATTCCATGAAGTATTCCAAAGGTTAGTTGTTGCCATGCCATGACAGGAGAAAATCATCAATGTATCTTTGCCAGAAACATATGTGGTTGAAAAAAGGGTTGTTAGGTATCAGAATATGGTTTTTTTTTAGGTTGTGTACATACAGAATTGCACAATTGGGGGCAAAACAAGCCCCCATGGAAACGCTCTTGACTTGTAAGTAAAAGGTATCTCTGTACAGGAAGTAATTATTGCTGAGGGCAATTCTGAGTAAGCATTGGCTTAAAACCACCCCCTTTTTTTCGCCCTCTCCCACAGAAAAATACTCCGGTGCACCCAAGCCGGTGGCGCACCTTTGCCCTTGGCCTCACTATCCCATCTCCGGGATTCATTGTTCCCAGGCCTCGATCCACATCTCGATCAGGTACCCACCTTCTCCCATTTGCTCCCTTCCACCCGCTACTTGCTTGACCCGTACCTCATTTTTTCTTTCTTACTTTCCTTTTGTACAGCACGGAAAAAACCGTAACCTGGTCCTGAAGATGACCGTAATTTACTACAGGTTGAAATGCCGTTGACCTCCCAGCGCAACTCTGGGCGCAACTCTATGGTTCACAAAATTGACAATCCTTTGTAATTTAATTTCTGTAAAAAAACACTTGTGAACCAAAAAGTGTCTTGTAAATACTTTTTTTATTGTCTGCTCTGCGCCGTTCTTCGCTGTGTCAAATGTCACTTGCGCCGTTCACCTTTTTTTCACGAGCACTTATGTGCACAAGTTTTTACGGGTTACGCTCACATCCAATGTAAACAGTACTGATACTGTTCCCCTGTTCATACCTGTTCTAAAATACAGAATGCTCATTGCATCTCTCATAAATCCTTTGAGTCTCCCTGTTCTTCCTTTTTGCAACTAAATGTGCATGTTTTATTAACGGTCTTCTAAATATTACCTATTGAGACTTTGTTTTTGTTACATATAACTGAATGTTGCCTTATTTTTCTTCTTCTTGTTTTCCGATATTCCTATTTTACGTAATGGTGGGATAGTTCGACTATCCGCTGCCATTATTTTGTCTTATTGCTGATATACTGCTTACTAGTCGGATTCAAGCATGTGAATCTATAAAAGATGCAATACTGGAGAAAAAACAAGTTACTTACCTGTATACTGTGGTTCTCCAGGTTTCATTTTCCTCTTCTTAATCCTCCCCTAAGGGTCATGTATTTCTATTCATATTTAGTCTACAGTAGTGTGATTTCTCTTAAGTTTGTGCCTATGTGTACTCACCATAATCATTGAGATTCAGTGTCCCATCAGCCTAGCAGAGGCATCCCTACTATTATCCCCATTCCCAAATTAGCCGATTTATCATTTTTCTGCTTTTAAACAACTCACTGAATCTGAGGACAGCACATTTTTGGGATAGTCCTTCCTTCACTTGGTTCACTAAGCCCTTCTTTCATGACTATCATACGTTCCACCTGTGTGGGACTTGAAGATGATACTTAGAATTTACTCCAGATTTCCAGGGGTGCTGTTGAAATGAAAATGACAACTGCATGGTATACAGTCCTGCTCAGCAGAACTCTATGCCCAATTTCAATTGTCTGATGTTGCTTCTTGATTTTGGCCCTAGCATCACACTAATTTTGTGTGTACACAGAGGCCTAGGACTGTCCTCTCAAATGAGTGAAGTCCTGGACCGGTCCTTTGACCTGGATAGGCAACTAAGCATGGCCTTACTCATTGCCTTGACAATGGACTATTGTCCCTGCCATGGGTTTAGTACATAGAGCGGTGGTGGAAGCATACGTGTTTTGTGCATCCATAATTGTGATCAGACCTTTTTATCTGTGTCACTTCAGTGGTGGTCTAGTGGCCCACTTGTGTATAGTTCTGCTTCTGTGTGCTAAATTAGATTGTAGACCTAGCAATACAATGTCTGTATATGTGACCTGCATGGTACACGCAATGTGTTTATGAGTGAGCCAGAGTAATAGAGGCCTATGGGATTCATTTGCATGCCCCTGTCCTCACCTTGTGCTCATGATGTAGGTGAGGTTGTTTTTCCAGAGAAAGGAATTGTATTGCTGACCTTCCTGGGGGGACATAGACACTGAAGTGGGGAGAGAGACATAAGGCTCCTTTAGAAATTAAATTAGGCCTTTTGCTGAGAGAAGCTGCTGATTAGTCTTTCAGTAGCACTGCCATTTGATAGATGGTGATAGTGAAGGGTCAGACTGCAGTCTCTGTTGTTCAAAGTGGAAGGGGCAGCTTAGGTGAGGCCAGCCTGTTTTCATTTTCCCTGATCACTGTGACTGATGACAGCAGGAAGCAGCAAAGCTCACTTCCCTTTGTGTCTCTGTTGTGGGTGCTCCAGGTTGGATGCTATCCTGATGCCAAGAGCATAATTCTACATAAAAGCTGCATCTGAGAGCACCCTAGAAAGGTCACTTTAAAGAAGAACCATCCTAAACAGTTTGTGAAAGTGCAGACAATAGATCTATGTCTCCTGTCTGCTTTTCCTGCATATATTTGGGAGTCAGTGACCCACTTGATGTTCCAGTTCCAGGTTCTCTATGATCAAGGGAGAGAGTACTCTGCAAAGTATTCAGAGGACTGCTGAGCAGCCAGATTCACACCTGAAGTCTTGCCCAGCTTGAAGAAGCTGCTCATCTAATGGGGTGCCTAGAAGCCAACCAGTGTGCTGAGAGGGCAAAGGAGCATGTTAACTCTGCAGGAGGTGTGACTGTCCAGGAAAAGCCAGAAACAGTGAGACTCTGGTGCTGGTGGGGCCTGCCAGAGAAGGAGGACGTAATATAGCAATTTGCATGGCCCCAGCATTAGCAGGCATCAGAATCTTCAAGTGGGGAGTAAGAAAATCATCCTCTTCGCCCTAATCACCCCCATTTCTTTTACTGATACTGGTGGTAAGTGACTTTGACTGCGCCCTGGGCTGTGCTAACTAGGCCCAGGGCCAGTGCTCTGATTAAAAATATATATGGTAATTAGGTGTAACCTACCTGTAAGTCCCTAGTATATGGTACAGAATGCAGGTTTAGAGGCCCAGCAGCTTTGAGGCACTTAAGTGTGCACTGCTGTTGCCTGCTGTCATTTTAAAAGTCAGCTCTACTTTTCAAGCTGCTATTAAATTGGCTTTGGATTAAATTCGACTTTGAATTTAAAGGTACTTTCAAGGGGGCGTGGCCGAGCCGAGCAGCAAGATGGCCGCTTTGTAAAGGGGCTCTGCCGGCCGAGCACAATATCGTGCATTTATTCTGCTGGATGCCGCCACATCCTGGCTCCTGTTCACGGGGCATTTGTGCGGTGAGCAGAGCGACACGAAGGGAAGTGCCTGCCGTCTTGATATTTGGCTGCCAGCTGCTGATATCGCCGTGGAAACTCTGCAGCCTGGTTCCGGTGGAGCAGGGGCCGCGATTTCAGGCCGGGCCGGCGTTCCACTCACGGCGTGAAGCTCATTGGGACCGAGAGGCGTCGAGCTACTGTCTGAATATCGAGGCTGTGGCAGTGCGGACCACGTGAGCAGAGAGGCAAGCGGCGCTGCAAGGTGAGCCTCGGGGCCCGGGCTGCCGATATACGAAAGCCGGAGATAGCGCGGAGAGAGAGTGGGGCCTGCGGTGGCAGCGAGGCCTGACTGCGTGTGCTGTGCTGCAAGATCGCTGGGGCCCGAGGCACGAACGAGGGGCGCCACTGAGGGGAAGGCCGCCTGTGCGCTCCCCCCCTGTGGGATATTGGTGACATTGCCGCCCCGCCACGCGGGTGCGAAAAGAAACTGGTCGCGGCTGCATCCACACGGAGATGATCGGGCCGGCCAAGGCCCGGGCAGAAAATCACAGAGAGGTGAACAGGATCGGCCCCGCGGCGCAGAGGTAGGAGGCCGCACCAACAAAGGGCAAAAACAGAAGAAGCTGGTCTGGGGCCGTTATACAGTTGCGGCTGCCAGACCCAAGGGAACGGGGCTGGGCGCCGTACAATCATAGACGCTAGTCTGTGCCCACCTCTACTAACCCCAGCGTAGACAGGCTGCCAAATTGCAAGTAGCGAACGGACACGGTGCGACTTGGGAGGCGGGGGCTAGTACAGAAGCCACCTCAGTCGCCAGCAGTGAGATAATACCGACCAGCTCTGCGCTATATACCTAGTGGGAAAACGGTACCTGTCAGGTGGCATAAGAGATCACATCCCCGGCGCCGGAGCGCAGATTGATCACCCGGATGGAGAGACCGCTGTACCGTACACAAACATAGACAGAGCCGGCGACTGGGGACGCAAAACTAACTGACCACGAGCGGCCCGGACAAAGGTGCGGCTCAATTACAGAACGGACTACAGAGTCCTGCTGCTGGGGACGACAACTGTGCCTGTTGAGAAAAGTACAGCAGGGAAGACATAGCCAGGCGGCGTCGGAAAGCTGGCGAACCCCGGTGCATGGTACTGAGGCGGGGAGCGGCCGTATCCCCGGGGAGCAATTCGGAAGGCGCCATTTTTAATAACCTGGAACATAAGCGGGGGCACCGAGCAGAGTAAGCGCCTTCCTCCTTCATCCCGGGGGGAGGACACCAGCTGAAACCATACGCAACTATTGGAGTTAACACCTGAAAAGTGGTGGGGCTGCGGCTACTCGATCGCATCTACTACAACGTAACCAAAGCTTTGGCTGGCACTAGATGGTACTGCTGCAGCGCAGAACTGCAATGGGAAAAGCAGACAATAAAGAACCCAAAATAACATTTGACAAACGCACCACCCGCCAAGCGGACAGTGAAATGTCATCACAAACGGTCGTACCGGAGACGCAGTTGGAACCGGAGCATGAGGATGACATCAAGACCATGTTGAAAGAAGTGAAGGTCTGCCTCAAGGAAATAGACTCCAAAATCGATTCCCTCGCAGTAGGTATGGATCAAGTGTTGCGCAGAGTGGACAAACACAAAGCCAGACTAAATACGCTGGAAACAAGAGTCTCTGACGCAGATGACAGACAGGTTGAAGAACAGGATCATCTTCTCCGCATGGACAAAGTACTGGAGGTCATCAAGGCGAAGAGCGAGGACCTGGAAGCTCGCTACAGGAGAAATAATGTCCGCATTACTGGAGTTCCAGAGTCCACAACATGGAGAAATACGTTGAGGGACTTCTGCAAGACCTGTTCGGTACTGATTGGTATGCCATGTTCCTGGTGGAGCGTGCACACCGCACTCTTGGACCTCGTCCACAGCCTGGTGCCACGCCGCGACCAATATTGGCACTGCTGCTAAACTACAGAGACAGGGATACTATAGTGCGCCTGCCTCGGGAGAGGGGCGAGCTGCGATACCAGAACAACGTCGTTTCGCTGTACCCCGACTTCACGCAAGCGGTCCAGGCGGCACGACGTGAGTTCCTCCCAGCAAAGAAACTGCTACAGAAAACCGAGACCAAGTACGCGATGTTATACCCCGCCAAACTTCGGGTACATGCGAATGGTAAACCTCTAGTCTTCATGGAGGCAAGTGCTGCGATGAAATTTGCCAAGCAACACGCACGGCAACAGCATGAGAAAGATCGTGACAAAGACAATTCATCACAGAGTCAGCTAAGTGGCAATGACTAGTATGCATGCCTTTCGGTCCAGTACCACTAATGATCCTGGGGTTTTTTACGAATGGTTAAGTGGGTTCTGGAAATTACTGTCTCGCTCTCCGTCTTATGGTCTTCACCCAGATCACTGTATTTAGGTGGGATCACTAATGCTCGGCCACCCTGTTGCATTGTGACAGGGCAGTATGCCGGCAACCTCACGCCCCCTCTGGGATAATTCCCCATAATATGATAACATTTGAGTTCTTGTTCCTTCTTGGGTGGTCGGGTCTAGCTTCTCAACCTGATTGGGGGGTTGGAGAGGGTGGTGGGTGGGCTGGGTACGTTAATGTTGGTTGTTTGTTTATTGCAATGCATAATGACTACTCTATTGAATGCCGCACAACATGGACATGCTTGTCACTGTTTAAACTTGGAACTCATAGAGCGGGAGGGACACTACAGGGGGATGCAGAAGACGCAATCAAATACAGGGCCTTTAGCTGTTACAGAGACATCTCTAGAACACCTGAGACGTGACTCACTTAACATGCATTACCTGGAATGTACGTGGTTTGAATGACCACAGGAAGACAAGACTGGTGCAGTCATATCTCATGAGGCACTCAGTAGAGGTGTGCCTGCTACAGGAGACACATCTTAGGGGTGCTGCCTGTGACAAATTGAAATCCAGTAGATGGAGTGAGGTGCATACTTCCTGTTTTTTCAAACTACTCTAGGGGGGTAGCAACATTGATCAAAAGGGGAGTTCCCTGGAAGTCCACAAAGGTGGTAAGCGACCCAGAAGGACGTTACCTGCTAGTACTAGGCACATTATTTAATCAACGGATTACCATCGCTAATGTCTATGGGCCCAATGTAGATGATCCCGCATTTTTCCAGCAGGTGTGGCACCATATTCAATCCATGGGAGACGCCGCGTTAATCTGGGGTGGTGATTTTAACACAGTACTATCACTCGAGGAGGACAGGGTAGGCGCCTCACGCACACATCACCCACAGGCAGCTGCTGTGTTGAGGGAATTGATGGCTGATTACAGACTGGTTGATACCTGGAGGGCCTTCCATCCGGACACTCGGGAGGGTACATGTATCACACAGCAACATAACGCATGGTCACGATTAGATTTCTGGCTCACATCCCCGGACCTGCATTCCTGGGTGTCGAAGGCGTCACATAACGCCCGCACGCTATCGGACCACTCACCAGTCACGTTGACCCTACAGATACCACAACCATACAGACAACCGTTCACGTGGCGGTTACCGCCCAACGCTCTTCTAGACGCGGTGTTCCGGGAGGAGCTTCACACACAAATTGCAGAATACTTTGAACACAACACGGGGTCAGTAAAAACCGAGGGGATGCTGTGGGAAGCCTTTAAGGTGGTGATCCGTGGCCACTGTATAGCGGGACAAACTAAGGTGCTCCGCGACATTAGCGGCACCCTAAGTAGACTTGACGCCGAATTACATGCCCTGGAAAAACAATATTTTATGACACCGTCAGCTGCGACACTGGGGTCTATCCGTAGTAAATTAACTGAGTATCAGAAGGAGGCCGACAGGGAAGTAAAGTTCCTACACAAATATGCGACTGCGCGCAGGTATGGTGAAGGAGACAGGCCGGGCAAGATGCTCGTGAATCTCCTGCGACCACCCAGGGGCTCCACTTTCATCACAGCGCTTAACACCCCAACCGGCGGCTTGGTACACTCCCCACCCGACATCCTCGCCAGCATGCGGGACTTCTAGTCACAGCTATACACATCTCAAACAACCCCACCTGATTCAGTACTAGAAGACTACTTCGACTCTATAGAACTCATTTGGTTCAGCAGAGCCCACCGCGAATATCTAGACATACCGTTTACCGTCGAGGATGTGCGGCGGGTTATTGGTGGCATGCAGGCGGATAGGGCGCCAGGGGCAGACAGCCTCATCGCCCCTTGGCTCCTGGCGGTTTATTAGGAGGCAATACAGGAGGGGATCCTCCCCGGCTCAATGCGCGAGGCTATCATAATCACTCTTCTGAAACCGGATAAAGATCCAGAACTATGCGATTCGTACCACCCACTCTCATTGATAAATTTAGATGCCAAAATTTTCACCAAACTTTTGGCCACCAGGCTCCAACCATTGTTGCCACTGATTGTCCGGCCGGACCAATCGGGTTTTGTGCCCGGCAGATCCACATCCCATAATCTTAGAACGCTATTCGGACTGATGCATTACCTTGCCCCACATGTGTCCGCAATGGCGGTGCGCTTGGACGCCACCAAGGCGTTCGACTCCCTTGAATGGGGATTCCTGTTCCCACTTCTCAGAAGGATGGGCCTGAGTCCACTCTTCATCCAACAAATACAGCTTCTCTACACACGGCCCACGGCGCGGCTCAGGGTCAATGGGCTAATTTCAGAACCGCTAGATATTACTCGAGGCACCAGACAGGGCTGTCCTCTATCGCCGCTACTGTTCACGATTGCGACAGAACCATTGGCAGCCCGCCTGCGGCAGCACCATACCAACAGAGCGATTGGTTTTACAGCCAGGGCACTAACCATATGTATCTATGTATGCGCACGACATAACGTTATATATGGTCAACCCCAAAGAAAACCTATCGCCCATGACACATGAAATCGTGCGGTACGGTGGACTATCAGGAGTAAATATCAATTGGAACAAATCCGTGCTCCTCCCGCTCACGCCTGGAACTCAAGCCTTTGCAACTGACTACCCGTTTGTCTGGGCGTCGGGCCCGATTCGATATCTGGGCATATGGTTCAGCAATAACATGCAGGAATTATGGACCGAAAATTATGGTAAGGTGGTAGCATGGATTGAGGATAGGGTGAAACGGTGGAAGTCCCTTCCCCTCTCTCTGGTGGGTCGCATAGCAGTGGCAAAGATGATCATACTGCCGAAACTACTATATCTATTTGTCAATATCCACATGCCACTCCCGATGCACTTCTTTAACCGCCTTCGGTCGCTCATGATCGAACTGGTGTGGGCCGGAAGACAGCCAAGGATAGCCTGGGAAATCCTGACGCTGCCACAGGAGCAAGGGGGAATGGCTGCTCCGGACTTTGTTCTCTATGCGTACTGTGCACAGGCACAATTCTTGTAATTCTGGGCACACCCTTCCAACTGCACGTGGCAATCGAGGTGGACAGGGTGGCACCTTTGCCACTGTCCACAGCACTATTTCAACCGTACAAGCATCCTTGTGACAAAATAGATACGGTACAAGCTCTGAGATGGGTGTGGGAGGGGCTTCGCAGGCGGGCACGATTGGATATACTGTACGCTTCCTCCATGCCACTCTTCAACAACCCAATGTACCCCCCGCTTATGGAACGTAAGGCGCAGGAACGCGCATCCAGCCATAACCTAAAGATGGGTGGTGACCTCTACCCTGCAGATACCTTTCTCACACTACAGCAAATGTGTGACCCTGAAACACCCTCGGCGCTAGATACGCTCATATACTACCAGCTTCGAGCATCCTGTAAGAGCAAATTCACCACATTCCCAGACCCGACGTTGCCAGCTTTGGAAAACCTGCTGGCGGTGGAATCGGGACGCAAACTCATCTCACGAATATACAAAGTTACACAAAAGACGTCTCCGATCACTACCCCAACTTCTCGCAGGGCCTGGGAAGAAGAGCTAGGTATCACTCTCACAGGCCAACAGTGGAGCCTTGGTTGTAAGCAGCTGGAGCGCTTGTCGCCCAACTATCGTCTCCGGCTAATACATTTTAAGTACTTACATCACCTGTATCGCACTCCCATACAACTACATAAAATGGGGCTCCGCGAAGATGACTGTTGTTGGCGCTGCGGGGACCCCAAGCGACCTTCTTACATTTGGCATGGCAGTGCAGACCAATAGCAAACTTCTGGCTGATCATACTGCGGCATATAAAAGATATCACTGGGCTGGATCTCCCCTGCACACCATTGACATCTCTGCTAGGGGTCCTCGAGACAATCCCACCTAAATCACGTAAGCTGCCGGAAATATTACTTTCAATGGCTAAAAGACAGGTGGCTATACAGTGGGGGGTGGCCAGGCCTCCAACGGCGAAGGAATGGGCTAAGAGTGTGACGTACTGCAGGGCACAGTTGACAACCTATTGGGAGCTTATGCCAGCCAGGTCTCGTCCGAGAGATATTTGGGAACCCTATGTGCTGTGGCTTAACTCTGCTACTGTAGATGAATAGGTAACACAACAGTGGTGCTGGATATGGCCAGGGAGGATGACTACAAAATCGTGATGTACAGTGCGGCCCCTGAAAAATGTATTGTCTTACTGTATTCCTAAATGTAACTGTGAATTAACATTTTGTGTCCCCAGAAATGTGTTGGCGTCCCTGGAAGGTGGTAAACATAATGGTATTCTGAGCTGTCCAGCAGATCTGATTATGAATAATGCACTGCACTTTTGTTTATTGTTGTACATGTTACGGAAAATGCAAATAAAAAGAAATTTAAAAAAAGGTACTTTCAAAGTATTAAACTATCTTATTCTTACATATGTTAATCCTAAGGTCTGCCCTAGGTGCCCCCAGGGTAGGGTGCCATGTTACAATTAGCAGGGGTATTTTAAATTGTGTTTTATATGCCCTGGAGAGGGGAAAACTACCAATTTTGTTTTTCCCCATTGTATCATTTTAGCTCCATAGGCTAACATGGAAATACTGTAATACAGGGTAACTATTGGCAGGAGAGAGCTAAAATAATATTTCAAGGACTTAGAAGATTGGTATTGATAGATCCAACAACTTGCCACTGTTGCATCTATCAAAACTAATACAAAAAATAAGTTATAGAACTTTCTTTTCTGTGAGCCAACATCCAGCCTTCTAGTAGCCTCTCCTGACTGGCCAGCCTTAACAGGCCAAACTGGTTTGACGAGGTGATAAGTGGCCTGCATAAAGACAGAGTTTATCTGAAGGTGGGAACTCTGCAGCTACAGAGGACAGGCCAGGAATGGGGCTAAGTAAATAAAACTGGCCTTCAAAGGGAGCAGGACAGTAAGGAATGCCAGCCAGGCCTACCCCCTCTTCCTGTACCACCCAGGCAGATAGCATCCCGAGGAATGGAATTTGCAGGAGGCCTGAAGAAGGAGTGTTAAGGAAAATCAGCCACAACAGTATGTTGGCTTAGCCAGGTCTTACCCCCAAGGAGAGGAATTCTCCATTTTGAAGTGCAGTGCTTTGTGGGACAAGAATATGCTTCACTTTGGAGGAGGCTGTCATGCGTTTATTTGGCACCCTGCATCCTATTGGTCAGGGGTGCCCCCCTTCTTGTCGTCCTAGAATATTGGATAAATATGTGTGAGCTGCATAACAACTCAGATATGCTGCCTAAACACTACAAGGAGAAGAATAACTGCCCTGCTGGAATCCTGGCCTGCACCCCAAAGGATTGCACTCTGAAGGGCTGCTCCTGCTGCACAGTTGGAAGTACAGCCCTGAGGACCTAGCCTTGCTTCATAATTAAGGAGTGGACTCCCTGAAATCAACAGGTTAACAGAGCTTCCTTGCACCCTCTACCCCAAGAAGTCCAGAGCTTGGAGTGCCTCTAGTGGACTTTTAAGGATTTGGCCAGGTGCATTGTGGGAATTATAGTCCCAAACTTCCAATGACCATCTCAGAGCTTGTAGACCCTTGGATTTGTGTTTTGGACGCTTTGAACCCGCAGGAAGAACTTCAGCGAGAAGTTCCAGAGTTTGGAGCAGCTTTCAGAAAAAGCTCCATAAGCTGAGTGACCCATCAACGAGAGTCAGGCCGCTGACTTCAAACCACGACCCAGCCTGGATTTCAGGTTCATCCCGCTGAAAGCTCTGGAGCTCAACACTTCCAGGATTTCACTGAGGCCTCACGCTGAGCCAAGCCGCCGCCGACTACTCAAATCCTGGCCTGAAGAGGAGCCTCACTCATCGACGAGAGAAAATCCTCCATTGTGTGTTGTGTCTTACCTGTTTAATATATTGGTGTTTTTAAATGCTTTACACACCTATCTCCTAAGTTAAGTCTGCCTGCTCGCAGTCAGCTATCAAGGGTTGAGCCACGGCCTAATGTATTGAGACCTTGACTGGACCTTATATTTCATTGGTGGCCTTATTGCTATTGGTAGGTGCATACTTACCCCTACTAATAATCCACCTTGCAACATTTGGTGTTCAGCGGTGTGGATACGTACTTGTGTTTATATTACACTAGACAGTATATAAAGTTAAGATCTTTAAAAATCCTCTAAATTAACTTAGAGTAAAACTTTTGATTTTTGGATTATTCAAAATTTGGACTAAAATTGATTTTTAATCAATCTTTTTGATTTTTCCAAATGTGTTGTATTCTATTCATTAGATTTGTAAACGAATGGCTACCTTACCAGGGTTCCCCAGCGTTGTATGGATTTGCTCGAGTACTAGTACCTAAGAGGACTGTGGGAAAAGATGGGTTTTTAATTTCTTTCTAAAGCTCAGAAAGCTTTCTTCCAATCTCAAGTTGATTGGCAAAGAATTCCAGAGTTTGGAAACAAGAAAAGAGAAGGAGCGGTCTCCACTTCTAGTTCTTCTAACCCTACGAACAGTGAGAAGGCCCCAATTATTGGATCTCAGAGCTCTCTTGGCCAAGTGGGAGATGATCAGCAGCTGCAGGACCTGTGGGCCCCCTTTGTATTTTTACCTGATGTGTGATGCAGATTGCCTTGAAATGTACTCTACAGTTAGTGGGCAGCCAATGAAGAGAATTGAGAGCTGCTCTAGTTGACTGCATTTTAGGAATCCCTAACAGTATTCAAGCAGCCGCATTATAAATGACCTGGTGTTTTCTATGACTAATGTTGGACTGCCGAAGAAGAGTGAGTTACCATAATCAAGGCGGGAGAGGATCAGCCCTTGAATAACGATTCTTCTATGCTCCATTGGGAGCCATTTTAGGGTCTTTCTCAAAGCTCTGAGAAGGCCTAAACATCTGCCCGCTACTAGAAATAGAAATTCCATATCTGATTTGTGAAGTTTGTGTGACCCAAAACCAGGGATACCATGGAGCTAGATCTGGGTAAACTGAACAAACTCACAGTGGCTGAGCTTAGGGTTCAATGTAGGTCCAGGGAGCTACCTGTTTGAGTCCGGAGCTCCCTCATTTAATTCCTATTTCAAGCAATCAGGAGTGCCCTGCTGCTGATAAACAAAGGTCATGATCACGAAGACAGAGGCGGATGCCTCGGCACAAGGCCTAAATGAGGTGAGGGCAAGCCGCAGAGTGAAGTGGACGGCGCTTCCCAGCAACACTGGGAGAGATGCTGCCAATCGATCTATGACAATACCCCTTGGGCTGAAACCTTAAAAACTTTACTTACCGTGGAGACTGAACAACATGGCCTTTGCCTGGTGGAGCTGTTTAGGCAGCTATAGAGGAGTTTGGCTCTGGGTCACCCCCTCGGCCGTCACCTACCCAGCCGGACATTGGACATTGCTTTTCCTCGTCTCCCCGTTATGTTTCCTTCCCTCAGCATTGTTTTTTATTTTGCCTGTGTTTTGCTATGCTCTTGTAACGGATGTAATTTGTAACTTGTAATTTAATGTTCCTCATGTAAAGCGCTCTGATACCTTCGGGTCTAGCCAGCGCTATATAAAACTTCTCAAATAAAAAAAATAAAAAATAAATAAAAATAAAATAAATACCTAATAGCAACAAGATCAGGAAGGCAGAGTTGATTAGATCCCTTAAGGCCTGGGCATAGGCAGCTCAAGTGAAGGAAGGAGAAGATGACCTCTCTATCCATCTTCAAGAGGTGGATAATGACACTTTAGCCAATTCTTCTAGTACCAGGTTCATATTTCCAGCTAATGAGGGAGGAGAAGCTCCTCCACAGAGGGCCCGGATAGGGCCCTCAAAAGGCAAGAGCTTGAGGCACAGCTAGCTTCTATTGCTCTGGAAGTGAAGAAGTTATACCTAGCTAGAGAGAAGTTGTAGGAGGCAAAAGTAAAACAGGATTGTGGCCTCGACAATGAAGAAGATGCTGAGATGCCCAGGGGTGGTGGGCTTAATCACAGGCTTCCCAAGGGAATAGTTTCCATGTACACTGAAGGGGATGCCATTGACAAATGGCTGACTGCATTTGAAAGGGCCCTTGAGATGAGGGGGGTCAACTCTAAGTATTGGGGTTCACTCCTGTGGTAACTGACCCTAGTAGCTGGGGGGATAGGCTCCTGACCCTATAGGAGGATGAGGCACAAGTTTACTCCTACATGAGGCAATGTTTAGTCAAGAAATTTGATCTGACCCTCGAGCAGTACAGGGTGAAGTTCAAGGACATGCAGAAAATTAACACACAGTTCTGGGTGGACTTTGTGGACATCTCAGTGAAAGCGCTAGAGGGCTGAATTAGTGGTAAACAGGTAAGTACTTATGAGGGGCTGTAGAATTTGAAGGGGCACATCCTGACTCATTGTGCTCAAGAGAAGTTACGCCAATACCTAGTGGACTCTAAGCTGACTAGCCCCAGAGAGTTGGAAGAGCTAGCTGATGAGTGGTTGAGAACCTGGATTTCCAATAAGCACCAGGGGGTGATCTGGAGAAGGGAGGGCAGGTCCCACCAGGGGAAAGAAGGTCACAAACAGAAAAAGTCCTCACAAGACCCACAAAAACCTACACGGGGGGGGACCCAGAGCCAATCCACTTTCAAGAGAAAGGGGTATCAGGGGAAGCGCCTTTAGTGTTGACTGTAATGTTAACACTACAGTCGACACTGAGGGGAGTGCAAATTGTACCAGGATGCAAAGGAGCAAACTTTTCTGGGATATGATGTAGTGTCTGGCCACACCCTTTTCCCTGCCCAAACAGTTTTTCATGACCTCCTCTACCATTTATCACACGTTCCTAATGTTCCCTTTTATAAAAATTGCATTCCGGCCCATTGATTACACTTTATCCGGCCCGAGCCGGAGAATATGGCCTGAGCCGGAGAGTACGGCCCGGGTGCGGAGAGTACGACCCGGGTGCGGAGATTCCGGCCCGACTGCGGACGTAAAGATACGACTCGTAAATGATCTCTGTGAATACCAAAAGTTGTAAAGTTAGAATTTTGTCTCAGATTCCCTTTGTGAATTGGCCTCACTGTTGGCAGGGCTCTGCCAGCGAGGACTTGGGTGAAGCTAACCCTGTCCAAATTGCTTGTGGATTCGATGCTGAAAGAAACTCACTACAGTTTTTGGAACTTTAATGAAGGGGACTCCACGGATTATCTAAAAAATAACAACAACAAAACTAAGGGTTGGCTGAGATTTCAAAAGCTTTCGTAAGGTGATACCTTAAGTGATATAGTTAATACTAGACTAAAGCCTTATTATTTGTTTGTTTATAGGTACCATATCTGCTGGTACCATTCATCAGACTTTTGTGAATCCCTGCTGCAGTGTTGCTTTTGAGTAGACGAGCCACAGGCTTTTTTGACTCCACACGCTCTCTTCTTACCAACCCCCTTTCCCCTGGGATTTTCCAGCAGGGCAGTGTGTCCTCCTGTAAACCAAGGGCAAGTTTCGTTAGGATTTGGGAACTAGTGTCACCGCCTCATTGGAATCACCTGGGATCCAGGTAGGTGGCTTATGATAGAAGACTAAGCCACAACACTTAACATTCCTTTTGGGTGGCGCTATGACCAATCAAGACCAAATATTCATGGGTGATCTAGCACGTGCCTTATCAGGGGACCTCACGGATGCTAACACGCTGCCTGAGTTAATGCAGCAGTTGCAACTAGAACTGAATAGGTTAAAAGCAGAAAATGCAACACTTAAGGAAAAGTTGCAAAGAGAGAGGCCACATTTTATGCAATGGAGGGATGCTAAACCCAAGGAAAGTCGCCCAGTCTTGACTCAGCCTGTGTTTTGAGAACCATTTCAGAGAGGGGCGTTTGCAACTACTGATTAGAATCTGCATGTATCTGTCTCTACACCCAGTCCTGTGCCCTTAGCAGCTCCAGAATGCTTTCATGGTGACAGTACTAAATTTGCAGCTTTTATGGGTCAATGGCAATTACATTTCCTATTTAAACCTCAGGCTTTCCCCAATGACGCTGCTAAAGTAACATTTGTAATCTCTTATTTGGGGGGTAGCGTATCCACTATCTGGGCAATTCCTTTAATAGAAACAAACGATCCCCTTTTGTATAACTATTCTGCTTCTAAGGCTGCCATGACCAAGTTATTTGCAAAACATGTTTTTATCCAAGCAAGTGACAATGAGTTATTAAACCTACGACAAGGCTCTAAGGACCTGCTGACTTATATAACTACCTTCAATCGACTGGTGCGGACACGTGCTGGCTGGAAGAGAAAAGAGCATCCTTATTTTATCGAGAGTTAAGAGATTACCTTAAAGATTCCCTCTCGCATAACGTTAATCTGCCCTACAATTGTGCATAATTTATTGATCTTGTGGTTAAGTTAGATCACCGATTGGGTGAGCGAAAGGGTGACCGATCTCACAGTGACACCAGAGTAATCGTTCTCAAAGCCAATAAGAAGGTGTCAGACAGTAAGACTCTTGATACTGAACCTATGCAGATTGGAGCTATAAAGGATCCACTATCTAATGAGAAAAAGGAACGACACCGCAAATTAAACCTATGTCTTTATTGTGGAAAAGCTGGTCATTTCGCTAGGGAATGTTCTGCAAAACCAAAATAGAATGAGGCTGTGGCTAGTGTAGAGGTCGATCAAGAACAGGGAAACTAAGGCTCTGTGGACCATAAAGGAGATCGTCTCGAAGAGAGAAGCCGTACAGATCTCACAATATCTGACCAATGTAATGTGGGAACACAAACTATGTGGCATGTGACTATCCGAGTAACAGTAATCCTATCCCCACCGCGGAGGCACATAATATCCATGCTTATTGACTCAGGGGCCACAGACAATTTCTTTGATTTGATCATAGCTGCCAACCTCGGGCTCACAAATGTTCCCAAAGAAAAACCTGAGCCTGTACAAGCAGTAGATGGTTCAGGGTTGTCTTCTGGACTAATTTGTTTTCAGACAGAAGCTCTAACCTTAGTGTCTGGTAATGGGAATACTGAACAACTTGTTTTTGAACCAATAGACATTCCCACCTCTGGGGTAATGTTGGGAGTATCTTGGCTAGAACATCATAATCCAAACATTGATTAGGTGCACTGCACCTTAACCTTGGACTCACCCTTCTGCACTACTACCTGTTACCTAGAGGCTCCAGAGGTGGGAATACCTGTGCATTGCGCCTTGGTCCCAGGAACAAGAAACCTTAAACTACTCAAAGAATACCAAGACTTCCAAGATATTTTTGACCCCGTGAAAGCCACCCAACTGCCCCCAAACAGAGATTTTGACTGCCACATAGATTCCCCCCTCCGGGGGCAACGCTGCCCTGCAGTAGAGTCTACGCCTTGACAGAACCTCAAACTCAATATCTGCGCAAATATATGGATGAATTACTAGAGATAAGTTTTATATGCCACTCCACGTCGCCTGTGCCTTCCGCACTCTTCTTTGTACCCATGAAGAATGGGGAGTTGAGGCTTGTGTGAATTATAGGGCGGTCAATAAGGTGATTATTAAGATCCACTATTCTCTCATGTTAATTCCGGTACTACTTGATCAGGTCAGAAATTCCACCATTTACACAAAATTAGATTTACGGGGAGCTTACCACGTAATCCATGTATGAGAAGGCGATGAATGGAAAACTGCCTTTAGAAATAAGCTTGTGTTGTTTGAGTATACTGTTATGCCCTTTTGGCTATGTAACGCTCCGGCAGCATTTCAATATTTCATTAACAAGCTCTTGAGGGAATATTTGGATGTTTGTGCAATAGTCTACATAGATGGCATTCTGATTTACTTCAACTCAGAACAAGAACATGTACAGCATGTACGCGCCATCCTGCAGTGCCTTAGGGAAAATGCTCTCTTTGCCAAATTAGACAACTGTTCCTTCCATGTACAGTCTGTAGAGTTTCTGGGGTATCACATCTCCAACAGGCATCACTATGGACCCCAAAAAGGTAGAAGCCATCATCAATTGACCAACTCCAACAAATGTCAAGGAAATTCAACAGATACATGGCTTCACCAATTTCTATTGCTGTTTCATCCCACACTTTTCAGATTTAGTGGTGCCCATAACACAGTTGCTAAAAAAGGGGCAATCATTTACGTGGACTCCAGAAGCCAATCAAGCATTGCAACTGTTAAAAACCAAATTCACCACTGCACCCATCCTTCAGCATCCCAATCCATACCAGCCCTATTAAGTCAAAGCTGATACTTCGCAAGTAGCCGTAGGAGGAATTTTATCTCAAAAGAACCCAAGAACTGGCCAGATGCATCCCATAGCCTTTTATTCCCAAAAAGGTTTACCAGCGGAGCAAAACTATACATGGCAGGAAGCAAACTTCTGGCCATCAAACTAGTGTTAACCAAATGGAGGCATTACCAACAGGGAGCTAAACATACAGTCACAATATTCTCAGATCATAAAAATTTACAATTTTTTTAGCTCCTTTAGACCTCTAACCCCTGTCAAGTGTGATGGCTGCATTTCTTTAGTGGGTTTGATTTCATCATCACCTATCGCCCAGGGATGAAGCAGTTACACTCTGATGTTCTTTTGAGACTGGGGAATGTCCACTCTTCCCATTCCACATCTATCATTCCATCAGAAAAGATAGTCACTGTCAGCGAGGGTCACACCTTTATGGCAGCCCTACATGAAGAATATATCAATTTAAAGACTGATGAATGGATCAAAATACCTAACCATGCTATCACAGACAAGCTAATCCTACATGCTCAGAAACTGTACATCCCTTCTAAAGAATTAAGATGTCAGGTAATTCAATGAATTCACAACACAGAATTAGAAGGACACCCAGGTATAATGAAAACTCCAAGGAATTGTCAAAAAACCCACTGGTGGAGCAACATGCGGAAGGATATACAAGAATACGTATCTGGCTGCCCAACTTGTGCACCAAACAAGAACACTCACGCTGCACCTGCAGGCTTATTGCAGCCTCCGCTTATACCCCCAGTTCCTTATCACAGAATTAGTCTGGATTTTATCACTAATCTTCCAGCAAGTAATACCTTCACTACCATTTTAGTAGTTGTTGACATGTTATCAAAAATTACACATTTCATTCCCCTCAAAAAGATATCCACTGCTGCAGAATTAATTTAGTCAAATATTCATTGATCATTCTCAAGAGTTCTAAGCAAATGAAGATAAAACCCAAAAAGAGAGACCTCTCCCTTCCCCACAGCCCTGATGGAGTTACGATATTAGGTCTGGGTGAGCCCACAAATAATGATAGCGCTGGGAGAAAGCCCACCCTGAGAATAGCATCATGGAACATTGCGGGTGTTGGTTCGAAACTTATTAACTCAGACTGGGAGGCATTTGTTGGTGATTATGACATCTGTCTCTTCCAAGAAACGTGGCATTGTTCGCAAGTCAACCGGATTGGGTATGCTTCGTATGGCATAGCAGCTGTAGCAGGCAAGCGGGGTAGACCCTCACGTGGCCTATTGACATAGGTAGTATCACATGTAAGTGGTACCGTGCTGAACACAGAGGCAATATCTAAGGACATTTTGTGTGCCACATTTGAACTTTTTTCAGGCCTAACCATCAGAATTTATAACATATATGTGAGACCTTTGGCCAGTAAATTAGAAGCCCCCATTTTAACTCACCTTGTATGCCACATGGCTAAACTGCCTCCATCAGTGTGGAAGATTGTAGCAGGTGATTTTAACTGCCAGTTCGAACCATTGGACATCCTCTGTTGTGCATCTCTCTCCAAAGAAGACAGACTCTGGTACATTCCCAACCTTACACTCTGTCCCATTAAAAAATGGTCCTCACTCGCAATTCAAATGAATGCAGTAACCCTAAACCAGGGCATCCATGCGTCCAATGGCAGGACAAATTCCGACCAGTATGGGAAACCTACCTTTAAAGAGCTAACTGTAAGCGCCTAATTGGTTATATTTTGGTTGATTTCAGGCTCTGGCCCCATGTCTTGGACATGGGCATCATCAATAGAATAGAAAGCGACCACAACCCGTTGAAACTCATTCTTGGTTTAACCAGGACTAATTATCCAGCTAAGAACATCCAACCCTTGGATGTCAGATGCTAACCATCCCATATTATAGGAAAAGAATCCAATGGCGTCACATGAGCCGATCAGAAGAGACCATGAGGTGTATTTACACCCTTGTCGAAAAGAGTTTGGGAGCTTATGCCGACCTTGACCTCGATTTAGATTAGGTAACTTGCCTTAAAACTATCGGAGAAATACATCTTAAACTCTTTGAGGATTTAAAAATGTCTTCTATGTAGAACTGGGGAGCCAGGGTAAAAAAAAGGGCGTTCCCCCATGGTATAACAAGCAATGTCGCCAGGCTAAAAAGGCTTTAATAAGATTGCTTAAGCTCAAGAACAGGGTGAAGATCCAAATAAGTAGATCTGGATATAACAAAACTATCAAACAAGCTAAAAAAGATTGGGATCATGAGAATTGGGAGTTGTTGCTGGCAGCAACTAGAGAAAAAAACCATACCACCTTTTGGAATATTGTTGCAATGGGAAACGCCAAAGGGGCTGCCAAGCTAGAGAATAACATAGCGGCAGAGGTATGGATTTCCCACTTTGCTAACCCATACTCACTCCAATAAGGCAGTGAACCCCCCCTCCCCCAGAGAACCCAAGGGACCCTTATCTTGCCCCGATTGTTTCTATCAGTATTGATGGGTTTCCTCCAGTTACCTATGAAGAAGTAGAGCAAGCCATTAGGAAGGCAGTTCCCCATAAAGCCCCTGGTATTGATAAAATTCCAGTGTTGGAAAACGAGGCAGTACTTGTGAGGCCTGCACAAATAACATGACTACATTTGTCCTTCACTGGGAACCAAACACCCCATTGTAGTGCTTGACTCTCAGAGGGTAGCGTTGCAGAGCAGTCCAAGGCTTACTCAAGGGCGGTGGTGTGGGCTAGTAATCACCATTTACCAGTACGCATAAATAACACTCAATAATTGATTGTCCAGTCTGTACTTTGCTTTATAAAAGGAAGAGTACATTTATTAAACACACACACTACTCAATACGATGTACCAATTTACAAATCTACATAAGCTGTTGGAATTACTTTGTGACATTGCATAACATTCCCACCCCTAGTACCACCACTCCCATGTATGCACATCATCTTGCCCCCTAATGCAGTGGGTTGAACATAACCTGGAGTGAGGGCCTTGCCCACTGGCACCATCCCAGTGGCGACCCACCTCATTATCTCAACAAGCATTTAAAATGGGCACACCTGCCCTGGTGACACATAACCCTGACTGAGCATCTCATACTAACCCTACAGTATACACCTCTACATCTTAGGGGCTAACAGTCTGGGTTGTTCTTCACCTAACGCAGCAGCAAGAATACATCTTTAAACATCACTTAAAATGACAGTACTTATCATAGCTGATAACCCTTATAATGCATTGCAATAAAAGCCCCTAAAAGCCATCACAGTTATAATCACAGGGTTAAGCATATACAGCCAGACACCCTAGCAGGAATGACCAGCAACATCACCCCACTTTGCTTATGACTTCACAGTACACATGTGACTTCCAGTCCCAACAAGAAACAATATCACGTAGATGCACCATTGTGCAAGATCACCATTCCACCTCTAGGGGGAGTCACCTCAATGAAATGAAATGAAAAGAACATTTGTAAAGCGCGGTAGCTACCCTGAGGCGTCCTAGCGCTGCAGACAAATGCGGGCAAGGAGGCTGTTAAGGTCTATAGGGGTTTGTTGAAAAGCAGAGTTTTTAGGAGTTTACGGAAAGGTAGTAGGTTGGGCTCTGCCCGCAGGTGGAGAGGAAGAGAGTTCCATAATTTAGCTGAGTTATGGGCAAAGGAGCGGCCACCACACC
Source organism: Calotriton arnoldi (assembly GCA_963921515.1). Taxonomy (NCBI): domain Eukaryota; kingdom Metazoa; phylum Chordata; class Amphibia; order Caudata; family Salamandridae; genus Calotriton; species Calotriton arnoldi. The sequence goes on along the minus strand of CAWUFW010009576.1, from coordinate 249,752 downwards.
TTGCTCTCTTGATTTTGGGGACTAGGGCGAGGAAGGAAGATGCCGATCGCAGCTGTCTGTTCGGTTGGTAGGGAGTGATCAGCGATTGGGTGATGGCCTGGCCAGTCTTCCAGGAAGCCCTGTGAGCAATGCACATGGCCTTAAATTGGATTCTTTCCCTGACCGGGAGCCAGTGCAGGCTCTTTAATCCTAGATTGATTGAGTGCCGACGGGGAATCTGAAGGAGTGTGCGGGCTGCACAGTTTTGAATGATCTGGAGTTTGCGAATAGTAGATTGAGGGGCCCCTAAATAGAGGGCATTCCCATAGTCCAGGCATGATAGAATGAGGCCCTGGACCATGATTTGTCTTGCCTGAAATGGGAGCAAGGGAAGGATTTTCTGTAGTAGCCTGAGTAAACCATAGCAGGAGGCTGAAAGCTTAGCTGCTTGATGGTTAAAATTAAGGGAGTGGTCCAGCCAGATGCCCAGGCTTTTGATTGTGTTTTTTGGAGCTGGAGCAGGGCCGAGGCGAATGGGCCACAATAAGTTCGAATTAAACGAGGGAGTGTTTCCTAAGAGCATGAGCTCGGTTTTGTCCCCGTTCAATTTGAGACAGGAAAGTGTCATCCAGTTGGCCACCTCCTCTAAACAGCTACTTAGGTTGGTTGGGGAGATGTTCGGCTGGTTGAGGGCCACCACTAGCTGAGTGTCATCGGCATAAGTGAAGATTTTGATGCCGAAGGGACGTACAATCTCAGCTAGGGGGCTCATATAAACGTAGAATAGTGTGGGGCTCAGGGAGGAGCCCTGAGGTACACCACAACAGAGCGGCAAGCTGGTAGAAGCAATATCGCCCTCGAAAACCTGGAAGGAGCGATCAGCTAAAAAAGATCTAAACCAGGTGATGGCATTTCCTGACACTCCTAAGTTCATAAGTCGGTGTATCAGTATATCGTGGTTTACAGTGTCAATTGCGGCACTTAAGTCGAGGAGGATAATTGCTGCGGAGCCTCCTTGATCAAGGATTTTCCTGGCCTCCTCGGTTACTGTGAGGAGGGCGGTTTCGGTTCCATGCAGGGAACGGAACCCAGTCTGGGAGAGATCAAGTAGGTGATTACTTTCCAGGAACTCTACCAGTACTGAGTTGACATATTTCTCCAAGATCTTATTCAGCCATGGTAGCAGGGAGATTGGCCGATAGTTGCTGGGATTGTCTTGGTCAAGGGTGGGCTTCTTTAGGAGAGCCTTGACCATAGCACGCTTCCGGGGGGGGGGACAATGCAAGAGGAGATGGAGGCATTGAGCAGGTCGAGGGTAGTAGGAAGAATGTTTCCTATGACCGGCAGCAAGGCACGTGGGGGAGCCGGGTCAAGGGGGGAGCCAGATTTGACCCGGTGCATGATGGAATCTAATGTGGTGGGATCAAGAAGGGGGAGAGTATCCAGGGTGGCTGAGGGTCCAGGTCCTGAGCTTATGAAAGTGGCCAGGGCTGGATCAAGCTGAGTGAGGGGAAAAGAGATATATATTTTTTGTATTTTCTGGAGAAAGAAATCTGCCAGATTGTTGCAGCGAGTTTGAGCGTCGATTGGGTTAGGCGATTTCTGGGGAAGTTTGAGGAGAGTTTTGGCAATTCGATAGATTTCCTTGGGGGAAAAAGCAGCTGCCTTAATTTTTTCTTCATAGAAAACAGTTTGAGAGGCTTTGATTTCATCTTTATAGGTTTTTATTGCCTCCCTATATGCGGTTTTGCTGGTAGGGGAGTAGTCAAGTCGCCATTTCCTCTCTAGCTTTTTACAATATCGTTTAAGTTCCTGTAATTTGGGGGAATACCAGGGGGAGGTTGTGCCACTGCGTTTTGTTTGAGAGCATTTCATGGGAAGCACAGCGTCTAAGGAGCTATGGATCCAGCTATTGTATTCCTCATTAGCTAAGATGGGATTGAGGTTACTAGATGGTCTTGAGGCTTCAAGGGCCGGCAACCAGAGTTCCAGGGGAAGTTTAGACCAGTTCCGTTCCCTACGAATAATCGTGTTAGTGGGGAAGTGGGGATCGGGGGTAACCCAGGAGAGAGGGATCAGGAAGTGATCAGACCAAGGGAGCGGGGATGGGGTTCCCGTTGTAAGTTCTGCGCAGTTGCTAAAGACGGGGTCGAGTAAGTGGCCTTTGGTGTGAGTGGGTTCGAACAGTAATTGTTTGAGTTGTAGTGCGCAAAGGCTCATAGTCAGTTCTTTGGCAGTGTGGTCAGAGGCATCATCCAGATGGATATTAAGATACCCTAATAGTGAAAAGTTAGATGGCATGCATGCCAGATCTGCTATGATAGGGGGGAGGGCATTGAGAAATTGCCCAAAGGCCCCAGTTGGGCGATAAATGAGTACTTGTGGGGGAGAAATCAATGGCGAAAGATAGACTTTCGCAGTCTGGTACCAGGTTAGGGAGGCTGCGGCAATTATAGAAGTCCTTGAAAATAATCGCTAGACCTCCTCCTCTGCCCTCTTTGCGATCCTCTCGTTGTATGTGATATCCGTGAAGGAGGGCTTGGATGAGATCTGGCTCCGACTCTGCGTTGAGCCAGGTCTCTGTCAAAAAGAGAGCATCCGGTCTGAGTTCTTTTAGGAGCAGGGCGATTTCGGTGGAGTGCTTGGGAAGTGATCTACAATTTAGAAGATACATACTTCGCTGGGTGTTCTTAGTGTGGGGGTCAAGTTCAGTGATTGTAGGTTGAAAGTGGAACCCACAGTGTAAGCAAGTGTTGTGTTCAGCTGCCACGTTCCATGAATGCTGGCAACTTGCAGAGGTCACTCCTTTAAGTTTAAGGAGGGAGTGAGGACTGTAACTCCTGGGATGCGGATAGAAACGGGCAGGGGTTGTGGCCCCTGGCCCCGTCCGGGCGCGGACGGGCGCAGACGGGCTAGCCTTTGGCGCGCCCGCTGCGCGCGTCCGCTGCGCGAAGGGAATGACATATGGGTTAAGTACCATGTGAAGCTCCGCCCCCTCCGGTGTGTGGCCCGGAAGTGAGGAAATTGAATCATACGCCGGTTCCTCCCTCCACTCAATCGGGAAAACCCGTGGTGGACCGGGGAGTAGGGCGCCTTGCAGCAGGAACAATGATCAAGGGGTGAGCAGCAATATTAAAAGTGACTAAAGGAACTGTTTTTCTTTTGACACAAATCAGGTAAAAAACGCTTAAAAACCTTAAAAATAGCAGCAAAGTATGAGGTGCTTGTCCATGCGCTGCGCGCGTCCGCTGCGCGAAGGGAATGACATATGGGTTAAGTACCCTGTGAAGCTCCGCCCCCTCCGGTGTGTGGCCCGGAAGTGAGGAAATTGAATTATACGCCGGTTCCTCCCTCCACTCAATCGGGAAAACCCATGGTGGACCGGGGAGTAGGGCGCCTTGCAGCGGGAACAATGATCAAGGGGTGAGCAGCAATATTAAAAGTGACTAAAGGAACTGTTTTTCTTTTGACACAAATCAGGTAAAAACGCTTAAAAACCTTAAAAATAGCAGCAAAGTATGAGGTGCTTGTCCATGCGCTGCACTGCAGGTTTAACCTTTCACTCTGTAGTGAAGTCTCCAGCGTCAACTTTCAGCTGCTGAACAAAAGTTCCAGCGCTGATTAAGATTAAGCTTTAAAACCATGGGCAACCCTTGAGGGGTTCTTTCTTGTAAGTCCCCCAGAAACTGAGAGTGAGACCTTTCATCTTCCTGCTGGGGGAGTCTGCACTGCTCCTGCAGCTCCCCCGGCACCTCTTTCAACAAAGGGGGGGTGACCCCCTCCTCCGGGGGCCACCTTGCACCCATAACACACTGCAATCCCCATGCCTTGCAAGGCATTATGGGGCGCTTTGTGGTCCGAGCACGCATATTAGAACAGCGGCTCTCCCGCTGTGTCGGGGAGAGCCGCACAGCCTTTTCCGCTGCCTTTTCCTGCGTCCTGGAGCCGCATCCGCCCTTCGTTGGGGGTACGGTCCCACCCGGACCCCTGCTGCCAACCGATGAGTCCTTGCAGCTCGGGGAGCCCACCACCGGCTGCTCCCACCTCTTCTTGGGGGCCCGGTCCCACCCGGGCACCCCGCTTGGTAGGCACGTTGGAGGGCAGCTCAAGGAGCCCACCCCCAGCTGCCCTCGCCGGCTCCCCGACTGGCCAGCACCCTTGCGTGCTGCTGCGGGAGCCAGCACCTCTCTTCTGGTCTGCACGCTCCTGCGGGCAGACACAGAGACTCCCGCCGGTCCGGCTGGACCTCGGGGGAGTGCGGCGGCACTCTCCAGTCCTCCTCCTTCACTTCGGGGCCCAGAGATGGGGTCCCGGGCCCCTGGGCAGTCCTTCCCGGGGAGCGCGACAGTGCTCCCCGACTTCCGTTCTCTTGGGGGCCTGGAGTTGAGGGTCCCGGGCCCCTTCCACTTTTCCCAGGGGGGCATGACAGCGCTCCCCTGCCTCCGTTCTCGTCGGGGGCCAGGGTGGGCTCCTGGCACCCCACTTGGCCAGTTTCACGGGAGCACGACGGCGCTCCCCGTCTTAGCTTCTTCACGGGGGCGTGACAGCGCTCCCCGACTTCAGCGGGGCCTGGAGTTGAGGGTCCCGGGCCCCTCTCACCCTTCCCAGGGGAGTGCGACGGCACTCCCCTGTCTCCATTTTCGCCGGGGGCCATGGTGGGCTCCTGGCACCCCTTTGTGGGTCCCTTCACGGGGAGCGCGACGGCGCTCCCCGACTTTGCTTCTTGTGGGGGCAGCCCCCGGGACCTGACCCACCCCGGGGGCCCATTTAAGACCAGCGACGGAGCCCCACGCGCTTCGTCGTCGGTCCGGCCAGAGGTCAAAGGTCGCCTACCTTCTGGGGGGCAAATCTCAGCCCCCAGGGGACCGATCTGCACCTATTTGGCCTCTTCTTGCTCCTGTGGGAGCGCCCCAGCCACTGGGAGCACTTTCCTTTGCCCTCCTGGTCTCAAGGAGGGTGAACTCAGCAGGGAGCTGTCTTCACTGGCTCCCTGCACCAGCCTTTCACCTGGATCTCCTCCTGGACCTCTCTTATCCTTGCGCAGAGGCCCAGGCTTCTGCTCACTGGTCCTGGACTCCCCCACAGGCGCAATCAGGGTCCTGGGACAGTCAGGGGGTTCCTCCATCCAACTGCCCATGGCGCCAGTCTCCAGCACCAGTCTTCCTCAGCAGACCACACCCCAGAGAGAGCTCCTCTTCCTGTGCAAGACCTTTTAAAAGAATTTGGAGGGGGCTGGCAGGAAGGCTCTGCTTGCCCTATCAGGCAGTGACACATCACCTCTCTGCCCCTGCTCCCTCCTTCCTGCCCAGGTGTCTGGGATAGTTCAAAATGGCATCGTCCAGTGGTCTCATGCCACATGGTCTCTGAAAAGCCCCTTCCCCCCTTGCTGCCTTCTCTCCAGAGCAGCTTGGTGCCTGGCACCTGGTGACAGCTGCTGATGGATAACCTGTAGCTCCACCCACCATCTCTCCCTTTTGGAGAGGAGACCTTCACCCTTGGAATGCTTGCCGTGAAGGGCTAGGCCTCTGATGCTTCAGTTTGGGGAGGAAGGTCATTAATCCAGCCTGGCTGGGTCACACCCAGCCAGGCTCTGGTTATGAGCTGAGTCAGAGGAATATGATGTTTTTGGGTGACCCAAAAGCAGTACAGATATGGCTTTGGACTCAGCAGGATACTTCTTCTCACCTAAGTTACAGTGGACTTTAGTGTGTGTCTGGAATTTGTAGGCCCTAGGGAAGTGAAACTATCCCATGTGATCCCCATCCTCATAGGAGAATAATGGAGTAATCCTTCAGTGAAAACAGTAAAGCACACTGACTTTCCCTTACATGTTTCTTCCCATTATATAAAGCCTATTCCATGTCACCAACCAGCTCTGCATAATTCCTGCCACACCATTCTATCTGTACCAGCTCCTGGGCTGCGTACGTCAGGAATCTCCCCCGTGCAGCCCCTACACGTGTGCACACGCATGTACACATGTGTCTGCATGTAACCAGCCCGGTGCCCCTTACTCAGGCTGCTGCGCAGCGGCCTACTCTCACCAGGAGGACACCGGTAAAATCTACATGCAGTCATCATGAGTTCCCTGTGGGTGAGTCCCAACTTATGAGGCTCTCCCACAGTAAAAGCTCAACAATTAGGTTTTCAAAAAGCGAAAAATCCGGGCTGCTCAGATGGTGAGAACCACCTTCTAACATCCGGCATATCTGTTTTTGACAGGAATTAAAATCTGGGGCCCTTATCTACTTTGGTGTTTAGCGCCTTTCTGAAGGGCCTGCAGTCTCCTCACACATGGGCTGGAGCTGAAATCGTTCCTGTGTATAAAAAGGTCCTCCTTTGGACCCTGAAAATTATAGGCCTATCAGCCTAATTGACACCACCCAGAAATTATTCAGCAGAGTTATTATTTTCCGGCTTCAGCAATAGCTAGACGACAATGAGGTTTTATGTCCCTCACAGGCGGGTTTTCGCTGTGGTACCTCAACCATCGATCATATTTTTAGGTTCCAGTCAATATATTGGAAGACGGTTTTAATTGGTAAAGGTAGACTCTACGCTGTGTTTGTGGATCTTAGAGCAGCCTTCAATTTGGTCCCAAGGGCAATTCTCTGGTCCCTGTTGAGCAAGAGGGGTGTCCCTGTGCCTTTTATGCAAAATCATAGGGCCCGATTCACAAAAGTAATCTGAGACAAAATCCTAACTTTACGACTTTCGGTATTCACAAAAGGCATTTGGGAGAAGTAAAGTTAGGATTTTGTCTTAAGTTTGTCTTAAGTTTTGGTCTTAAGACAAAATCTTAATTTAAGTTTAACTTAAATTTTCCTTAAGTTAGGATTTTGTCTTAAGTTTGTCTTAAGTTTTGGTCTTAAGACAAAATCCTAACTTAAGTTAAACTTAAGTTAAACTTAAGTTAGGATTTTGTCTTAAGTTTGTCTTAAGTTTTGGTCTTAAGACAAAATCTTAATTTAAGTTTAACTTAAATTTTCCTTAAGTTAGGATTTTGTCTTAAGACCAAAGCTTAAGACAAAATCCTAACTTTACAACTCTCAAATGCCTTTTGTGAATGCCGAAAGTCGTAAAGTTAGGATTTTGTCTCAGATTACTTTTGTGAATCGGGCCTGTTGATTGCTTGAAGGAATATAATTATGCCCAGGTATGTTGTGGGAAGTTGGGTGAGGTGACTATACCTTTTCCAATGAGTAAGAGTGTGCAGCAGGGCTGTTTCTGGCCCCAACTCTTTTTACCCTGTTTATTAACAGCCTTGTTAACTACTTAAACAAATGTGATAACGATGCACCTAAATTAGCAAGCACGAGGATTCCTGCCCTCACATTTGCAGACAACACTCTCCTTCTTACAAAATCACCCATGGGGATCCAGAGAGTATTGGATCAGTTTAGCAAACTTTACAGAGATGGGGGATTGGAAATTAACGTGTCCAAAATCAAGTATATGGCTTTTATCTTTGCCACACCTTCTGATCAGATCCAACGCTGAATGGGATACCACTCGAGCGGGTCCATACTTTTGAATATCTGGGAGTCACCTTAGATGGGAAAATGGATTGGATACATCATATCTCCAAGCGCAGGCTAAAATTAGAGAGGCAGACATGTGGCCTGATGACGATTTATCAAGGGCTACACTATAAACCGTTTTCCCCCAGTTCTCCAACGTTACTCATACCTGTCCTTGGGTGTGGCAATAAATGGAGCAGAACTTTGGGGTCTCAAAAATATTAAACAGCTAGATATGGTGGAAAATAGGTTTTTGAGGCAGGTACTGTCTATTCTGGTCAGCACCCCCCGATTCCCCTAAGGTTTGACGCTGGCCTCAGACCAATCTCGCAGCATGTGGCGATTAGAACTTTAATTTTTGGGAGGAGAATGTGGGTTACTTCTGAATTGATACATTACCGTAAAGGTCTCGAGGAAATCCTTAGGTATCCTGCTACTGCAGATCTCCCCTGGATGAGATATGTTAGAGAAACGTTTTCTGAACTCGGCTTAGCAAATCTATGGATAGTTGCTGTACCATTTCAGTAATTGCAGTGAAATTACTGTTTAGATCTTATCGGTTTAATAAGCTCCTAACTTCAACAACATTGGGCACATTAACAGTCGCATTTTTAATGACAAAGGATTTTTACTGTGCAGAGTCCTTTCTAGATGATATTGAACCAATTCTGGCCAGGAAACTGTAAATCATTTTTAGATACAATACTTTACCACTATGCACCCTTAATTCAAGATGGGTGAAGTCATCAGACCTCGCTGCTATGGACTGCCCATCATGTGGACATGCACGAGAATCGAGGTGGGTAATTCTAATCTGCAGGCGTCTAGGTGTTAGAAGGCACCTGGAGGCATGTTGAATTCTTCAGATTGACTTGTCGGCCCCTATGGTCTTTGTAATATTGAGGCTCTTAATGAGTATGTGGCTTGTATGGAAGAAACAGGGAGGAGATTTTTAAACTATATGCATTAATTTTAGGAAATTGCATAAAATTGTATTTTGTAAGTTTCTGTTTTTACATATTTAATTTTTTAAGAACATGAACACAAATGTATCTTATGTTTGTATTTGTATGTCTCTTTTATGGTATTTTGTTACCAAAATAAAGAGTGTTGAACTGAACTGATTGATCATATTGTAAGACTGCACGGTCTACCAACTAAAATCATCTCAGATCGCAGTATTCAGTTCACATCTAAACTTTAGAGAACACTCTGTGATAAGTTAGGAATAGAGTTAGCCTTGTCATCTGCTTTCCACCCACACACCAATGGGCAAACTGAACGGGTCAACCAATCCCTAGAAACTACACTAAGATGCTTATTATCCACATACACAGGACAATGGGATCAGGCCTTACCCCTAGCTGAATTCATTTATAATAACAGCACTCACTCAGCCACAAATTACAGAACCTTCTTCTTCATGATAGGACAACATCCTCGGGCCCTTCCCATTGATATATCAGGAGTATCTACTACTACCTTCAGTCGCGGGAGACGTCCATTACAACGCAGGCATTACATCGTAATGCCTTTACAATGCAACTTTTACAATGCAGGCACCATTACATCGCATGTTATTACAATGCATGTGCCTTTACAACGCATGCCATTACAACGCATACCATTACAACGCATGGTATTACAATGCATTGGTAAATATTGATAGGTAAGTATTTGTATTGTTATTTTTTTATGTATATGTATGTTAAAATTGAATATTAATATTCTTTTTTTTTAGTACTCAGGTAATATTTTGAGTTAAACTTTACATTTTCTAATAAGGAAAAATAATACTCAGGGATTTTTTTTAATGTAAGTTTAATGTTTATTTCATTTGGTAGCATAAAATTAATACTCAGGTACTAATTGTAGTACTAAATCATTTTTATTAAAAAATTAAAATGTAAAGGAGGAAATTATTGTAATTTGAAGAATAAAAAGTGTATTAAAAAATATTATTTACATTTACAAGGATGATTTTTAGTAATAATAAAATAGTGAAAAATTGTTTTAAAAAGAATTATTGTTTTAAAAAATTAGAAATTAAATAGAGAGGGTACAATTTAATACTCAGGTATTAAAATTATTACTAGAGTTTTTAAAAAGTAATTTTGGAGTAATTTATTATAAAATGATAAATAGTTGAATAAAAAATATGTATTATGAAAAAGTGGTTCATTATAGTAATATAAAAATAGAGTTAAAATAGAGTAATGTTAATAATTAAATTAAATAAGAAAATTTAATAAAATGGCTGTTTAATGTTTTTTTAAAAATAAATAGTGGTTTGGGGTGATGAAATATTTAAATACATTGTTAAAAATTAATTTAGATTAAAAATTTACTAATAAATATGTATTGTTCAGAAAAACAAATTAATCTAAAATGTAAGATTTAATTAGTTTTGTAAGAGAGGGGATCAGAGTAGAAAGTAATATATTTTAGAAGTAAATATAGTGAGTAATATGATTATAATTGATTTATAGAAATATATTAATTAGACATACTAATAAAAAAATTGTATAATGTATTGAACTGTATAATTTAAAACAAATACATATAGATAATGTAAACAGTACATATTAATTTAATACAAGTTACAAAAAGGAAACAAAAAGACAGGTTAATGATTATTTTTTAGAAATAAAAATATTTTATTAACATTTTTTTTAAAACATAGCATTATAAATAAAATACAAACAAAAATTGAAAAAATATTTTACTATTTATAATATTTAAAAAAAATAAATATAGAATTTTTATTGTACAGTAACATTTTCTTTAACCTTTTTTTCTAGGTTTTCCCATGCTTTTCCCTTGAAGTCAATGGGTGAAATTGTCCTTTTTTCATTTTTACAGAAAGACATGACGTTGCCGTGTAAACGTAACTTACGTCATTACGAGAATCGTCGCCCTACGGATCAGATGCAAGGGAGAGCTCCTTCGAGGTAAGACATTTTTTAATTATTAAATAAAAAGAATAGTGGTAATGTTTATTGTAAGGAGAGAGGAGGGAGGTAGTTAGAAGTAGTAAATGTGTTTTTGGTACTTTTATTGTGTGTTAACATACAAATTCATTCTATAACAGGTTGCAGTAGTAGGCCCACGTCGGGTCTCATTCTTTCGTAACACCTTTTGTTTAATAAAGTTTAGAAAAATATATAGATTATAAATTTAAAAAAACAATAGTGTTTCGAAAGATAATCTTTTTTTTCTATTTTTTGGTTTTGCGATGGGTTTTTTGTGAAAATAAAGCTAATGCGTCATCGGTATTAAATGTATTTTTTATATGATTTAACAAAAAGGTCTCCTTTTAAAAAAAAAAAAATAATTGGATATATTTAAATGCATTGCATATTGGTTTTTGGAAGATCGATTTGTTTTTTTTCGAGATGGGATTTCATCGATGGATTTTTGGACGTGGATTACAGTTTCTTTTAATTTCGATCGAGATTGGATTGCTTCGCTAGATTTTGTTTGCATTTTTGAGGTGCGATTTTTGTAGGTATGCACAGTTATTTCTAACAGTCAAAGAAAATACTGTTATAATATGTTTTTTAAGAACTGTGCACTTTTTAAAAGTTTTATTCGGGTCATGGACTGTAAAAAGGATTATGGATTTTTTGCAATGGATTAAATGACTACAAAGGGCTTTTGGTGAAAAATTGGATTGTACATAAGTCCAAGAGTTGAAAAAGAAGACAGCAGAAGGTAAGGAGACCTGACTTTTAAAATTAATTTATGTTATTTTTAAAAATGGCAATTGAATTGGGGGTTTATTTGGGCAAAACAGGCAAGTAAGGAGATAGTGGAGGTTAGAAATGGAGGATGTGTGCAATATTGTCTGAAGCCACCATCAACGTAAATTGTTGAATTGCACCCAATAGTCTCTCGGACATTTCTTTTGTTCTGTTTGATATTCGTGAGTTCAGACTACCAGTTAATGATTGCAACATTCTCATTCCTTGGAAACTTTGCTCCTTCCTCAAAATTTCCAAGAAATGATAGAAGTTAGGATGAGGTTTGCCAATTGATTTATTGAAGGAGTTGTGCCATCCCTCTATGGCATTGTTTGTTTTTGCTACTCCCTCTAAGCAGGTCGAGTAGCAGTTCCACCACTTCACATGGAAACGTGGTTTCCTCTTGCGACCTGACCTGCTTAGATGGCCAATCCATGTGTCTTCAAAGTAATTTAGAAGAGGTGTCAATTTGTCTTCGTTTGATGTAAAGTATTCAGATTCTGTAAACTATACACTAAGGGAACAACTGTATTATTAATATAGGTGTGAATAGTGTATATTTGGGTGAAAGGATGGGGTGTGGATTTGAACGTCCCATCCATCATCCAAATATCACTACTCTCCAACTTAACAAGGTTATGGGGTGTGCTAAAGATTAGTATTCTTTTTTGAAGGTTTTGGTTGTCATGTAAAAGAAATGGTTCGTTAGTAACTGTTATAGAAAGTTCAGGAGGAATGTTAATGTCAGAAAAAATTTGGGGTGTTACTCTTTGTGGGTTACTTGCCTGTTTTTTACGCTGAATAATTCTGCAGAGGTTGGGTATTGTGGGCATACTACAAGCAACATGAGACAGAATGTGTTGGGATACCTCTCTCAAAACTGCGCCACATGGTTCATTGGATTGGATGCAATAGCTTTTATTTCATTTATATTTTCTCGTACTTCAATCTCCATTGCAGAGGCAGAGTGGTTATGCTCTGTGGTTCTTAAAACAGAGTCACCAAGAGTAACCTCTCTGCCTGTGCAATGGGATGAGTAGTATTGCGCACACCTCCAATGACACCTGGGCTTAGTTAGTGTCTCCTTACAATAAACATACCCACTATGCTTTAGGAGACGGTTCCCTTGGCTGGAGGAGATGTATTTTGCCTCTTGATTTGAAGACATTATCTCTTATGGATTGAAAGAGAAAAATAAAGGTTTAATATATTTTAAAGTGATGGTGATTTCCTGTTTGGAACAAAAATGTTTTTGAACATTTTATGCATATTTGTATACTGTTTTAATTTAATGCACAATGAAGTTTGGAAAAATTGTTTACCCTTGTTGCTTTTGAATATTGAAGTTTATAAAATTGAAATTATTTACCTAGGAGAGAAAAATGGTTAAGTTGTTTTTCAGATTATTTAGTGTTATATTTTACCTTTTTTTCTTTCTGTTTTTTGATGCTTTTGGTGTATCCAATGTTTTGAGTTGGTATTTTTTTGTGGTGTTGGTGATTTTGACAAGTGTGACTTTTACTTCTTAGTTGGGTCTGGAAAAGAAAAAAAACAAGGAGTCTTTTTTGGTGTTTTTGATATTTTGAATTAACCTGCAATGGAATAGATTAGTTATTTGTAATGGTTGAACACTTGAACATTTGGTTTTGTCGTGTAGTTCCTATATTACCTATAGAGGATCTGCGCGTTTGGATAACATAAACTGTGGGATTGGTGGCGGACTGATTCCGTGCACCCCCACCGGATACGTTAGCCTGTCTGTATCAGCTAGTTCACAGTGCCACTATAATCTCCTCTTATCATGGAGAGAATAGATTCAGGCAACCTCAGAACATGACAACCCTGATCCCTCAGAATCGTGGAAACAATATACTACCTTTCACTCAGTCACTCGTGCTCACTTAGTTTGTCTCAGAGAGTTACATAGAATAAACAGGCTGGGCGTTTTCAATAAGTATTTATTGAACAGTTGTTATTCTAGTGTAAAATAGATGAGCTGCAACAACCATTAGACAGTAGCAGAGATATCGGATCAGCAGTACTACGAAAGTAAAGGGATTGTATAGTTCTACCACCTTGCAGAAATCATGAATATATACAAGTACATAAAACACATGATAAGAAAGTGCATACTCCTACAATGCCTTCCTAACTAGATGTACCTAAATGTACCTAAATGTACCTAGCATCTGTGTAGGTGTTATGCCAAGAATCCCTCTAGGATCTAGTCAACCCCATTACCTGAGAATGAGAGAATATGGGACCCCGTCCTGGTCTCGAGTTGGACACCCAGCGAGGGATGTTAGACCACTGCGAGCTGGAGCGTCTGCATGCAGGAACCTCAGCGTCTCTGGTCAGTGTGTCAGCCGGGAAGTCTCGGTCTCCTCTATCTTCCTAAGCAAGATGTGCTGTATATATACCCATAGGTCTCCCCAGGGGTCCTACCTTGCTGTGTTACTGTGTCGGCCTAAAGGATGACGTTTGCCTGAACTTTATACAGAGATATTATACAGGAGATGGTAATCCTACTGTTAGTCCTGCTGTGCTTCCAAGAAGCCTCATGCATAATGTATGAGAATCGAACGAGGGAAAAATCTGCGTTCTTAATGCAGTGTCATATCTAGGTAAGAGGTCAGTACCCAAGAACCGTTATGTGTGTAATGTAGGGAAGAATATAGGTGAAAGGTTACAAGGTTACTTGCGCCTATATAGGGTACCGACATGGAATATAACAATTTGTTTTTCAATGAATAGTTTGCTTTGGTTTTAATTTTTATTGTTGAGGTTTTTTATACTTTATTTATTTGAACCTTTGGTTATTTATTTACCTTGTAAATTTGTTTTTTGTTTTGCATAGATGTCTGTTTTGGAAAAGGTTCTGTTTGAAGGAAATTGTACACATTTTTTTTCAGCTATTTTAACTTTATTTACAAAAATATTAAGTAAAAATTTACCTTTGTAAGATGAGGTTCTTTCTGGTTCGATTTCTGAAATCCAAAATGTTTTGTTTGATAAAAAATCTGTAAAGAAAAGTTGTTGAAAAATGTTTTAAAAATTAGAGATTTTAATTCCTATTTTGCATACTATATTCAACTTTGCATTACATTGCTTGTGTTTTAATATTTATAAAAACTTGGGGGCCTATTACGATGGCGGTCGGAAAACCTCCCCGACCGCCATGGTAACGGGAAAAGACCGCCCGCAAGGCCCGCGACATAACCGGCGGTCGTATTACGATGTTCCATGCTCGAAATGCGACCGCTGCAGTCGGATCGTGGGCTTTAACATTGCGGCGGTTGCTGATGCACGCAGCACCGCCTCGATGTCAAAAGGAGCATGTCCTGCATTTCCCTGCACTGCGTGGCAGGCACTGCAAAGTGCCTGCCACCTGGTACAGGGAAATGTAGGGAGACCATGGGTACCCCCAGTGCACCCACACCCCCACAACACATGGGGGCCCGCAACGGGCCCCGGAAGACACTCCCTGCATGCCTTTCAATGGCGGTCTGACCGCTGAGGAAAGGCTGGCTACCGCCGGCATCATAATCCTGCCGGCGGAGCCTGCTCTGCACCGTCACCATTATCCCGGTCCTGCTCCGTCCGCCAGGCATAAGTGCGGATGGCAACCGGCGGTAAAGCGGCGGTCGGAATTTCCCACCCCCGCGGTCACCACCGCCATCCTAATGTGACCGGCGGTTTTCCTGGTTGCGATGGTGGGCGGATGTCCACTGCCGGTATGGCGGGCGCCACCACCGGCCCGGCGGTGGTCATCCGACCACCATCGTAATAGACCCCTCAATTTTTATTTACCTTTATTTATTTATATTTTCTTTCTTTGATTGTCTTTTTAACAGAATATGGGCTGTGTTCTTTTGAACTTGTGTTTGATGATGATTTTATCTGTTGACAAAAATAAATGTGTTAAAAATGTTTTATAATATTTGAACATTGTTTTATGCGTGAAACACCATCCAGCACTTTCCCTGAGGCAAGCACAGGTCGTAGTAGGAATAGTAATTTTGCCCCCACCACCATCCAGCACTTTCCCTGAAGCGAGCACCTGTCGGAGTAGGAATAGTAATTTTACCCCCACCACTATCCAACACTTTCTCTGAGGCAGGCACCTGTCAGAGTAGGAATAGTAATTTTGCCCCCACCACCATCCAGTACTTTCCCTGAGGCAAGCACAGGTCGGAGCAGGAATAGTAATTTTGCCCCCACCACCATCCAGCACTTTCCCTGAGGCAAGCACAGGTCGGAGTAGGAATAGTAATTTTATCCCCACCACCATCCAGCACTTTCCCTGAGGCAAGCACAAGTCGGAGTAGGAAAAGTTATTTTTCCCCCACCACCATCCAGCACTTTACCTGAGGCAAGCACAGGTCGGAGTAGGAATAGTCATTTTACCCCCACCACCATCCAGCACTTTCCCTGATGCAAGCACAGGTCGGAGTAGGAATAGTAATTTTGCCCCCACCACCATCCAGCACTTTTCCTGAGGCAAGCACAGGTCGGAGTAGGAATAGTAATTTCCCCCCCACCATCAAGCACTTTCCCTTGAGGCAAGCTCCTGTTGGAGTTGGATTAGTAAATTTGACCACACCACCATCCAGCACTTACCCTGAGGTAAGCACCTGTTGGAGTAGGAATAGTATTTTTACTTTCACCACTATCCAACACTTTTCATGAGGCAAGCACATGTCGGAGTAGGAATAGTTAATTTACTTTACCTACTATCATGCATTTCCCCTGCGACATGCACAGGTTGGAGTAGGAATAGTACTTTTGCACACACCTGCTTAATGCACTTTTTCTAAGTGATACACTCTTTGTAGTTGGAATAGTAAAATTGTCCCCACCCGTTTTTACTACTTTTTTGACATAAACATAGTTTGTAGTTGAATTATTAATTTTAAAAACACAAACATAATGGTGTTTTCTTGTCGTTGACACAGTTTGGAGTAGGAATTTTACATTTGTACACTCTCTGAAAATTGAACATTTTTTCTGTTTAAATCTGTTTTTTTAAAAAAACAAAATGTTTCTTTTACTTACAGAGTTTTTGGATTTATTGGCTATGTCGTTATTTGTGTAAATATCATGCCGTTTTTAAATTCTGAAAATGCTGTAAAATGTTTAAAATGTTAAATGTTGTTTATTTAAAGTCTATGTTTTAGTTTTGTAGTTATAATATATTTTTATGGGTACACTTACTTGAAACTGTAGATGGCACTCTTTGAGTTCGAGAACTGCTTGGTTGGCAAAACGCGTGTGAACTCTGCGGAAGTCAGTTTACCACTGTTTTCAAAATGGTGGTCGGCTGCTTTTATACGTTTTTTTATGGTGAACGATAATTTATTTGAAAATATTTTTTGTGCATTTTTTTTGGCATGTTTTAAATGCTGACAAAATGTGTAATTATTGTTATTGTTTTAAATTTGTTTGTTATATCTTTTTTGATGTATTGTCCGCCATTTTGGTGAACTGCGGGTTAAGGTGCATTCATAGAAAGTGTTGAAGGACTTTCGTTTTTGTGCTGTGTAAAATGGTGGCTTATTTGTTATGTATTCGTTTATTTGCGTTTGATTTAAAATAATAATTTTCTTTTAATAGGTAGTTGTTTTTTCATATTAAATTAAGTATATGGACTTTTTTATGTACTCTTTTAAAAAACGGGATTTATATTTTTTAAGATGCCGATTTTTTTATATTGTTCATTTATTAATGTTATTTTGTACCAAAAAGTCGTATTATACATGCATTCTATTTTTTATTTTTTAATATTGAAAATAATAAATTATTAATTTATAGTGTGAATATTATGATTTGTTTGTGAATTTTTAGACGTGTATTTATTTTATTACTCAAGTATTAATTTTCATACGCCGGTATTAATTTTAAATACTCGTGTATTAATCCTACCCCTCCCAAAACCCCTATTTCCTTTGCATCCCGTCCCAGAGGTAAGTTATACATTTTTAAAAAAAGCTTATTTATTATATAAAAATGTACACGAGTAATAATTTTAACACCCGAGTATTAATTTGAATACTTAGGGGCCCATTACGATGGCGGGCGGAAGCACTACCGCCGTGCTGGCGGATGCAAAAACCACCAGTTACCGCCCGCATGCCGCAGCCCACACGCCCGCCAAATTACGATGCGAAAAGCAGGCCAAACACCGCCGGCAAGCCAGCAACACCGTCCGCCATCAAAGTGCGCCCGCACACGTAGCGGCGCAGCACAACTGACACACACCGTCCGACGAAACACGTCCCGCCCGGCGCATAAATTACGATGCCGCAAACAAACGGCTCCCACGGCAAAGAGACACCGCACGTGAAAGAGAGGCGGAAACACGGACGCAGAGCACGGACAACGAAGAAGCGGCACCCCGGGCATGAATCCAGCACTGCAGGCCCTTCCCATGCTTCTGCTGATGCACCACCAAGGACGCAACGTACCGCGGAGACGCAGGTAGGCACACACACAACAAGTGCACGCAAACAGCGCACACAGTGCAAGGGCGGAAAAAGCGGACAACCCCCCACCAGCGCGTGCACACTACACATCCACCATTGCATCCACATATGACACACAGGCCAAATCCTAACATCGCGGAACACATGTGTACACACCACCTGGGACTAGGAACCAACCACCCCGTCACGGCCCCAAAGCGCCGATGACGCCACCACACATGCGCACAACGCAGAGGCCAACCGCAGCGCCATGCATGCGTCGCACACAGACACAGGGACACAACCAAGCAGCACACACATCAGCCCCACCCCGAACGCACATGACACGTGACAGGCCTGCCACAGACATGTCCCCAACGCCCAATTCACGGACAACACCCAACGCCACACAACCGACGCACACATGTCAGTGAAGTCACGCAACAGCAGGACACACCCCAGTGTAACAAACATGGCGAAGCACACAGCGGCGGCAACACCAACTAGGAGAAGCAGGGCCCCTTCGGGAAGAGGAACGCCAGTACCACACTGAAAAACCCATACCACCCTGCACATATGAACAAGACACATGAAACGGAACACCAAAGAGCCCGGTGACCGACAACAGGTGGCCCAAGAATTACATCCACACACAAGGCCCAACGCAGAGCGGAAAGGCAGGCTGCCGCCCACACAAGGGAGAGCAGACAGCACTGAATGACCTTCCATTCCAACACCGAAACCACAGCCCTACGACAGAAGCCGGTGAATACAGCCATTGTCCAAGAATAGACCAACACAGGCATGCCGAGGAGACCGACCACAGGGCAGATAGCGCATATCACAGAAGCACACAACGGACGGGGAAGAAAGAAGAAAACACTCCCCATGTCGGCCACATGCAAGTTAATTGGAAGGAGTCACACAGCACTGACCTTGAACTGTCTGAGAAGCATGTGGGAAGAGGGCCCGTGTCCTCCAAACAAGCCAACAGAACACAAGTCCTGTCTCCCCACGACTACACAGAGCTCACAGCAACCCCGGAGTGTGCACATTGCAGACTGCACACACAGCCGGAGCACGCCACCACAACGCACCGCTGCGAAATGGCAACCGCAACACACCTACCCAACTACGCCGAAGAGCTCAAGCTGTACCAAACCAGCACGATACATACATTGGGATGCGATCTCCTGTCCCTGCTGAACGTAAGTTACCGACTGACTTACCGCATCACATTGTTCAGCTGCGTCATGCCCGTCTTCTACTGTCGGAGGTGTCCCTACCAGCATCCCGTCGAGATATGCCTCTCCAACCCGGCATGTCTGAAGGCGGACCTGCTACCACTACTCCTCCCTCTGGACGCACACGACAGGGCCTGCTCTGCCTATGGGGGCATGGCGTATGTGGCCAACATCGCACGCGCACTGAAATGGAACCACTGTGCCTCCACACGACGGATCATCGAGAACAGCTACATCGAATGTCACCCAGCATGCCCCATCATGGTCCTCCAAGGGACAACCTACGAACAACACCTTGACAGCCACCATCCGCTTCATTGGCTGGCAAACATGTACACCACCAATGACATGGAAGCCCTGCTGGACGGCATCGCATACCTGACAACCTGTAAATACGTCGGACCACAACGCAGGTTCCCCGAGTGACCTATGAAGTCCAACCCCGCACCCATGCTCAGCTTCCGCACGGACTGGCCAGTCACCACCACAACAGCCATACCAAACGACCGGCAACTGTAACCACACCATCAACGACATCGCCATGACATCGGATATGACCGGGACATGCACACTGTTCCCCATCACATCCAGGAACACCGCATGCATCGTGGGAGGCAGTGGCATGGGCTCTGTGCATCGCACCCACATGGACGGAACTGCACGAACAACCAGGACACGACATGGATCCAGCGCACATGGACACACACACCGCTCAGTGGACATGAATAGGTCGCCTGGAGTCTGTGGGTGCTGCACCCCTCCCACCCCCGCCCCGGGAATCCCATACCAGGACCTTTGCATGGACGACAAGTGCATACAACAACAACACGACCCCAGTGACTGTGACATGTCCAGTAACCACCACAGTGCAACAACAAGTGGCACGCCGCTGCATGCACGCAAGCACATGCCCTGATGTCATCTCACATGCACGCGTGCATGAGGAACAACCGCAGCAAACCTGTCACATGGAACTGAGATGGACTGTGCCCATGATGCCGAGCGGTCTGGTAGGCTACATGTATACCGTCTGTGTCAAAGTCCGCAGCTCCGCAGCTATACGTAAATGTACATTAGCACAGCCTTGGCCAAGCAGATGTAACCCCACACCCTATCCCATTTGTAATCATGCTCAGTATATCCTCAATATGTATTCCGCTGCCAGTAGTGTCCACTATACTGCATCACAGAGGACAGAAGACTCAATATAATGTTTGAAACCAGAACTGTCTCCGCTGACTCATTTCACAAGTACGAATGAGAGAGGATGAGAGTATGTGAAGTACACGGCAGTCGTGACATGACCATGTAGTCCACTGGTATTGGATGTCAACGCAAATGAGTAGCACTACTGTGGAAGACACACATGTGTCGTGTGAAGTCGTATGGACGCAGTGCTCAGGTGGGTGGGTGCGACGGGTAGATGCGCACATGCCAAGTTGGAGCACGCCGTGTTGGGAGGGCTCATGAACAGTACACCACCGCTTCCCTGGGCATTGTGAGAGGACACCTGTCGGGGGAGTGAACACGTGTGTGCACAGCAGCCGGGCACACGTACAAAGCGGTACCAGGCGCACCTCAGCCCACCCTCTGTGGACGAGCTGGATCCTGTTGTGCGCTCGCCATGCCCCTTGACAAGGCACACACAGCCCCAGTCGACCAGGTGTAACCCCAACATAGTCAATCCGCACAGGCGATACAGGGCACGGGATGGCAGTGGAGCATGGTGTGTGAGAGGTCTCCTCGCGCTCCTCCTGCTCATATCACGCAGGCAATAGAACCTCAACGTCCAGCATGGCAAAAAGTCAAATGGAAGTGTAGGGGGACGCACCACAGCACGAGCAGCACTGACGTCACGGGAGGTGGCTCGCACCATCCCATCCATTGCCCATCATACCAACCACGCCACATGCCATTGCGACTAAGTGCAAGCGCGTGCGCCACCACCCCTGAGCCCTCCCCAGAGAGGCCAAAGAGTGAATGTGTGGGCCATCAGCCACAGACGGACGCGGCATGGCCGCAAGGGCAGCCACAGCCACTGGGTGTCGCAGGTGGCGGATCCGGAAGGCGAAGACTGTGATGCATAGTCCATGCAGGCCGGGTCTCCATTTGGGGCACCACGCAGGTGGACGGTGTCCCGCCACACATCATACCCTGAGACAGCCCACTCGTGCAACTGGACCCACACATACACTCCTTGCCCTCTCTGGTGCGAGCTTGGGGCTGCCTGTGCAAGCGCTAGCCTCGCAGGTGAGCATGCATATTGGGGGGCGAGGGAGGACATGAGGGCTGGGGCGAAGATGACTGTATCACTGTCAGTTAGTACAAGGGATGACCCAGATGTGGAAAGGAAGAGACGTGTCCCGTGTGTACTGCAACTAGTCGCCAATCCAACTACCCCCCATGTCCGGAATGTAAGCCCGCACCTAGGCCCGCCCATCCGCCACATCGAACATACCACCAGCACGACAACCTTCCCATTCGAAACACTGACTGGGGGTGGCGACCAGTGAACAATCATGTGTAGCCTACCCACGCGTACATGTGGGCCCTCCATGATCCATGTCACCTGCGGCAAAGACATGACATGCGCAATGAGGGAAGTGAGGAGAGCTGTCCGCCCCACGCGCAGAAGGTGCATCAGCTCCACAGACCCAGCAGCGAGTCCAGCAGGGGTCACATGTGCAGGGGCAGCTGTGCCTGGTGTGAAGGCACATGCATATAGACAGCACATCGACCAATGTGTAGTCTGCCCACATCCACAGTCCATCATCATGCGGACATAGGAATTGAACACAGGGCAACACATCTTAGCTGGTGCACCCACCGTGACCAACAATGCGCAATCATCGACGTACCCGCCCTGTGCATGGCCCCCCACCCAACGGAGGCACATCCAGTGCCACCATCCCACACACACAAGCCTTCCACGGAACATGCTGTGTCCAATGGTCAGTACAGAGTCAGCGCCCATCTGGTGGATCCTGAACAGGAGACACATGCACACACATGCCAGCTCCCACTATGTACGACTGCCACCTGGCACGTGCAATGTAACCTCTCACCTGTGACGTGTGACTGCAAGCACACAGCCGTCTTGGCATGGGGCTGTCAATGTGGACACCAGTCAATGTTTCGGGAGCTGTGATCCGTACAGTGCTGTACATAGGGTGCAGTGCTGACACCTACTACTGTCTCATATCCCCTCGTGCCACAGGTCCCACTTGTATTGGCCGCTCAGCCCGTGCCCACATCGTCGTCGTCGTGTGCCATACTCATCCAGCCTCGGAAGCAGTACCATGCTCAGCAGACACTCATGTTGCCGTGGCGTTGCCGCTTGACGAATACGCAGTCAGTCCCCATCAGCACGCCCCGCAAGTCATTGGGGCCTAGATCCCCATGTGCATGCACATGGCAGTGGTATGTCTCACTTGCCATTGCCATTGTTGGGAGACCTGTGTAAGTGTATTGTGGCCGTGCCGTCCCAGCTTGACAGCTGGGCTGTGGCTCATGTGCTTGCTCAGTCATGTCAGTGATGTGTATGCGAAATTGCTATGTGCCGTGTTGCTTTGACATGTGTCCTCTGCCATTTAACCCAGGCGGAGACCGAACATTGACCGCCCATACCAATTGCTGGCGGACATGGACGATACAGAGGTAATCAGGAAGTTTCGGCTGGACAGGCCAACTCTGCATCGACTGTGTGCCATGTTAGAGCCCCATCTCCGTCCCCGCAGGGTGTATCCGACTGCTGTCACCCCCACGGCTAAGGTGATGGCCGCCATGCATTTCTTCGCCACTGGGTCATTCCAGCACACAGTGGGCAGTGGAGGAGGGATGTCCCAGCCCATGTTCAGCAAGGTGCTGAGGGATGTACTGGCAGCCATGATGCTGTACCGGAACAGGTACATCAGATTCCCCAGGGCTCGTGAATTGGCGGCAGTGAAGGGTGCATTCTATGCCCTTGGCAGAATCCCACACGTCGTGGGAGCCATTGACTGCACTCATGTTGGCCTTGTTCCACCACAGGCCACTGAGCACCTGTACCGCAACAGGAAGCACACGCACTCCCTGAATGTGCAAGTGGTGTGCCTTGCGGACATGGTGATCACCCACGTGTGTGCAAAGTTTCCAGGCTCGGCCCATGACGCACACATAATGCGCAACAGCATCTTGCCACGACTGATGGCCAATCTGCAACAGGATCGTGGCTGTATTGTCGGTGAGTATGTGGAGTGGTGTAGCGTGCTGGTTGTGCGATGCTGTCCCCTGTCCAGTTGGAATAGCAACGGTTCTCTGTGTCCCTCACACCCAGGTGACTCTGCGTATCCGAATGGGGCATGGCTGCTCAGTCCATTGAGGAATCCTCGCACCCCAGCAGACGATCGATACAATGAGGCACATGGGAGGACCAGACGTGTGGTCGAGCGTACCTTTGGCCTCCTCAAGTCCAGGTTCAGGTGCCTGGACCGCACCGGGGTGCACTGGCGTACTCCCCACAGAAGGTGTGCCAGATAGTGGTGGCGTGCTGCATGCTGCACAATCTGGCCATTCGGAAGCAGATCCCCTCATTGTGGATGACGGAGATCAACCAGGGCCCCAGCCCGCAGACCAGGACAGCTCGAGTGAGGTGGACAGCGGAGAGGAGGAAGCTGGGAATGTGCGCCAGCAGCTCATCGCCCGCTACTTCACTTGACGGTGAGTGTCCATGTACGACGGATGATGTGTCTGTATCTATGCAGGTGTGTGTGTGCTGTGTCAGGGTGGCCGTATGTTCACTGCGTGCAGTGTGTCAACGCTCCATGGCCAGGGTAGTATGCCACTGTTGGTGGCTGTGGCATTGTGCCCTATTGCTCTGTGCGATGTGTGTACATTGCTTGTAGTTGTTGACATGTACTGTGTGATGGGTGTGTGACACACTCATTGAATGTGCTCCTGTTCTGTCTCCCACCCCTAGGTCCCAACAGGCCCTCCGGATTCCATTTCCATGCCACGCATCAGGTGCCTTTCCGCCCAAGGTGGCCGTTGTATTCCGTACAATAAAGACACAGGGCACAAACAGCAGTTAGTGAAAAAGGTGCATTTATTACAAACTGTGACATGTGATTGTGTGTAAGGTGATGACAAAAGTGGTGCGTGCAGTGACAATGAGCTGTCGGTCATGGCTGCGTGATGATCAGGGTGTACCCACTGGTTCTATGTCCATAGTCCAACACACACATGCCATCCAGATGGCTGTGTGGAGTGGGATCGTAGAGCAAGTCAATGCAGTGGCTGGTCAAGGAAGGCTGGCGGAAGGCTGGCTGGCTGCCTCACTTGCGACTGGAGCGTGCGAAGTCCTCCCGGGAGATCTGTTTCCTCTTCGGACGGCCCCTTCCACGTTTGGGAGGGGGTGTGTGGTGGCGACCTGCTGGTGGTGGGTGAGGTGTGCTCACTGGCTGTGGACGCAGGGGAAGTGGACACTGCTGCCCGAGCCTGCGCCCTAGCAGGTGGTGGCGGAGGTGGTGTTGCTGGCCTTGCCTGTGACCCCACCGCCACCACCAGCTGGCCCATGAGGTCCACGAGTTGGTCCATACGGGACACGAATTGGCCCATATGGGCGTCCATGGACCTCAGCACCCCCAGCACCTCCCGCGTGTCAGTAGCAGACCTGGCCCATTGTCCTTGGGCCTCTTCATAGGCCCCAAGGACTCTGGCCATTTGAGGCAGGGCATGGCTCCCAGGGGAGGCTGGCGTTTCCCTGACCCTGCTCCTCCTACCAGTCCTGCTGCCACCGGCCTGCCCACTAGCCACATTGCTCACCACGGTCCTCGCTGTGGCTCCCAGGGTGGATCCAGTCGGCCGGGCCACCACCTGCGCTGGGGCTGGTGCCAGCGAAGACGTGGTGGTGGTGGAGGCGGTGGTGGTCGGTGCGGCGATGGTGGCGGTTGCGGCAGTGGTAGTGGCCGCAATGACCGTGGGTGTGGCCGCAACGACAGTGGCAGCAGGGGACTGGGACTGTTCAGCATCCCTGGATGATGGGTTGGTGGGTAGGAGGGGTCCTGGGGAGCGGCTGGGCCCTGCCACGCCAGATGGGCCAGCTTGGTGGTCCGTGTCCGAAGAGGTGGACAGATCCTCCAGATCCGTGTGTCCTTGTTGGGGGCTTGTAGGCTGGCTGTGCTGGCTGCTGTCTCCATCCCCAGCGTCCAGCAGTTCGTCACCTGTGGAGAGAATGAGATTTGTTATTGTGTTGCACCTGGCGAAGTATGTATTAGTCGTCTGACATTGGCAGTTCGTGCAATCTCGTACATGGGTTTCCCGGAGGCGAGTGTGTGGCTGTGGCATCTGTAGGTGTGTGTGCTAGGCAATGGGACTGTGTGCTGTGCACATGTGGCATGGGACGGATTGGCCATGCCGATGGGTGTGTTGCTTTGCCCCTACTCATTGTGACTCTGGTGTATGCGGGCTCCTGGCCCATCCTGGGTCTGGTTTGTACTTTGCTTTTGGAGTTCAAATGGAACGCTTAGGAACGCATATGGCAACATGGGGGCCATGCCCCAGATTCGCATTTGGGAGGGTATATGCTTTTGGGGTACATGCTGTGAGCCATGGGTGCCGAACGTGACATGTGTTGTGGCAGCATGACAGTGCATGGTCTGAGGTGTGTGCATGCCTGACATGCCCTGCATATTTGCTGTCTGTTGTGGTTACTGGACATGGCATTGGACGCATCGTTATGAGTGAGTGATAGTTGTGTGCCAGCCAACGTATTGCAGTTGTCCCATCTCCTTGGTGTGCGTGCTGCCCTGTGCCATGTGCATCACTGCAGTGCTCGGGGGGTGTGGCCCATGTTGTGTGTTGTTGCTCACAGTGTGTCGTGCGCTTAATTGACTTCTGGCACATGGTTGGTCATGGGCATGTGTCTTAGCGTGACTGCTGTATGTGTGGCAGCTGTGCGGATGACATGCCTTTCATGAGACTGGGGCTGACGGATGGGATGGATGGTATGTTGTATGTGCATGGTGTGTCTGTGTGTTTGATGGGTTCAGTGGTGTTCGTGTGCATTTCTGTTGTTCCGCTCTGTTGCGTCTAGTGTTGTTTGTCTTACATAGGCGTAGTTGTGGGGTGTGTGGTTGACAGGCAGTAGGGGCTACATGGACAGGACTTCAATGGTGTTTCGGTTGTGTGTGATGAGTTGCACAGTGGCTGCCGTGTGGGACTATATTCAGTGTGGCTTGTGCATGCAGACGTGGCTCCTTGGGTGTTGCTATGTCTGTGATGGGTCATGTGGGGTGTGAGTCTGCTGTTCATGTCCGTGTGCACATTGTTCACTTGTTCGTGACGGTGGGCGGTGCTGCGTGTTCGTGTGCTACGTGACATGTCCCATGTGTTGGTGGTGTTATGGTCCTCATGCCTCCAGTAATCCAGCCCTGTCCAGTTTCCCACCTGCAAGTTGTTCGTGCGTGCACTGTACTGGATGCCACATGGCTCTTAGCGGGGGTGCTCCATGTTGCAGGTCTGTGGGGGTGGGGGGTGTAGTGGGTCGTGGGGGTGGCTGTACACCCACTGACACCGATTGCTGTGGACCGTGATGTCTGCCTTTCGGCTGTCGTTGTGCACTGCGGTGGCTGACACGTGGGTGTGGGGTGTGGGGGATGCTCCTCCTTGCTGTGCTGTGGGACTGGGGCCTGGTGTGTGTTGTACTTGGGCTGTCCCCCTCCGACCCACTGCACTTTGTGTTCCTGCCACTTACCTGTTACTTGTCAGTTGGTGCAGCTGTGCCTGACACATGGGTGTGGGGAGTGCTCCACCTTGCTGGTCTGTGGGAGTGGGGGCCTGGTGTGTGTTGTTCTTGGGCTGTCCACCCTCCCACCCACTGCACTTTGTGTTCCTGCCACTTACCTGTTACTTGTCGGTTAGTGCAGCTATGGCGGACACATGGGTGTGGTGGGTGCTCGTTGTGGCGCTTCTGGCATATTTGGGGACCTGTTGGTGGTTACGTGGCTGGCTTAGTGTACACATGTCCCCACGCATCTTCCAGTTGTTCGGTTTGGCCTGTGTGTGGTAGTGTCTGTTGCATGTGCGTGTGATGTGTTGTGTATTGTGTGCTGGACATGGGGGTGTTTGTCCCTGGGAGCTGTGGCATGGTGGTTGCGCATGTGTGTACATAGCGGTGTGCTGGTATACATTAGTTTGTACTTACCAGCCTCCACTCCCCTGCTAATCCGGCGAGGATCTCCGGATGGATTACGACTCGCACCTTCTCCTCCCACGCTTTGAAGGTCTTAAAGAGCGCGGGATTCCCTCCGCCAGTGACGGCAGCCAGCTCTCTGTTTTTGCCCTCCTTCTTCTTGACCAGGCTCTTTACGTCATTCCAACGTTTGTTTATCTCGGTTCTGTTCCTGGGCAGGGTCCCGACTGCATTGACCTGGTCTACGATCCGGGTCCACATTCTGTTTCTGGTGGCTAGTGGTGTGTGCTGGACCATGTTCCCATAGATTTGTGGGTACACCTTGATGATCTCGTCGACCATGACCGTCAGCTCCATGGGCGTGAACTTGGGCATCCTTTGTGGTGCCATGGTGTTTGTGGTGGTGGTGCGGTGTGTGTTGTGTAATGTGCAGGGGGTTTGTGGTGCCGGTGTTTGGTGGTGGTGGTGGTGGTTGTGATGTGTGCGTTTCTGTGGTGTGCTGCTGTCCTTGCTGTGTCACTGTGTCCTCTCCTCTCCTCTCTGGTTTGCAATGTAGCAAGGGGTTGTGGTCTGTGGGAGTGCTGCTTTTGTACTCACCTATGTGGGTGTGTCCTCATGGTCTGTTGTTTTCAGGTGTGTTGTGTCTGGGGTTCTGGCCTTTGTATTTTTTGTTTGTCCGGGGGGTGTTTTCGGGATGTGTACTGTGCTTGTGTATTTGTGCGTGCCTTGCTGTGTGGACTTGTTGGCCATGTTGTGTGCTATTGGTTTTGTGTGCGGATGGTTTCTGTGCAGGTACGTGGGCGCCATGGCTTCTGCCGTGTCGATTCTCATCGGCGTTGTTTGCGCTGGCGGGCGGTATTTTTGTTGTTTTTCCGCGCTCATGGCGGTGCGATCGTAATTTCACGTGCGGTGTGTCGGCCGTGAGGGCGGGCGGTTTTGTGTTGTCGTGCGTGTTTCCGTCCGTGGCGGGCGGTTTGACTCCGACTCGGACGATGGCGGGCGGTATTTTGTATGATTTTCCGCCGATGGCGGTTTTCAGTTTGTGTACTCATAATGGCGTGGTCGGTGTTCAGGCGGTGTGTGCGGGCGGATTTTTGCCGCTTCCATGCCTGGCGGATTTTTTTACGCCGGGTATCGTAATGTGCCCCTAAGGTATTAATTTTAAATACCTGTGTATTAATCAACTACCCCACCCAAAACTTCTATTTTCCCTGCATCCCATCCCAGGGGTTAATTATACTTTTTTTTTAAAAATGCGTAGTAATGGTATGCGTAGTACTAGTATGCATTGTAAATGTTTGCGTTGTAATGATAGTTATAGTGCATTGTAATTAATTTGCGTAGTAATGGTATGCGATGTAAAGACATGCGATGTAATGGCAGTTGCGTTGTAAAGTCTCCGTTGTAAAATCATGCGTTGTAATGCAGTAGCGGTCGGTGGTGGGAGTGCCGCCGGGTGCTGACGTAGGGCTGGGGGTAGTAAACTACGGATTATGGGCGATTACAGGTATGTACACATATAAATAAATAAAACGAATTTCGTTTCTCGCGCTGCATCGCCAAATGTGATGTAGCGCGAGAAACGAAATTCGTTTTATTTATTTATATGTGTACTTACCTGTAATCGCCCGTAATCCGTAGTTTACTACCCCCCACCCTGCCCCTCCCCCGCCCTACGTCAGCGCCCGGCGGCACTCCCACCACCGACCGCTACTGTTGTAATAGTTTGCGTTGTAACATCATATATTTTTCAGTCACAGAAAGATTAGAACAACTGCATGAAATTCAAAAACATGCTAGGACAAGTCTAGCAAAAGCCAAATTGTTCATTAAGGCACAAGCTGACAAGCATAGCACCCTATCACCTATATACAAGGAAGGAGACAGGGTATGGTTATAAACACAACACCTACAACTAGAAGGCCCAAGGAAACTACGACCACTGTTTATAGGTCCTTATGACATTATCAAGATAATTAATCCAGTGACAGTCAAGCTACGGCTTCCCCCTGAATACACCGTTCACCCAGTGTTTCACATTTCACTGATCAAGCCATACCACCACGCCACACGATAAGATACCCGACCCCCACCCGTTCTAAATAATGGCCAACAAGAGTACGAAGTTCACTGTATTCTGGACTCTAAATGATCTCAGGGAAAACTATATCACCTTATATATTGCAAGGGTTATGACCCTTCAACGCGTTCCTGGGAACAGGCCTCCTCAGTTCATGCCCTCCATCTGGTGAGATGATTTGCTTCCTCCAGCAAGCCGCGACCTGGAAGACTGCCTTTGTGAGGGGCGACTGTGAGGATCCTTGCCACAGCGCACCTCTCTTGACTATCACATATATACCAGCATGATTCACATCGTTCATCCCAACAGTTATGAATGAACAAACGTCTTGTACCCTGACTTTTGACCATAATACATGCTG
Source organism: Calotriton arnoldi (assembly GCA_963921515.1). NCBI lineage: Eukaryota > Metazoa > Chordata > Amphibia > Caudata > Salamandridae > Calotriton > Calotriton arnoldi. Next base: position 220,194 of record CAWUFW010009576.1, on the reverse strand, counting down.
TTGGTAATAGCTAGCTGCAGCTGGTTTTCCCTGGTTTGTTGGAAAAAGCTTAATAGCTTTTACAAATGTTTTACCATGCATATGCAAGATCAGGTTTCAGGCGCCACGGAAGCCTCCAGAAAATCCACCAGAATTAGTATCAAGCAATCGGCATAGATGACCTCAACGTGAACCTTCCGGAAGACAGCTCTCATCAAATTAATCACATGCACCTGTTCCTTGCTATAAGCAATTAGAGCACGTCCTTTATGAACATTCTAAAGCACCTTCTAGAAGACAGCCTCATCAAATTAATCATCTGCACCTGTTCCTTGCTATAAGCAATTAGAACTCGACCTTTGTGAACATTCTAGAAGCACCTTCTATAAGGCAGCCGCATAAAGTTAATTATCTTCACCTGTTCCTTGTTGCAAACAATTTGTGAACATTCTAAAGCAGTGCAATTAACACTCACATTCAGAACAAAGACAAGCTGTCTTATTCAAATTCTGTCCATACTCCTCCCCTTCGCTTAGCCTCGTCGCTTGCCACTTACCTGTTTCCCGGCTTCAGGGACTCTGACCTGCCAGCTCCCTTGTTCCTTCCACTTCGACCTCACCACAAAGAATGCAGCGCATTAGTCTTGCACTTGGATGGAACAACTAAGAAGAAAAGGCGAGACGCATTAACAGACTTGATTTCGCTATGCGCTGAGCTCAATTGCAGGACGACTGTGCCAACACCCTCGCCCCGTTGAAAAAGCTCACCTACAGTGACACCACCAAAAGAGCCAGCTGGTTCACCTCGGAACTCCTAGCTTCCAAGCGTACCTGCCGGAAACTAGAGAAGAAATGGCACAGTGATAAGACACCGGTCAGCCACACAGCCCACAAAGACGCCATCCGTAACCACCACCACCTCATCAGGTCCGCCAAGAGAATCTCCTTCAAAGACCGCCTCGACAACAAAGCACACAACAGCAAGGAGCTTTTCAACATAGTGAAGGAACTCTCCAACCCCAGCTCCAACACCAACGACATCCCGCCGTCGCAACCCCTGTGCGATTCCCTCGCCACCTTCTTTCACCGCAAGATCGCCGACATCCACGACAGCTTCAACACCCAGACAGCCCCAACTAAGATCGATGCACCAGACCCGCCGCACACCATCGACCACGACCCCCTGCCAGCCTGGGCCAGGGTGAACATCGAGGACACCATCAAGACCATGAGCACAATACACTCCGGCTCCCCGTCAGACCCTTTCCCGCACCACATCTTCAACAAAGCCAGCAGCTCCATCGCACCCCACCTGTGCAACGTCATCAATCTCTCCTTCGAGACCGCGACCTTCCCAGAGAGCTGGAAACACGCAGAGATCAACGCCCTATTCAAAAAACCCAAGGCGGACCCGAGAGACCTCAAGAACTTCCGGCCCATCTTCCTGCTTCCGTTCCCAGCCAAGGTCATCGAGAAGATCGTCAACAAACAGCTAACCCGATACCTCGAAGAAAACAGCATCCTGGACCCATCCCAATCGGGGTTCCGCAGCAACCACAGCACTGAGACTGCTCTCATCGCCGCCACCGACGACATCAGGATCCTGCTGGACAATGGTGAGACCGCAGCCCTCATCCTGCTGGACCTCTCCGCCGCCTTCGACACTGTCTGCCACCGCACTCTACGCACACGCCTCCACAACGCAGGGATCCGAGACAAGGCCCTGGAATGGGCCACCTCCTTCCTCGCCGGCAGAACCCAGAGAGTCCGCCTCCCACCATTCCGATCCGAAGCCTCCGAAATCATCTGCGGCGTACCCCAGGGATCGTCCCTCAGCCCAACACTGTTCAACATCTACATGACCCCGCTCGCACGCATCGCCAGACAACACGACCTCAACATAATCTCCTACGCCGACGACACTCAACTGATCCTCTCCCTCACCAAGGACCCCCTCGCCACCAAATCCAACCTCCATGAAGGAATGAAGGCCGTCGCCGATTGGATGAAGATCAGCCGACTAAAACTGAACACGGAGAAGACAGAGGTCCTCATCCTCGGCTCCAACCCCTCAGCCTGGGACGACTCCTGGTGGCCAACGACGCTGGGAGCAGCCCCGACACCCACCGACCACGCACGCAACCTGGGAGTCATCCTCGACTCAACGCTCTCCATGGACAAGCAAGTCAATGCAGTCTCATCCTCCTGCTTCAACACCCTCCGCATGCTTCGCAAGATCTACAGGTGGATCCCGACAGACACAAGAAGAACAGTCACCCAGGCCCTCGTCAGTAGCAGACTTGACTATGGGAACGCCCTCTACGCGGGAGCCCCGGCCAAGCTCATCAAGCGGCTGCAACGCATACAAAACGCCTCCGCACGCCTGATCCTCGATGTACCACGCCACAGCCACATCACCCCCTCCTGAGGAACCTGCACTGGCTCCCCGTCGACAGGAGAATCTCCTTCAAACTCCTCATCCACGCACACAAGGCACTCCACAAGACTGGCCCAGCCTACCTCAACAGACGACTCCTCTTCTACGTCCCCAACCGCCAACTCCGCTCCGCCGACCTCTCCCTCGCCACCGTCCCTCGCATTCGAAGAACTACCACCGGCGGCAGATCCTTCTCCCACCTCGCCGCCAAGACCTGGAACACCCTTCCACTAAGCCTACGACAGACCCAAGACCTGCTGACCTTCAGGAGGCTACTCAAGACCTGGTTGTTTGACCAGTAGCAGCACCCCCCTTTTTTTCTTTTTCTTTTTTTCCCTAGCGCCTTGAGACCCTCACGGGTAAGTAGTGCGCTTTACAAATTCTGTGATTGATTGATTGAATTGCAATATTGTGCTGCAAACAAAGGTAACCAGTGTTTTTGTTCAGCTTGTACATACTGTTGGCAGGGCTCTGCCAGAGAGGACTTGAGTGAAGCTAACCCCATCCAAATTGCTTGTGGATTTGATGCTGAAATCATATTCACTACAGTTTTTGAAACTTTGATAAAGGTGTCTCTATGGATTATCTAAAACACAACGACAACAAAATTAAGGGTTGAGATTTGAAAAGCTTTTGTGAGTTGATACCTTAAGAGATACACTTAATACTAGACTAAAGCCTTATTATTTGTTTGTTTATAGGTACCATATATGCCGGTACCATTCATCAGACTGCTGTGAATGCCTGCTGGAGTGTTGCTTTTGAATAGACGAGTCACAGCATCTTTTGACTCCACACGCTCTCTCCATTCCAACCCCCTTACCCCTGGGATTTGCCACTGGAGCAGTGTCTCCTCCTGTAAACCGAGGGCAAGTCTCGAGAGGATTTGGAAACTAGCATTGCCGCCCCATTGGAATCACCTGGGATCCAGGTAGGTGGCTTATGACACATGAACTCTGAGCATTGATATCAAAAAGAAACTGAAAAGAAAACTGAAACAAACTGAAAGTTCTCACTCATTCCACAATACGTGCATTCATCTCACTGAGGTTTTTTTCCAAGCTAATGCATACAGCCATATGCTAAATGTATTGCACATCATTAATTAAGGCTCTCTCACTCTTACAGTGCAGAACACGGCCTATTCTGTATGAGCGCTAGAGAAAACACTCTTACACAGCTTCAAAAATGCTGCGAAGGTCGGTGAGCACTGACTTCAGGGAATATAGAGGGAGCGGACAGGAGACCATTCATCAGCAGCAGGATAGCGGAGGAACCCAAGAATTCAGGGAATCTTCCTCAGCAAGACTGGAAAAGAGCTCCGTCTCAGACGAACTCCAGAGGAACAGTGCATGCTGAGGTCAGGGTGTGGCTTGCTTTATGGAGCCTGCCACACCCAAGATGGCCACCACCGGCGACTCTGGGAAATGTAGTCTGCTCTGACTACATGAGCCTAGAGAGAGGATATAAACAAGAAAACAAGCATCTTAAGACACTGGCAGAGTGCACAAGCATACAACAGTGCATGGGGGCACAGTGTTGTCATGTTGTCACAGTAAACAAGCAGTGCACCAAACAAGCAGAGACAACAGCATCATGGAAAGCACATCAGCAGCATGATAGCAATGATATGAAAAGTGGGACCACCAGCGGGTGGAGAGGGCTGCCTAGTGTGCCTTTCCACATTTGGCGCACATGGGTCAAGACACGTGGGACAGCGTCACAGGGATGCATGAGGCTGACCCTAGACCATGCACCGCCCTAAATCTGACAGTACTCCCCCCTCCCAAGCACGGTATAGGACCCGGCTTCTGGGGTTGAAGAAGGTGGAATCATCGAATCAACCAAGAAGCATGGATATTCCCAGCAGGCTCCCAGGAATCATTCTCAAGCCCATACCCTTTTGAAGATACCAAATACCACAAAGAAGACCCCCTGAATCTGGAATCCAAAATGGCTCGCACCTCATATTCCAACACACAGTGAACCAAGACCGGAGCAGGGCGTTCCGGACAGTGAGCACCAGCAGCCTTGAGAAGAGATTTGTATAACACTGGATGGATGTGCAAGGAAGTAGGGAGTTTTTATTTGTAAGCCTCTGGATTCACTTGACGCTCTACCTCATACAGTCCTATATATTTTGGGTGAAAGAGATTTTTTATCTTAAACATGAAATTCTTGGTGGAGAGCCATACTTTAACTTTTGAATGATACACAGGTCCTGGCCTATGGTGTTTGCCGTATTGAACTTTATATTGCTGTTTTGCCTCTACTAGATGGGCTCTGAAATGCTGATGCACCTGATGCATATGAGTTACGGTATCCTGTACTGCTGGTGTGGAGCTCATCGAGGCTGGCTGATTGACTGGCAAGCTATGAGGATGGTAGCCATATAACACAAAAAAAGGGGTGGTGCCAGTAGATGAATGATAGGAATTATTGTATGCCAATTCTGCTAGCCAGAGTAAGTCCACCCAAGAGGCAGCAGCGTCCATCGCATAGCATCGCAAGAATTGTTTCAAGGTTTGATTCAGTTGCTCAGTTTTGCCATCTGTTTGAGGATGATAACTTCTTGACAGTGTGGAAGAAATGTGCATGGTTTGACACCAGGTTTGCCAAAATTTGGAGGAAAACTGAGATCCTCGGTCTGGTAAGATAACTTTCGGCAGTACATGAAGATGAACTACTTGTTGAACAAGCAGCAGAGCTAATTGACTGGACATAGGTAAGGTTTTACACACAATGAAATGCACGTACTTGGTAAAGCTGTTTATGACTACCAAATTAACAGTATTTTGTTGTACTATGGGTAATCCGGTAATAAAGTCCATGGAAATGTGTTCCCAAGGAGAAGAGGAAGTAGTAGTAGTCGTAATAGCACTTTATTCGGTTCCCATGAACCATCAAAGTATGCATGCACAATACAATAACATATATATAAAATATAAATATAAAACATCACGTATCCATGTTGGTTATGATTTGAAACTTTCTGTTCGACCATAAAAAAACAGTCCATCCCTATAAGTAATCAAATAAAGGTACAGCCTTGGGCTACGTGCGAAGGAGAAAGAAAGGCAGCATTTTTTTAAATTGCATAATAATCTAAAACAATAAGATCTGATGGTCATATAGAAGAGGGAGTAGGTAATGGTTATAACATGCCTTCGGGTTTACTGTGATCTGTTTTACACCTTGCACTGATTTCACAATCTTGAACCATCTGTGTTATGTCTTTTTTTTAAGATTAATATCCAAAAATGTCTTTGTACCAAATCTAGATTTTTCTTTGGACCAGGATGGCCTGCAAGAGGAGCACTGTGTAACCAATGAAAGGCTGTTTCTCTGAGTCATGAGGTGGGAAGATACACCTGACTTCCATGCAATGGTAGTCTTTTTACCATAGACTCTTTCGTGTCTTTGTTGATCCAATCAGGCCGGTCAGTGATCTGGAAATGCTCTCGAATACCGTCTAAGAATTGTTCTGGAGAGGCAATACAAAGGACTTTTTCAGGAGGGATGATAGACTATGGTTACCCAGTGATACAAGTCTATATTGAATCTTTCCTAGACAGAGCATCAGCCTTTTTGTTATCAAGTCTGGGTCTATATGTGATGATAAACTCAAATTCTGCAAAGAACATCATCCAGCGGAGCTGTTGTGGTGTTAGAACTCGTGTGGAACTCATGAATTGGAGATTCCTGTGATCTGTATATACGGTCACAACATGCTTGGCTCCTAAGAGATAGTGTCTCCATTCTCTAAAAGCATCACAGATTGCCAACACCTCTTTCTTGGCAATGGTATAATTCTGTTCTGCACTGTTGAATTTTCGAGACATGTAGGCCACAGGATGGAGTTGGGCTGCTTCCTGCTTTCTTTGCGACAGTATAGCTCCTATTGCCACATCAGAAGCATTAGCTTCTACAACAAAGGGATTGTCTATTACCGGGTGCGCCAAAATGGGTGCAGCAGTGAAGGTGTCCTTCAGATGTTGGAAGAAAGTTCAGATTCTTTTTCACTGAAGATGTTAGCAAATTGAGAGTATTGGACCGGTAACTCAATTTCATTCTCAGCTGCTATGGCGAGTTGTCCTGTGGTACAGTATTCTCTGCTACGTTATCACTAACATGAGTTAGAGAATGAGCTAAGCAATAAGGAGAAGCAAATTGAAGCTCCTGTTTTTGCCAATCTATGATTGGGATATGTAAACATAACCAAGGCATTCCAATGATAAACCCATACTGTGGGGCCTGGATGACATCAAACTGAATTGCCTCTGAATGTCTCTTGCCTGCCTGATCTTGACAAGCCATGCAGATCTGAATGGTTTGCATGGTTACAGGGCCTCCTACTAACATCTTGCCATCCACTGCTTGCACGATTTCAGGCATCCCTTTTTGAAAACACGGAATGTGTAAGCGTTGTGTGGTTTAAAAATCCCCAAAATTTCATGTGGATCCTGATTCTACTAGGACCTTTAATGGATGTTCTAATTTGTGTAGAAGGAATCAAACTGGTAAACGGAAATGGGACTTGTAATTGGTGGCACAGGAATTGATTGAAGGGAAGGTGATCATAGCCAAGAGGTCCCCTTGTTTATTTTATTTATTTATTTATTTTTCATGCATCTTGGGCCTTTTAGTTTTCCATCACTGTCTCTAGAGTTTCCGTAGTCTTCTTGGGAACTGCACTCTTGTTCTTTGGCTTTAGTGGGAATTCCTTCACAAAGTGAATCCTTTGGTCACAATAGAGACATTGTCCGTTGTGTCGCAGGGTATCCTTTTCGTCTTTTGTCAAGGGTTGTCTAATTGTTCCAATTTTCATTGGTTCCACAATTGTCTCTGATGTTAATGTCTATAATCTTGGTCATTCAATTCGCCACCCAGGTTTTTCTGTTTTTTTTCTTTCTCCCTTTCGTTCAGCTAGGCGGCGATCAAGGCGTAAAGTTAGATTTATCAATTCTGGGCATGAAGTAGGTTAAGGATCGATTTGGGTGAGCACATCCTTCAGCTCATCTTTGAGTCCTTGGTAGAACAAAGCCAACCTTTTTTCCTACGGCCAGGACGTCTCAGATATCAGATGATTCAAATGAAACAAATATGTGAGTTAGTCCTTGTTCCCTTGTCTCAATTCTAGTAACTCCCTATCAGCTGATAGGGTGACAGCACGCCTGGCAAATACTTTTCAAACTCCTCCACAAACCTCTGCCAATTATACAAAAGAGGGCTGTCCTGACGAACAAGTGGCACAGCCCACGTTGCAGCATCAACAGACAAGTAAGAAATTAAAAATGCTATTCTGGGCTGCGGATCCAGAAAGGCACTTGGTCGACAGCTAAAATGTAACTCAACTTGAGTGAGGAAGATTTGAACCTGGTTAGGATCCCCAGAAAAACGTTCAGGAGCTGCCAAAGGGATATGTGTGGGTATGTTCACAGCTATATTGGTAGGCAGCTGCTGACCAGAATATGGCAGAGACAGGACACAAGGAAGAACAGGAATGCCGGCCCACCCTCTGTTGCTGTAAATGGTCAACATTGTTTGTGAGTGTCGCAGTAGCCTGTTGAGCCTCTGCCAATTCCATCTGCATCTGTGTTATGACCTTCATGAGGTCATCTAAGGTGGCCATTGTAACTCTCGTGCAGACAGGGAGGAAAATTAAATCACGGGTTCACTCTTCTGTCAGAGTGACCGTTCTTCCTCAGGATCTGGATGTGACGATACAAGGCCGACCTCCAGGCACCTCCAACTCTGAATTTTTTAATAGCGCAGAGTTTCAGAGTGGCCAGGCGGGGGGAAAGTGTAGGAAGTGAACTGCAGGGAAGGAGATCTGAAAAGCAAAAGTTAAACACAGAAAAATAAAAAATAAACAATAACTGTCTTAAAGCTGTGTCGCATTAGTTAAACACCAGCAAGTATCTTTAGTTAGTAATTGAAGCACTAACGACTGCTAAACTCTCTTTGACTTTCTATGCAAATAATTCTTTACCCCGGAGGAAGAGTAACTCATTAAACTCATGAGTACTCATTAAGCTTAGCTCTCAGAAGTAAACAATACAGGATTGCTCTGGCCCAGGTTTAAAACCGTTCTGTCACAGTTAAACACAAACTCAGTATTGATATCAAAATGAAACTGAAAAGAAAACTGAAACAAACTGAAAGTTCTCACTCATTCCACAATACATGCGTTCATCTCATTGAGGTTTTTTCCAAGCTAATAAAAGCAGCCGTATGCTAAATGTATTGCAAATCATTAATTAAGACTCTCTCACTCTTACAGCGCAGAGCACGGCCTGCTCTATACGAGCACTCGAGAAAACACTCTTACGCGGCTTCAAGAATGCTACGGAGGTTGGCGAGCACTGACTTCGGGGAATACATCAGGAGTCTGTTCCTCAGCAGTGGGCTAACGGAGGAACCCAAGAGGTCAGGGAATCTTCCTCGGCGAGACCGGAAGAGAGCTCCATCTCAGAAGGACTCAGGAGGAATATTGAGCATTGAGGTCAGGGCGTGGCTGGCTTTATGCAGCCTGCCACACCCACGATGGCCACCACCGGCGACTATGGGAAATGTAGTCAGCTCTGACTACATGAGCCTAGAGGGAGAAGATAAACAAGAAAACAAGCATCATAAGACACTGGGTAAGTGCACAAGCATACAACACTGCATTGCACCAAACAAGCAGAGAAAACAGCAGCATGGAACGTGCACCAGCAGCATGTTAACAATTACATGAACAGTGGGACCACCAGTGGGTGGAGAGGGTTGCCCCATGTGCCTTTCCACATAGAGCTTTGGCGCACATGGGTAGAGACACACGGGACAGCATCACAGGGATGCGTGGGGCGGGCCCTAGACTGCACACCACTCTAAACCTGCCAGTAAGCTCTCCAGGACAAGTGGACTATCCAATCCTAGAGAAGAAGGGTGAGGTTACCTACATGGTAGACCCGAACATCCCCTGTAACCCTCACTGGGTCCTGCATGTCAATAGGTTAAAACCCCACCAAGACAGGGGAAACATGACCATGTGAATGGTCACAGATGAGGAAGGAGAGGAGGAGATTGAGCCAGTGCCATACCTCCTCTCCCACAATATGCATTATGGGTCAGGAGAGGGAGGGGCCCTCTCTCCCAAATTGACAGACCAACAGAACAGAGACTGTAAGAGGGTGCTGGAGCAGTTTTCTGTCCTGTTTTATTTGACCCCAGGTATCGCCAGCTGGTGTATACAAAACATTGACACTGGTGACAGCCTCCCTGTCAAGAACAAGATGTACAAGTTGTCTGACGAGGTCAGAGCCAGCATCAAGGCTGAAGTAGCTCACATGCTTGAAATGGGCATAATTGAGCCCTCTGACAGTCGCTGGGCCAGCCCAGTAGTGATTGTACTCAAAACTAATCCACAGAGAGGAAAGAAGGAATTGCGGTTCTGTGGGGAGTACAGAGGACTGAATGCAGTCACAAAGACTGATGCTCACCCTATACCTAGCGCTGATGAACTCATTGATAGGTTAGGGGGTGCTAAGTACCTGAACACATTTGATTTGACCTCAGGCTACTGACAGATTGCCTTCAGTGAAGGGGCAAAGGAGAGGTCAGCGTTCTCTACACCAGACGGACATTACCAATTTAAAGTAATGCCCTTTGGTTTGAAGAATGCCCCTGCCACCTTCCAGAGGTTGGTGAACAGGGTCCTGTCTGGGCTGAAGCAGTTCAGTGCAGCTTATCTGGACGATATAGCTGTGTACAGTTCCACCTGGGAGGATCACCTAAGCCACCTGAAGGAAGTGCTTCAGGCCCTGCAGCAGGCAGGCCCGACTATTAAGGTCAGTAAGTGCCAAATAGAGCAGAGTTCAGTTGTGTACCTGGGCCACCTGGGGCCATATTATGCATAGGGCGCACCTTCCCTGTATCTGCCCCAACACACCTTAAAACAGGTGCGCTAGGCACAAACAGGGAAAGTACACTCTATTACATTTAATGCGCTGCCCCCAGGGCAGCCACAAACTCATGCTGCCCTGAGGGCAGCGCATTTAAGTGAAATGTGGAGCGGCTTTGAAGCAGTGCTCTGTGTTTCACTGTGCAGATGGCAACCCGCCTGCACTTTTAAGAGGGGAGAGAAACCCCGTTGCAGGTGGGTGCAGTGAGTGACTGCACCCACCTGCAAGGGGATATCTGGGAGGTCCATGCGCACTGTCACTAGGCTTTCTGACAGCTTCCTAGCCTCTGCGCCCGCATCTATAATATGGCGCGGAAGCAGAGGCAAAGGGATTGCCTCATTTGCATGGGGCCACACTCCATGCAAATGAGGGAACGCCCTCTGGTGATAGCGCTGGCGCTATATGTGCGTCAACGCTAGCTGTATTACAGAAGGGGCTGCACAGGCATCTGTTATACCAAAGAGCCCCAAAGGTGTGCAAAGCGGGCGCTAATGCCGGTTGCGCCCACGGGCACTTCCGTAATACGGCCCCTGGTAGGTGGAGGCCATGTACAACCTTTTGGTCAGGGGTGCCCCCCTGCTTGTCGTCCCAGAACTTTGGATAAATATGTGAGAGCTGCATAGCAACTCAGATCTGCTGCCTGAAACTGCAAGGAGAAGAAGGACTGCTCTGCTGGAACCCTGTTCTGCACCCCAAAGGATTGCACTCGGAAGGACTGCTCCTGCTGCACACTTGGAACTACAGTCCTGAGGACTTCGCCTTGCTTCAAAAAAGATTTAAGTAGTGGATTCCCTGAAAGAAACAGGTTAACAGAGCTTCCCTGCACCATCTCCCCCAAGATGTCCCCACCATGGAATGAGTCCCGTTGACTTTTAAGGATTTCACCAGGTGCATTGTGGGAATTGTAGTCCCAACCTTCCAAGGATTATCTCAGAGCTTCTAGACTTTTGGATTTGTGTTTTGGACACTTTTCAACCCACCCGTGGAAGAACTTCAGCGTGAAGTTCCAGAAGTTTGGAGCAACTTTTGGAAAAAGCTCCAAAGGTGACCTACCCATCGCTGAGAGTCAGGTCGCTGACGTCAAACCATGACCCAGCCTGGATTTCAGGTTCATCCTGCTGAAAGCTCCGGAGCTCAAGACTTCCAGGATTTCACTGAGACCTCGTGCTGAGCCAAGCTGCTGTCGTCGACTCCAGAAAACTTTCTAAGTGTGAAGGTAAAATTTTGACCGGAAGCTCCTGCTTAGTGTATCCGACCAGGGCTCCATTGCGGTTGGCCTCAAACTTTGACTTTGTCCCGGTCCAGCGCAACCAGCTGTCTCAAGTTGGTACTTTATGTTTTTAAGCACTAGAAAGTTTTTAGTCTTTATAAAATCATATCTCCGGTTCCCAATATTTTATTTTTGCCGTTTTGGTGTCATTTTAAAGATAAAAAAAAAATCCTATTTTAATAAATTGGTGTGGGATTTTTATTGTGTGTTGTGTCTTACTTATTTAGTGTATTGGTGTTTTTAAATGCTGTACACACCTGTCTCAAAAGTTAAGCCTGAGTGCTCACAGCATGCTACCAAGGGTTGAGCCGGGGGGTAATATATTGAGACCTTGACTGGACCTTATATTGCATTGGTGGCCTTATTGCTAGTGGTAGGTGCATACTTGCCCCTACTAATAATTCACCTCCCAACATGAGGTTTTAATCAGGAAATGCTAAATCAAGGCTGTTTGTGCCATTGTGACCAAGAAGTGCTACTGCAGCTCATCTACAGACCATAAGCAGGCAGGAGGGTGACTGTGACCAGATCCAACAACAGGGCCACTGTGACTGTAGGTTACCAGAAATTTCAGGTCAGAGAGTCTCTGATGTTGGCTTCTGCCACCACCCTACACCGAAACCCAACTGGAACTGAAGCATGAGAAGCAGCCGGTGTCCCAAAAACGGGAGGGGAATGTGCAATGCTGCCGGTTGACTGCAGACTTCAGCTCCATCTTCAGAGACCCACATCATGGTGAGATAACAAAGATTAATGAGAACTGTACCAAACTGAGCACACTAAACATACTAGAGTTGGGGTAATCTGCACCAGAACCTTGATTCATGGTAACAGAAACATTCTTATACATAGCAGAGTACTGCCTTGTTTGGAGGGGGAGGGAACCTGGGAGGGAAAGGAGTCGATAACAGATTGAGACACAGTAGCCCCAATGCTCAGCTCACTATATTGTGAGTGTTCATTATTACTTGTGTAGTATCTAGTTATTATGTGTAATAAAGTACTTTTCTTTAATAAAGTAAAGCACCAGGTTGGATAATTATTTGTTGCTTGATGGGTGTATGTTGAGTTCTGAGCTTGAGCATCCCAATGCTACCTCCCTGAGAAATCTGTGACTGCTCGCCATTGCTATCACTGACAGTGAAGTGCTGAAAGAGCTGTACATAGCCCAGTTTGCACTGCCATAGGATGACAGACCTCGGGACTTCAGAGACAACTATCCTCAATCACCATGGTTGAGGCCGAGTAGCCCCTGCTTGCCTTGTGCCCCCCCCCTCAAACAGAGTCTGACAGGTGGTATGTTTTTGTTTCTTCCAATATCACTTTTAAAATGGCATTCCTATAAACCTCTTTTGAAACTGTGATCTTCATGATTTTAAAACTGAAAGAAAGGGTTTAGAGACTGAGGCAATAAATAATTTGTAGGAAATGTTTATCTTTGAGCCTATGAAGCACTATGATCAAGAGACAGTTCAAAAGATTCTGTTAATTAAAATATACTCAAAACAAGTTCATTGTTTCTATTTATATTCAGTATGAATCAGTACTCACCTCCTCTTCTCCATTTTAATGGACATAAAAAGTGGTCCGAGGGCAGGGGTATAGTTTAGACAGATTTACTTCAGACTTTCCAAATTAATGTTTAGGCAATTAAAAAATTTAATGAATAAAATGTGTCTCATAGGTACTCACAAGTGCCAAGTCTATGGCATAGTCTGTGGCATAGTGAAGAAATGTTAGCATCCATCAGTTGATCTTTAATATAGACCTCTAGCATACCCGCACAACCACCTACATCGCCAGTATTGGGATGGGTTTTTGCCTCCTACAGTTGACTTCTGCTATATTCTACAAGGTGTACAAACTGAGATGTCACCCTGGAGCTGGATAGACCACGGAGATTATGACACTGATTTTTTAAATGTTGCAGGATTCGTAATAAGTACATGTACTAAACACGTCCTTAGGGCATTGGAGAAATTCTATCTACTGGTGATCCAACTGGCCGTGGTACTTTCCTTCTTGCTCGTATGCAGTGATATTTATGTAATGCAACCCTAGCTGGGCAGCAGAAGGGCTCTGCCCCTAACTGTAGGTATAGGAATCGGATTTAAGCAGAGAATGATGCAAGATCTCTTAAAATAGTGAAGAAATGGTAGATTGGGCGCTCTGTTGATGGGCTGAAAAGCTGGAGCAACATCTTGTGGTGCTCCTTGAGGAGGGAGGTCCAAAGTCCCTTTATAGGAGTAATGATTCAAGCATGATGTAAAGGGAAATATTGTTGTAGATCTTGGTGTATACAGTAAGAAGGCCTGAACTTTTTTTTTCCTTTTTGAACTTCTGATGTCATTACTAGGATGTGCAGTTGAATGCTTGAGTGCACCAGTGTTTCCTTCTTTAGGTCTCTTTGTGATCAGTTCCTAGAAGTTGTTCTACTTCTGCTGGTCCCAAGGCCCCAACTGCATTCACTCAAGTACGGGTACAGTGTGATTGTTTACACTTTTATAATAGAGGCCACAACCCCCCACACACATCCAATGGGTAATTACCAAACCAACGAACTATGGATTTCCAAGGGGTAATTATTTACACCCTTTATATTACTTTTAAAGTAATAACTTAGATATTCACTACACGAAAAGGGTGACAAAGTATGCATAGATCAATTAATTCCCTTAATGTAAAAATGTGTATGTTTTATATAATTGTTTTTTCTTTGTCACTTAGACTTAGGAAGTCACTCATTCACACCGCTGTTGCAACCCTTATTTGACCTAATTAGAGGTCGTTTGAAGTGAATGAAATGAATAGCTAATCACCATCTTAGCTTAAGGTCACATTGTTGTGAATGCATAAATTGTCAATATTGTTTTCTGCAGTGAGTGTCTTTTGAACCCGTAAAGATGTATTTTAATGTTTGTTACCAAGTAAATGCAAGCCTATTTTCTATGTGTTTGCTTTAGCATGGCCTGCCTGGTAGCTCTCTGATTTTAATTATTGATTTTTATGCTAGTGCTACTGTAAATTAGTGTTGTGCCATTCAAGATAATTAAAAGCAAATGCTCTAATTGTATGTTAAATTGTCCTAATTATTAGTAGTCTAGACAATATCAATGGTGGAGGTTTGAAAGTGAGAGCGGAGCAGATCACATGCTGGTAAAAAATAATGAAAATGCTTGGCAGGGGTAGGCTGCTGCAGCCATTTATCTTGGTCCAATAGGGAAAGAGAGGGCGCTTGAGAGTGCAACATTATGTAATGTGTATTTATTAAATAATGGTTCATTTGCTTTTAACAGCTGAAAACATTTATTGTGAAATTAGTCTGGAAGTGTGTTTTTGGGGGAGCCAAACAGATTTAATCAAATACAACCGTAATAATATAGGAAGCAGTAGTATTATCATTACGCTAACTCACTTTTTGTGCTCTAATTCTGCGACATTCTCAAATCATGTGGAAACTAGTCGAAAAATGAGTATTGTTTTTACTTTCAAAACTGAATGGTTCATATTTTTGCGATGTCTAGGAATTTGCTTCCTTCCCAATATTCACTCATTAAAAGTTTCCACTTTCACCAAGTTCAAACCTCTTTGAAAAAATCATCCTCTTACCTTAGGCTGTCGCTTATTTTTTTATTATTACATGTATTTCAAACAATGACATCCAACATTGCAGTACAGTATAATATGCATAAAAGTATCAAGAAGCAAACGAGTTCTTTAACTCTTGGGTATAGTGGTCTCAATTTACCAATAAGACACCGTGTTCAAACTAGCTTTGAAAAGTTAACCTCTGAATTTAAGCCCTTGCCTTTTTAGAATTTCAGCACATTTTAAACACTATTATTTTCCAAATAACGGCTCACGCGACTGCTGGCCACATCACTGTGCATGCAATATTGGGAACTGAAAGGGAGACAGCAACAGCAAATGAAATGGTAGATAGACATGAGGGACAAAGTGACATACTCAAGCGAGGCAGACATACAGAGGCATTAAGAGAATGACTTGCTAGAGAGGTTGGTTTGAGTGTAAGTAACAAAGAGAGATTGATAAAGAAAAATTGAGGAAAGGAGAAAGGGGAAATGATAGTAAATTGACAAGGAAAGGTGAAATAGAAACAGAAACAAGGGATGTTGAAGAATGTAGCAATAGAGAAAATGGTAGGAGTGAGTGGAAAGAAAACAAAGAGCAATGCAACAACTAAAAATGCACACAGAGTGAGAAATGTAAAGTGTGAAAAGGAGAAGGGAGGGTGGTGGGAGAAAGATAGAAAGCAGGAGAAACAACAGAAGGGTACAAGAAACTCAGTGGCATACATTGGGTGAAAGGGGAGACAGGCGCACTCAGTGAAGGAGATAAGGTGAAACTGACTGAAAGAGAGGGATAAATGAGACGATAATTCTTACCTTATGCCCTTGTTGAGATGTCACCATTTGTGGCTTCCACAGTGAAAATACTTGTAACGGTTTTCTCATTTGTTAATCTTGTACAAAAACAATATTGCGTTGTATTTTCCCACTTAGACTCCTACCTCTATCTCCTGCCGGTGTATGAACCTGCCTCAAATGTTTTAGTGTTCTCTAGCTTTAAAATGGGTACCATGGCAAGGTGAAAGTTCTGCTTTCAGTTGTGTCTATCAAAATTCATCAATCAATCAATCAATCACGGCATTTATAGAGCGCGCTACTCACCCGGGAGGGTCTCAAGGCGCTGGGGGAGGGGGTAAGTTACTGCTCGAACAGCCAGGTCTTGAGCTGCTTCCTGAAGGAGAGATGGTCCTGGGTTCGCCGAAGGTGAGTGGGGAGGGAGTTCCAGGTCTTGGCTGCCAGGTAGGAGAAGGATCTTCCTCCGGCGGTGGTTCTGCGGATGCGTGGTACGGTGGCGAGGGCGTGGCTGGTTGATCGTAGCTGGCGGGTGGGCGTGTAGAAGGTCATGCGGTCGTTGAGGTACTTTGGGCCCAGGTCGTGGAGGGCCTTGTGTGCGTGGATGAGGAGTCTGAACGTGATTCTCTTGCTGACGGGGAGCCAGTGCAGGTCTTTCAGGTGTCCGGTGATGTGGCTGTGTCGGGGGATGTCCAGGATGAGTCGTGCGGAGGCGTTCTGGATGCGCTGGAGTCTTTTTGAAGTTTGGCTGTGGTTCCGGCGTAGAGGGTGTTCCCATAGTCCAGTCGGCTGGTGACGAGTGCCTGGGTGACGGTCTTCCTGGTTTCAGTGGGGATCCATCTGAAGATCTTGCGGAGCATGCGCAGGGTGTTGAAGCACGAAGATGAGACGGCGTTGACTTGTCTGGTCATCGACAGGGAGGAGTCCAGGATGAAGCCCAGGTTTCGTGCGTGGTCCGTTGGCTTGGGCGCGGTGCCCAGGGCCGGGGGCCACCAGGAGTCGTCCCAGGTGGAGGGTGATGAGCCCAGGATGAGGACTTCCGTCTTGTCTGAGTTCAGTTTAAGGCGGCTGTTCCTCATCCAGTCGGCGACGTCTTTCATCCCGTCGTGTAGGTTGGCTCTGGCGGTGGTGGGGTCGTTGGTGAGGGAGAGAATCAGCTGGGTGTCGTCGGCGTAGGAGATGATGTTGAGGTTGTGTTGGCGTGCGATGGCTGCGAGGGGGCTCATGTAGACGTTGAAGAGGGTTGGACTGAGTGAAGATCCTTGTGGAACGCCGCAGATGACTTCGGTGGCCTCGGATCTGAACGGGGGAGGCGGACTCTCTGGGTTCTTCCGGCGAGGAACGAGATGATCCATTCCAGTGCTTTCTCTCGGATTCCGATGTTGCTGAGGCGCTTCACTAGGGTGCGGTGGCAGACGGTGTCGAACGCCGCGGAGAGGTCCAAGAGGATGAGGGCTGCTGTTTCCCCGTTGTCGTTTAGGGTTCTGATGTCGTCGGTGGCTGCGATAAGGGCGGTCTCGGTGCTGTGGTTGGCCCGAAACCCGGACTGCGAGGGGTCGAGGGATCCATTCGTCTCGAGGAAGGCGGCAAGCTGTCTGTTGACGGTCTTCTCGATGACTTTGGCCGGAAACGGAAGGAGTGAGATGGGACGGTAGTTCTTGAGTTCGGTGGGGTCCGCCGTTGGTTTCTTCAGGAGGGCGGTAAGCTCGGCGTGCTTCCAGCTCTCCGGGAAGGTGGCGGTGTGGAAGGAGGAGTTGATGATGTCCCGGAGATGGGGTGCGATGGTGGCGTCGGCTTTGTTGAAGACGTGGTGTGGGCAGGGGTCGGTTGGTGATCCGGAGTGGATGGAGTTCATCGTGCGGGTGGTGTCTTCGGTGCTGATCGGGGTCCAGTTGCAGAGGGTGGTGGTGGCGGGCGTTGGTTCGGCGGTAGGGTGCGTGGTTTGTGCGTCGAAGCTGTTATGTATGTCGGTGATCTTGCGGTGGAAGAACGCGGCGAGTGAGTTGCAGAGGTCTTGCGAGGGGGTGATGTCGTTGTTTCCGGCGCTGGGGTTGGAGAACTCTTTGACGATGCTAAAAGTTCCTTGCTGTCGTGGGCGTTGTTGTCCAGTCGTTCTTTGAGTGCCGACTTCTTGGTGGCACGGATCAGCTGGTGGTGTTTGCGGGTGGCGTGCTTGAGGGCGGTCCTGTTGTCTGTGGTCTGGTCGAGTCGCCAGGTTTTCTCGAGAGTGCGGCAGTTCTTCTTGTATTCCTTGAGTTCGTTGGTGAACCAAGGGGTTTTCTTGCTTCCGGGTCTGCTGGGAGGGTTTTTAGTGGTGCGAGGTCGTCGGCGCAGGCGGTCAGCCACTTGGCGAGGTTGCTGGCTGCTTTGTTTGGGTCCGTTGTGTTGGTGGGTGTGTTCTGGCTGAGGGAGGCGGTGAGCTGCTCGGCGGTGATCTTGCTCCAGCTCCGGCGGGGAGCCTGTTGCGGGTGGCGGTGGGTCGCAGTCTTTTTGAAGCTGAAGTGGACGCAGCTGTGGTCGGTCCAGTGGAGTCCGGTGGCGTGGCTGAAGGAGATGTGCTTGCTGGAAGAGAAGACGGGGTCAAGCGTGTGGCCGGCGTAGTGGGTGGGCGTGTTCACCAGTTGCTTGAGTCCGAGGTTGGCGAGGTTGTCCAGCAGGGCGGTGGTGTTTCTGTCGCTGTTGTTCTCCAGGTGGAAGTTGAGGTCCCCTAGGAGGATGTAGTCGGCGGAGGGCATGGCGTGCGGGCTGATGAAGTCTGCGATGTCTTCGCTGAATAGTGTGCGTGGTCCCGGGGGTCTGTAGATGAGGGTGCCTCGGAGGGTGGTCTTGGGGTCAGTGTGTATCTGGAAGTGTAGGTGTTCGGCGGCGGTGAAGGTCTCGTCGGAGTTAGTCGAGATGCGGATGGTGTTCTTGTGTACGATGGCGATGCCTCCTCCCGTCTGGTTGACGCGGTCCCTCCGGGTGATCTTGTATCCGTCCGGGATGGCTATGGCGATGTCGGGCGCTGAGGAGGCGTTCATCCAGGTTTCGGTGAGGAAGGCGACGTCCGGTGCTGTTGCGTCGAGCAGGTCCCAGAGTTCCACGGCGTGCCTGTGGACGGAGCGGGTGTTCAACAGGATGCATTTCAGGTGGTTGCTGCTGGTGCACGTCTTGGCGGGGGTGGTGCACGTCCGGGGGCAGGTGTATCGGCAGGTTTGGCAGGTGAAGGGTCCGTGGGTGCGTCTCGGTGAGGCTCGGTAGCAGGCAGGGTTCCGGCCGGCATTGAGTGCGGTGAGGGTGGCGGCGTCGTAGGTCCGTCGAGTAGTGTTGCATCGGTGGGATCCAGGGGTTCTGGCGCTGGGCGCGGTCCAGTCGCGGACGGGCGCAGACGGGCTTGCCTTAGGCGCGCCTTCGGCACGCCAGCGGCGCGCCCGCTGCGCACGTCCGCTGCGCGGCCGCACAGCGGCCGCCATTTATGGGGAGGTGGGAGGGAGGAGCAGCTGGGAGGCGGGAGGCAGGGGCAGCGAATGGGCAGTCAGGGGGCGGGGCCGCAGGGGACGCAGCGGCGGGAGTGGAGAGAGGCAGCGGGGGCACAAAGTACAATGGGAGATAAAACAGACAAATTACG
The DNA here is from genome assembly GCA_963921515.1 of Calotriton arnoldi. Classification (NCBI taxonomy): domain Eukaryota; kingdom Metazoa; phylum Chordata; class Amphibia; order Caudata; family Salamandridae; genus Calotriton; species Calotriton arnoldi. The sequence goes on along the minus strand of CAWUFW010009576.1, from coordinate 200,574 downwards.
ATCACAACGCTAATGGGGCAGCGAGGGGCACAGAAAGGAAAAAATGGGAGATAAAACAGACAAATTACGATCACAACGCTAATGGGGCAGCGAGGGGCACAGAAAAGAAAAAATGGGAGATAAAAAAGACAAATTACGATCACAACGCTAATGGGGCAGCGAGGGGCACAGAAAGGAAAAAATGGGAGATAAAACAGACAAATTACGATCACAACGCTAATGGGGCAGCGAGGGGCACAGAAAGGAAAAAATGGGAGATAAAAAAGACAAATTACGATCACAACGCTAATGGGGCAGCGAGGGGCACAGAAAGGAAAAAATGGGAGATAAAAAGACAAATTACGATCACAACGCTAATGGGGCAGCGAGGGGCACAGAAAGGAAAAAAAGGGAGATAAAAAAGACAAATTACGATCACAACGCTAATGGGGCAGCGAGGGGCACAGAAAGGAAAAAAAGGGAGATAAAAAAGACAAATTACGATCACAACGCTAATGGGGCAGCGAGGGGCACAGAAAGGAAAAAATGGGAGATAAAACAGACAAATTACGATCACAACGCTAATGGGGCAGCGAGGGGCACAGAAAGGAAAAAATGGGAGATAAAACAGACAAATTACGATCACAACGCTAATGGGGCAGCGAGGGGCACAGAAAGGAAAAAATGGGAGATAAAAAGACAAATTACGATCACAACGCTAATGGGGCAGCGAGGGGCACAGAAAGGAAAAAATGGGAGATAAAACAGACAAATTACGATCACAACGCTAATGGGGCAGCGAGGGGCACAGAAAGGAAAAAATGGGAGATAAAACAGACAAATTACGATCACAACGCTAATGGGGCAGCGAGGGGCACAGAAAGGAAAAAATGGGAGATAAAACAGACAAATTACGATCACAACGCTAATGGGGCAGCGAGGGGCACAGAAGGAAAATGGGGAGACAGGCAAGAAATACGGGCACCGGGGCCACAAGCGGAGGGCGATCTTACCTGCAGGAGCAGCGGGCAGACAACACAGGCGGAGCTGTGTGGTGGGGGAGCGACCTACCTGGCAAGGTCAAGGGTCGCTCTCCTCACCGCGCAGCGGCCGCCATTTATGGGGAGGTGGGAGGGAGGAGCAGCTGGGAGGCGGGAGGCAGGGGCAGCGAATGGGCAGTCAGGGGGCGGGGCCGCAGGGACGCAGCGGCGGGAGTGGAGAGAGGCAGCGGGGGCACAAAGTACAATGGGAGATAAAACAGACAAATTACGATCACAACGCTAATGGGGCAGCGAGGGGCACAGAAAGGAAAAAATGGGAGATAAAACAGACAAATTACGATCACAACGCTAATGGGGCAGCGAGGGACACAGAAAGGAAAAAATGGGAGATAAAACAGACAAATTACGATCACAACGCTAATGGGGCAGCGAGGGGCACAGAAAGGAAAAAATGGGAGATAAAAAAGACAAATTACGATCACAACGCTAATGGGGCAGCGAGGGGCACAGAAAGGAAAAAATGGGAGATAAAACAGACAAATTACGATCACAACGCTAATGGGGCAGCGAGGGGCACAGAAAGGAAAAAATGGGAGATAAAAAAGACAAATTACGATCACAACGCTAATGGGGCAGCGAGGGGCACAGAAAGGAAAAAATGGGAGATAAAAAAGACAAATTACGATCACAACGCTAATGGGGCAGCGAGGGGCACAGAAAGGAAAAAAAGGGAGATAAAAAGACAAATTACGATCACAACGCTAATGGGGCAGCGAGGGGCACAGAAAGGAAAAAATGGGAGATAAAACAGACAAATTACGATCACAACGCTAATGGGGCAGCGAGGGGCACAGAAAGGAAAAAATGGGAGATAAAAAGACAAATTACGATCACAACGCTAATGGGGCAGCGAGGGGCACAGAAAGGAAAAAATGGGAGATAAAACAGACAAATTACGATCACAACGCTAATGGGGCAGCGAGGGGCACAGAAAGGAAAAAATGGGAGATAAAACAGACAAATTACGATCACAACGCTAATGGGGCAGCGAGGGGCACAGAAAGGAAAAAATGGGAGATAAAACAGACAAATTACGATCACAACGCTAATGGGGCAGCGAGGGGCACAGAAGGAAAATGGGGAGACAGGCAAGAAATACGGGCACCGGGGCCACAAGCGGAGGGCGATCTTACCTGCAGGAGCAGCGGGCAGACAACACAGGCGGAGCTGTGTGGTGGGGGAGCGACCTACCTGGCAAGGTCAAGGGTCGCTCTCCTCACCGTGCAGCGGCCGCCATTTATGGGGAGGTGGGAGGGAGGAGCAGCTGGGAGGCGGGAGGCAGGGGCAGCGAATGGGCAGTCAGGGGGGCGGGGCCGCAGGGACGCAGCGGCGGGAGTGGAGAGAGGCAGCGGGGGCACAAAGTACAATGGGAGATAAAACAGACAAATTACGATCACAACGCTAATGGGGCAGCGAGGGGCACAGAAAGGAAAAAATGGGAGATAAAACAGACAAATTACGATCACCACGCTAATGGGGCAGCGAGGGGCAAAGAAAGGAAAAAATGGGAGATAAAACAGACAAATTACGATCACAACGCTAATGGGGCAGCGAGGGGCACAGAAAGGAAAAAATGGGAGATAAAAAAGACAAATTACGATCACAACGCTAATGGGGCAGCGAGGGGCACAGAAAGGAAAAAATGGGAGATAAAACAGACAAATTACGATCACAACGCTAATGGGGCAGCGAGGGGCACAGAAAGGAAAAAATGGGAGATAAAAAAGACAAATTACGATCACAACGCTAATGGGGCAGCGAGGGGCACAGAAAGGAAAAAATGGGAGATAAAAAAGACAAATTACGATCACAACGCTAATGGGGCAGCGAGGGGCACAGAAAGGAAAAAAAGGGAGATAAAAAAGACAAATTACGATCACAACGCTAATGGGGCAGCGAGGGGCACAGAAAGGAAAAAATGGGAGATAAAACAGACAAATTACGATCACAACGCTAATGGGGCAGCGAGGGGCACAGAAAGGAAAAAATGGGAGATAAAACAGACAAATTACGATCACAACGCTAATGGGGCAGCGAGGGGCACAGAAAGGAAAAAATGGGAGATAAAAAAGACAAATTACGATCACAACGCTAATGGGGCAGCGAGGGGCACAGAAAGGAAAAAATGGGAGATAAAACAGACAAATTACGATCACAACGCTAATGGGGCAGCGAGGGGCACAGAAAGGAAAAAATGGGAGATAAAACAGACAAATTACGATCACAACGCTAATGGGGCAGCGAGGGGCACAGAAAGGAAAAAATGGGAGATAAAACAGACAAATTACGATCACAACGCTAATGGGGCAGCAAGGGGCACAGAAGGAAAATGGGGAGACAGGCAAGAAATACGGGCACCGGGGCCACAAGCGGAGGGCGATCTTACCTGCAGGAGCAGCGGGCAGACAACACAGGCGGAGCTGTGTGGTGGGGGAGCGACCTACCTGGCAATTATATGCCACGTTTGCCTATTATGAAAACCTAAACTCAATAAACCTTCCCCTGCCTGTAGAAACACATTTTTGTTTCAACTCTACAGTACATTGACCCAGATTTACTAATCCTTTACATTGATTTTGCGTAACGCAATCACAATGCAAAGGCTTCAGTAAGATTTACAAGCCATGCAAGAGGCAATTTAAGCCACCTTGTGTAATTTTTTGAAGAAATGTAGTGCAACACAGTGACTTCTGCTGCATTGCGTTACATTTCATAGTGACTTGAGTGGAGCATGAGCGTTACCCATGCATCCACCCATGAATGTAAAGCAATCCCAGATATACTAAAGGTAGTAAACCTGGTATTGCACCAAAATGGTGAGCCTACTACAGAGAGATGTAAAGAGGAGAAATATAGTTATTTTTCCTCTTTATTTCCTCTTTCTACATATGCTGCATTCCGCAGCACACATCGAAATAGGAAATTGCCTTTAAGGATTGTTTTTGTTCAGGAATGTTTCATTTCCTGCACAAAAACAATCCTGCGCAGGCACCCGATGCAGCATGGCACAAGGGTCACTGCGTAGGCGCTAGCCAGCTAGTGCGCCATATCTTGGTAGATATGGCACATTTCTTTTCTCCCCATTTCACTTAGGGTAGCGCAGCAACTTTGCTTGCTGCCCTGCATTTTGTGAAACATTAATAAATATTCCCCTTGATGTGTGGACTGCCCCAAAGAAGTGATCAATGTATTTTTTTATTTTTAATTAGCCAACAGTAGAACTGCATTCAAACGTCTACTTAAACCTTTTAAGAATTTTAGTTTCAAGTTTTTGTTTCCATGAGAAAATTCAAGAGTCTTTTGTGCAGTAAACGTTTTACACTAGAAGAAGCATTGACTTTGTGAAAAGAAATTGAAAGATCAATCATTGCAAATAAAGAAATGAATAGGGGCAATAACTCAGAAAATGAGTGTGGTTATGCTTAAAAGTGCTCAACAAAGGAACAGTTTGAAAAATGACATTATATACTTTAAATGTGGAGTGAAAGGTCATATTGCTAGCTCTAAGTCATGTCCAGCTACTGGCAAACAGTATTTTAAAAAGTATGGTTATTTTCGAAAATGGTCAATGGGGGACAAGTACCAGTCAATGTCGTACTGGAAGAACTTTTGACTGGGAGATTGGAGAAATGCAAATATGTTTTATCACTCAAAGTAGGGTTAACAAGTGCCACGAAGGCTCCAGTTTGTATGACCTCAGTAGGCAGTAAAAGTGGGCTAGCCGCAGAAGACCCTGGTCAGTTATTACACTCATTTCAGCCCAGCTGCACAAATAAGTATATGGTAAAGCTGTTCAATATCCCTTAGTTAATTAAGCATTATCATATGACGGGAAAATAATCAGCCATATTTGCTTCTTTGAAGCAACTGTTTTGTGCCAAGGATGCAAAAAATGTATACTGGAGTCATTGTTGCAAGACAAGGGTACCAGATTTTGGAACATGGGATCAGGGGTTGTTAGGAATGGTGATATGTCATGGACCGACACAATCTCAAGAATACAGTCTCAAAAGCAATCATTGCCAGTGAAGAGATGCTGATAGCAAAATTCACAGAGGTTTTTCAAGAGAAGCTTCAATGTGTGTGTGTGGGCATGAGCATAAAATTATGTTGAAGGAGAAAACATATCCTGTTGTTCACAAAGTTGGCAATATCTCATTTAGTATAAGAAATGAACTTAAGGCAAATTTAAATGAGTTGGTTAAGAGTGGGGTGACTAAGAATGCCAATTCTTGGAGCGGGTTTCCCCAATAGTGGTAGCCAGATGAAAGTCAGGTGCCATACACTTGTGTGTAGATTTACGCTCCTTAAATAGAATATTTTAATTGACTGTCCCCCACAAAGAGCAACTTCTATTGCCATTAAGTGGTGCAACTGTGTTTTCCTTAATTGACAAGTTAGGAAGACCATCAGATAATGCTGGTCCAATATATTAACATCAGCATCTGTTACTTCCTTTGGGATCTTTCACTTTCGATGCAAGCCATTTGGACTTGCGCCAACCGTGATGGTTTTTCAAACATTACAGGTTGTCAGGTAGGAGAAAGCAATGTTGTTTTATCAGGCTGATATTCTGCTATTTTCTAAGACAAGAGAGGAATATTACATACTTTTGGACAGAACTTTTGACATTTTTTAGCCGTTATGGGATGACTATCAAGAAAGTAAAAAAATAATCGATTTTTTTGCAAGACTATTGATTATCTCAGTCACACCATTTCTGTGGAAGTTGTAAAAACTAAAAAATACATTTTACATGCAATAAGGGAAGCTTCAAAACCATATTTTAAGGAGCATGTCAAGTCGTTTTTAGGGTTTTGCGAACATTTTGAACATTTTGTTTCTGGATTTGCAATCATTTCTGAGTCATTAAGGAACCTTTTAAGAATGAATGCACCCTTTGCCTGGAGTAGGGGTGAGAACACTATATTTGTTCAGGTGGTGAAAAAGGTTTTTGGTGCCCCTGCACTGAAACCTTTCAATCCAGAAGTAGAATGCATTGTGACAGTTGATGCAAGCAATATGAGGATTTTAGAAGCATTGACTTAAACGGTTGGGAGAAAGAGCACATTGTTGGTTTTGCCTCGCGTTGCCGATGGAAGCAGAAAAACACTACAGCATGATTGAGACAGAAGCTCTAGCCAGTTGCTTGGTTTAGAAGTATTTCAATATTTTCTTATGGAGTAGAAGGTTGAAAATAGTTAGTCATCACAAGACTCTAACTCTTGTGCTTGATGAAAGAGGCATGGGCAATGCCATCCCAAGGCTAGTGAGATTATTATCACATCTCCAAGAGTTTCATTTTGACATTTATCACATTCCTGGTGGAAGGAACACCAGAAACGATTTCCTGTCGTGTGTACCAGTTGAATCCAGTTGTGACAGTGATTATAATGCTTTGTTTGAGGAATGTGTTGTTGGACTTATTAACATCATAAAACAGAATGTGGGAGTGGTAAGCATAGTGGAATGATTATAGGCTGAAGTAGAAGATGGAGTTTGCAATTGTATCTTTGGCAGGGGTTTTCCTAGTCTGATTGGTCGTGATCAGAGTGGCGTGCAGTCTCCAGATGGTTTATCTTCAGATAATCAGCATGTTCGTTCTGATTTTTTGGGGGTGGGGGTGACAGTTGTGTTGCATTTTGTGTTGAAACTTGTGGTGGAAGCAGTGGGGATATTTTGGGTGTGCAGAGGAGATTAGCTCTGGTGAACAATATTTCACCTCTGCTCATACTGATGCTGTTTCTTTCAAAGATTTCCAGATTAACATGTGTCTGTACATGAGGGGTATGACTCAGGCCAGATTTAGATGTTGGCAGATGGGTAACTCCCTCACTACGGTGAGGGATATCCCATCGGCCAAATTATTAATCCCATAGGATATAATGGGATTTATATTTCGGCAGACAGGATATCCTCCACTGTTGTGATGGAGTAAACCATCCGCCAACATCTAAATCAGACCCTCAGTCATTTTGGGTAAGTCTGAACCATGGGGCAGTGAAAATTCTCCTGGGCTGAGAACATTTAGGACTAGAAGCGTAATGTGATTTTGTCTTCTACTAATTTATTATTTCATTTTCTTTGTTTTAAGGAGAAAGCTGTATTGTAATCTGTAAATTACGTGTAAAGTATTTTTACATTATTGTTGTTCTTTGATTTTACTCTCAATGTGTATGTTCTTTATTTACTATGTTTACCTCCATGCTGATAGAAGCTCGAGATGTCTCTCGAGTGCTCTGTTATGTAGCAGTTCACCCTTATGTAGTGTTCCTGTAATTAGAGGTGACAATTTTAGCAGCTGTCCTTTGGATAGACACGCTCAGTTTTCTGTGCAACTAGGGTTTGGAATAAGACTAGATGTATTGCTCTTACCTGTGTTAGAGGTACCTTAAGAGAGTTTTACTGATAATGTATGCAAAATTGCATCACAAGGATGCTACAATGTGTGTGGATAATCTATCTTACAATCACAATATCACTGACATGTTGTATAAATGTAAAAATAAGTTTATTTTCCTAAATTCACCAATTAAAACAATCATTGTTTATGCATTGCATACAATATGGAGCATCACAGGTATGCTACATATTGTAGCATCCATGTGATGCAACCTTGCATGTAATGTGTAAAATTGGGTTTGTTATCGGGAAATCCAGTCAGGTGGGCTTGAGTCTCTGCAGGGTCACTGGTCACATATAACAGTGTACCTTTAGTTTCCCATGAAGTACCCCTCTGCAGGGTCACTGGTCACACATAACAGTGTAACTTTAGTCTCCTATAAAGAACCCCGATTGAAGATAGTATTTGAAATTAAATGTTCACCTGAAAAGATTAGGCATAGTTTCCCTAACACAGCTATTATTTTCTCTAACATCACTCAGAGTCCACAATGGCTTAAGTCCAAAACATTTTGTCCACAGTTTGTAAAATTGAAAACAAAGTAGGGATGGCATTTCTGTGGGACTATGACGTGCCATCTGTAACAATAATTATCATTTTCACACATTTTTTAAGCTGTACATGATCTTAAACCTTAATTGTTCTGTTTTTCCTTTTTGTAAGTTATTTTTCTACAAGCTTGAGAGCTTCTGGAAAGTTGTGATTTTAAGCCTCTTACTTTCGCAGAGGTTGTGAGTTCCAGGTTTTATAAAAGCTGGCTAATGTGCCAAAAATTACGTTTCTGTTCCTATTAAAAAAGAAGCACCATCACGATCACCATTGCTCACTGTGTCTCCAATGTGTTCTGCCTTTGTGCTTTATGGTTCTAGTGTTAGACTCGATAAAGTTGTGATTTTGCCAAAATTGATGCATTCATGCTCACAACTTTCCAAAAAGGCACAAAATCATTGAATAAAAAAACACTTTCATGCTGGGGGCGTGGCTAGCGCCCAAGGAAGATGGCGGCGTTTCCGTGATGCTCGGTGAGCTGACTCAGGGACACTACGGCGGTCTTCATGGCAGGGAATAGCTAAAAATGGACCAGCTAGCGTCGGAACCTTTGCGGAGCACCGGAGCGTAAGTTTCATGTTGCACGGAGCTTCATAGACTAAACGCTCCCTCACTACCGTCACTAGCGGCTCTGACGGCATGAGGTCCGCCATCTTAAATACGCACGCACATTGAAATGAGCCGATTTCCCACGACGTTTGTTTTACAGTTTGCAATGCTTACGCGGGCAGCCTGAGAAGAATGCTTGCCTCTTTAGTGTTCTCGGGGATTCTGAGTTTTTTTTTTTTTTTTTTTTTCCAAAGCAGTAAATACAGAGATATAACAGTTCGACTCCCACCCCTCCACGCCCCACCCCAAACAACCACGAGATGACTATGTTTTCAAGGACACAAATAATAACTAAAAAAAATATATATATATATATAAACCAAGAAATTGGGTTGTAAATCAGAGAAAAAGAAAAAAAAGAATAGAAATAAGAAATAAGACTGAACAGACAAGCGGTAAGTAAGAAGAAAAGACGAGGAAAGTACCACAAAAAAAAAGAAAAAAAAGAAAATACGTAAACATAGAAGGAAGAAAGAAGAGAGAGCACAAAAAAAAAAAGGGGATTCTGAGTTGTAATATACTTCTTCAGTGCTCTTTATTATATGGAATTACTAATGACAATGTTGTTGAGGTAAAAGGCGCTTTTACTTACACAACATTTATTCAAGTTATACATGAGCCTTATACTTTTTTTTTAAAAGAGAAAAAAAGTGAACTACCATATATAATTTTACTACATTGTGTTTTTTTCTCCTGTACAACTTTTATTGAAATCAAGGAGCTGCACAACGACCAGCCTTAGGGATTGTTCTTTTGCTATTCGCTCTGAGGGGTCTCTTGGACTTCACTCTTCTGCATTCTGGGTCTAACTGCCTCATCGCATGGGCAGATTGAAGGAGACAAATTCTCTGTTAACACCTACAGCTCAGAGATTTCTAGTCCGTTCCAGCTCCCGCGCCTTCCTGGCCTCAATGGAGGACTCTTTGATCTCGCCACTTAAGAGCACTTCTTCATCCAGCATTAATGCTCCTTCTACAGCTAATAAAGCATCAACCAAACGATTGAAAAAGATCCTCCTTCTCCACCAAAGCAGACTTTGACCGTCTCTATGGGCCTTCTCCTAGAAGAGATTCATGCTCTCCGTCCCTTCGAAGAAGAGACAAACTCCAAATTACAAGTTCTTACAGATGGATGGACAAAGATGAAGGAGAGAATCACCTAAGTTGAACACAACGTGGAGTCTCTATACTCAGCCTGCTTTAAAGTAGAAGCTCTTCAAACCCAAGTCACATCCTTCCAGAGACAGATTGAAAACCTTGAAAACAGGAACAGACAAAATAACCTCCGGATAGATGGTTTACCAGAAGGCTTGGAGGGCTCTGATCCTCTTAATTTCTTCAAATCATTCCTGCCAACAGTTTTGAGCCTACTAGAAGGCACTACTCTGAACATCCAGCGTGCCAATAGATTGGGACCTCCACATGCGGCGTCTTCCAACATGAGGAAACCAAGAGGAGTTATACTGTACTTTCTTGAATATACTGATTTACTCAAGGTACTGTCAGCAGTTAGATCCTCAAAATGAATGACGTCATCTGGTAACCATCTCTTCTCTTCACAAGACTATGCAAAGTCCACAGCGGACGGATGCAGAGAATTACTTGCGGTGAGACTAGCTCTCCGATCTATTGGGGCACAGTTTGGTCTATTCCACCCTTGCCTATTCAAAGTAACCTTCAATAATAAAACTACTACTTATGAAGACCCAGCCAAGCTAAAAAGCTTTCTCAATTCATGCAGTATAGAAACTATAGACACATCTATCGCTCGCTCCAAATAATATGTGTTAAATAATGTGTGTTATCTTATTTGAGATTTCAAGTTCTTCAATAACTATTTTTAGCTTGTATTTGAAATTATAGAAGATGTTCTAGTTTAACAAACTGTTTAGATGAATTTAACCAATTTCTTTCTTTTCAGGTTCCATTTTCGTACTGTTCGATGTTTTTCGTCTTGCATGTCGTTTGTCCTGAAGTCTCCCCTACCTTACCTCATGGAGTCTGGATGTGTCATTGTTTCATGTGGCCTCATCCCCCCTCACTTCTTATATGTTTTGGACTTTATATAGGCACAGTCTTTTTTCTTCTTCCAGTTTCTCTAATTGTAACCTCTCTTTTTTCTATGACTTTCTTGTTCTCTGTCCTTAAACCTCTTATTCATAATATTCCTTCATATCAATTTTTCTTCTCTTGTTCTTTCTTCCTATCTTCTTCTTATTCACCGGTTTTCATTTGTATTACTTTCGTACTTATTGCAAGTTTTATATTTGACACTATACATGTTAATATTGGTTAAGTTAATTATTAATTTTGTATGATTAGTTTATGTTTTTAAAAATCGTCACATGGAATGTCAGAAGCTTAAATTCCCCCATTAAGAGACAGTGAGTTTTGTCATATTTATCTAAATTAGATGTTAACATAGCCTTATTACGGGAGTCACACCTTACAGAGAACGAATCATTAAAACTCAAAAAGAATTGAGTGGGTGAATTTTCTTTTCAGCTGGTGATGGTAAAAGGAATGGGGTCATAACATTATGTCATAAGGCTTTGAATGTTAAGCTTATTTCTCAAGAATCAGACAGTGAAGGTAGATAGCTTTTCACTAATTTAATGATAGGAAAGACTCCAATCTCTTTATTCAATATATATGCCCCTACCAATGGTGATGCTCCTTTTGGTCCCAAATCTCTCAATTGCTTGTAAAGTACCCTTTGGAGAATTTTATCTTAGCAAGCGACTGCAATCAAGTAGTTGATCCCTTTATAGACCGGAATTCTAAGACTCTTTTTATTCAAAATAAAACACATAAAATGTTTTTACATACTATAAAACAAAGGAACCTGGTGGATGCTTGGAGACTCTGGAACCCCTCATCACAAGAATATACCTTTTTCTCCCCGCCACACCAATCTCAATCTAGAACTGACCATTTCTTCATTTCACACAATATTTCCCAGTCTTTACGCTCAGCTGACATAGGCCCCATACTTATCTCTGACCATGCTCTGGTTTTGCTCCAACTGGATATCATACATCAACCTGTATTATCTAAAAAATGGTGTTTTAACAATTCCTTACTCTTAGACTCCAGCTTCACCACCTCTTTTGTCTCCTTTTTTCATAATTTTTTTTGAATCAATCAAACAGATGACCTTCCCTTCCATACAATTTGGGATGCTATTAAAGTCGCTGCACGTGACTTTATTATAAGACGTGTCTAGCAAATGCAAAATTTCTCGAACACTGAATAATGAACTTCTCACGAAGATTAAGAGATTGGAACACTCCTTTTACATCTCTAAGTCAAAAGATTGTCTATCAGATCTTATAAACACTAAAATTGATTTCAATAAGGTCTCTACCGAAAATGCCACTTTATATTTATTAAAAACCAGTGCAAAGTTTTATGGAGGCCAGAATAAATCTGGTAAATTGTTAGCCAACTAACTTAAGATTAAGCAAAATAGGCTTCAAATTGAATCCATTATTGATGAAAATCAAGGACCAAAACTCAAGGATTCTGAAATTCTGAACGAATTTATGCAGTTTTACAAGTCTTTATACACACCTGAAAACATGTCCTCAGATGCAGATATCACTCATTATCTTTCTACGATTCAGCAACACGCTAAATCCCCAGTGAATTTAGATCTTTTAGAAACTGATATTACACCGACGGAAATGCTAAATGCATTGAAGACCCTACAAAAAGATAAAGCCCCAGGCTCTGATGGCTTTACGGTTGAATTTTATTTACATTTTGTCCAAATACTTCTTCCACACCTGCACACTCTTATTTCCTCTTTCATCACATCACGTAAATCCTCAGGGTCCTTCTTAGAGGCCTTAATATGTCTCATACCAAAAGAAGGTAAAGATTTACGCTATTGCAAAAACTATAGGCCCATATCCCTAGTCAATGTGGATTACACATTTTTCTCAAAAGCATTAGCCCTTCGACTAGAAACACATCTCCCTCTGATGCTCGGTAAAGAGCAATCAGGTTTGTCAAAGGACGTAATATCACTGACAACACACGCTTATTTTTTGATATTTTATCCAAAACATCACATTATTCAGATCCTTTAGCAGCGATTGCCTTGGATGCAGAAAAGGCTTTTGATAGGGTATACTGACCTTTTCTTTTTCACACTATTAAATGGTTTGGGTTTGGCCCTAAAATTGTTTCCCTAATTGGTTTACTCTATTCTGAACCCAAAGCTGCCATTTTTCCTAATGGTCTGACATCCCCTTATTTCACTCTAAATAGAGGAGTTCATCAGGGTTGCCCTTTATCTCCCTTTCTCTTTAATTTAGTACTAGAACCATTTTTATCAAAAATCCGACAAAATCATTCCATAACAGGGTTCAACTCTAACAGTCAACAGATTACATTAGCAGCATATGCAGATGATATATTATTGTTCCTCTCTCAACCACAGACCTCACTCCTAGCATTTTTGAAAGAGGTGGAGTCCTATAAGTTGGTATCTGGCTACAAATTAAATAACGAAAAATGCGAAATACTGCCCTTAACTAAGTATACATTTAAAGAAGATTTTGTGACTTCTAAATTCACATGGAATTCTCAACACATCAAATATTTGGGTTTATGGTTTTCTTCACCTATTAAGACATCCATTTCCCTAAACTTTGATAAGTGCCTGGATAAATTAAAATCACTTACTACGAAACGGCATCCCCTTTACCTATCCTGGTGGGGTCGCCTGGATACCATTAAAATGATGCTTACCCCCATCATACTTTACATTACATCTAATATACCAGTATCTATACCAGCTAAGTTTTTTCATAAAATTAATTCAATCCTCCTTTTGTTTTTATGAAATAACAAAAAATCAAGAATGTCATTGCAAACATTTTCCCGATTTTTCTAAATATCATAAAGCTTTCCAATTGAAGCAGCTGTCGAAATGGGTTTCTGATCCATCTGAGGACTCCCCATTATGGGTTGATCTTGAGGTTTCATTCATATCACCCTTTTCATCTCAGGAATACCTGTTCTTCACTCGTAAACCACAAAAAACTTCCACATCAGTAACTAAATTCTCCTGTAAGATATTTGACACTCTTCTCCATACCGCACCACATGATCTCAACACTTTCTTTACCTCCACAATCTGGCATAACAAATATATATTTGTCAACAACAAACCCTTTACTGGAAAGCATGGAGAAATAAAGGTTTAATTTGGGTGTACCAGCTATTTGAACAAGGCACACATACCCCATTCTCAAAGGTGCGTTCTCTTTTTCATTTACCTCCCTTTTTTCAACATAAATTTTTAGTTCTACGATCCGCAATACTGGAAGCCTATACTCACTTTCAATCTATAACGCTTTCATCTACCCTGATTGACTCTACATGGTATAATTTCCTCCCCTTGAATCCCAAAGCCTCCAATATTTATTCCCGCTTAACACAATCTCCCATCAACAGGTATAAAACCAAAACAGAACTTTCTTGGGAAACTGACTTTGACACAGTTTGGCCCATTTCCTTATGGAATAAATTATGGACCAAATTCAGGAAATCATCTAGAGCGGCCAATACTACACAAACTCTTTTTTTCATTTATAATAGACTTCTTTTCACACCCACATATTTACACAAAATACATGATGAAATTCCTAGCCATGGTTGTACATGCTCTCATGAAGATGCTGACTTAAAAGACTTGCTATTTACTTGTCCATACGTACTTAAATTTTGGAAACAGGTTTGGACTCAAATGAACATTATATTTCATACCACAGCTCCTTTTTCCCCCATCAACATTTTTTTGGGGAGCTTGTCCCTTGATTGGAGTATGAAACAATCGCAAATACAAATCATAGACCTATTGCTAGCTGTAGCTTTTTAACAGATAACAAAAAATTGGAAGGATACAACTAAATTATCGTACTTAACTTGGTGGTACGCTGTTTGTCATAATCATAGATTGGACACAACTTTCGTATATCCGATATCTCTTGCTAAAAAACGTTTACAACTATGGTCTCCTGTTACACAATTTTTAGATGATTGTGCGAAAAAAATCCTTTGCTCCCACTCCCTTATTACAAGAAGTTGCTCAGCCTCCCTGACTTCCCTTATGTTATCAATGATACTGTTTAACATATTATCTTTATACTTTTAATGTGATTGTATATTGTTAATATACTTAGCTTTCTTCTCATTCCTCATTACATTAAGAATATCCAAAAACCAGATCTTCAATGTTTTTTATTTACAGCTTACAAATAACATATCTAATATTCATATTTTCATATATGTAATATTTGATGCTTAACCGTACGAAGTATTTATATCCATTTAGTTTTTTTTTTTAATTTCTCTTTCAATAAACCTGTTCTTGAACTTAAAAAAAAAAAAAACACTTTCATGCTTCTTTCCTGACTACTCTTAATAAATGAAAGTTTAATTTTAATGTTTTTGTTTGGAAGGCATCCTGTTTTCCTTCACGGTATTACGGGTTAAATAAAAATATAAAAAAAGAATGCTTTATTTAAAAGCAGTCTTAGAAATGGTAATTTGCTGACCCCAGCAGGCTGTCATTCCTAATCGGTCACAAATTGCGACCCACCTCATTAATATTCTTGAGGTAGGTCAATTTGCAAAACACTAGGAATCAGTAATTTAAAAAAATTAAATCTTCATACATTAAGAATAGCGATTACCAAATAGCGATTAAGAAAAAATCTCTATTTGGAAATCTCTATTCTAAACATTTGTACCTCTGGGCCTTTATGTGTTTTCTAGAAAACATGCACATTTTTGAAACATCATAAATTTTAGATCTGAGAGGGTGGGCAAATGGACATGTTGAAAATGGGATATGTAACCTGAGTCTTGCTGCATGTCCTGTTTGCAATACAGATTTGTATTTATCACAAGGTTTTTCTTGGTGCAGTAGGTCCCAAAGCAGTCCAATAATGAATGCATTGCCAGTCGGTGCAGGAGAGGAGGACTGCATCATCTGCATAGAGTAATATAAGAGCTTTATCACCCTCGATTTGGGGGATGTCCAGATTTAAGCTTTGGAGCACTCTGCCCACATCATTTATAAAAAGATTAAATAGTAAGGTCGCCTAGATGCACCCTTGTCTTACCCCGTTTTCTAACGCAAAGTTATGGCCAGTTCTCTTTTTATGCTGTGACAGTAGGCTATTATCCTCAACCCAGGTTTCAATTCTGGAGAGGACTGCCTTTCCGTAAATCTTCCCAGCACTGTCAAGCAGTGAGATTCGGCGATAATCTGCTGGATCCTTCTGTAGCCTCTTTTTATGGAGAGGCACTATGACTGCTGTCGTCCAAGAAGCTGGGACCTTTTCCATTATCGAAACTGCACCAAATACTGCTGTAAATACAGGAGCCCACAGAGATACATTAATATGAAAAGTTTTGCTTGGCAAACGGTACGGACCCCGGGCCTTATTTAGCTTTTGGGCAAAGTTGGCCACCCGGATTTCATCTTCAGTGGATTTATAAGCCCATTCCCTGCTGTTGGAGACAACTGCAGATATGAACCTGTCTTTCTCTGGAAATGAAATGCCCTTTCTTTCACCATGGTCACAACTGGGTAGAGCAGTTGTATTCACAGATGGCGCTGAGTTTTTGTATATTGCTCCAAAAAGATTGTCCCATTCGGCTGAATAATTGACTGGGTGCAATATTCTTGGAGGGCCCGTACAACCCCAGTTGACCATACTCCAAAAGCCTGTATTATCCTTTTCTCTAAGAACATTATAGAGGGCGGCATATGTTTGCAGATGAACATGTGATATCTTATATTTAAATAGTCTCTTGCATTCCTGTCGCAAGGATTTTAGGCATGCTCTTCCCAAGAGTGCTAATGACTAAGGGCTTTTGAAAGGGTCTGCTTCATTTTTACAAATTCATCATCAAATCAATCTACGTTTGATAGAGATTGGAGGGGCCCTAGCACTCATTTTAAGCCCTACTACACCATCTTCAACAGATTGGTGTTACTTTCATCAGTGATTTAAATTTCTTGACAGTGATCAAACTGGGGTTATCCGACTCGGCTAAGATACCCTTGTAGGCTTGATTCCAGCGAGTGTGACAGCCCTTGTTATTTCTTTTTTAAATGCTTTTTGTAAGCCATGCAATCTTTTTACCATCAGATTTTACTACAAACTTCGCCGCTGCTCTTCTGTGCGGAAAGAACCGAGTCGGTGTGGAAGAGAGTGGATACATAAAAATAACAATTAATGGATCATGGTCGCTCTCGATTCTTCTAGTTATTATCATGTCAATAACTTGGCTCAATGATTCCTGGTTGGTTAGTACATAGTCTATTAGGGTATCTCGATTGCCAGACCTGTAAGTACATTGGGCAGGGTGATCTGAAAAAGTGCAACTATTAAGTGTGATGAGATTATTCTGGAGCAAGAAAGTGTTAAACTCCATTCCCCTTCTAGAAGATCTTAGTGTCAGGAAGCATGGTAAAAAAAGAGAGACCTTCAGGCTTGCTGCTTTGCTTGATCGAGCATGGATATATCTGGTTTGATGTTAAAGTGCCCACATATTAGAATATAATGAAAATCATTTGTGCTCCCTGGAGGGATGTAAACATTGAATAATTCCAGGACCCAAGTATGGTGGTTGATTTCCAGTTGTTGCAGATGGATTCAGTTCCCCGAAAGGCTACCTGCATGAGCGGAGGCTTGAAGGCTCACTGAGACACAAACTGTTAGGCTGCCTTTCAACCTTCCCATCTTGCCTTTTATTGCATGAAATGAATGAGCAAAGAACCCGAGAAGGCTAATTTCACCTAGTGTCCAAGTCTCCTGAAAAGCAGAAGATTGTATGAGTTTTGATAAAAGTGATCCATTCTTTGCCATCGAATTTAGATTGCAAACCTGCAATGTTACAACTGACCAAGCTTCCTATGCGCTTTTCGCGCAGTGGGTTGTGCCCTGGCCCTCAAGAGAAACCGTCCATTGACATGTGATGTTCCTTCCACGTCTGCCTGCTGCTAGTCCCAAGTTACATGAATTAACTAAAGAATTAATGACACATTGCCTTTCATACTGTGTATGTCCTAGTATTTTTTAAGTCACTGAATTTGCAAAGTGTGTCGCATTTGCAAAATCAAGGTTTTTTTCAATCATTCTGCATTTCCTCAGCATTATCGCTTTGTATTCTCTCTGCTTCTTCTCTTTTTCGCACATTTCGCTAGTGTTTATTTTGTCGACAAATACATTTTCATATTGTAGTTTTTATCCTCCCAGTTTTGTTTTTAGCAGAAGCACCAGCTATCCATCTGTGGTGGGCACCTTGTTTCTCTCATTTGTGTGACATTTTCTTTTGGATTTTTTTAAGGAAAGATATGCATTGTCTTCCTGTAGGTGACATTTTCTGGAGACTGTGATCCTGTAGTAGAAAGGGGAAAGACTATAAAAACATAGTGCTAGCATTATATCAATTATTCATCTGTGCACTGCTTCACTAACTTCATCTTGTAATGGAAATGGTACCCAGGTGTATTTGTCCAATAAATCCATTGCAATAAACATCTGGCTAGATGTACAAATATCTGGCCTCAAAATACTGGTCGCAAACTGTAAATAGGAATTGCTATTTAGAAGGCACACTTACAATACTCCCCTTCCATGTGCCAATTCCTTATTCATTTTCTACACCTAATTTTAGGAGTCAGTAAAAAGTTATAGACCCTAAAATGTGTTTATTATATTGCTGAAAAATGTTTTTAAATTCCGAATCAAATCGGGACATTTGCGACAGAAGAACTGTTTTGTTCATCTAGCCCATAGTGTCTTATTTTGGATGGTTGCGATTTTATTTTGAAACATGCGTGTAACCTCTCTAATGTCTCTGTTCCAAGCTGAATGATAATTTAGTGCATTAATTGTGAAAATGTTAAACTCCCCATAAAACTATTGTTCACCAATCTAGGTATTTGTCTTGACTGTCAAAATGTTGCATTTTTTCCTCTGTACTGTTTTCTCACATTTTTAACTACAATGACTTTGTAAAGAGGAATGCTTTGAGGCACATGTGACCACTGATCTTAACGCAATACAGTGAGTAATTTCTTTATATGCTATGTTTTTGTATGTCTGTGAACTTGCATTGTTCTCGCAGTTACCTTTATTTGGAATAATTCTAAAATTATTTTTGTGCTACCCAATATTGGTAATCAATGCAATGTATCAAGCTACATTATATTTTGTTAGCACATTTATATTTTCATTATAGGTTTACAGATTGTTTCAATGTATTCTTAGTAATATTTTTTATAATTTTCATAACTATTTTTTAAATTTTACAGAAACGCTACTGGAGTTGTAAGTCCTCCAGTGATGGATCCTCCTGGGAAGCCAGCTCCTGTTTACTACGATGCAGGTCCATCCTCCTCTTCGTCTTTGGGCCAGGAGACTCCCACACTAGGACAGGAAGGAGTTGAATGAAGATCAATCACCTTCTAACAGCAACACAGACTGAAGCAAAAAGCTATTCCAAATTATGGGTACGGGCTCATTTTCTGTTGCCACCAATGACAAGTTCTTTTCTCAACCAAAGGGAAGCCGGGGATGTACTTCCTCCCCATAACCAGCCACTTGAGGGTAATTCACCTCCTCTGTCAACCTCCGTAAATGTGCCAAGCTACACCCATTGATGTATTGCTATCTATAGCGGGAGTCCTAGAGTATGTTTGCTCTGAGATTCAGAACAAACAAACCAGTCCACTGCATGAGCTAGTCAATGCTTCAAAATTCCCTTGCGCTCACTGCATCTCCTACTCGGCGATGCAGCGAGCGCAAGGTAAATAGTTCTATTTATTTATTTACTTACTTTACTCCTGCCCGTCGTATGTCCAACTCCACTACCCCCCCACCCAGCCCCTCCCCGAACCACCGCCCCGCAGCACTCCCTCTGCGAGCCGCCACTGCCCGTAACAGGTTGACTAGCCGCTCTCTGGCTTAGTGCACTATCTTGAATGTACAAATTATGATGATGGAATATGGGTAACCATCATCACCAGAGAACTTTATTTTGATCTCTATGGATCATAAAGGTGTAGACAGACAAGACAACCAACAACACACATATGCATAAAAATGCAAATATAAATACCAATAAATAAAGCTATATCAGTATGTAAAAAGCTCCAGCTAAAATATTGGTTAAAAAAAAGAGCAATATAAAAACCACAAAATTGGTAAACACAAAATCCCCATCTAAAAAGCATAAAAAGGACGGTGACAAAGATTAAGGTCTACCATAAGATTGCATATTCAACCACAGTTCATCATAGACGTCAAATAATTCATTTCATAGGTTAAAAACTGACTGTTTAAGTTTCACACGCTTTATCCAGAATGTCATTAAAAACCTGGCCAGGCAAAAAAAATGACAATCCGGCTAGTAACGCACTGCAATATTCTGAATCTTTCCTGGAACTCCCTACTACCCAGGTTTTTGCACAGAGTTACAATCCATTTTGCACTTATTTGTTTATAGAAGGGGAGGAAAAACTAAACAGGGATAAGCGTTTCGGAACACCCTTCACAGCCTATGCACAAATCATCGTGTGGACCACTATTCTGTTGCCATCTACCCGTGAATGATTTTACATGTAAAGTACCATACCTGAACTGAAGGTAGAGTTTCCCAGCTAGTGGAGGGACAATTTCGTTGATGGAACTTTCATAAAAGGACTTAGGTTTTTGGCAGTCACCATGCCGAATTTAGTTATATGCTCTGCGCTCCTAATAGAT
Source organism: Calotriton arnoldi (assembly GCA_963921515.1). Taxonomy (NCBI): domain Eukaryota; kingdom Metazoa; phylum Chordata; class Amphibia; order Caudata; family Salamandridae; genus Calotriton; species Calotriton arnoldi. The sequence continues at coordinate 180,179 of CAWUFW010009576.1, read as the reverse complement.
CTGGGCGCAGAATACCGATCTGTCTGCTTGGTTTTTCCTTTTTAGCATCGCGTGAGAGGATTTATTCTTTGATGCCTAGGAGAGTTTCACAACTTTGAGGAAGCTCTGGCTGGATTTTGAACCCTAGTCAGTGCAGAGAAGGATCTATAAATTGGACCTAGTTTGATTATATTTTGAGGTAGGGTCCCCCTTGCAGCATCTACATTATGACAGATCATGATCTGTATCAGAATAGTGTGGGCTAATTATGGGGCTTTTTTACTTTCCCCATTTCTATAGGATTGAGTGACCTTTGCTTGATCAGATGCCTCCCAGAATTCCCATTTAGCTTACTTGCGATTGTGCAGGCACTTAGATGTTTAACCCTCTCGGACAGAGATACACGTAAGCGACAATGTGTTTATGGGATGGTATGTATTTTGGTGTGGCATATGGGCCTTTCTACCACCGCAAGATAACTTAGCATGCTCCCTGGGTGCATGTGATATTCACTGGAGATATGTTTATTTATTCGTTTGTTTGTGGGCGGCTTTTCTTGCTATTTGTGTTTTCGTATCACAGCGATGTAGAGGCATGCTGATCTGGTTATTATTTCGTCGGATCTTATGTCTTTTTCTGGTTATTGTTATTCACGGCACTAAGGGGCATAGAGGTCTGTCCTGCTCCCTGGTCTCACAATATGATCTCCTATTGATAGTATATTCATTTTATTTGTTAACATATATATATCTTTGACCTAGCTATTATTTTTTGTAGGATCAGTGTGCTATTTTCCTTCTCCTCCCCCATTGTAAGCCCTGCTGAAGTGGATAATATCAGATTTTAGTGCCCTGAAGAAGGTGTTACCGAATTGCGCGTCAGCGCTGACTACAGCAGGAACACTAGGAGATTATGATTAGATTCTCTAAAAATATTCTTCTTACGATATATAATGGTGGAAAGCAAGACATGTTGACAGCTATTTAGTAGCTTTGCACTATCTATTGCATTAAATACAATGTGACTTCTATTCTGTACATATATGTGAAGAACTTGCTTTTGTGATTATAGAATATGTGTAATCTGGCATCTGAACTATTAGATGCTTAAATTTTGAGAGCTACCTTCTGTTTCTTGTTGCTGTAATCCTTGTATATATTCATTTTGGTATGTTGGATGACAGAGGTATGTGTATGAGTGGAGTGACTGTAGAGGTATTTTAATGAGTATCTTTTTGACTGTTTGGGGTTTGTGAGATTTATATTTATTATCATTTTGTCTTTTCTTTGATCATTGATTGTTGCTTTGAAAAACTGTGAACTATATATAATAATTTGATTTTTTTAATTAAAACTACATACACAAGCAAGTCACATTATATTCTTCGATGAAAAAAAAATAAAAAATAATATATATATATATATATATATATATTCACTGAAAAAACCATAGGTTTTAGGGACAGTTATAGTTAGTTGGACATTTCACTTGTACAAAACCAGTGAAATTCCCCCGTTATTGTTAGTTCAGCTAGCTATAACTCCCGCCCCCGCAATGCACTGCTGATGACGTCACATATTACATCACTCATGACATGGTCAGTGACATCACTGATGACATCACTGAAGAATGTGCTAGTATTTGTATGAGTAAGTGAGTTTGTGTGTGTATAACTGTATAGGTGAGTAAATGGCAGTGTGATTAATTATTTGTATGACTGACTAGGTGTGTGAGTACCTCTATGGATGAGTGGCGGTGTGTGAGTGTCTATATAGGTGTATGAGTGCATATGATAGTCCTGTACTGAGTGACCGTAAGTATGAGTCACTGTACGGGTGAGTGAGTGGATGTGTGTGTAGACCTAAGAATCAGTGAGTGTGTATGTAGTTATTGGTGTTGGAGTGTCTATGGTTTTGAGAATGGCAGTCTGTAATTTAGAGTGGGTGTATCAAAAGTTATATTAGGGTGTGAGAAGATGCATGAAATTATCACATGGATGATGTCATCAGTGATGTCATTTGAGATGTCATCAGTGATGTCATCAGTGATGTTACTGACCATGTCATGAGTGATGTAATATGTGACATCATCAGCAGTGCATTATGGGGCGCGAGTTATAGTTAGCTGAACTAACTATAACCGGGGAATTTCACTGGTTTTGTACGAGTGAAATATCCAACTAACTATAACTGTCCCTAAAACCTATGGTTTTTTCAGTGAATTTCTAAGGTTTTTTAAATGCTAATTTCTAACTATAACGTGCCTGAAACCTATGGTTTTTTCAGTGAATTTCAAAGGTTTTTTAAATGCTAATTTCTAACTATAACGTGTCTGAAACCTATGGTTTTTTCAGTGAATTTCAAAGGTTTTTTAAATGCTAATTTCTAACTATAACGTGTCTGAAACCTATGGTTTTTTCAGTGAATTTCAAAGGTTTTTTTAAATGCTAATTTCTAACTATAACGTGCCTGAAACCTATGGTTTTTTAAGTGAATTTCAAAGGTTTTTTAAATGCTAGTTTCTAACTATGCCTACAAAGGTAGGACATGTGAAGAAAGAAGAAAAAACGCACAGAAAGAAGCAAAAGAAATGCAGAAAGAAGCAACAGAAGTCCACAAAGACGAAGAAAAGAGCAGGAAGAAGCAAGACATGTGCAGAAAGAACCAACAGAGGAGCAGAAAGAGGCCTTGCTGCAAAATCATCCTGTGCCCACAACTTTTTCAGACGGGTACTGGTGGTAACTGACTAACCAGGCCTATAGCCAGTGCTATGCTAAAAGACACTTAGAATACAGTGAAAACACCTACATACACTAGGGAACACTATGCGTTGGGGTACCCCTGTGATTAGCATGACCTCCTCTGTAAGGCCCTAGTACATAATAGGGCAGGGGGATTAAAACTTCCTCTTAAAACGCGCCCCGGGGCGCGTTTGCACAGTGGTGAAGGGAGGGGGGGGCCTGAGGTGACATGTGTGTAAACAAGCCCTGTGGCCGTTTTAAATTGGGAGATTAAGTCCCCTTGAATCCTGAGGGTCCCTGGGGTCCAACTAGCCCACTAGGTACCTCCAGTAAGCGCCACCGAGCTGCGTTGCACAGAGGTGTAAAAAGGGGCATGGCCTGGACCACCTCTCTGCAACGCAGCCCTGTGGCGCGCACTGGAGGTACCTGGTGGGCTAGTTGGCCCCCAGGGTCCCTCAGGATTCAAGGGGAATTAATTCCCCAACTTAAAATGCGCCACAGGGCGTGTTTCAACACATGTCACCTGAGGCCCCGCCCCCTCCCTTCACCACTGTGCAAACGCGCCCTGTGGTGCATTTTAAGTTGGGGTATTAGGTCACCTTCAATCCTGAGGGTCCCTGGGGCCCAACTAGCCCACCAGGTACTTCCAGTAAGCGCCACAGGCCTGCGTTGCAGAGAGGTGTAAAAAGGGGCATGGCCTGGACCACCTCTCTGCAACGCAGGCCTCTGGCGCTTACTGGAGGTACCTGGTGGACTAGTTGGCCCCCAGGGGCCCTCAGGATTGAAGGGGAATTAATTCCCCAACTTAAAACGTGCCACAGGGCGTGTTTGCACACATGTCACTTCAGGCCTCGCCCCTTCCTTCACCACTGTGCAAACGCGCCCCGTGGTGCGTTTTAAGTTGGGGGATTAAGTCCCCTTGAATCTTCAGGGTCCCTGGGGTCCAACTAGCCCACCAGGTACCTCCAGTAAGCGCCACAGAGCTCCATTGCAGAGAGGTGTAAAAAGGGGCGTGGCCTGGGCCACCTCTCTGCAACGCAGCTCTGTGGCGCTCACTGGAGGTACCTGGTGGGCTAGTTGGCCCCGAGGGACCCTCAGGATTGAAGAGGAATTAATTCCCCAACTTAAAACGCGCCACAAGGCGTGTTTGCACACATGTCACCTCAGGCCCCGCCCCCTCCCTTCACCACTGTGCAAACGCGCCCAGTGGCGCGTTTTAAGTTGAGGGATTAATTCCCCTTGAATACTAAGGTCCCTGGGGGCCAACTAGCCCACCAGGTACCTCCATTATGCGCCAGGGAGCTGCGTTGCAGAGAGGTGATCAGAGGCCACGCCCCTTTTTACACCTCTCTGCAACGCAGCTCTGTGGCGCTTACTGGAGGTACCTGGTGGGCTAGTTGGCCCCCAGGGACCCTCAGGATTGAAGAGGAATTAATTCCCCAACTTAAAACGTGCCACGGGGCGCGTTTGCACACATGTCACCTCAGGCCCCGCCCCCTCCCTTCACCACTGTGCAAATGTGCCCCGTGGTGCGTTTTGAGTTGGGGGATTAAGTTCCCTTCAATCCTGAGGGTCCCTGGGGTCCAACTAGCCCACCAGGTATCTCCAGTAAGCGCCACAGAGCTGCGTTGCAGAGAGGTGTAAAAAGGGCCGTGGCCTCAGACCACCTCTCTGCAACGCAGCCCTGTGGCGCTAACTGTAGGTACCTGGTGGGCTAGTTCGCCCCCAGGGACTCTCCGGATTGTAGGGGAATTAATTCCTCAGCTTAAAACGCGCCACAGGGCGCGTTTGCATAGTGTTGATGGGAGGGGGCGGGGCCTCCGGCGCGATGCCGGCTTTTTTAATTTTTTTATTTTATAGAAGGGGGGCTGTGTGGCCCCCCTTCCTTTCCTGGTTTTTTGGGCCCTGGGGACCCCATCCCCCAGGGCCTGACCCCTAATTTTCTTTTGTTTTATTTTTAATTCGGGAAGGGGGCCGCGTGGGCCCCCCTCCCGAGGCCATTTTCGGCCCCGGGGACCCCATCCCCCGGGGCATGGCCACTTTATATATTTATTTTTATAATATTTACAAAGGAGGGGGGCTGCGTGGCCCCCCTCCCGGGCCACTTCTAGCCCCAGGGACCCCATCCCCGGGGCCTGGCCTCTCGTTAGGGCCCGGCGGGGGAGCCCCAATGCCCCCACGGTCCCGCCGGCTCCCCGCGTCCTGCGGGAGCCGGTATTGCTTTTCCACATGGGGAGCTGCTGACATGCAGCTCCCCGTGTGGAAAAGCAATCTGCTTTGCTTCATTGAAGCGAGAGCAGGTTTCCCTGCTCTCGCTTCAATGAAGCAAAGCAGTTTGCAATGACAGGGCGGGAGCCGCGAGGCTCCCGCCCTGTCATTGCAAACAGCAGTGTCCCGGGGGTGGGCACCCTGGGACACTGCAGGAGCCGGCCCTGGGGGGTGGCGGTCCCTAGGGCCATCACTGGCTCCAGGAGGGGGGCCGTGTGGCCCCCTCCCACCATTGGCAAGGGGAGGTGGTGGTCCCCGGGGCTAATTTGAATAATTAGAGCCCCGGGGAGGTGGCGGTCCCCGGGGCTTGTGGGGGGGGCTTGAGCCCCCCCACACAGGTATTATTTAAAAAAATAAGAGCCCCGGGGCGTGGCGGTCCCAGGGGCAGCAGGGGGGCCATGTGCCCCCCGCAAATTTATTAATGAAAGCCCCGGGGGGTGGCGGTCCCCGGGGCTTGGAGGCCCCCCACACATAAAAAAACAAAGCCCCGGGGGGTGGCGGTCCCCGGGGCTGCGGGGGGGCCGTGTGCCCCCGCAAATATTTGTGCAAAGCCCTGGGGGGTGGCGGTCCCCGGGGCAGTGTGGGGGGATTGGGGCCCCCCCACACATTTTTTTACAAGCCCCCGGGACTTGGCCCACCCGGGGCTAATTAATAACAAAGCGCGGCAGCCCGCGCTTCGTTTTTTTTATTTTCGCGGCCGGATCCGCGGATCCTCCGCGCATCTTGGCGCTTTTTATTTAAAAAAATGCTTTTTTGGGCCCTGGGGGTCCTTGTGGGACACCCTGAGTAGGCCTAGGGGGTAAGGGTGTTTCTACCCTGCCCCCTTTTCTTGTTTTACGTGACTGTTTTTCTGTTTTCTTGTGACTCGGTTCTACCGAGACACAAGATGGCTGCCAACACTTCCTGGTTTGGAGTGTTGACAGCCAATTAGAATAAAGCTCGTGGTCGGGAGGGTCCGCGGATCCACTGTGCCTCTAAATATCGAAACTTTTATTTTTGATTTTCTCAGCAACTACTGAACGGATTTACACCATATTTAAAAAGGTCGCTTTCTGAGCCAAGCAGTACCTTTTTGCCAAATTTGGGGTAAATCCGTTCAGTAGTTTCGGCTGTAGCCTTGCATAAAGTTTCCTATGGGAAATTGATTTTTTGACTCTTATTTTTTGAATTTCTCTGAATTACTGAACGGATTTACACCATTTAAAAAAGGGTGCTTTCTGAACCAAGCACTACCTTTTGCCAAATTTGGTGTAATTCCGTTCAGCAGTTCGGGCTGTAGCCGTGGCTAAAGTTTCCTATGGGAATTAACATGGAGAAAACAAGTTTTGGGACCCCCCTTTTTTCTCGGCCCCTGCTTGGCAAATCACCCCGAAACTTTCAAGATAGGAGCTGACCATAGCAGGCCATAAGTTTTGAAAATTTCGCGAAGATTCGTCAACCGGCACCAAAGTTATTGGGAAAAGAATGTTACGAATTTCCTATGGATAATAGGTCCTAACTATAACTACCTACTGGCGACCGCCAGTAGGTATATATATATATATATATATATATATATATATATATATATATATATATATATATATATATATAATCTACTGGCGGTCGCCAGTAGATAGTTATAGTTAAAACCTATTATCCATAGGAAATCCGCGACATTCTATTTGAAATAACGTTGGCGCCGGCTGACGAATCTTCGCGAAAGTTTCCAACTTGTTGGGGCGCTCCGGTCCGCTCCTATCCTGAAAGTCTCGGGGTGATACGTCAAGCGGGGCCGAGAAAAAGGGGGTCCCAAAACGCGTTTTCCCCATTCATTTTTCCATAGGAACCTTTAGTCGCAGCTACAGCCCGAACTGCTGAACGGAATTACACCAAATTTGGCAAAGAGGTAGCCCTTGGTTCAGTGTCGTGCCTTTTGCTTAAATGGTGTAAATCCGTTCAGTAGTTCCTGAGAAAATCAAAAGTAAAGTCACATATATATCTGTGCGGAGCCTAACCACACATGTCATCGTGAGATCTGATTGGCTGTCAGCACTTCATCCTGGAATTGCTGGCAGCCATCTTGGGACCAATATAAATGATAGTACCTCATTGAAATGCATTGTAGTGAATAGAAGATTTTGAGGGTCACCAAAAGGAGAACTATAAAGGGTGATAACAGGCTTTAGTTACATTAGAATTTATTTGTTGATGGTACCATACTAATTTTAGGAATTGTGGTGTACTCTAAGGTGATTTTACCATGTGAAAAACCTTCTGCTGGGATATCATGAATCATGTTTGAGAGAACACTATTTTCTCATGCTTGTCCCATGGAGGTTTGGAAGGTGCTCCAGAAGCTAAAATGAGAGCATATTTTCTGTAAATTCACATTATCTTTCTCACTCATGTGAGAATGAAGTCCGACATTCTCAGTAAAACATGTACATCCAGCAAGGGCAGAGACTGTCAGTTGATTCCTTTGTGTTCTACTGCAGCTTCCCAGAGTGTTCTAAAGAACAACTAGAGCGCTAACAGCCTTACTTATGACAAAAGTATGGCACACCTGAAGCCATCTTGATTGGAATAAACTGGTAACACTTAAACAATTTAATTTAAAAAGGAACAAAATGATGGGGTTCATTTTGTCATAGAAATTATTGTTAGTGCTGCAGAAAGAAAAATTAGGACATGTTTCAAGTGTGATCTCAAATATCTTCCTGTTATATTTCAACAGGAGCAGCCTGCCAGTTGATGCCTTTGTGTTCTACTGCAGCTTCCCAGAGTGTTCTAAAGAACAACTAGAGTGCTAACAGCCTTACTTATGACAAAAGTATGGCACACCTGAAGCCATCTTGATTGGAATAAACTGGTAACACTTAAAACATTTAATTTAAAAAGGAACAAAATGATGGGGTTCATTTTGTCATAGAAATTATGGTTAGTGCTGTAGAAAGAAAAATTAGGACATATTTCAAGTGTGATCTCAAATATCTTCCTGTTATATTTCAACAGGAGCAGCCTGCCAGTTGATGCCTTTGTGTTCTACTGCAGCTTCCCAGAGTTTTCTAAAGAACAACTAGAGCGCTAACAGCCTTACTTATGACAAAAGTATGGCACACCTGAAGCCATCTTGATTGGAATAAACCGGTAACACTTAAAACATTTAATTTAAAAAGGAACAAAATGAGGGGTTCTTTTTGAAATAGAAATTATGGTTAGTGCTGCAGAAAGAAAAATTAGGGCATGTTTTATGTGAGATCTCAAATCCTCTTCTATTTCATTAGAAAATTCTGACATGCAGACTGAAACAATCACTTTCAATACCAGCAGCAGACCACCAGTTAACTCCCTGGTGAGCAGTAGCTTTACTCCAGTGATCTAATGAGCAACTAGAGTGCTAACATTCTGAATTTATGGCAGATGTGAGACACATCTGAATGCCTTCTTGATGGAATCAAAGTAAAACTGAAAGCATTTCCTACTGAGGAGACTGCAGTAAATGAAGAAATTAGGAAACTTCATAACAAAGAAGTCTTCCAAGATGGCCACCAGTGAAAAAAGAGCCCAAATGTAGCACAAATATTACCCAGATGTAGCCCACATATAGCCCAATGACAAAAGTGTGCAAAACACTTTTTATTTTTAGTTTTTTTGCAGTTTTATGTAGTGCAGACTGGTCAGGTATTGGAGCATTGCATCTTAAAACATGACCCCCTACACTACAAAAACACCACTGCACTACCTTAAACCCTAAAACACTACCCCCAGCACGACCCCCTATACTACACAAGCACCACTGCACTATCCTAAACCCTAAAACACTACCCCCAGCACGACCCCCTACACTACCCAAACACCACTGCACTAACCTAAATCCTAAAACACTACCACCAGCATGACCCCCTACACTACCCAAACACCACTGCACTACCCTAAAACATGACCCCCTACACTACACAAGCACCACTGCACTACCCTAAACCCTAAAACACTACCCCCAGCACGACCCCCTACACTACACAAGCACCACTGCACTACCCTAAACCGTAAAACACTACCCCCAGCACGACCCCTACACTACACAAACACCACTGCACTACCCTAAACCCTAAAACACTACCCCCAGCACGACCCCCTACACTACCCAAACACCACTGCACTAACCTAAATCCTAAAACACTACCCCCAGCACGACCCCCTACACTACCCAAACACCACTGCACTACCCTAAAACATGACCCCCTACACTACACAAACACCACTGCACTACCCTAAACCCTAAAACACTACCCCCAGCACGACCCCCTACACTACACAAGCACCACTGCACTACCCTAAACCCTAAAACACTACCCCCAGCACGACCCCCTACGCTGCCCGAACACCACTGCACTGCCCTAAACCCTGAAACACCAGCCCCTGCATGACCCCCTACACTGCCCCAACACCACTGCACTGCCCTAAACCCTGAAACACCACCCCCTGCACGACCCCCTACACTGCCCGAACACCACTGTACTGCCCTAAACCCTGAAACCCCACCCCCAGCACGACCCCCTATACTGCATGAACACCACTGCACCACCCTAAACCCTGAAACACTACCCCCAGCAAGACCCCCTACACTGCCCGAACACCACTGCACTGCCCTAAACCCTGAAACATCACCCCCAGCAAGACCCCGTACACTGCCCGAACACCACTGCCATAAACCCTGAAACACCACCCCCAGCAAGACCCCCTACACTGCCCGAACACCACTGCACTGCCCTAAACCCTGAAACACCACCCCCAGCAAGACCCCTACACTGCCCAAACACCACTGCACTGCCCTAAACCCTGAAACACCACCCCCAGCACGACCCCCTACACTGCCAAACACCACTGCTCTGCCCAAAACCCTGAAACACCAGCCCCAGCACGACCACCTACACTGCCCGAACACCACTGCATTGCCCTAGACTCTGAAACACCAGCCCCAGCAAGACCCCCTACACTGCCCGAACACCACTGCACTGCCCTAAACCCTGAAACACCAGCCCCAGCATGACCCCCTACACTGCCCGAACACCACTGCACTGCCCTAAACCCTGAAACACCAGCCCCAGCACGACCCCCTACACTGCCCGAACACCACTGCACTGCCCTAAACCCTGAAACACCAGCCCCAGCACGACCCCCTACACTGCCCGAACACCACTGCACTGCCCTAAACCCTGAAACACCAGCCCCAGCACCACCCCCTACAATGCCCGAACACCACTGTACTGCCCTAAACCCTGAAACACCACCCCCTGCACCGCCCCCTACACTGCCCGAACACCACTGCACTGCCCTAAACCCTGAAACACCACCCCCTGCACGACCCCCTACACTGCCCGAACACCACTGCACTGCCCTAAACCCTGAAACACCACCCCCTACACTGCCCGAACACCACTGCACTGCCCTAAACCCTGAAACACCACCCCCTGCACCGCCCCTACACTGCCCGAACACCACTGCACTGCCCTAAACCCTGAAACACCACCCCCAGCATGACCCCCTTTACTGCTTGAACACCACTGCACTGCCCCAAACCCTGAAACACCACCCCCAGCATGACCCCCTACACTGCCCGAACACCACTGCCCTAAACCCTGAAACACCACCCCTGCACGACCCCCTACACTGCCCGAACACCACTGCACTGCCCTAAACCCTGAAACACCACCCCTGCATGACCCCCTACACTGCCCGAACACCACTGCACTGCCCTAAACCCTGAAACACTACCCCCAGCACGACCCCCTACACTGCCCGAACACCACTGCACTGCCCTAAACCCTAAAACACCACCCCCAGCACGACCCCCTACACTGCCCGAACACCACTGCACTGCCCTAAACCCTAGAACACTACCCCCAGCATGACCCCCTACACTACCCGAACACCACTGCACTACCCTAAACCCTAAAATACTCTCCCCAGCACGACCCCCTACACTACCCGAACACGACTGCACTCCCTAAACCCTAAAACACTCCCCCAGCACGACCCCTACACTACCCGAACACCACTGCACTGCCCTAAACCCTAAAACACTCCCCCAGCACGACCCCCTACACTACCTAAACACCACTGCACTGCCCTAAACCCTAAAACACTACCCCCGCATGACCCCCTACACTACCCAAATACCAATGCACTACCCTAATCCCTAAAACACTACCCCCGCACAACCCCCTACACTACCCAAAGACCACTGCACTACCCTAAACTCTAAAACAATACCCCCGCACGACTCCCTACACTACCCAAAGACCACTGCACTACCCTAAACCCTAAAACACGACCTCCTACACTACACAAACACCACTGCACTACCCTAAACCCTAAAAAACTACCCCCAGCACGAACCCCTACACTACCCAAACACCACTGCACTACCCTAAACCATAAAACACTACCCCCAGCAGTACCCCTACGCTACCCAAACACCACTGCACTACCCTAAACCCTAAAACACTACCCCCAGCAGTACCCCTACACTACCCAAACACCACTGCACTACCCTAAACCCTAAAACCCTAAAACACTAACCCCAGCACGACTCCCTACACTACCCAAACACCACTGCACTACCCTAACCCCTAAATCTACCCCCAGCATGACCCCCTACACTACACAAACACCACTGCACTACCCTAAACCCTAAAACACTACCCCCAGCACGACCCTCTTCACTACCTAAACACAACTGCACAATTTGTTACAGGCGTTGCAACGCAGACCTGTGGTGCTTACTGGAAGTACCTGGTGGGCTAGTTGGGCCCCAGGGACTCTCAGGATTCAAGGTGACCTAATCCCCCAACTTAAAACGCGCCACGGGGCGCGTTTGCACAGTGGTGAAGGGAGGGGCGGGGCCTCAGGTGACATGTGCGCAAACACGCCCTGTGGTGCGTTTTAAGTTGGGAGTTAATTCCTTTGAATCCTGGGGGCCAACTAGCCCACCAGGTACCTTCAGTAAGCACAACAGAGTTGCGTTGCAGAGAGGTGAAAAAGGTGCGTGGCCTCGGAACGCCTCTCTGCAACTCAGCTCTGTGGTCCTAACTGTAGGTCCCTGGGGAGCTAGTTGGGCCCCAGGGACCCTCAGGATTCAAGGGGACTTAATCCCGCAACTTAAAACGCGCCACGGGGCGTGTTTGCACACATGTCACCTCAGGCCCCTCCCTTCACCACTGTGCAAACGCGCACTGGCTCTGGTTAGTCAGAGTCAGTTACCACCAGTACCCGTCTGAAAAAGTTGTGGGCACAGGATGAGTTTGCAACAAGGCCTCTTTCTGCTCCTCTGTTGGTTCTTTCTGCACATCTTTTGCTTCTTTCTGTGCGTTTTTTCTTCTTTCTTCACATGTCCTACCTCTGTTGGCATAGTTAGAAACTAGCATTTAAAAAACCTTTGAAATTCACTTAAAAAATCATAGGTTTCAGGCACGTTATAGTTAGAAATTAGCATTTAAAAAATCTTTGAAATTCACTGAAAAAACCATAGGTTTCAGGCACGTTATAGTTAGAAATTAGCATTTAAAAAACCTTTGAAATTCACTGAAAAAACCATAGGTTTCAGGCACGTTATAGTTAGAAATTAGCATTTAAAAAACCTTTGAAATTCACTGAAAAAACCATAGGTTTCAGACTTGTTATAGTTAGAAATTAGCATTTAAAAAACCTTTGAAATTCACTGAAAAAACCATAGGTTTTAGGGACAGTTATAGTTAGTTGGACATTGCACTCGTACAAAACCCATGAAATTCCCCTGTTATAGTTAGTTCAGCTAACTATAACTCGCGCCCCCGCAATGCACTGCTGATGACGTCACATATTACATCACTCATGACATGGTCAGTGACATCACTGATGACATCACTGATGACATCTCAAATGACATCACTGATGACATCATCCATGTGATAATTTCATGCATCTTCTCACACCCTAATATAACTTTTGATACACCCACTCTAAATTACAGACTGCCATTCTCAAAACCATAGACACTCCAACACCAAAAACTACATACCCACTCACTGATTCTTAGGTCTACACACACATCCACTCACTCACCTGTACAGTCACTCATACTTACAGTCACTCAGTACAGGACTATCATATGCACTCATACACCTATATAAACACTAACACACCGCCACTCATCCATAGAGGTACTCACACACCTAGTCAGTCATGCAAAAAATTAATCACACACCCATTTACTCACCTATACAGTTATACACACACCAGCTTACTTACTCATACAAATACTAGCACATTCTTACGCTCTTATACAATAACTGATACAAGCACACACGCATCCATACAGCCACTCTCACAATAACACACTCTCACTTATAGCCATTTAAATACTCTAACACACATATATACTGCCTTTTACATATGTAGTTACTCGCACATGTACCACTGAGATATACATTCACTCACTAACACACCCATACACACACTCACCCACCCAAGCAGTCCATCACAGATGCACTCTTGAAATCATGCACCCAGTGAATCACCCACTCACACATCTATGTATAGAGTCACACACACCCCACCCACACAAACACTCAGGCAGCCATACAGATACTCAGAGAACCAATCAATAACCCATATAGACACTCATGTAGCTATTCGCAAATCCATGCATCCACTTACACACCAACAAACAGACGGATACAGACATTCACACAGTTTAGTCACTAACCCATGCATTCAGTAAGATACGTTTAATCACTCACTTGTAGAGTCAGTCACTCACGTACTAAATCATCCATTCAGACACTTATACACCCACTCATTCTTCAATACGCCTTTCCCTATATATATTAAACGTATTTAAACTTTACAGAAACACACAGTCACTGGATGATGTCATCAGTGATGTCATTTGAGATGTCATCAGTGATGTCATCAGTGATGTCACTGACCATGTCATGAGTGATGTAATATGTGACGTCATCAGCAGTGCATTGCGGGGGCGCGAGTTATAGTTAGCTGAACTAACTATAACAGGGGAATTTCATGGGTTTTGTACGAGTGCAATGTCCAACTAACTATAACTGTCCCTAAAACCTATGGTTTTTTCAGTGAATTTCAAAGGTTTTTTAAATGCTAATTTCTAACTATAACAAGTCTGAAACCTATGGTTTTTTCAGTGAATATATATATATATATGATCTGTGTCTGGTGTTTACATTAATAGCTGGGTCAAATATGGGGAATGACTATCCCAGATAAAGGTAAGATATTCTGCCTCATGTATGAGTTTGGTCAGGGTAGTTCGTTTGTACTTTAATTGGTTTCGATCAGTAAAGGCCACGGTTAGGGAACCCTTGCACTGCATAACATTATCTATTGCCACACTCTCCCAAAAAATAGCTTTTATGCTGGCCTTGCCATCTAAACACATTGGGGCACATGCATCAACCAAAATACCGGTCGCAAATGGGCCGATTCACAGAATCAGCCCCTCTGCGACCGGTATTTTGGCATTTGGGATGCATCAACCCAAATGCAAATTCGCAAAATAGGTAATTGCAAAATTTGCGTTTATCTTAATTGCGAATGCATTTAGGGAATCGCAAATTGTGATTCCCTATTTGGAATGCAACAAGCCACGGTTAGGGAACCCTTGCACTGCATAACATTATCTATTGCCACACTCTCCCAAAAAATTGCTTTTATGCTGGCCTTGCCAACTAAACACATTGGGGCACATGCATCAACCAAAATACCGGTCGCAAATGGGCCGATTCGCAGAATCGGCCCCTCTGCGACTGGAATTTTGGCATTTGGGATGCATCAACCGAAATGCAAATTCGCAAAATAGGTAATTGCAAAATTTGCGTTTACCTAAATTGCTAGTGCATTTAGGGAATCGCAAATTGTGATTCCCTATTTGGCATGCAACAAGCCTTTCCTAAATGCGACTTCACATTTAGGAAACGCTAATTACCATCAACTGCAAGTTGATGGTAATTTGCAAAATCTTTGAAAAATGCACAAAAGTGCATTTTTCAAAGTGCCATGTGGCGCACACGCCAATTTCAGGGTGCATCAGGGTGGCCTTTTGGCCCCCTTGCACCCTTGAAATTGCATGCGTAATTTGCGAGTACCTATTTGGTACTCGCAAATTATGCATGCAATTCCCATTCATTCCTATGGGCCTCTAGGCCTATAGGAATGAATGGGAAGCTATTATGGAATCGCAATTGCCTACCTTGATGCATGTGCCCCCTTCTCTCTGGCAAAGTCCAATATTTATCCAAATTCAGTCTTCGAAGTAGGGCCTTAATAGCACAAAGCCACAGAATTTTCCATGCACACTGTGGGACCAAGACGTCTTTGATTCCCTCCCAATAGGATTCGAGGGTAGGTGTTGTCCATAGCCAATACCAATAGATCAGCATTCTACTCTTAATCTTGTGGGCAATTTTCTTTTGGGCCAAGTCTAAATATAGGGGGATCAACGGTGTGCTCACAGGGAGATTCAATAAAGATCTTATAAACCTTTTCTCCACTAGGGAGAGGTTCTCTGTATGCGAACAACCCCAACAGCTCTGCACCAT
This sequence comes from Calotriton arnoldi, assembly GCA_963921515.1. Classification (NCBI taxonomy): domain Eukaryota; kingdom Metazoa; phylum Chordata; class Amphibia; order Caudata; family Salamandridae; genus Calotriton; species Calotriton arnoldi. Next base: position 164,600 of record CAWUFW010009576.1, on the reverse strand, counting down.
TTAAAACTACCCATAGGTCCTTTACATTATATATTTCCAGTGCTGGAGCCACCCTTCTAGATGAGGTTTTTCTGAGTATTTGTCCTGTATATGCAGTGTGTTGAATCAAGGACAGCTGTGCTTTTTCCACCTGTGGTGACCAACATAGATTCTTTGTCAGGTTAATACCCAGATACTCAAAACTAGGCACCACATCTAAGGGAGTGTCACCTACTTGCATCCTCCTCTTACAAAACATTGACGTCTGTCTAGTAAAATCATACATGTGCTCCAAGCCCCACTCAACACAAAATATTTGGAAGGAATTCAGGAGCTGTTGCAGACCCTGAACGACTTGGATATTAGCAAAGTGTTGTCCGCAAAAAGGAGTGCCGAGACCCTCCGCCCTCCTATCTTAGGTGCATCACAGCCAGCCCTATCCAAGAAGACAATTACACCATTTATGTACAGCCTGAAGAGAGTGGGTGCCAAAACACACCCCTGCCAGGCCCCCCAGTCGATATGGATAGAGTCTGTCAGTGCCCCATCCTTCCCCCACCTCACCTGAGCAAGTGTGTCAGCATGTAGCCTCACTAGGATGTCCAACAGAGGAGCGTGTACCCCCATCTCCTCAAGGACCCACCATAATTTGGCACGAGGATCCAGGTCAAAGGCTGAGCTAAGGTCAACACAGGCAATGTAGAGTTTGCCCTTGCGAATGGTCACCTCTCTCCAGTAAATGCAGGCAAGGTGAAAAATCTGATCAACAGTGCTCACATTTGACCTAAAACTCACCTGCCAATCGGAAAGCACACTCTGGTTCCTTATCCACTCTTGGATACGAGCCAAAACCTGTTTGCAGAAATTTCTTTGTAATGAATCAATCTGGCTTATAGCCCTATAATTGACTGGATTAGCCCGGTCCCCTTTCTTGTAGATGGTAATAATTTCCGCTAGTTTCCAGGAGGAGGGAATCTCTATACTGGCTATGATTGTATTAGAAAGCAGGTTAATATATGGCCCCCAGATTTCTGGATTTTCCCTATATAGGTCGTTTGGTACTCTGTCTGGACCCATGGCACAACCAGGAATACATGAGTTAATAGATATTAATGTTTCATTTAACAAAAAGGTCAAGCTTTTAGACTTAGGGGTCGATTCCGATGTTGGCCGGAAGCGCACCTAACAGTATTCGTCCGGAAAAAATACCAGCCGAACGCGTGTTTTCCGACCGACTCGAACACTCTACCGAACGAACAAGTACGATGCGCATAACAGCCCAGATTCAGAGCGAGCCGTACTTACCCATTCCAGCTCCTGTTCCCCGCCCGAGCCGGATCCGTAAACGCCGAATCGAGTCGCACGGAACCAAATACACAGCACCTTCCGGCCGGACTAGTACGATGCGTCTTCCGTACGCGCCGAACTCGTCGCTACGTCCGGCACGTTTGAGCATCCGGGAGAGCTGCACATAAGCTCCGATTCGCGCCACAAGACGATCCACGGCGACGAGACGAACAAGCCAGCGACGAGTACGAGTCGAAGCCACGAGAAACCCGAACGAGACGACCCAACCATGAATCCCATCGCGCAGGTCCTACCAATACTCTACATCTATTACCGGGACCGGTACGGATGCGTACGGCGCTGACGGTAAGTCAAACACCCACAACACAAACAAACGACAAGTACCCGAAATATGTCACACACACATAGGGATGCACAAATGACGTACACTAGCAACAGCAGAACCATAGGGGCGGGATGGCCATCACCAATGCCATACACACCCATAGGGGGATGGATGCCTGCCACTACTGCCATCCCCACTCATGGGGGGCTGGATGCCTACCACTACTACCATCCCCACTCATGGGGGGCTGGATGCCTACCACTACTACCATCCCCACTCATGGGGGGCTGGAAGCCTACCACTACTACCATCCCCACTCATGGGGGGCTGGATGCCTACCACTACTACCATCCCCACTCATGGGGGGCTGGATGCCTACCACTACTACCATCCCCACTCATGGGGGGCTGGATGCCTGTCACTACTGCCATCCCCACTCATGGGGGCTGGATGCCTACCACTAACACCACCCCCACTCAGGGTGGGCTGGATGCCTGTCACTACTGCCATCCCCACCCATAGGGGGCTGGATGGCTGTCACTACTACCATCCCCACTCATGGGGATCTGGATGCCTACCACTACTACCATCCCCACTCATGGGGGGCTGGATGCCTACCACTACTACCATCCCCACTCATGGGGGGTTGGATGCCTGTCACTACTGCCATCCCCACCCATAGGGGGCTGGATGGCTGTCACTACTACCATCCCCACTCATGGGGGTCTGGATGCCTACCACTACTACCATCCCCACTCATGGGGGGATGGATGCCTACCACTACTACCATCCCCACTCATGGGGGGCTGGATGCCTACCACTACTACCATCCCCACTCATGGGGGGCTGGATGCCTATCACTACTACCATCCCCACTCATGGGGGGCTGGATGCCTGTCACTACTGCCATCCCCACCAATAGGGGGCTGGATGGCTGTCACTACTACCATCCCCACTCATGGGGGTCTGGATGCCTACCACTACTACCATCCCCACTCATGGGGGGGCTGGATGCCTACCACTACTACCATCCCCACTCATGGGGGGCTGGATGCCTGTCACTACTGCCATCCCCACCCATAGGGGGCTGGATGGCTGTCACTACTACCATCCCCACTCATGGGGGTCTGGATGCCTACCACTACTACCATCCCCACTCATGGGGGGCTGGATGCCTACCACTACTACCATCCCCACTCATGGGGGGCTGGATGCCTGTCACTACTGCCATCCCCACCCATAGGGGGCTGGATGGCTGTCACTACTACCATCTCCACTCATGGGGGTCTGGATGCCTACCACTACTACCATCCCCACTCATGGGGGATGGATGCCTACCACTAACACCACCCCAACTCAGGGTGGGCTGGATGCCTGACACTACTGCCATCCCCACCCATAGGGGGCTGGATGGCTGTCACTACTGCCATCCCCACTCATGGGGGGCTGGATGCCTACCACTACTACCATCCCCACTCATGGGGGGCTGGATGCCTACCACTACTACCATCCCCACTCATGGGGGGCTGGATGCCTACCACTACTACCATCCCCACTCATGGGGGGCTGGATGCCTGTCACTACTGCCATCCCCACCCATAGGGGGCTGGATGGCTGTCACTACTACCATCCCCACTCATGGGGGTCTGGATGCCTACCACTACTACCATCCCCACTCATGGGGGGATGGATGCCTACCACTATTACCATCCCCACTCATGGGGGGCTGGATGCCTCCCACTACTACCATCCCCACTCATGGGGGGCTGGATGCCTGTCACTACTATCATCCCCACTCATGGGGGGCTGGATGACTGTCACTACTGCCATCCCCACCCATAGGGGGCTGGATGGCTGTCAATACTATCATCCCCACTCATGGGGGGCTGGATGCCTACCACTACTACCATCCCCACTCATGGGGGGCTGGATGCCTGTCACTACTGCCATCCCCACCCATAGGGGCTGGATGGCTGTCACTACTACCATCCCCACTCATGGGGGTCTGGATGCCTACCACTACTACCATCCCCACTCATGGGGGGCTGGATGCCTACCACTACTACCATCCCCACTCATGGGGGGCTGGATGCCTGTCACTACTGCCATCCCCACCCATAGGGGCTGGATGGCTGTCACTACTACCATCCCCACTCATGGGGGCTGGTTGCCTACCACTACTACCATCCCCACTCATGGGGGGCTGGATGCCTACCACTACTACCATCCCCACCCATAGGGGGCTGGATGGCTGTCACTACTACCATCCCCACTCATGGGGGGCTGGATGCCTACCACTACTACCATCCCCACTCATGGGGGGCTGGATGCCTACCACTACTACCATCCCCACTCATGGGGGGCTGGATGGCTGTCACTACTACCATCCCCACTCATGGGGGTCTGGATGCCTACCACTACTACCATCCCCACTCATGGGGGATGGATGCCTACCACTAACACCACCCCTACTCAGGGTGGGCTAGATGCCTGACACTACCTCCATCCCCACCCATAGGGGGATGGATGGCTGTCACTACTGCCATCCCCACTCATGGGGCTGGATGCCTACCACTACTACCATCCCCACTCATGGGGGCTGGATGCCTACCACTATTACCATCCCCACTCATGGGGGGATGGATGCCTACCACTAACACCACCCCTACTCAGGGTGGGCTAGATGCCTGACACTACTGCCATCCCCACCCATAGGGGGCTGGATGGCTGTCACTACTGCCATCCACACTCATGGGGCTGGATGCCTACCACTACTACCATCCCCACTCATGGGGGGCTGGATGCCTGTCACTACTGCCATCCCCACCAATAGGGGGCTGGATGGCTGTCACTACTACCATCCCCACTCATGGGGGTCTGGATGCCTACCACTACTACCATCCCCACTCATGGGGGGCTGGATGCCTACCACTACTACCATCCCCACTCATGGGGGGCTGGATGCCTGTCACTACTGCCATCCCCACCCATAGGGGGCTGGATGGCTGTCACTACTACCATCCCCACTCATGGGGGTCTGGATGCCTACCACTACTACCATCCCCACTCATGGGGGGCTGGATGCCTACCACTACTACCATCCCCACTCATGGGGGCTGGATGCCTGTCACTACTGCCATCCCCACCCATAGGGGGCTGGATGGCTGTCACTACTACCATCTCCACTCATGGGGGTCTGGATGCCTACCACTACTACCATCCCCACTCATGGGGGGATGGATGCCTACCACTAACACCACCCCAACTCAGGGTGGGCTGGATGCCTGACACTACTGCCATCCCCACCCATAGGGGGCTGGATGGCTGTCACTACTGCCATCCCCACTCATGGGGGGCTGGATGCCTACCACTACTACCATCCCCACTCATGGGGGGCTGGATGCCTACCACTACTACCATCCCCACTCATGGGGGGCTGGATGCCTACCACTACTACCATCCCCACTCATGGGGGGCTGGATGCCTGTCACTACTGCCATCCCCACCCATAGGGGGCTGGATGGCTGTCACTACTACCATCCCCACTCATGGGGGTCTGGATGCCTACCACTACTACCATCCCCACTCATGGGGGATGGATGCCTACCACTATTACCATCCCCACTCATGGGGGGCTGGATGCCTACCACTACTACCATCCCCACTCATGGGGGGCTGGATGCCTGTCACTACTATCATCCCCACTCATGGGGGGCTGGATGACTGTCACTACTGCCATCCCCACCCATAGGGGGCTGGATGGCTGTCAATACTATCATCCCCACTCATGGGGGGCTGGATGCCTACCACTACTACCATCCCCACTCATGGGGGGCTGGATGCCTGTCACTACTGCCATCCCCACCCATAGGGGGCTGGATGGCTGTCACTACTACCATCCCCACTCATGGGGGTCTGGATGCCTACCACTACTACCATCCCCACTCATGGGGGGCTGGATGCCTACCACTACTACCATCCCCACTCATGGGGGGCTGGATGCCTGTCACTACTGCCATCCCCACCCATAGGGGGCTGGATGGCTGTCACTACTACCATCCCCACTCATGGGGGGCTGGTTGCCTACCACTACTACCATCCCCACTCATGGGGGGCTGGATGCCTACCACTACTACCATCCCCACCCATAGGGGGCTGGATGGCTGTCACTACTACCATCCCCACTCATGGGGGGCTGGATGCCTACCACTACTACCATCCCCACTCATGGGGGGCTGGATGCCTACCACTACTACCATCCCCACTCATGGGGGGCTGGATGGCTGTCACTACTACCATCCCCACTCATGGGGGTCTGGATGCCTACCACTACTACCATCCCCACTCATGGGGGGATGGATGCCTACCACTAACACCACCCCTACTCAGGGTGGGCTAGATGCCTGACACTACCTCCATCCCCACCCATAGGGGGATGGATGGCTGTCACTACTGCCATCCCCACTCATGGGGCTGGATGCCTACCACTACTACCATCCCCACTCATGGGGGGCTGGATGCCTACCACTATTACCATCCCCACTCATGGGGGGATGGATGCCTACCACTAACACCACCCCTACTCAGGGTGGGCTAGATGCCTGACACTACTGCCATCCCCACCCATAGGGGGCTGGATGGCTGTCACTACTGCCATCCACACTCATGGGGCTGGATGCCTACCACTACTACCATCCCCACTCATGGGGGGCTGGATGCCTACCACTACTACCATCCCCACTCATGGGGGACTGGATGCCTACCACTACTACCATCCCCACTCATGGGGGGCTGGATGCCTGTCACCACAACCACCCCTACTCATAGGACGGGTAATGCATGACACAACTAGCATACTCCCACATAAGGACTGTCTGTAAATTACATCCCACCCCCAACACCATGACAAGCGTGTGTGGTCTTTGTCAAATGCATACAACACTGAACATGACATTGAACATACAATGTGACCCCCTAACACATGTGTCACACATAATTGTGTGTGTGGCCTACACAATGCAAGCAGACCATGACCACTGTGGCAATGTGGCCCAAAGCCCCATCACCACAGTGCCCAAAAGGTAAGTGTGTGCTCCATAGCTGAAGCACATTTTGAACAGTGTGGCAATGTGGCCCAAAGCCCCATCACCACAGTGCCCAAAAGGTAAGTGTGTGCTCCATAGCTGAAGCACATTTTGAACAGTGTGGCAATGGGGCCCAAAGCCCCATCACCACAGTGCCCAAAAGGTAAGTGTGTGCTCCATAGCTGAAGCACATTTTGAACAGTGTGGCAATGGGGCCAAAAGCCCCATCACCACAGTGCCCAAAAGGTAAGTGTAGTCCTGGTAAAAGCTGGAAAAAAAAACTGCAGGGATTATTTCTGGCCACACAACACCAAACACTACAGTGGCATTGTAGTGCTTGTGTCCCATAGCAACATAGATTGTGTGAGGCAAGCAGTGTAGTGCCAATGACACATCGTTCTGGCCATGTGCACACAAACATCAGCCATGGGGGCCCACATTGTCTACATTCACAAATAACACAATGACAGAAGTGAGCATCATAATGCAGACCCACATATCTGCACCAATGGACACACAAATGTAGATATCCTGTGGAGACTGTAGATGTCAGGTGAACAAATACCATACCATGGCAGCAATGGGACATACTAACCATGATCAATGTGCTGACTGATGACCTAGCAGTCCCAGGGCCAGCAGGGGAAAGCCAACAAACAACATACAGCCAATGGCAAACTAAAGATATGCCAATGCAGTGGTGCAAATGCACAAACACAAACAGGCAGACTCACACTGCATATCATACACAACAGGTGAGGGGGTTGTGTGCCAGTGTCCCCAGGCAAACACACAACACATGAGGAGGCCAGATTCACTAATACACAGATGTCAACACAGTCACATACAAAAGTAACTCATGGATTGCATTCCCCTATGTGGGCAAACAGGCATTGTGAGATGAGAGGGAGCCCAAATTACACATGTCACACAAGCTTGTAGGAACAGCAACAAACACAGCAAGAGACAGAACCACCACAGCACTCCCCCAGGGACCCCACATTGTGGTGACACTAGCCTGCATGACAATCACACTGTGATGACAAAGGTAGATGTCATCCACACTGTGAACCACAGCCATGTGTCCTGAGCAACAAACTACCATCACACCTATACAAGCACAAAGCACTCAGCATGGCCTGCCAGCCAAGGAAAATATGGAGGTAGTGCCCCAGCCGTGCAACAACTCACATTTGCACACACTCAACGCCACACACCTTGAACTCCACCAATGTGCAGCAGTGAAGCTCACATGGACTGCTGACATTGCACATGCACCCATGACAATCCCAGGGGTGGTGGGGGAAATAAGGTGCAGAAACACATCACACATGGCCAGTCAACAATACTTGTGAATGTCTGACACACTGCACAGAATGCCGTACATGGGCATGACGTGAAATCCACCCCAAACAATGGGATCCTGGCCATAGTCACACACCAATGAAGAAGCCAAGCTGACCCACAAAGGACACACATAGACAACTCCCAACATTGCAGCTCTGACCCTGAGGAGTGGCAGCAGTCACACACACAACGTGTCACAATCACTGAAAGCATACACAAACAGAAAATCACATTACTCGTGTAACCAACAAGTGCCAAGAGGAATCCTGACTGTGTCCCATCTGCGTTTGCCCACATCCCCAGCCCTGACAACAAAGACAACTAGGGATGACAACCTCATGAACATTAGTTTGCCATGCACCCACATCCCGGAGAAACCAGGTCCAAGATGCTGGATGAACACAGAACAACTCAGCAAGCATCACAAATAGGAACATCCGTAGGGACACAGCCTGTGTAGGAAAAGGAGAAGGGAACACGCACAGACATGCCTACACAACACACAACACCGGCACAGCCTATATCACGGAATCACGCACTGCCATGAGGGAACTCCACTCCTGTGGAAGGTCAGCTGTGCCAAACCTTGTCTATGCACGACTCAAACATGTCAGCAGAACACTCGCTCAGTGAGTCAACAACTACAACACACTGAAGGCTCTGCTCATATCAGCCTGGGCACGGGAGTGTCACGTCAGTCATCTGCATACACCCAAGACACGTGTCAAGCAACTTGCACTGTGTACACAGATGAGTCCTCCAAATTTGATGTGCTAAACTGCATGTCCATTTGAGACGGGCACACAGTCAGGGTACTAGGAACATTGGACAGTGGTAAGCCCACCAGATGTGCATCAGTGTAGGACAAAGATGGTAATCTACAAATGCTAAACGTACATCCCTGTGTCAAATGCTGAACATTACACCCTCAGACTGCAGCAAAGGATGCTATAGATCCAGACTAGATTAGGACACATATCCCATGGACCACATGGAGCCCATCACAGCAAAACTTCATTTACCTGATCTGAACACTATTACAACAGCAAATGCATGATTCTACACATCTACTACATCATGTACCTCCAAAGATTAACCACAAGTAAACAAAAAGAGGCTTTATTCAGCAAGTTTGCAACTCAAATCAAAAGTCCAAAATAAACTAAGGCCAATGGCCAGTCCAAATATACAGTCCCAACAGGGTGATGTGTGACAACTTGTCAACAATTGCTTGCCTGCACAGGTACGGACAGGGGACATCCCCCTTGGAGGGGCATACGAGGGGCAGGCCAGGCACCGCAGGGACAGGATCAGGGGATGCCAGAAGGAGGCAGTGAAGGGGAGGTGGGTGCAGGAGTGTCACCGGTAACTGCAGTGGAGGTGTCTGACTCAGGGGGGGCTGGCACCACCGCAGGGCTCAAGTCAGATGGTGTTGGTGCTGCAACCACTGCAGTGGGCTGGTCAGATGGAGTGGACTGGGTCCCCAATGCAGTGCCCGAGTCAGACGGGGTGGTTGTGGACTCCACCGCAGTGCATGACTCCAAGGTAGTGGAAGGGGGGCAGAAGAGCTGGGCAGGACAGAGGGGGGACACGGTCTCCACACCAGTGGCACAAACAGGCAGAGCGTCTGGTTTGGGGGTGGAAGAGCAAGTGGCAGGGGGGAGGGCCTAAGCAGTTTGGGGATGCGGTATCGGTGTGTGGGGGAACCTGGGGCAGGGTGTGGCGGTGGAACCTGTGGAGTGGTGGCCTGGTGGATGGAGGTGAGAGACTGGGTGGCTGACTTGCAGGGCGGTGGTGGGGTCTTGCTCTTCCGGGACCGGGGGACTTGCGGGTGGGGGCTCACTCTGCCTGCGCCTGGGGGAGGGTGTCCGGGGGCGAGGGGCACTCCCCTCTGTGTGGGTGGACTTCCTCTTCCCCCGGTATGCTGGATCAGCGGGATTGGAGGGGAAGAGGCCGAGGTCACTGAGGAAGAGCTGCTGATCAGGTGGGGTTGCAGGTGAGGCAAGGGAAGGGGTCTTGGAGGGAGAGGATCTTGAGGATTGCGGAGTGACTGTGGTTGCCTGTGTGTGTGTGTGTGTGTTCACCATCCCCTGTGTCTGTGGTATCAGTCCCCTGAGGATGCTTGTGTGCACGTCTTGCCTTTCTCTTGGGTGTGTCTGTGCTGCTCTTGTCTGTGTGTTTGGGTGACTGTGCAGGTGTGCATGTGCTTTGGACAGGTAGGGGGGCAGGAAGTGTGGATGGGGCAGAGGTGGGAGGGGTGAGGGACTGTTGGAGGAGGGACACTGCTGCCGTCAGGGAGGAGTCCATGGACTTATTGCTCCTCTGTAGGGCAGACATACCCGTCGAGATGCCCTCCATGAACGACACCAGCTGTGTCAACAGAGTGGTGTGTGCATGGAGGACACTCAGCATTGCTGTCTGCCCTACATGGAGCTGCCGAAGGAGGTACACAGACTCCTCACTCAGGGCAGCAGGGGACACAGGGGCAGGGGGTGCGGTGCCTGGCACGAAGGAGACACGCTCCCGAGTACGGGAGCCTCCACGGACCTCAGGAATGGGAGCCAATGGGAGGGCGGGGTGGTGGTGGTGGCGGGGCCAGACAGACTAGCTGGCCTTTGGTGGCTGCTGAGACCCGCCTCCACAAAGGAGTCATCCTCCGAGCTGCTGTGGTCCTCAGCTGAGGTGGATGGTGCTGAGGACTCCTCGGTGTGGCTCCCCTCGCCCTCCGTGCCACTGGGTCCCTCTGACCACTCGTCCGATGCTGACCCAGTCTGGCTCCGCTGCTCCTCCTGGTCCGTGGAGCTGTCCCCTCCTGTGGCCGTGGATGTATCTGCAAACAATTAGGGAAACAGACAAACATCAGTCACCTGCACTGACCGCACACACCACAGTAAGTACAGCACATTACAGAGCAAGCCCTGGCAACCTTAGTTGAACATTGCCTAAAGTCCCCACACAGATTCGGGGAAGCCAATTATCAGTCTGATGGTCAACCATGGGACTCACACCCCTCCTGCCCTTGCACCCATCTGTCTGGTGCCTGTCTGATGGTAAGACCCCAGTGCGGACACATGCACCACCTACACAGTTGTTGGACATTGCAGGGAACACGGTGAAGTATGTGAACATGCACACATCACATCTCTTGCCACTGAGTCAGTGCAGGTGTCCGGATAAAGGGATGGCCAGAGTCTAAATAGAAATGCATGTGATGCATACCAGCACCAGACACCATGATGCACCCATGTCCGGATAGTCAATGCCACAATGGGGTGCATGTTGCACATGTCACTCCCCTGCAGGATCAGTCTCAGGAAGTTTAATGCCATGACACAGGAATGCGTGCAAAGTCATACATTACTGTCTCAAGTCACATGGCCATGGCAGCCAGCCAACAACAGTCTGCACTGTGTCACAATCCGAGGGCATGGGGAATGCAAGTTATGTGACTGACAAGTGCACATGTCCATCCCCCAAATACCACATCATCTGTACTACTATTTGTCCATGTCATACCAACTGGACATATGGGGGACATGAAACACAACTCTCTGAACATGAGCACCTCACAGTGTGCTGTGAATGACAATACAGCTGCCTGAAAGTCACAGTTGCAAACACCTGTGTGCACAGTCAAGTGATCAGACACTTATAAGTCACAGAAGTATCGTCTATCATGGTCACATCTCAGATGGCATGCTGAGCCCTAACCGATAAACATACCAGTAGTCCTGACAACGAAGACACAGCACAATGAGACAGAGGCAGACACCTGAGGGTACATTTCACTGATCACAACATGCCAGATGATACACGGGAGTGGGAGTACAGAGTGTATTGCATGCCCTGGAGTAGGCATGACTGTCCAGCTCCACCTGTAAGAGGGATGAGTCCTGGACAGTAGGCAGGTGGCTAAGCATGTGTGACACACTGGATACACATACTCCTGAGGCCCAAACATTGTTCCCACCAGCAGCATGGGTGTGTGCCAAATTCCCCAGGGACATGTGGTGAGTCAGAGCAGCAAGCGGACCACATATCAAAGTTACACCCAGATTACATGTCAGAACTTAGGCATTGTGTAAGCAATTGAGCCACCCATGAATCGCACAACATAGTCACGGGAACAAATGCTGTCCCCCACCTTGAGCAAAGCAAAATGCAATGACACAGTCCCCAAATGACACAATTTCCTGACTATAAGGGCCACACATATGCGTATCAGAGGAGAAGTGGGCATGTCACAAATGAGGGACATGGGTCCTGGACCACATGACTGATGTACTGTGGAAGTTTAACCAGGCCAGAGGAGGGCACATAGCATGTCAGACAAAGTGCACAGTGCAGTCATGGACTCACCCCCTCCTTGCTGCTGTCTGTCCTTCAGCTGCCCATCCAGGTCAGGGAAGACCACCGCCAGGATCCGGAGCATGTGGGGGGTCAGGGTCCGGTGTCCGCCCCTCCTGCGAGGAGGCGACAGCTTCAGCTGGACCCTTGCGATCCTCCGGGTCCAGCCACGAAGGTCCTGCCACCTCTTCTGGCAGTTGCGGATCCTGCGCCTGTAGACCCCCACGGATCTTACTTTCCGGGCGATGGTCAGCCAAATTTCCTGCTTCTGGTGGGCATCAACCTGTGAGGATGACAAAGTGAAAAGGCCATTACTACACATGCAACATATACGTGCATCACACAGTTGGATATACATGTCTCAATCACAGGGGCATATGATGTACACAGGCAGTCCAACAATGGCTATGAACAGTTTGCCAGCAGTCACTACATGGTATCATTGCATGGGAAGTAAACCTAGTTGGAATGCACTGTTACTGCACTGTACCAGTTCAGTGCATGTAACTACACACTTTGGGGTGTGACAACTACTCAGTGGGCATGCTTGCCAGTGGTGTGCACACTGAAAGTCCTGCTAGTCAGACAACATGCACAATTAGTGAGGCAGTGGACAGCACACTCACCTGCTCCCCTGGTTTCCCATACAGCTTGCTGTACTGTGGAAGGAGGCTGTCCAGCAGGGCCTGGTTCTCCTCAAGGCTGAAGGCTGGGGCTCTCTCCACAGTACGTGCCATTGCAGGAGCCAGAGGATGCATAAACAGCAGCAGTGTTGGTGGCAGATGTCGTCCTGGAGCATGTAGTGCAGGCAAGTGAGCTCTCAGGGGAACAGCCAGCATTATATGTGTGCTGCAGAGGCAGATACTGTCCCATGTGTCCAAAGTGATAGGTCCAAGTCGTTTGCATCTTCTGAATCTGACCAATCCATGGAATAGCAGCACTAATACACGCCCACACCATCCTTCAAATCTTCAACTTCATGACACCCATGATTTTGCAACATTGTTCTGGCTGGCCAACTGAATTCACTGCATCAGACTCGTTGGAGCTTCGAAAACGCGTCCGTTGCCATGCCAGGCCCCAGCCAATGTGTGCGCACCGTTCTGTCCACTGCTGTACAATGCGTATTTCGGGATACAACGCGTACCCGCACACATCCAATGCAATGGGCCGTGCGGGCACACCGATCGGTCCATTGCTGTACAACGCGTACCCGGGATACAACGCGTACCCGCTCACATCATATGCAATGGGCCGGCCGGGCACACCGATCGGTCCATTGCTGCACAACGCGTACCCGGGATACAACGCGTACCCGCTCACATCATATGCAATGGGCCGGCCGGGCACACCGATCGGTCCATTGCTCTACAACGCGTACCCGGGATACAACGCGTACCCGCTCACATCATATGCAATGGGCCGGCCGGGCACACCGATCGGTCCATTGCTCTACAACGCGTCCCCGCTCACATCCAATGCAATGGGCCGTGCGGGCACACCGATCGGTCCATTGCTGTACAACGCGTACCCGGGATACAACGCGTACCCGCTCACATCATATGCAATGGGCCGGCCGGGCACACCGATCGGTCCATTGCTGCACAATGCGTACCCGGGATACAACGCGTACCCGCTCACATCATATGCAATGGGCCGGCCGGGCACACCGATCGGTCCATTGCTGTTCAACGCGTACCCGGGATACAACGCGTACCCGCTCACATCATATGCAATGGGCCGTGCGGGCACACCGATCGGTCCATTGCTGTACAACGCGTACCCGGGATACAACGCGTACCCGCTCACATCATATGCAATGGGCTGGCCGGGCACACCGATCGGTCCATTGCTCTACAACGCGTCCCCGCTCACATCCAATGCAATGGGCCGTGCGGGCACACCGATCGGTCCATTGCTATACAACGCATACCCGGGATACAACGAGTACCCGCTCACATCATATGCAATGGGCCGGCCGGGCACACCGATCGGTCCATTGCTGCACAATGCGTACCCGGGATACAACGCGTACCCGCTCACATCATATGCAATGGGCCGGCCGGGCACACCGATCGGTCCATTGCTGTTCAACGCGTACCCGGGATACAACACGTACCCGCTCACATCATATGCAATGGGCCGGCCGGGCACACCGATCGGTCCATTGCTGTACAACGCGTACCCGGGATACAACGCGTACCCGCTCACATCCAATGCAATGGACCGTGCGGGCACACCGATCGGTCCATTGCTCTACAACGCGTCCCTGGACAGGTCACACGCATATGTCACCATGCTGGTCACTGGTGAACCTATGCCAGCCACATATACTTTTCAGGGACTCAGGGGCACACCTACAACACCACACCCAGTCCACACTGTATCTAAGGCATGTGTGGCAGCATAACCTTATCTGTGTATGTGGGTGAACATGTGGTTTTTGGGGTGGCACTTGGGGGCAGACACACCCAGGCTGTGCACGTGTTCATGGGGACAGGGTCCTTTGTGTGTTGTGCACCTGACCACTGTGGTGTGCAACTGTTCATTTTGGAGCATGTGTCATGGTCACATTTCCAGGTTGTGTATGTGTATGACATGTCACATACCCCCAGGCTCACATGTGGGAAGGCATGTACGTCACAGGGTGGCCCATTGCCACAATAGTGATGTCCCTCCGCAGTCTGTGTGCATGTTGTGTTTCACATGTCTCTGACTCCATGTGCACAATGGGAGACAGTCTCCACATCCACGTGGTTTGTGCATGAACTTTGATGTTGTGTGTGTGTGTGTCACAGACGTCCATGTCTGTCCTGCAGAGGCTACAGGGGCCACTACCTGTGGGTGTCATGTTTGTTTTTCTGACGTGTACATGATACGCCATGTCATGCCAGTGTCCATGTGGCAAGTCAGGGTCCCTGGGAATCTACCTGTCAATGAGCTGTGATGCCTGTGGAGCATCTGTCCAGACATGTCACTGTGGTATGTGTGTGGAATGTGAGAGCAGTAAATGGGTACTGTGACACAGCCTAATGGTTTCCCATAGCACACCCTGGAACCTGTTGTCAACACTTGTTGAACAGAGATGTTAGATGATGTCCATGTAGGTGCCATATATGTCCAAACAGAACGACACACACATCAAGTACTTGTGTTTGTTAATGATGTATCATGTGAAATTGAGTATGGTGAACGGCACATAGGTGGGGTGACTGACAATCTTGCTTTCTTCACCTATGCACTGCAGGGCTCCTGCTGTCCATCGACCATTCCCAGACCTGGCAACGATGGTGGAACGTGACAGCATCCGACGGTACCGCTTCACCAGGCAGCTGATTGAGGATTTGGCAGTGCGGTTGGACCCACATTTGCAGCCTGGCCGTCCGTATCCTACAGC
This sequence comes from Calotriton arnoldi, assembly GCA_963921515.1. Taxonomy (NCBI): domain Eukaryota; kingdom Metazoa; phylum Chordata; class Amphibia; order Caudata; family Salamandridae; genus Calotriton; species Calotriton arnoldi. Next base: position 148,813 of record CAWUFW010009576.1, on the reverse strand, counting down.
GCTGACCCCCAAGGTGAAGGTGATGGCAGCCCTACACTTCTTTGCCACCGGTACCTTTCAACACACTGTGGCGACTGCCGGTGGGATGTCACAGACTATGTTCAGCCGTGTGCTACGCGATGTTTTGGGGGCAATGTTGAGATACCTGAACCAGTACATCTATTTTCCAACACGTCAACGACTCACTGACGTCAAGAGTGACTTCTATGCCCTGGGGAGGATGCCACATGTAATTGGCTCCATTGATGGGACACATGTGGCTTTGATACCACCACAGGCACATGAGCAGGCATACCGGAACCGTAAACATTACCATTCGATCAATGCTCTGGTGGTATGTCTTGCAGATATGACCATCACACATGTGTGTGCCCGTTTCCCCGGTTCGGCACACGATGCCTACGTGATGAGGAGTAGTCGCATCCCGAGGATGATGTCACAGATGCCAAACCAGCGTGCCTGGCTTGTTGGTGTGTACTGACTTTGTACCATTGTGTGTGTTCTGCTATGTTGTTTTCCGCACACATTTTCAAATCGGCTAATGTGCAATTGTCTGTCTGTAGGTGACTCGGGATACCCCAACATGCCGTGGTTGCTGACACCCCTCAGGAACCCTGTGACACCAGCCCAGATGCGCTACAATGAGGCACATGGTCGGACGAGGAGGGTGATTGAGCGGACCTTTGGTCTCCTGAAGAGCCGCTTCCGCTGCCTGGACAAGACAGGAGGGGCCCTCCCATATGCCCCAGCAAAGGTGTGCAAGATTGTCATCGTCTGCTGCATGCTACACAACCTGGCAGTGCGGAAGGAGTTGCCTCTCATCCTGGATGACGATGACCAACGTCCGCCACCTGTGGAAGATCCTGGCCTGGGTCACGATGCCAGTGAAGATGATGATGATGATGATGGTGATGTCCGCACACAGCTCATCACCAACTTCTTCAGCTGAATGTGAGTCTCCAGAGGGTTGTAATGTCAATTATTTGAGTTTGCATGATATGTGTGTGTGGTGCTCTGGTGCTGTTTGAGTGTGGCCATGTGCTACTTGACTGGATGCGTGCAGCGATGTGTCCTTGCAGGTGGTCTGTACTGCCCAACAGTGTTGACATGCTAACTTGGTTTTGTGTAGTTATCTCGTGACATGTATTAGACATGAGTATTGCCGTTCTGTGCTGTTCTTCAGTGGTTTTGACTGTGTGTCATGTCTGTCCTTCACAGGGTGCTGCCGGAGTTGTTTGATCAACTTGGATCCCATGAATCCATGATTCAACTTCCAAGGTGGAAGCAGTCGTTTCCCTACAGGTGATGTGCCACACACCCCTGGACTTTCTATCTTCTGCACTTTTTGACTTTGTGGCCACAGCCAGGTTGGATTAGCTAGCATTTGTAGTGGAAACAACATGTTGCAAATGTGTAATAAACCTGTGCTTCACTTTGGGATGTGCGTTGTCTGTAGTCACACATCTGACTGACATTTGCTTACTGCACCTGTAGTCTAGTTGACACAGACTGTGAATAGGTGGCGTGTCTGTGCATTCCACTGTATTTAGTTGCAACATCAGTATAGGTGATGAGTCTGATGGCCCTGGTGTGTATGTGTTGTGTGGCCCTAGTGGTGTGTCTCCCTCATATGTGTCACGTCGCCATGACTGACATGACGGTGTTGGACTTGCTGTAGCAGTTAGCATGCACAGTGTCATTTTTCTGATCACCATCTCCATGACAGAGAGCACGTTGGAATCACAACAGAGGCAGATATGGTGTATTTGTGAGTTTATTTACATACAGGTGTGAGGATGGTGCACAGGATGGTGGGTGCTGTACATAGAAATTGGAATCCAAAGTTCCCATGTGATTCGGAAGTCTTGGTAGCTGAAATGTCCAGAGTAAAGTCCACAGTCATCTGATGAATTTGGCCAACTATAGCTCCCCATGTCATGTGGAGAGTTGGGTTGGCTTCGACAGGGCGTGCAGTTTGCACACAGAGGAAAAGTTCCAGAACAGGTGTTGGCTTCCTGGGGGATGTAGATGGCCATCGGCCTCTCAGTTTGGCCTCCTCGGACGGCCCCTCTTCTTGGGGGGGACCCTCAGGTGCAGGCTGCGGCGGTGCAGGGGACTCTCTGCCAGAGTCCTCCTCCCTCCCTGTGGCATTTGCAGTTGTTTCAGCAGCAGATGTTGTGGGCACACAGGGAGGTGAGGCCATGTTGGTGCTGATCTGGCGGAGGCATGTCAGTATGTCCCTATGCACCGCTGTCAGTTGTTCCAATGTGTCCCACTTGGACTCCATGCCAGACATGTGTGTCTCGACATGTGACATGTGTGTCTCGACATGTGACATGTGTGTCTCGACACGGGACATGTGGGAGTCCAAGCGGGCATGATGGGCAGCCTGCTGCTGTTGTATGTCCTTGAGGATCCCCACTACCTGGCTGACCTCTCCGGTGCTAGTCTGGTACGCATCCGCGATGCGTGCCAGTTGTGGGTCATCATGCAGTCCAGACCCCTCTGCAAAGAGCGACCTATGTCTACCACCCCTCCCACCACCCCTGGCGACACGTGCAGGACCTGCGGTGGCACGCACAGGTGACCGTGGGCCCACTTGGGTGTTGTTCCTGGGCTCGTTGTCACCAGCTCCAGTTTGGGTCTGGGTCCCTGCGCTGTTGTCATCTGTGTTCCTTGGTCTGTCCGTGTTGGCAGGGGTGGCCTGTGTGTTGGCAGTTGTTGGAGGGGTGGGTGCAGGGGGTGCAGATGTTGGTCCTGCTGGTGCTGCATGATGACTCACACCGGAGGGTCCAGCTGGTTCTTCGCCATCCGAGGAGTGCAGAGGCTGATCCACACCAGTGAGCTCAGTGTTCACCGGAGCCTGGGACAGGGACTCCTCCTCGTCTGCTGCTGTGTCCCCATCATCACCTGTTTTGGGGAGAGACACAGATTGTATGTTATGTTTCTACTGGCATCAATTGTTCAAACACCTGACAGTTGTGACTGTACCTCTGGATGTGGGCCTGGACATTGCATTCTCCTAAATTGTGACAGTCAGAGAGTGATATTGGTGTAGCACATTGTCCTGCCAACCTGTGGCATGTCAATGTGAATGTTGAGGTGTGTGCATGACCAGCATTGGTGGTATTTGCTTGCCATCCGGGCCTCCTTCTCCCCCAGCCCAGTTATCCCACCATGAAGCGTGCTTCCATTGCAGGGAGTGCAAGTTGTCTTTCAGGATGTCAGTCAGTGGTGTCCTGCTGTTGGTTGTTGCACAGTTCCCAGCAGGGCCTTGTGCTCCCCCCAGCAGTACCCAGTGTCAGCCATCTTGTGAGTCCTTTTCCACTCCCTGTGATGTGAGCATGGTTCAGGGTGGTGTTGATGGGCCAATTGTGAGGCTGACCAATATCTGTGACTACCACTCCCATCATGCTATTGCCTCCACCCCCTTCCCAGCATGCCCATCCTTCCTTCCTTTTGACTCTGCTTCCCTGTGGGGTGGGGTGCCTGTGCTGACAGGATGGCTGGGAGTGTTGTCCTGGCAGTTGTTTGGCTACAAGTCCCAAGAGTGTCCCTGTGCTTCACACAGCATAACCCAGGGTGGTGGTTCTTTGTGGGATCTTCAGTTAGGATGTGAGGCATTGCATTCTCCCAGGTGGGTTATGTGGAGTTAGTGTTGAGGGGGTGTGTGAGGGGAGGTGCTTGTAACTATGGTCAGTGCTGTGAGTCCTCCTTCCCACCCAGCCCAGTTATCCCACCATGAAGCGTGCTTCCATTGCAGGGAGTGCAAGTTGTCTTTCAGGATGTCAGTCAGTGGTGTCCTGCTGTTGGTTGTTGCACAGTTCCCAGCAGGGCCTTGTGCTCCCCCCAGCAGTACCCAGTGTCAGCCATCTTGTGAGTCCTTTTCCACTCCCTGTGATGTGAGCATGGTTCAGGGTGGTGTTGATGGGCCAATTGTGAGGCTGACCAATATCTTTGACTACCACTCCCATCCTGCTATTGCCTCCACCCCCCTTCCCAGCATGCCCATCCTTCCTTCCTTTTGACTCTGCTTCCCTGTGGGGTGGGGTGCCTGTGCTGACAGGATGGCTGGGAGTGTTGTCCTGGCAGTTGTTTGGCTACAAGTCCCAAGAGTGTCCCTGTGCTTCACACAGCATAACCCAGGGTGGTGGTTCTTTGTGGGATCTTCAGTTAGGATGTGAGGCATTGCATTCTCCCAGGTGGGTTATGTGGAGTTAGTGTTGAGGGGTTGTGTGAGGGGAGGTTCTTGTAACTATGGTCAGTGCTGTGAGTCCTCCTTCCCACCCAGCCCAGTTATCCCACCATGAAGCGTGCTTCCATTGCAGGGAGTGCAAGTTGTCTTTCAGGATGTCAGTCAGTGGTGTCCTGCTGTTGGTTGTTGCACAGTTCCCAGCAGGGCCTTGTGCTCCCCCCAGCAGTACCCAGTGTCAGCCATCTTGTGAGTCCTTTTCCACTCCCTGTGATGTGGGCATGGTTCAGGGTGGTGTTGATGGGCCAATTGTGAGGCTGACCAATATCTGTGACTACCACTCTCATCATGCTATTGCCTCCACCCTCCTTCCCAGCATGCCCATCCTTCCTTCCTTTTGACTCAGCTCCCCTGTGGGGTGGGGTGCCTGTGCTGACAGGATGGCTGGGAGTGTTGTCCTGGCAGTTGTTTGGCTACAAGTCCCAAGAGTGTCCCTGTGCTTCACACAGCATAACCCAGGGTGGTGGTTCTTTGTTGGATCTTCAGTTAGGATGTGAGGCATTGCATTCTCCCAGGTGGGTTATGTGGAGTTAGTGTTGAGGGGGTGTGTGAGGGGAGGTGCCTGTAACTATGGTCAGTGCTGTGAGTCCTCCTTCCCACCCAGCCAGATATCCCACCATGGAACGTGCTTCCATTGCAGGGAGTGCAAGTTGTCTTTCAGGATGTCAGTCAGTGGTGTCCTGCTGTTGGTTGTTGCACAGTTCCCAGCAGGGCCTTGTGCTCCCCCAGCAGTACCCAGTGTCAGCCATCTTGTCAGTTGTTTTCCACTCCCTGTGATGTGAGCATGGTTCAGAGTGGTGTTGATGGGCCAATTGTGAGGCTGACCAATATCTGTGCCTACAACTCCCATCATGCTATTGCCTACACCCCCTTCCCAGCATGCCCATACTTCCTTCCTTTTGAGTGGACTTCACTGTGTGTGAGTGTGACAGCAATGGCAAGATGGCTGACAGTGTGGTCCTGTTGTTTGTTGGTGCCCAGTTCCCATCAGGGCCTTGTGCTCCCCACAGCAGTACCCAGTGTCAGCCATCTTGTCAGTTGTTTTCCACACCCTGTGATGTGAGCATGGTTCAGAGTGGTGTTGATGGGCCAATTGTGGGTGTGACCAATATCTGTGACTACCACTCCCATCATGCTATTGGCTACACTGACTTCACCAGCATACACAGAATTCCTTCCTTTCAGTGAGCTTCCCTGTGAGGTGGTGTTCTAGTGGTGGGTAAATATCTGGGAGTGTTTGTTGGTTCTATTTGTGCCACTGCCTTGCTGTGTTTGTTGTTCGGTTTGTACATGTCATGACACAGTTACATATCACTATGAGATGGCAGGTATTGTGTTTGTCTGACTAGCATTCACATCTTGGGATGAATATCTTTTGGTTGCTGTGTATTTGCTAAGGGTGCATGGTTTGCCTATCCCCTTGACTGTGATGTGTGTGTGTTGTCACACCATATTGTGTATATTAGTTGTGTACTCACCAGGCTCTGGGATGTCTGTTAGTCCGTATACACTCACTGGTGGTAGGATGGCCCGCACCTTCTCCTCCCAGGGCCTGAGGTATACTGGTTTTGCAGGAGGGCCACTGCCGGTGTGTTGGCTGAGGAGGTAGTCCTTTTTGAGTAGGTCCCGGACCCTCCTGCGCACATCATACCACCTGTTCTGGATGTCTTCCTTTGTGCGCAAACATGGTGATTGTGCGTTCGCCCTGTCGACAATCCTCGCCCACATCTTGGTTTTCTGCGACATGGGGGTCTGTTGTACCAATGTACCAAACAACTGTGGCTCTACCCTGAGGATCTCATCTACCATGACTTCCAATTCACTGTCTAGGAACTTATGATTCTTCTTTGGGGGCATGGTGATGGGTGGTGGTGGTAATTGATGTGTGTGTGCAAGTGGGGGGGTGTGAGTGTAGGTTTAGCTGGGTGTGTGTGAGGGTGCTATTTGTAGGTGTGGTAATGGTGTGTGGCTTGTGTGATGTATGAGCTGTGAGTGTGTCTGTGGTTGCTGTGTGATGGTGTTCTGTGCTGGCAGGTCAGTGGAATTTGCAAAGGATCATGGTAGGGATTTGTGGCCTTTATGTAGGTGGAGTTGGAGGTGTGTCCTTGTTCCATTTTTTCCTCCCTGTATTTATTGGCTTTGTGGTTGCTTGTTTGGCCCTTTTTTAAAAAAAAAAATCCTTGGTGTTTTTGGTGCATGTAGGAGTCGTTCTTGTGTCCGAGTAGGACGCTGCAGTTGTCTGGTGCGATCTTGTCCGACTCGTTCGCGCTGTGTGTCAGCTAGGTTTCATATGCGGCGTACGAGTCGGTCGCGGAGTATTGGGTTGCTTCGGCTGGGTTTTGTATACTTGTCGGTCGTACGGCTTGTGCTTTGGGCGATTCGGTCGTGTTTTGCACGCACAGCATCGTACTACGCGGGTCGGAGTTCGCGGGTACGTTTCGTTCGGGTTCAATCCGGGTGCGTGTCGGTCGGTTCGTTTCGCGTGATTTCCCGGCCGGATGGCTTGATTACGTCCGGCTCGGTCGGTCGTTTTGTATTCCGTCCGAGTCGGTCGGATTTCACATGCATTTCATCGTACTACCCGGGTCGTACGGCGCCGGTCAGAGTCGGTCGGACTAAATTCCCGTACCGAGTCGGTCGGTATTTTTTCCGGCCCGAATCGGAATCGGCCCCTTAGTGATGGGACTAGTTTTCATAGCCATAGCATCACCCGATTCGAAGAGTAAAGCTGTCCTTAGTGTGCGATCCATTCCTGGGGCTGAATACAGAAGTCAAGAGCGGGTTTGTGACCATTTAGAAAACCCACAACTGTCTTCCAGAAGGGCTTATTTTCAATCTTATACTTTATTTCGGCATAAATACCTTTAAAAGTTTTCACATACAACATTCAAAAGGAAACGAATCATATTAAAAATACGTTTGTTTGTATAAGAATTCATAAACAATTGGGATAATGCCGATTAAAACATTCAGAATGGCTCTAGAATAAAAAAGCTTTACAAAAGATTAAAAAAAAGATAATCATATGCACAAAAGATAAAACAGCCCAGAGTCACATTAATAGTAATTACACAATAAAAGGTCCTTGTTGCTTGTTGACCAGAATACTAAAATCAATTAATGTACAGTTAACCAAACAGAAGCCTAGGTAGCGTCTCGGTAAGTGATATTATTCCCCACTTATAGTGCTTGGTAACATAAGACAATTAACTGCTGTTAACTACCCCACTACGTTCTGTGCTTCTTCCTTGCGCCTTTGTCCTAATACCCCACATGTGGCCGAGGAAATTAGCAACTGCGCAGACAAAGGCAGATCTTGTATCGGATTATAAAATGTGCAAGGCTTCCCGGGAGTGCCCAGTTGCTGACAGATGGGCTTAATCTATTTCAATCTAGGATGTGCATAAGCAGGGCAAACGAACAGCACATGGGCTACAGACTCAACAGGAGCCTTGCATCCTGGGCAGTTGATAGGGCGTAGATCTTTAGTATGCCACTTGGCTTTTACATCATTCATTGGGAGAGTGCCAAGCCAGAGTTGGATGTAAAGCTTTCTGTCTTGGGTTGCTTGTATTAGGTCAAGGTAAGGTTCCAGAAGTCTTATCTGTTTGTGAAGTAGGAATTCTGTGGTTAGTTTTCCCCGGTCAGTCCTGCTGGAATATGCTTGTGTAACCCATTCCCAATAATGCTTCTTTATTGCGTCTTTTTGAAGCAGGGGTGAATCAGGATTTTCCAAGGCTTCCCTAAGCCCTATGCCAAATACAAGCCTCTTTATATTGCTCAGCCACCCAACCTTGTTAGAGACGTCTAGGCGGATGACCTCTTTCATTGCTTTGGCATAAGGCAATACCTCCGGAGTCCTCCGGACTCTAGCCCAGAATAACAGTGGACGAAGCTTAGCAATGTCGCTAATGGGATGTCAATCCATGTATAGCATTAGGGGATGGAGTGGGGTACTTTGGGGCAGCATCACTAGATTCCTTAAAAATGTATGCTCTGATCTAGTGAGCTCCATTATCTTTTCAAAGCCCCACAACTCAGATCCATACAGGGCAGAGCTAACAGCTTTGAGATCGTAGACTGGCAGAGCAGCAGCAACTGGTCTGCTATGGGAAGAGCAATGTTCTTTCACTAGTGCCCCTGTTACACGTTTATGATTCAATGTCATTTTTGTTATATGGGGCTTCCAAGACATTTTCTCCGAGAGTTTAACCCCTAGATAATCGAAGGTGCTTACTCTTTCCAGGGGTATCCCATCTAAAGTTGGCTTGCCCTTATATGACTTATGTGGATTGAAAGCCATGAATTTGGTCTTGGAAATATATATTTCAAGGCCCCAAGCATTGCAGAAGAGATTACATCTGTTTAGTAATATCTACAACCCTGCCAGAGTTTTAGACACCAGCAGGGTGTCATCTGCAAATAAAAGGGTCACTACCTTCTCCCCACCTAAGGACCGGGCATCAGCAGGCTCTTGTGATATGAAACTTGCGACTTCATTCATGTAGAGGAACAGCGTGGGTGCCAAAACACAACCTTGGCGGACTCCCCTACTAACTGGAATGCGGTCTGTAAGTTGCCCCTGCGTGCCCCATCTTATCAGAGCAAAATTGTTTTCATGAACTCAGATAACCAAATTAAGAATTGGAGGTGGAATTCCCATATCATTCAACACTTGCCATAGCTTCGGTCTGGGGACTAAGTCAAAGGCAGTCTTCAGGTCATTAAAAGCAAAGTACAGACTGCCCTGGCCAATAACTACAGCTTTCCAATAAAGCAATAAAAGGAGAAAGACCTGGTCAATATTCCCTGTCTTTTCTCTGAAGCTGTCTGGCCCTGATGCTTTGGCCTGAACTATTCGCCCGATTGATCCCTCGATCTCATTCAAGGGGAAGAAGTCTTTGCCCAGTAGCTGAGGAGGGCAGAAGGTGTCCCCCTCAGGGGGTGGGACAACAGCCTCTGTATAGAGCTTTTTAAAATGATCATGCCAGGCTTGAGCTTCAATATGATTTGGGGGCGAAAAGCCCCTGTTTCATTACCCCAGACAAATAGGGACCAGAATGTTTTGGGTCTTTGTCGGCACAAGCTTCCTTAAGTGACTGCAAGGGGGATTCATCCCATGCCTTCTTTGCATGGTGAAGGGCAGCCTTATATCTACTTCTAGAGGCTCTAATTTGGCTGCTGTCTTTGGATGTTAGAGCCAAGGCTAGATTTAGTCGTTGGATCTTACATTTCTTATTATACCAGGATTCTGAGCCCCTTTTCGATTTTCTGGCCCGTGATTTATACCCTGGTGCAGTGAAATAAAAACATATCTGCTCAAAAAAACGAGAATGGACAGTGTCTAATTCTAGAGTGCCTGCCGCCAAATCCTGCTGTAAGCCCTGAAGCTTATCTTCACAAACAATAACCTTTCGCCATTTTAATCTATGGCCATCGTTTGATGGGAAAACCTCCTTTGAGATATTCTGGGATGGGGTCTCATTAGTGTAGCCACCCCACACCAACTTCATACTTAAGCAAAGCTGGTTGTGGTCGCTATCAGTTGTGTCTCCCATAGTCATGTCAAAGACGCTCCTCCAAAACTTCAGATCTATTAAAATATAATCAATGCGAATTGGACTGTTTGCCCTATTGAAGGTATTTGCTCCTAAAATGTCTGATTATGTTCTCCCGTTCACTGCCCTCAACCCATACTCTAGGTTTAAGGCATTTACTTGGAGAACCAGTTGCGACCATCTCTTGACTGGCGTAAGGTCTAAAGAGGGGACCGCCCACATCAGGTCTTCATCGCTCATCTCCATTACATCAGTTGTGTCTAAGGGTTCAAATGAGATGCTGAAGTCACCTGCTATCATTAATCTAGAATGTGCTGGGCGCTTGTACAATAATTCCTCCAACTGTGAGAGCGTGGTAGAGGGTCTACCCCCCTTTGTTCCTCTCACACATATGTTATATAGCTCAATAGATTTGCTTGAAGGGCCCATAAAACGTAACCCGAGAATATCTGGGCTATTCGTGTTAAGTATTGTAATCTTACAGCCCAGGGCAATCGTAACCCAAATTATCAGTCCCCCTGCCGGGCGTCCTTTACCTTTCGAAACTGCTGTGGCGGAGTAACAGACATATCCTGATTTGTGTAAGGGGACCATGCTCCAGGTTTCCTGTAAAATACATACATTGGAGCCCTCTATAAAATCATTCCAATGGGGAAGGTACATTTTACTACTTAGTCCTGCCACATTCCAGGATACTATTGTAAGTTGGGGATCAGAGCCAGGGCTGGCATGCTTCGCACTGCTTAATCTATCATGAGAGCTATCAGTAGTGGCTGGAATCGTATTGTTGTTATTGGTTCCAGGGATCATACCAGAAGCGAACCCCTAGTTTTGGTTCACTATTCTACCACCTTCAGTTTCTCAGGTCCTACGCACCTCCCTGATTGGTAACTGAGTGCCTTCAAGGTGGGAACTCGGGGTAAGTATTGTTGTATTAATGCAAGAGTTCCTATCCAGACAGCAATTGGCCCCCGAGAGTCAAGCAATGGTCTCTAGGGTTGAATTGGGGCCTGTCCGGTCCAATATAGAAGGTAAATTTGATTGTGACTGAGCTATAAGAATATGTTGTTTAAGTTGAATATGGGATGAGTCGGTGGGTAACTTTTAAATTCTAAGGCTAGAAGATTCTCTGCTAACTTGTTCCCTTTGAGAGTTAGTTCTATGCAGTCAGTGGATTGATTTGGGACTTCACATCTTCTTGCCCCTACGATGTTGTCACGGATCACAGAGCGGCATCCTCTGACATGGTGAATCCAATGGAGTGCTTTATTTGTCAATGAATCACTGCCCTCATGCCCCTTCCTCTCACCCAATTTGGGGACGTTTATCATATAGATCTTCTGGGTAGGTGTTAGTGCTGGAAGTGCTTGACCTAGTGATGTTGGCTGTGTCTGGCCAGTTCTCGCAGGAGCTACCCCCGATATGTCCTGTTTCTTATCACACCAAGGTGGTTGGGATGTTCGCTCCCTGCCGTTGGATTGAGGTGGGAATCTGCTTTGGGGAGGTTGTGTTAGGTGCCCCGTGGACTTGACAACTAATGGAGGAATGTGAACTGCTTTGTGTAGAAGGAACCCTTCTGGGCTTCATAGGAGGGGCTGGGGGGAAAGGCGCATGGGAGATTTGACTGATTCTTCTCGATACGGTCTCAATGAGAGGAGCAGATCTAGAGCTAATCTCCAACAGTTGCGTCAATAGCCCCGTAAGGCCACCTATCATAGATCTTACAACCCCCACTTCTGCTCTCAAGTCACTAATAAGCTGGTAGGTGTTCTGATTATGGTCTTGAGAGTTTAACACTAGTTCGCTTGATGCCTCTAATTCCAATTGCATGTTACCATCCTTTGGGTCAGTATTTAAGTCTGAGAGAGGGGAGTATCTGTTGCTACACTGAATCCCTAAATCAGGCTGGCTCATGGTACAAATCTCAATTGGCGGTGAGTGAACTCTCACAGTATGGCACGTGTCTCTCTGTTTAAGAAGAATGGGGTTCTTACTCTTTATTCTGCTGAACATGTTTGGGATGGCCGGCGTAGTGCTGGAAATGGTGTCATTATTAGAAGGGGCTTGGCTAGCCAAGGTACTTGGTGAAGTTAGTGCTTCAATGTCTAAAATGCCTTCACATTCTTCTAACAGACAATCGATTCGATCTAGAACACAATTACTGCCGGCATGTTTAATCATTTTCTTAGCTTTTTTCCCCTTCCCCGCTACTCCACCTCCCTTGCCCACCACCGCTTTCCTTTTCCCCACAGCTAACGTAACCCGGTTCGACGAGGGGCAGACTACTCGCACTCTCTTTTCCCACTAGGGTTCCTAGTCCCTCCCCGAAAGATCAGCACTGAAGTACGACAAAATTGGGAATCCACCAATGTCCCGCAAATAATGTCCTGCATCAATATTAAGTGGCCTTGCAGTTGTTAAAGGATTGCGAGTGACTAGTCCCGGTAAAGAGAAATTCGACAACTTTCGCATACGGGTCGCTGGCAGGTCATAAGTGTGAGGTTACGGATAATCAGATTGAAGATAGCTTTAATGTGACAGGTCGAAAGAAATGTGAACACACAGTCCTCCTGAGCTTAAGATAAAGTAGAAAGGCACAGTACCTTGAAATTGCGGCTACTAGCCCCGACAGACCTCAAGAGTCCGAAGCGCAAGGGGGTGGCCCTGCCTAGCCTCTTCCTGGCAATCACGGGCAAGGACGGGCCCAACCATGGCCTGGGCTTTGCCCAGGCGCGACCCGCACACATCCCGCACAGCAGGGGCTTGCAGTTGCCTTTGTGCACCTCCAGGCACGTAGAAATGCGGCGGAAGTGCAGCTGTGCAAGGGAGCCTGGGGAATGTGGTCCGCGCCCCCTGGCTCACAGTTTGCAGTGAGAGAAGTGGGTCCCACGCAGCAGGGGCTTGCAGTTGCCTTTGTGCACCTCCAGGCACGTAGAAATGCGGCGGAAGTGCGGCTGTGCAAGGGAGCCTGAGGGGTGTGGTCCACGCTCCCTGGCTCACAGTTTGCAGTGAGAGAACCAGGTCCCCCCACTTATTATCTGTATTGGAGAGAACTCTCCCATTCCCTTTTAGTTTTATCACCTGCTGATAGCAGGTTCTTTTTATAGTTATATCTAGCTGCGCTCTTGGCTGATCTACACTCCGCATTATACCAGTTATTTGGATTTGGCACAATTTCCCCTCCTACACCTTTTTTTCCCCAGTACCTCTAAAATGTGGGCTAATAGTTTATTGTGGCTAATAGCAAATTCCTCAATCCTGGACGCGCGAGAGAGCTTCAACAAGGACTCATAGTCCACAGTTACACTGTCCTTGACCACTTCAAGTGCTTCTGGATTTTTCAACACCCAGTCCCACCTAATGGTTCTACAATTATTAGTGTACGAGAGGAGCCTATATCTCCTTTGCCATAGGAAACCTGAACTGGGGATGCTTCATCCCGTAGTGACAGGCAAAGGGGGTTGTGGTCACTGTCTGGGTGCTCGACTACTTCCATATCCGCAATTTCCAGCCAAAGCTTTCCATCTGCCCAAAAATAGTCTATTCCACTACTATGGCCCATCCTGTTGTATGTCATTTTACCCTGGTGATCAGAGGGACTTCTGCCATTAGTGGCTCTAAGATCACAGTTTAATGCCAGGCCAAACAATTGGCCCGCCTTTGCTGTCCACCTAACTAAGGTTAGATCTATCTGTGGCATACCCCATTGAATGTCCTGTTCCTGCGTTAGGTCAGATGGGGAGGTTGCCAGTGGTTCAAAGGTGGAATTTAGGTCCCCAGCCACAAACAGCCTATTTGTACCTGTACTCTCCAAAAGTGCTTGCTCTAGTATGCTGATTACCTTGGTCTCTTCACTACTATTCTCCACTCTGTTATATACTTTATAAAATTTTAATAACAACCCAGATGGAAGCATCAGCCTAACTGCTAATATGTAACGAGAGGCAATGAGCACTAGGGATATTGTGCACTGGAGTATTGTTTTAACCCATATGCACAACCCTCCTGAAGGCCTACCCTGGCAGATTGAGTTGCTTTCACACAAAAAGATGAGCCCCAACACTTGTGAACGGGGGCTAGACACCATGTCTTTTAAAAGAGACGGATTTCAAACGATTCAGCAAATTGACCCCACTCATCCTCCCACATTAGCTTGGTTAGTCCTGCTACATTCCATGACACAATTTTAATAGAGACCTCATGAGTTATTTCCGGGTGGGGGCGAAATTCATCTGGGTGTTAGATGTTCTCCTTGATAAATCAGTGTGTGACGAAGCGCTACCTCCCCGAACTGACGCTCCGACCATGGGACCAGAACCGGGCTCCCCTTACCTTTCTCCCTGTCCCCTCCTTTATTTTCAGGCTCCTACTACCGGGGACAGTTGGCTCTACTCCTTTAAGAGTGTGCCTCCATTGCGCTCGCTCACCGGTCACATGACCACATCAGGAGATCCGGCCTGGTTAAAGCCGGAAGAGGCGTTACAGGAAGTGTTCTCATTGGGAAGCCCCAGGACGGAGAGAGAGGAGCCGGAAGAAACCGAGAAGCAAGCAGAGACCTTCTTCATTTCCCCGGGACTGACGCTACTGCCAAGGACCGAAGACACAGTGGCTACGGTGCCGGGACCAGGAGAGGAGGACGTCTTCGCCCGCCACGACCCTGAGAGGGAGCCGGACCCTATCCGGTACCACGGAGAAGCCGGCCACGTCCCTGGAAGGACGTGGCTTCACAAGGTACGGGCGTGGATAGGGACCGCGTGGGGAAGGGACGCTGGGATCACAAAACCCGGCGTAGGCGGAGGGAGGTGAACGCCTGAGAGCCGCTCTTGCTGGCGCGAAAGCTGCGCATAAGCGACACAAGCACTGGTGCTGGTCCTGGGTGACTACTCCCTACACTCCCTGACCCCTATCACAGTATAAGCAGACAGGACCTCCTCCTTATGGGTGTTTTTCTTTCCTTGTTTCTTTTATGTGTTGGCCCCTGGCGATCCTCGGTGAGCTACACTGGGATACCTTGGCACCAGACGGCTGGAGGCCCCACCCCCCATCTCATCTCTGAGGGAAGAGAGTGAGAAACGAAGCCGGACACTCCGTCAAGACCCCGGAAGATCCTGGTTTTGTCCCGTGTTGCACAACATCGCATATTACAACCCTGTTACTGCTAATAAAAGCCTCTATCCCTTACAACGCTGTCCCTGTTTGCTTCTCCACCGCGTCACACAGTGCCAATAAGTTGTGGGATGCAACATTGTTATCAAGTGACACATTTAGAGGCCTGATGATGGACATGGGACTTAGAGATTCTTTCTGGACTCTAGTCCTGGCAGGGTTCAATTTGTATTTTCACCTCTCACAAAACTTTCTTATACATTTCTTTATGTGTTTACATCTATCTAATTTGTGTTGATGTTGAAGGCATCGGCGTATCACCTGCTACTTGAACTTACCACTATGTAGAGTTTATCACTTATCTAACTCATCAGGGCTGGAATTTGATAAGAGATGGAATGTAAATTATCTGCTTAATCAAGTTGCATACCACATACTTTCAGTACACAAGGCTATGGATGACTATTTTGAGTTGAATGATACAGTGAATGTGTTTCTGAGGTTATGGCTAAAGAAATCCTGAGGGGTTTCTCGATTGGAGTGGTCGTGAAAACCAATGGCAACACTAGGTGTGAAATAGGAAAGGAGTTTTGGACGCCAGGATAGTGTTAGAGCCAATTCCTGATGCTTGATAAGTTTGGAAAGACCTCTAGCCATCACAAGTGGAGAGTAGGTTGTACTGTGCTTGAAAAGAATTCTAAGAGAGATGAGACGAGTCAGAATCTCTGCTCTCTTATCAACTAAACAAGAGATAGAAATAGCTACAGTATTCAGTGGGGACAGCCAACTCTGGTGTTGGGCGAGACATCTTCTGACCTGTCTTCCTTCTTTATTGTCAGTGTTTTACTATTTACCAAGGTTAACAAACATGCTATAATGGAGAACAATGACTGTCATGCTTTGGAAATATAGCTGACATGACAATGAACACCCTGTCTCAATTTCTTTGTCTGTTTTTTGAGGCCACTCATTCCCTTTGTCTGCATTTCAATATATATCTGATTCATGTTATTGAGGAGGCAAGTGCATTGGGAGCACATAACTCACCCTATGCTTAACCAAGGAATGGGAAATCATGCCCTCCCAGGTCTTTTTCTGTATTAACTTGTGGCACAGTTGAAGCTTTTGCAATATCAATCTTACCTGACAAACACAAGTATTGGATTGGAAGTGAGTGGCATATATAGCTCAGGGTGCCAATTCTTTCTATCTAGGGGTAAAATAGATTTATATTGTTTGAAAAGTCTGGTCTGGCTAAAATACATCACCTGTCTAGAGAGAGTAAGCTTTCTCCTTTTTTTTTCCTTATTGTGCGGCAGGTAACAGTCCTGGTGAAGGTTGTGATAACTGACACTTTGTACCTTAACCATGAGCAAGATCTTGTCTAACATTAGTTGATTTATTGTGATGACCATGGGGATTCTTATGTGTTGGTTTTTAGGTCTTAATCATCGTACAGCTTCCCAAAAATGTGTAGATCTTCCCCTTACCTTCCCTTCCACTACCTCTGTAGTGGTTTCCACATCTGCACCTTTTCCGAGAGTGAGTATTGCGATCAAGTTTACTAACCCGTTGGATGGAAAATGCCCATTCTGTGAGGGTTGAAGGGAGAGAGTATACCTATTTCATTCAGATCTCTATTCTTGTCAATAAGATTAAAATAAAGAGAAGTTATTTCTGTTTTTTAGATGATTTAGTGACAGCTCCATTTTCCTTTAAAACAACAAAAATCACAAGTGCAAGTCTTACCTTTATTTCTTTACCCAGAATCTCAGACATGGCATTACCCACTTCTTGCCAGAAAAGTTGGATGGGGGACACTGCATGAACATATGCACAGCATCAGCAAGCTCGACACCACACTTGAGACAGGTCTTCAGTACTCGGCTTCCCAGATTAGATAGCCATTTTGGGGTCCAATAGGCTCTTTACAGTGTGAATAGATGATTTTTTCCTAAGAGATGCAGGCATCACTGACTCATAAAAATAGACATAGATACTTCTCAGAGATGTGTCCAGCATTTGCAGGTCCCTTCTCCACATCTTTTCTGGCAAGGTAAAGACTCTGTTGGTGCCTTGCACTATCATCCAGTACCACTTCGCCACCTCTTTCTTTATGGGGGGGCACCTCCTTGCAATAGTTCTTCCCATTCAGTATTCCCGGTTTCTTTCTGCCACAACCCACGTGCCAAACTAACTAGTTGGTAGTACTTAAATCTGGATAACTTGCCTCCCATAACCCAAGATATGTCTTGCCAAGTTGTCAAGCTGCCACCATTGATAATCTGACCCCAACTATTTAGTTCTGCTTCTTTCAGAGGTATCGCTTAGTTGTATTCATACATTCCGGGGTGCCAGGGAAATTCCATTCTGGGAAAATTTGTTGTAGTAGGGTATCCCAAGAACCTGTCTAACCTGTACCCATAACCTACAGGCCACATTCAAAGTCTTCAGTCTAACTTGTTAGAAAAACTCGGGATTTCCAAACTTATACAAGAAATGCCAATCCCCATGTGGCAAATCTCTCAGCATGGGCTGAAACATGTGCCCTGTCTGTAGTTGCCTTCCCCCCTTAGCAGTACCCTAAAATTCTTTAGCTGAAAAGCCCAGCAATAATGCTGAAAATCTAGGACTGTTATGTAACCTTCCATTCTTTTCCTATGTAGTTTTTTCCAACCAATTCTCACCCCCCTCGAGGGTCAGATAAAGCTAGTTACTTCCCCCTGCAATTTATTGAACCATTATGATCTAAATGTCAGTGGGATTGCATTAAAGATGAAGTTAAATTTTGGAAATATCGACATCTTTATTATATTTGTTCTACCAAAGATTGTGAGCGGAAGACCCACCCAAGACCTCAGCAGTCTTTTGGCATCCGTCATTACCTTATTGAAATTGACTTGAGCCATCTTTTCCAGATTTTGTACTACAGTAATTCCAAGTAATCCATTTTTTTTACAGGGCAGCTGTTACCTGAAGTATTCCATGACATTATTTCAGTTTTCTGCGTATTCACCAGATATCCCAAAATTTTCCCAAACTATATTTGATCTTCCGCCACCTCCAAATCATCAGTATATAAATCTTAAAAGAACTTAGTAAAGGCCTGTTCTATATCTTTATCCTCTACATACCATTTTCCCATCTCACGATCTGCAATCCCCCTGATGGTGCTCTTAACGTTATCTGTCTTTATTTTCCACATCCTTCCCCATACTTATGAAGAGCTAACTTACTTGCCTCCCATTTTTTACTCAGGCTCACGTCTAGAAATTTGGGCAGCTCTCCCTTAGCATTCCTAATTTTATCTGATAGCACAGTATCTTCCTGAATTCCACTCTGGACATTCTCATACCTATCCCTCAGAGCTATTTCAATGTTTTCTTCTAGATCCCTAAGTTTGCACTTGTGCTCTTTGTGCTTATATGCTGCAAAACTCATAATCTTTCCCCTTATAAATGCCTTAAAGGCATCCCAAGCTACATGCGCGGGGATCTGTCATTAATTTTGAAGAAAACAGCTGTATCTTATTTCAACTGTGTGATCACCGTCTGATCTGTAAAAAATGTCCTATCTAACGTCCATCTTGGAGGCTCCCGTTTCTTTGCCAGGAGCAATTCTAATTTAACTGCTGAGACACAAGGCCGCAAAACCCCTAGAAACAGTTGAGAATCGGTTCCTTAGACAAGTGCTGAGTCCCCCGTTTAGCACTCCCATGATCCTGTTAATGTTAGATTTGGGGCTCAGGCCAATCTCAGAAAGAATTGCAGTTAGATCACTAATATACTGGAGAAACGTCTGGGGTACTCCTGAATTGTTCCACTACAGTTGTGGTCTGGAAGAGATACTTAGTCTTCCAGGGAAAGGTAACCTTCCTTGGATAAAATATGTAAGAGACACTGCTAATCAAGATTCCGGAGGTTGACTAACCAGTAAATCAGAGCTCAAAAGGTGTTCCAGGAACTTTAAACATGATATGCTTTTATCAAGCCTGGCCCCAGGCATTCTCGTCAACTCCTTTCTAAGGGTAAAGGACTTTTACAAAACCAAACAGTTCCTGGATGAAGTCGAACCAAACCTGGCAAGAAAGCTCTATGTTCAGTTCAGGCATGGGTTATTACCACTCTGCACAAACACATCAAAATGGACGAGCTCAGATAGACCGGCTGAGACGGCTTGCCTATCCTGCCGCCTCAGCAACGTACTGGTGGCTCATGTCCTGTTTTTTTGCCCTTAGTACAGTAGGGCCAGAGCCAAATGGATGTTCCCAATTTGCAGGAACCTGCCCTGGTCCCCCGCCTGCGAGCCTCCAACAAATGAGCAGATTATGTTCATGGGCTGACAAGTGTGCCCCTTTTAACCAACTTGTGAATGTCTTGGCAGGTGAATGTTGCGAGTGTGGGTGGGCTATACAGGACTCCAAATTAAAACGAAAACCTGCCTCCTACCTCATTGTCTTGTCCAGCACAAGTCTGAGTGCGACTCCAGCTCGCAAGTGAAGAAAAAAGCACTGCTCTGCCAGAGACGGGCGCGCTCTGAAAACAAAGCTGCCGCCCGCCTCCTGAATGGCTGCCTTGCAGCCTAGGAGGCCAATCACCGTGCATGTGATCACAGGGAAGCGCGCCTTGATAGAAAACAACGACGATGAGCTGCAAAAGACATCTTGGATGTGTTGATTAGTGATTCGCCAGGCTGTGCTGCGTCAGCTCTCGAGTTCACCATGGATCAATCCTATTTAATTTTCAGACACAGTCACATGCACGCTTTCCGTAGCACAATTTACCTCGCTGCTGCAGCTCCTTGTTATAGCACGCCTGGGAGTGGTCGGGGGTCCCTAATTATGCGTGACTAATGCATTCAGTGCGGTGATGCGGACACCAGCACTGAAATGCGTTAGTGTGACGCCAAATGCGTGATACTTGGCAGGGCTGATTATGTCTCACGTTGTTCTCTAAAGTCTTTCATTTATTGCTAAGTTCTTTCTCACCCATTCTCAGTGCTTTGCTCTCTTTACAATTAACCTCCACTTCTCCTTTTAGCTTTTCCACTGAGGCTTCCAGCGCATTCATCCTTTCCATAAATGCATCCATCATACCCTCCAACACATCACAAGCACCTTGTATATTTGCCTGTTGTTTCTCCGAAGTCACAAATTTGAGTCTGACTTCTTCAGTTAGCCCTCTTAGGAGTCTCTCCAGCCCAACCTCTTCTGTAGGGTTATGTGTACCTCCCTGTATGTTATGAGGTTGTAGTTGTGATTGTAGTTGTTTTTGTGCTTTCCTGTCTTGTTTGGGGTTTGTCTCCGTTAATGCCTGGAATCTAGTTTTTGTAAGAACCCTTTCTTTAGGCGCCCATATTCTAACAGTCTTTGGTAATCTTGCTCTAGGAGGGTGGGGGCTGCGTAAAGATTAATAAAATGGCTGGTCCAGGTGGCTGGGTCCACATGGTGCTCCGTGTAGGAGACAAGATCTTTATTTTCATGTGCTACTGTTTTCCAGAATAAGGAGTCCCTCGATTTAACTGCTTGTAATAGGTCGGACCAATTTAAGTCGTCCCAAGTTTTTTGTGCATTCAGCAAAACTTTTTTGTAATTAGCCCTTGCTTCTCTTACCAAGGAGGCCTTCCCACTCTTCAGACTATAAAGGAAACGTTTTTTGGCTTCTTTGCATTTATCTGAGTACCATGGATTAAATGGGCCGATTCTCCTCAGTTCTGGATGTATTTTAACAGCCAGGCTTTTGTTGAAAAGGGTCTTAACACTGTGGTGAGAGTTTGTTGGGTAGTAATAATCAAGGCCAGCGTAGATCATCCCTCAGCCCAACACTGTTCAACATCTACATGGCCCCGCTCGCACGCATCGCCAGACAGCACAACCTCAACATAATCTCCTACGCCGACGACACTCAACTGATCCGCTCCCTCACCAAGGACCCCCTCGCCGCCAAATCCAACCTCCATGAAGGAATGAAGGCCGTCGCCGATTGGATGAAGATCAGCCGACTAAAACTGAACACAGACAAGACAGAGGTCCTCATCCTCGGCTCCAACCCCTCAGCCTGGGACGACTCCTGGTGGCCAACGACACTAGGAGCAGCCCCGACACCCACCGACCACGCACGCAACCTGGGAGTCATCCTCGACTCAACGCTCTCCATGGCCAAGCAAGTCCACGCAGTCTCCTCCTCCTGCTTCAACACCCTCCGCATGCTTCGCAAGATCTACAGGTGGATCCCGACAGATACAAGAAGAACAGTCACCCAGGCCCTCGTCAGTAGCAGACTTGACTATGGGAACGCCCTCTACGCGGGAGCCCCGGCCAAGCTCATCAAGCGACTGCAACGCATACAAAACGCCCCCGCACGCCTGATCCTCGATGTACCACGCCACAGCCACATCACCCCCCACCTGAGGAACCTGCACTGGCTCCCCGTCGACAGGAGAATCTCCTTCAAACTCCTCATCCACGCACACAAGGCACTCCACAAGACTGGCCCAGCCTACCTCAACAGACGACTCCTCTTCTACGTCCCCAACCGCCAGCTCCGCTCCGCCGACCTCTCCCTCGCCACCGTCCCTCGCATTCGAAGAACTACCACCGGCGGCAGATCCTTCTCCCACCTCGCCGCCAAGACCTGGAACACCCTTCCACTAAGCCTACGACAGACCCAAGACCTGCTGACCTTCAGGAGGCTACTCAAGACCTGGTTGTTCGACCAGTAGCAGCACCCCCCCCCCTTTTTTCTCCCCAGCACCTTGAGACCCTCGCGGGTAAGTAGTGCGCTCTACAAATTCTGTGATTGATTTTATGTGTTCCTCAAGTACCTCAAAAAAGATATTGTAAATATTGGTCATAGTCTCTTTTACTCTGATACCATTTCACCATCCTTTCTCCTTTCATACCTTTTTCCCTTTTCCATCCACCCATCATTTTCAGTGCTCATAATGAGATATTGTCTGCTGAGTTGCAGATAGAAGAGGCCATTAAGAACTCAACCCCAGCTGTAGCTGCTAAAGTAGGTGTTCACGACGCCCTTGCAGTGAGTTTACTAGTAATTGTCAATAAGCAAGCAATGTGACTTACCACCTCTCATCCTTGCCACAGCTGGGACTTCTCCTTCATCCGCTGCCTTGTTTGCTTCACTGGCTCTGGCCCTGGCACTGGTGGTCCAGGCTGCTAGAAAAAACATCACACATTTTAGATGCCAGATACGCCTTCCCTTATTATTATTGTTTCACAAAATACAACCACAATATATCACTACAGTTCGGTTGCAGTATCTTCTATTAAAAATATCATGTTGGGCATTTTGTTGGTTGGCAATGTTTGAAAAACCAGATAGTGAAGCCGACCAAAAAATGTTTCGTAATGGAGGGGCAAAGCTATGATGACTCTGAGTCATTGAAGCACAGTGAAGGGGGTGAATAATTGGTCTATGAAGGACATATGGTCTTGGTTGGCAAATGCAATGGGACCGTCCTCATACTAGTTTCCACCCATGCTGCACTGCCATTGAAACTGGTAGTATACTACTGTATAAATTAATGATAATACATACATAACACTGGGGGGGGGGTCCACCCATGACCCTGGCCACTCTTTAGTTTTATTGTTTGAGCATGAGGAAGAATAAGAAAGCCTTCTCAACAAACATGCATAAAGTAGCTTAATTGGGCATGCAATCTTCACAGTAGAGTACCTCTCCTAAAAATTGGTTCTCTTTTTTTTACTGTACAAGTTCACAAGATATATAAGGGGAATGGGAAAGCTTACTGGCAAAGCAGAAAAAAGGAAGCTACAGACAGACTAGTATAGACAGGCGGAATTCAACTACAGAAACTCTAAATATAGAAAATAACTAGGATAATGCAGGGAGAAATTAACAAATATTAGGTATAATGAAGAGGAGTTAGAAAAAAGTAGGAGACTGGCAAAGTAAAAAAATAAAAAGGAACAATTATTCTAAATGTGGAGATGTAAAAAGCTGGGGACATAATAATAATGTTAACAGGATGACTTACTGGGGCCAGCAGATCCGTCTGTGCTGTCCACGGCGCTGGTGAAAGTGGTGGGGGTGGCACCCCCAGATCCCTGACCTGCCTCTGTGCAGCTAGCCCTCTTCTTGCCCCTGAATGCTGATATAAAAAATAAAGAAGACAAAATAAAATGGATTAGTGGTACAGTTAATAATCTCCCCAAAAATGTTTTGACAGGCAAATGCAGTAACATTGTACTTTTATAAATCAGATTGCGTATAGAACAAGTATATCCTATTCCTAATTTCCTAAACCTAAGCCCTATTCCAAATTTCCTAAACTGCATTTTGGAATTACTAATGCATTGCAACAAATGATCTTTGCTCCTCATCTCAGTCTCAACTTCACTCCCCTTCGACGGGCAAACCAAGTCTCCCTTTTTTTCAGTGCATAGATGCATACTACACATCACTGGGAGATTGCTTGAGACTGTATGAGCTACATAAAGAAAGTCACAGAGAACGCTAATTCAATGATATTACTACTACCACAATCATTGTGACAGGACAGAGGAGTATGCATGACTTCTTAATTAATGAGCCCAAGCGAGCACCAACAAGTACGATTAGGTAGCACAAAGCACCTGGCTGGATCACATATTTGTAACGTAGACTTAACTTACCTCTGAGTGTGAGCAGCATGTTATTTGAGAAGAAATATTAGCATAGAAAGAACACAACAAATAAATTATTACTAACCAATCTCCATAGTCTCGACACCCAGCAGGTTGAGCAGGTCCTGCTCCCAGTCCAGAATACCAACCCATTAATGCGTCAACTGCTGTTTGGGTGCGCTGGACCCCAGAGTTCCAGCCATACACCGGCGCACCCTCCCCCACATCAGCTGAGGCTCCTGCAGGCCACACCCACTGCCAGGCCTGCTGCCTGCTGCTAGCATGGAGGGGAGGTGGCACCGCACAAAAAGAAAATGCAGCCACCTCCACCTCTGAGAGCAAGGAGTGCTCCTTGGTGGTGCAGATGACCACAATGTGTACGGCTAGTAGACACACTGACGCTGCAGCTCCTTCTCTCGCCGTCACCCTGCTCTGCTATGGCTCTGGGTGGTCAGAACAAAGAGAAGAAATAGGAAAAGGAAAAAATGAAAACTTAAAGACTTGAAGGGAAAGCCAAGAAAAGTACAAAAAGTCATGAAAAACACACAAAAAATGGCAAAAACGTAAAATACACAGAAACACACACTGATACAATAAAGGAAAATGAGGGGTGAATGAGTCGGAAAGGGGAGGATTGAAAAGATTATGGGTAGATTAAACAGCATCATGCACAGAATGGGACCTCCTCGACAGCACCTCTCCTGACGTCGCCTTCCTCACTGAAACCTGGACAAACGAAGCCTCAGGACCACCATCCTCGAAGGATATAAAATCACCCGAAAGGACCGCCCCAACCGCCCCGGGGGAGGCATCGCCCACAAGGCCAACCTTCCCCATAGCACCTACACCAACGGGCCCACAGATCTGATGGAACACCTCCACTTCAAGATGCAGAC
This sequence comes from Calotriton arnoldi, assembly GCA_963921515.1. Classification (NCBI taxonomy): domain Eukaryota; kingdom Metazoa; phylum Chordata; class Amphibia; order Caudata; family Salamandridae; genus Calotriton; species Calotriton arnoldi. Next base: position 124,354 of record CAWUFW010009576.1, on the reverse strand, counting down.
CAATCTGTCCACCACCCTCCGAGGCACCCTCATCTACAGACCCCCCTGACCCTGCGCACCTTTCTCCGACTCCATTACCGACATCATCACCCCGAATGCCATCACCTCCACCGACTACACCTTGCTGGGAGACCTCAACTTCCACCTCGACAACCGCCAAGACCCCAACTCCACCTCCCTCCTGGATGACCTCCACAACATCGGACTCAAACAGATCGTACCAGAACCAATGCACTCAGCAGGACACACCCTCGACCCCATCCTCACAGCAGGGAACTCCATCACATTCAGCCACACCTCCAAACTCCCAGGGACAGACCACCACTGCGTACACTTCACCTTCAAAACTAACATCTCCTGCAGACGTCAACACCAACTCCAACGCAGAAATTGGACCAGGATCTCCGACGACCAGCTCGTCGCCACCCTCAGCAACCCTGCTCATACTGCCACAGACGATGGCCCTACCACTGCCGCCCGCACCCTACACAACTGGATCACCGACTGCGCCAACACCATCACCCCCTCAAGAAAGCCTCCAACCCTCACACCAAGAAAACCAGCTGGTTCTCCACTGAACTCCAGGAATCTAGACGCACCTGCAGATGCCTCAAAAAGCTTTGGAGGTACTCCAAAACAAAAGCAGAGCACAACATCTTCAAAATTGCCACCACTGCCCACTACAAGCTCATCAGATACTCAAGGCAGAAAGCACTCCAGGACAGAATCTCTACCCACACACACAACAGCAAGGAACTCTTCGGCATCATCAAAGAGTTCGCCCAACCCAACAGCGAGACTACTGACATCCCACCCTCCGAAGACCTCTGTGACAGACTCAGCGCCTTTTTCCACCACAAAAACAAGACCATTTATGACAACTTCGATGACAACAACCTCCACGAGGAACCCTCTCCCACTGTTCCCAGCCCCACGCAGCCGACACTGGACAGCTGGATCACCCCCAGCATCGAAGACACCCTAAAAATTATGAAGACCACCCACTCTGGGGCCCCCACGGCCCCCCGCCCCACCACATCTACCACAGAGCTGCAGACATCATCGCCGAGCTTCAACGAATCATCAACCGCTCCTTTGAGACTGCCCCCTTCCCCGACAACTGGAAACACGCCGAGATCAACCCCCTCCTGAAAAAACCCTCATCAGACCCCACCGACCTCAAAAACTTCAGACCGATCTCCTTACTCCCGTATCCGGCGAAAGTCATGGAAAAGGCCGTCAACAGTCAACTCGCCGCCATCGTAGAAGAAAACAACATCTTCGACTGCTCCCAATCAGGCTTCAGGAAGAACCATAGCACTGAAACCGCCCTTCTCGCCGGGACAGACGACATCCGCTCCCTCCTCAACAGAGGAGAGACTATGGCCCTCATCCTCCTGGACCTCTCCGCAGCCTTCGATATAGTCTCTCATCGCACCCTAGCCCGCAGACTCCATGACGCGGGAATCCGGAACAAGGCCCTCGACTGGATCCGCTCTTTCCCCTCCGACAGAACGCAACAGGTCAGGCTCCCTCCTTTCCTATTGGAACCCACACCGACCACCTGCAGAGTCCCCCAAGGTTCCTCCATCAGCCCGACCCTGTTCAACGTCTACATGACCCTGCTTGCATCCATCGTCAGATCACACGGACTCAACATCGTATTGTACGCAGACAACACCCAACTCCTCCTCTCCCTGTCCAAGGAACCCAACCTCTCCAGTCATAACTTTCAAGACGGAATGGAAGCAGTCGCCAGGTGGATGAAGAACAGCTGCCTACAACTCAACATGGTCAAAACCGAGGTGCTCATCATAGGCCCACACCCCGACACCTGGAATGACACCTGTTGGCTCCCAGCCCTCGGGAACCCTCCCCCCCATGGACCACGCACGCAACCTCGGAATCATCCTGGACTCCGAACTCAAAATGGACCGCCAGATCAACGCCGCCACCTCTTCCTGCTACCACACCCACCACCTACTCCGAAAGACCTGGATTCCCCTCAACCACAGGAGAACCGTCAACCATGCCCTCATCAGCAGCAGACTAGACTATGGCAACGCACTCTATGCCGGTATCAACAAGAACCTCACCCGCAAACTCCAGAACGTCCAAAACGCCGCCGCCAGACTAGTCCTCAACCTACCGCATCACTGCCACATCAGCCAACACCTAAGGACACTACACTGGCTCTGCATCGAGAAGAGAATCACCTTCAAGCTTCTCACCCATGCCCGCAAAGCCCTCCACAACACCAGACCCGCCTACATGAACCACCGCCTCACGTTCCACACACCCCAAAAATCCCTCCACTCGGCCCAGCTCTCCCTTGCAATGGTACCACGCATCAAGAAGACCAGATCAGGAGGACACTCCTTCTCCCTCCTCGCTGCCAAGGAATGGAACTCCCTCCCTCTCCACCTCCGACAGACACCATCACTTCCCAAGTTCTTAAAGGACCTCAAGACATGACTCTTCGACGGAGCTCCGTGATCTTCCGAGAGCTGCGGGCCCCCATCCTCCCCTCAGCGCCTTGAGACCCCTTCAGGTGAGTAGCTGCACTCTATAAACCCTGATTGATTAATTGATTGATTGACAGAACAGATAAAGAAATGGCTGCTCCCATGCGAACAGGGTGCAGTTTCCAGCGCAAGAACACGTGTTGCGCTACTGAACGTCATAAACGTAGTGCGAACTGACCCGCCTGCGGAATTTTGTGGAATCTTTCGGAACCCTTGGCTGGGGTTAGAGTGTATTCCTCCTGTCCAAAATGCAAAAGCTGGGACTTAGAAACATTTTGCCAACTTTGTGCCTGGAGAACTGACGGAGACAGGGTCACAGTGGAAGCAACAGCCATTGATGTTGAATTGCCGGTTGGCCTCAACTTGCTGGTTTGCCCTGCTGAAGTAAATATGATTTTTGTTGTTTTGTGTTTTCGACTTTTTAAACGTTTCAGTACTTCAAAAGGCTTTACATATTTCCCTAAGTTAAGCCACGGAAACCTTTACGGGATCTAACATGGATAGTGTAATTAATATTTGTGATGGACTACCGTCCACTCCAGCTAATATTTCACTTTCTCACAGAACTGTCGTCCAATTTTTCTCAACCTATGAAAGTAGTGACAGTATTAAACAAAACAGTGAAACTGGGTGGCAGAAATGCCTTGAATAAAACTAAAGTGGTGAAGTCATCATAGTGTTTACTGCCATTTGAAAGAAGAGTAAAATAGGGTAAGGAAGATTTGAGTAGCTGCTGTGAGGGTAATGCTGGCGCCGGAAGGAGTAAAGGGAGACTCGAGAAACCATACTGGATAATTGATTTCCAGGTGGATGATCTTTAATTTCCTGCGAGCATACATATTTATTGCTCTTTTTTCACTGCAGTGTGTTTTTATAAATACTGCCTTGATATTTCATCCATGGATTTCATATCTATATTCCTATTTTATACATTTTTTAGAGATGGAAAATGTGCCATATTTTAAAATTAGAATGCTGAATTGCCTTAAGCTTTTATGTCTTGTTGAATTGTTGGAATTTCATTCAATTTTTCCCAAGTTGACAAGAGGTCTTAGGCCCTTTACATTACAATGGACAGAGCTTTTTTCTCATCTTTAAATCCGTCTAGGATCGTTTCAAATGTATATTGAGCATCTGCTGACCTGCACTCTTAAGTATTCAAATGACTTTCCGGTGTTCTTAAAAGATGTATACATTTTTGATTAATGTTATCCTCTCTTGGAAGCAAACTGCAGTTTATCTTACTGTAATATAAAACTCTTATCTAATATATTGCATTTCAAAGAACAAAAATAAAAAGAAATCAAAACCTATTATCACGTAAGAGGCCTGGGTTGCACGTTTGATCAGTGGACAGTTCCGAAGATAAGTAGAGCAATTTTATACAATAACACGACAGTACCTTTGAAGGTATCCAAGCACCGGGAAATGTGATCAAATGCTTTTACAGCAAGGAGTGAAGTAGCAGAAAAACACGCTCAATCACAGAACATTAAGAAGATGTAAGTCCGAGGCAGGCCTTGGTCACAAATGATGCAACTTCGTGTGACCTTCATTAGTCTTGTATTAAAGTCTTCTTTTTAGATGGCGAGTGAATAAATGAGAACGTGTGATAGATTTATTTCACTGTTCACAATAGGCACTCTGCTGTTAAATCACATTTTGTGTCCTCTGGGTCCTTGAGAACTAGGTTTAAAAGTGCTATTTGCTGGCTCTGCGAGTGTAATGTTGCCTTGTTCTCACAAATAAATGGATTTTCATAAAACATTAGCTCGTGCTCATCTTTTTGATGCAAAGTGAAAGGACTCGACCACTTGAGGCAAACGCGAAAGAGATAAACATATGTTGCTTAGAGTAACGGGAAAAGAAACAGAGACCTAGATAAAGTAAGTTCAAGGAGCACTCAGATTTGCTGTGAAATGTTTGCACCACAAATCCAGAGATGCTACTTTTTGAATAAAATGTGGGCCGGAGAGTTAGCCCTCTTATACATTCAGTTCTAAAGTGAGATCGCTACCTACTGAATAGAAAAGTTTCTCAAATTGCCTCTTGATAAAGTCAGAATAAAAATGTTTTGAATCATAAGGAAATGAGAATATTCATTGCATTTTTGTTATTAAAAATTTGGGCCAGCAAATCCTGTGATTTGCGAAGTCACAGGGTTTTCAAATAGAAATAGGCTTTTTTACAATGTACAAAAGCCCTTTTACGGGTCAGAAAATTATTTTACACTCATGAAAGGCCTCTAGTGACCCTTTCTGATTTGCGAATAGTAGGAGATGTGAAAAGGTTGTTCCCCTCTTATTGGTGATTCTGAAAGGATGTATCAGTGGTTTGTAAACACAACTGCGGTCAAAAGACTTTGATCAATTACTGCCCATCACATGTGGATGGTACTGGTAACTGATTCTCAAAGGGGCAGCTTCGTCTTTGGGATTCATGTTGATGGCCTCGATGGCAGTAAGAAGTGGGCTACTGCCCCTTATGTCTTCCCAAAGGAAAAACATTTGTTTTTAAAGCACAACATGTCCTTGTAATGCACAGAAGCTGTTTTTTGTTTTTTAAATCCCATTTGGTCTGCTGATCTCAATTCCTTCATGTGCAACAAATTATATAGCGTCATAATTAGAACCTGCCTATATAATATTAATTTGTGAGGTTTTTTGTGATCCCCTGTAAATGGACACTCGTGATATGACCTGTTAGTACATAGGTCAAATTGCAAATAGCATTAACATTTGCATACCAGCCGGCGGGCTAATTGCCCATCCCTGGTTTGAGAATGGGAATAGAATCTTGCACTTAGAGTTGTAATGACAATTGGGGCTCGATGACGGCTTTTGGCGGTATGGGGGGCAGATGGCCCGCCACCTCCGTGCCCCACACTGCCAAGAGTCGCTGCACCTGCTCACCAGATTACAAGTTATTTTGTGGTCTGGCAGGCGGGTGGCATGGCGGTTCCCACGGTGGTGCCTCTATTAATGGCGGCGGTGCCTTTGAAAAAGGCATAGCAATGGGAACGCCACCAGGTTCCTGCATGGCATGGACTGTAAAGTTCATGCCGTGCAGGAACGGGGGCACATGCACAAAGGAGAACACATGTTGTGGCCCCTGCATGTATACCCAGGCTGAAGGGGCTTTGTTTCAACACCACTAGCCTTTTCATTGAGGAAAGACCTGCATGAAAACAATGGCAATCCTGAAACTTGTAATATGCATGGCGGTGCGCAGCGGCACCATCTGCATCTTACAATGGCCCACCACCGCCAGGTCGGTAGGATCACCACCGGCGCCCCATGACGAGTCTGGCGGTCCTCGTGTTACGTGCCCGGGTTAGGCCCATGTAACGAAGCTGCACATTTCTCTTATATTGTTCTAATTTTGCACAAGAACATTTCTACTGTGACTTTTGCACATATTCGCGTGTGTGACAATTGTGGATTAATTTCCCTGAAACTACTTCTGTTTACACATTTTGCTTCGCATAACATTATCACGATGCCTAGAACACCAGTACAAGGCCTTTTTACACACAATGTACAAATGTCATTCTATCTTCATCCACGGGGCAACAGGGCTATCTACATATTCATAATATTGATCATCTATATGTACATCACAAGGATGCTTTCTACTATAAATAATGAGCATCCCGAAAGATTAGCAGAGGAGGCACTTCAGCTGACACTGAGGGTCCTTCCTGACACTGAGGGTCCCTGCATGCTCAGACTTCACCATGCAGCGGTCCGACATCTCCGTGAGGGGTGTCCAGTTCGTGACCAAGACGAGGTCCCACATTCCCTCCCACCAGGTAATGGGGTTGGATCGTCCCTTGGGGGGATTCTTGTCTCGACACCTACACACACTCTAGGTACACACAGAGTAGGGTTCGCATACTAGGAGTAAGATGATTACTGCCTTGTATCATATGCCTGCATATATACACTGTTTTAGCACCATGGTAGAACTGTATCTACTATTTACTCTTTTGGAGCTTGTAATCACTTTCATCTGCTTCTGTCTAATGATTATTGCAGCACATGTATTTTATACAAGAATAACGTAGGTTCAAAACATTTATTGAAAACGTACCACTGTGTATTCTCTGTATATTTCTCTGAGAACAAAAGAGCACGAGTGACTGGGCGAAAGGTCCTGATCTGTTACCACAATCCCTGAGGAGTCACGGATGTCATGTTCAGGGGTTGCCAGAAACTATTTGCTCCCTGGTAAGGTTAGGGGGGCCTATGGTGGCACTGTGAGCTAGCTTGTCCCTAAGCCAAAATATCCTGTGGGGGTGCTAGGAATCAGTTTGGGGACCTCACCCAAAGTTTATGTTGTCCAACAAATGTGCATGTCCTATGGATTAGTGGGAATCACACGACACTTGGGCCGCCAGACTCGTAATTAGGCCCTAAGTGTGTTATGCAAAGTATTACTCTAATACTTATGTAGTGAAATAATATTCTAAGTTTATGAAAAAGAAAAGACAAGAACTCTCCAACATTTAAGATCTATTAAACGCCTCCCTAACCTCTGCTGCATGGCACGTTCATATTGCCTGGGGACTCCAGATCCCACAACCCCTTGCAGCACTTGAGAGGAGGGGAAGTGGAAGGAGGGCCCGCACGTCATCAGTGCTATGACGCACCTCCCTAACCCCTGTTGCGCAGGATATTTATCCTGCCTGGGGACTCCAGGTCCCACAACCACCTGCAACACTTGAGAGAAGGGGGCAGAGGAGGAGAGGAGCCTTGCACATTGTCAGCACTGTAAAGTACCTCCCTAATCGCCCAGGCTATGCCTGGGTGAAGCCTGTGCCAAGGGCAGGCCCATCTTCGCCCATCATCACCCGAAATAGGCCAGCTGGACCACCTCCATTGGCCCTCCACTTTCAGACTGGAGTGTCTTCAATGGTGAGAATGGTCCCCTAAGGTTTCTTCTTCAACAAATCGATTTTTTTAACAGAGTTTTTGAAGCACAGCCGTTTTGGAGATTTACAATAAGATACTGAGCAAATATATCTGTTTGGGAGCTATTAATTTAGTACCATATGAAATAATAGTATGGATCTTTAAGTGACATTGTGTGCTCAAACTGGTTGTTGGTATGTATTGTTATATCTCGACTATCATTGAGAGGGACTATACGATTATTCATGTCTGGGACACACTGTGTAATTAACATATCCATTTGTCGTGCACATTCGCATTTCGAGATGTTTATCTTTTAGGTTCATGAGTCTAGTGGATTTAGTGACCAATCCTTATTGTTCCTCTGGAGCCAATGAATATGAGAGTCGCCGAGTAACCTCGCGAACCCCATTGCCCTACGTAGTATATCCCCTTTATGCTTTATGCATATACTTATGCTTTAATTTTTCATTATTAGGCGTTCTGTATTGCACGTTTGGCATATCTGTACATATTTTTCGCCATTATATGCCGTGATTTTTAACATGTTCCTCCTTGTATAGATCACTTCAATCTTATATATATGTCACATGATATATACATTGAATTTCTCTATCTTCAGTAGTTAGACCATCTAGTACATCGTACGAACATCTTTGGGCTTTGGAACACACAATCGGACGTGCCAACCCAGATTCATCCACATTGGACTTAACTATTTAGTTATTCCCAAATTGGTGGGTTTCTTTTCGAGTTTCTATATTAAGAACTTACTCACTTGGGTTTATGATGTCTGGGTGCACAATACGGTTTGAGATGCACTTTGAATTTTTCTTTTTCAAAGAAAACACCAATCGATTCTTTGCTACTCTTTTCCTCATCTATTGCATGAACACGACACTATGGTTTCAGTCGCACCTTCTTCTTCTTCTTTCCTTTTTCTTTCTTCTGATGATCCAAACACTGGTTTTCTTTTGATCTCTTCTGCCTATCGTTCATTAATATTAATATAATTCTAATATATTTGAATGTGATCTGAAACAATTTATAATGTATTGTAAGGTTTTATCTTCTTTCACTTAAATAGTATGGTTACAATTAATTGAATGTTGTGAGGCATTTTATCTTTTTGTATTAGGTGTTTTTATATATTAATAATTTTTGTATGCATATAGCGCATTGATTGTATGATATCTACTTTTCCAGCCTTGAAAAAGTCTGAGTACAGACGAAACACGTGTCGGCTAAATCGTGTGCTGGGAATCCTTAAGAAACTAATAAAAAGACAAGGAATTATCAACTGATGACGTTCTTGGACTATTCTTAATGCTCTGCATATTATCTGTCTCATTTGATTGTCCTCATATGCTTAGGAATATATTGGAATCTTGACTGTGTTTAGCTGTCCAACACTGTTTTTGGATTGGTTTACATAGCAATTGGTGTGCTGTAACAGCTTTTTTCTTGTGTATGTATTGTTATATAGCCCAACAGATGGGGAAAAGGAAAACTGCAGGAAAACTGCAGAGCCCCTGCATGGATTGACAAAATCAAAAACCCGCCAAATCAAATTCAGACATCCATATACTGGACGAAATAGAGGTATTATTAGAGGGTGCAGAGACAGAATATCGAGTAAAAAATATCAAGTTGCACAAATATCGAGTCATTAATATCGTGGTCCAGAAACATCGACAGCAAGAATATCGTGGTCAAGAATATCGAAGTGTTTATATTATTTGCAAAAATATAGGGGTCATTACGATGGCGGAGGGCGGATGGCGGAGGGCCATCGTACTGATGTTTTCCCCAACCATATTATGATGGCGGGGGAAATCGTTCGTTAAGCGTGGCGGTCGTAAAGACCGACCGCCACGGTTCCAACAGGCGGTCCTTTTCCGACCGCCTGTCGGAACAAAAAAATTGGCCAAAATTGCCGTAGGGATTATGATATCCCTTTCCTCCGTTCGTTTTGCGGCGGACAACCCGCAGCAAAACGAATGGCGGAAACAGATTTGGAGGCCCATAGCAGGCCCCCCTCAATCCCAGGTGCAGGGACATGTACCCTGGGGGGCACCTATGGTGCCCCCTACATAACCCTGCCCCACGTGGCAGGCACCGCAGGGTGCCTGCCACGTGGTGCAGGGATGTGTCTGCACCCTCTATTTTGCATTGTGGCGGGGGCTGCTGACCGCATCCCGGCCACAATGCAAAATATAGGTGATGCGACCGCCGTGGTGGCGGTCGCATCGTGATCAGGATTGTGGGGAGGCCGCCTCATAGGCGGCGGTCCTAAATCCGTATCGATGGCGGACGGACTAAAGTCCGTCCGCCATCGTAATGAGGCCCATAATTGTTAAAAACATCATTTTTTTTATTAATGTTATGTAATTTAATATATATTTTATATGTATGTGTTGTATGTTTTCTTGTATAAGAATTGTTTGTATTTTTAATATATGTGTTAAATTTTTAGTAGTTTAGTAGTTATTATTTTGTTTAATTTGAATTTGGGGTATTTAGTTCCGTAGCGGGTTGTAGGTTTATAGGGGAATGGGGTGGGAAGTAATTTTATTATGTTATATGTATTAAATATTTTTTATTTATTAATATTTTTTTAATTAAGATGTTAAAGTGGTAAATGTGTAAAGTAATTTATTATTTACAAATTAATATTTGGTTGTTAATTAATTTTAATTAATTTATTGGTAATTAATTATGGTAATTGTGTAATTAATTTTAGGTGTGTGTTGTGGTGTTTATTGATGTAATGGGTGGGAAGTAATTTATTTTTAATTTATGAATTAATAATTGGTTGTTAATTAATTTTAATTAATTCATTGGTAATTAATTATGGTATTTGTGTAATTAATTTTAGGTGTGTGTTGTGGTGTTTATAAGAGTAAAGGGTGGGAAGTAATTTGTATTTAATTAATTAATATATAGTTGTTAATAAATGCTAATTATTTGATATTTATTTTGGGTAATTGTTTATTTTTTGTGTGTAATTTTTACTTTTAAAGGGGTAAAGGGTGGATATTAAATACATTTTAAACACTTTGGGGCCTATTATGATGGCGGGCAGATTGCCACCGCCCGGCCGGCGGTGGCGATCCGCCCGCCAACACACCCCACCGGACGGCCTTTTACCCCCCACCACATTAGCATGGCGGGGGTACCGCGGCGGACGGAAAGACCGTCTGCCGCTTTTCCGCCGGTAGGCAATCGTCCCGATTGCCTACCGGGCGGAAAAGGCCCATAATATGGTGGCGGTGCCTTGCAGGCACCACCATCCATATTAGCATGTGGCATTTCAATGCCTTTCCATGGCGGAGAGTTCGCCATGGAAAGGCATGTGGTTTTAACTTCAGGGGCCCGTTGCGGGCCCCCAGGGGGGTGGGGGGGTGGGGGCTGCACTTGGGGGTACCCATGGTACCCCCCAACATTGGCATGGACAAGGTGGCAGGTACCGCGCAGTGCCTGTCACATTGTGCATGCCAATGCACTAACATGCATATATTGCATTGTGGCGGGTGCTGCTTACAGCACCGCCCCGCCGCAATGCAATATATGCGGGATGCCACCACCACCGTGGCGGTGGCATCCTAATTGCCATTGCGGGACCGCCGCACCTCTTGCGGGCGATCCCGTTTGCCATTCCGACACAGTCCGCCCGCCATTGTAATAGACCCCTTTATTATTAGTTGGTAATAGTAATATTTGTAAATTTAAAAATAAGTTTTAATTGTGTTTTATTAATTTAGGTGTGTGTTGTGGATATTATAGTGTTGAAGTGTGTGTAGTCAATTAATGTTTATTAGTTTTTTTTATTAATAATATTTTTAATTGATTATTAATTATGTTAATTATAGAAGTAAATTTAATTAAAAATGTTGAAGTGTTTTCTTATTGGTGTGGTGTTATAGGGTAGGAAATAAAATCAATACATTTATGTATTAATTAATTTCTTTGTAAATATTTTCTAGTTTAAAAGAATTATTTTTTATAAATGTATTTATTATTTTATTTTATATATTATTTGTAGGTCTTTGTTATATGTAATTAATATTATATGTTTTATTTTTATATATTTATTATATTTGATTTTTCATTTTTTAAATATTGTTTATTTATTTTTATGATTATTTTTAGTTTTTAATATTTTTTATTTTTGTTTTAACTGTTTGAGTGTGAGTAGTAATTTTTGTCTCTCCGCTATCCAACACTTTCCCTACTGTTGCACTCACTGGAGTGGGAATAGTAATTTTTACCCCTCCGCTATCCAGCACTTTCCCTACTGTTGCACTCACTGGAGTGGGAGCAGTAATTTTTACCCCTCCGCTATCCAACACTTTCCCTACTGTTGCACTCACTGGAGTTGAAATAGTAGTTTTTACCCCTCCGCTATCCAACACTTTCCCTACTCTTGCACTCACTGGAGTTGGAATAGTAAATTTTTTTATATTTTAAATCATTAATATATATTGTTATTTTTTATAATATTTTAAACTTTTAACATAAATTAAAAAGAATAGTTTATTGTTTTAATGTAAATATATATGTATACATTTTTATGTTTGTGTGTTTATTTTTTTATTAAGTTTATTTGTTATATTTTGTGAAATTGTATATTAAATGTATTTTATTTTGTTAAAATGATATTTAATATTTAATATATTTAATATATATTATTTTATTTTATATTTATATAAACATCGATATTTTATACATCTCTATTTTTAACATCGATATTTTTTAGTCAATATTTTTGTACTTACCTGTTTAAGTATAGGAGCCGATATTTTTGTTGGTTCACTGATAGATCGACTCTGATAACATCGAACTACAAAATTATCGAGTCAACAATATGGTAAACAAAAATATCGATACACAATATACAAAATCGAAATGACACTAACATTGATAAATAAATATCGTCTAAAAAAATCGCAATTACAAAAATATCGACAACAAAAATATAGAACACAAAAATATTGATAAAATTAAAATAAAATGAAACACAACAAAAATATCGATATAAATAATATCGACAACACAAACATCAATAAAATACATATAAACTAAATCTAAAATAGCATTTAAACATAAAATAATACTATTTACAATAATATCATAAAATAACATATACCAAATATTTTAAAGAAACAATAAAAATAATTACAATTTAATCACATTAATTAAAACAAATAAATTAAAAATGCAAAAACAAATAAATAAACAAACAATACAACATTAAAAATATATCACAAACAACAAAAATAAAAAAACATAAATATATATAATATATAAAAATATATAACACATTTATCTACATATAAAATTAAATAACAACAATAAACAAAATAAAAACAAACAATAAATAAACATAATAATTATTAAACAAATTGAATTGTAATAGCTAAAAATTTAAAAAAGCTATCTCGACCAATACATTTAAAACACAGAAACACAAACCAATGGAAAACTCTAACTAATTAAACATACACTATAAAAACAATCAAATAATTAACATAAAATTTACTGTATAACGGACAACGACGGAGGAAGAGCAAACCTTTGAGAGAGAAAAGAGAGAACGAAAAACAACTACATCAAAAACTATTCCAAACATCCCGCAATAAAGGTAAGCCCAAAACTTTGTAACTAAATAAATGAAGTAAGCTTTAACCCCTTGCATGCGGCGCGAATTTTCGCGCTGTGCGGGCGATTTAAATAGTGGGTGGGATTTGGACGGCCCCCGGCCGTCCTCCGCACACGCCCACTGTGACGCATGACGGCCGGGGGCCGTCATGAGCATGCAAGGGGTTAAAAATATTATAACGTTTTCCTTTATATATAACAGATTCAACTTCACTAAAATTGCACCTAGAAAATTAAACACAAAGATTTACGTACACAACAGCACGAAAATATAACACAAAGTAAGTATATGACTAAACCAATAAATAACGTAAATTATTTAAAAGTAACAAATTTAATAAAATAACAAAACATAGCTAACAAATGTTTTTCTTTTTAACAGCTTCTACAGAATTCAACAAAACCACAACATCTATTAAGGACACTCCATCAACTAAGAAAAGTAGGTATATTTATTTAATTACAAATAAATAAAAATAAAGACTAAATAATATAAATAATCAAATTAACTAAAATTACAAACTATTCTTTTATGTTTCACAGATTTTACTTCACAATAACTTCACCCAAAAACCCCAAAACAAACATTACATTCGAAAACAAATACAAAATCAACATAAAAGAAAAAAATAATACAAAGTACGTATATAAATTAACCAGCAAATAAACCTAACTATGAAAAAACGATAAATTTCATAAAAAAACGAATTATTACTAACAAATACTTTTCTCTTAACAGCTTCTACAATTTTCAACAAAAACCAACATCAACGAAAGAAACTTCACCATCTACATTCAATAAGTATTTTTTTTTCAATTAAATAAAGAGACTAAAAAAGCGAAATAAACAAATATACTAATATTATAACCTTTTATTTTATATTTCACAGATTACACCTCAATAAAACTCTACCTAAAAAAGTTAAAACAAGGATTAACTTCAAAGACAAAAGCAACACTACAGAAAAATATAAAAATAAGTAAGTATATAAATTAACCAACAAATACAACAAACTAATTTAAAAAAATTAAATAAATTAAAAGGCAAATATAACGAACAAATATTTTTCTCTTGCCAGCTTCTACAAACTGCAACCTACAACAAAATCATCGAAATAAACATCATCAATGAAAAATAGTAAGTATTTTTTTCCTCAACTAAATAAAAATAGAAACTAAGGGGCCCATTACGATACCCGGCGTAAAAAAATCCGCCAGGCATGGAAGCGGCAAAAATCCGCCCGCACACACCGTCTGAACACCGACCACGCCATTACGATTACACAAACCGAAAACCGCCATCGGCGGAAAAATCACACAAGATACCGCCCGCCATCGTCCGAGTCGGAGTCAAACCGCCCGCCACGGACGGAAACACGCACGACAACACAAAACCGCCCGCCCTCACGGCCGACACACCGCACGTGAAATTACGATCGCACCGCCATGAGCGCGGGAAAACTACAAATATACCGCCCGCCAGCGCAAACAACGCCGATGAGAATCGACACGGCAGAAGCCATGGCGCCCACGTCCCTGCACAGAAACCATCCGCTCACAAAACCAATAGCACACAACATGGCCAACAAGTCCACACAGCAAGGCACGCACAAATACACAAGCACAGTACACATCCCGAAAACACCCCCGGACAAACAAAAACTACAAAGGCCAGAACCCCAGACACAACACACCTGAAAACAACAGACCATGAGGACACACCCACATAGGTAAGTACAAAAGCAGCACTCCCACAGACCACAACCCCTTGCAACATTGCAAACCAGAGAGGAGAGGAGAGGACACAGTGACACAGCAAGGACAGCAGCACACCACAGAAACGCACACATCACAACCACCACCACCACCACCACCACCACCAAACACCGGCACCACAAACCCCCTGCACATTACACAACACACACCGCACCAGCACCACAAACACCATGGCACCACAAAGAATGCCCAAGTTCACGCCCATTGAGCTGACGGTCATGGTCGACGAGATCATCAAGGTGCACCCACAAATCTATGGGAACATGGTCCAGCACACACCACTAGCCACCAGAAACAGAATGTGGAACCGGATCGTAGACCAGGTCAATGCAGTCGGGACCCTGCCCAGGAACAGAGTCGAAATAAACAAACGGTGGAATGACGTCAAGAGCCTGGTCAAGAAGAAGGAGGGCAAAAACAGAGAGCTGGCTGCCGTCACTGGCGGAGGGAATCCCGCGCTCTTCAAGACCTTCAAAGCGTGGGAGGAGAAGGTGCGAGTCATCATACATCCCGAGATCCTCGCCGGATTAGCAGGGGAGTGGAGGCTGGTAAGTACAAACTAATGTATACCAGCACACCGCTATGTACTCACATGCACTACCACCATGCCACAGCTCCCAGGGACAAACACCCCCATGTCCAGCACACAATACACACACACACACACATGCAACAGACACCACCACACACAGCCCAAACAGAACAACTGTAAGATGCGTGGGGACATGTGTACACTCAGCCAGCCACGTAACCACCAACAGGTCCCCAAATATGCCAGAAGCGCCACAACGAGCACCCACCACACCCATGTGTCCGCCACAGCTGCACTAACCGACAAGTAACAGGTAAGTGGCAGGAACACAAAGTGCAGTGGGTGGGACGGTGGACAGCCCAAGTACAACACACACCAGGCCCCTAGTCCCACAGCACAGCAAGGAGGAGCATCCCCCACACCCCACAGGCACGTGTCAGCCACCGCAGTGCACAACGACAGCCGAAAGGCAGACATCACGGTCCACAGCAATCGGTGTCAGTGGGTGTCCAGCCACCCCCACGACCCACAACACCCCCCACCCCCACAGACCTGCAACATGGAGCACCCCCGCTTAGAACCATGTGGCATCCAGTACAGTGCACGCACGAACAACCTGCAGGTGGGAAACTGGACAGGGCTGGATTACTGGAGGCATGAGGACCGGAACACGACCAACACATGGGACATGTCACGTAGCAGACGAACACGCACCACCGCCCACCGTCACGAACAAGTGAACAATGTGCACACGGACATGAACAACAGACTCACACCCCACATGACCCATCACAGACATAGCAACACCCAAGGAGCCACGTCTGCATGCACAAGCCACACTGAATATAGTACCACACGGCAGCCACTGTGCAACTCATCACACACAACCGAAACACCATTGAAGTCCTGTCCATGTAGCCCCTACTGCCTGTCAACCACACACCCCACAACTACGCCTATGTAAGACAAACAACACTAGACGCAACAGAGCGGAACAACATAAATGCACACAAACACCACTGAACCCATCAAACACACAGACACACCATGCACATACAACATACCATCCATCCCATCCGTCAGCCCCAGTCTCATGAAAGGCATGTCATCCGCACAGCTGCCACACATACAGCAGTCACGCTAAGATACATGCCCATGACCAACCATGTGCCAGAAGTCAATGAAGCGCACGACACACTGTGAGCAACAACACACAACATGGGCCACACCCCCCGAGCACTGCAGTGATGCACATGGCACAGGGCAGCACGCACACCAAGGAGATGGGACAACTGCAATACGTTGGCTGGCACACAACCATCACTCACTCATAACGATGCGTCCAATGCCATGTCCAGTAATCACAACAGACAGCAAATATGCAGGCCATGTCAAGCATGCACACACCTCAAACCATGCACTGTCATGCTGCCACAACACATGTCACGTTCGGCACCCATGGCTCACAGCATGTACCCCAAAAGCATATTCCCTCCCAAATGCGAATCTGGGGCATGGCCCCCATGTTGCCATATGCGTTCCTAAGCGTTCCATTTGAACCCCAAAAGCATATTCCCACCCAATTGCGAATCTGGGGCATGGCCCCCATGTTGCCATATGCGTTCCTAAGCGTTCCATTTGAACCCCAAAAGCATATTCCCACCCAAATGCGAATCTGGGGCATGGCCCCCATGTTGCCATATGCGTTCCTAAGCGTTCCATTTGAACCCCAAAAGCATATTCCCACCCAAATGCGAATCTGGGGCATGGCCCCCATGTTGCCATATGCGTTCCTAAGCGTTCCATTTGAACCCCAAAAGCATATTCCCACCCAAATGCGAATCTGGGGCATGGCCCCCATGTTGCCATATGCGTTCCTAAGCGTTCCATTTGAACCCCAAAAGCATATTCCCACCCAAATGCGAATCTGGGGCATGGCCCCCATGTTGCCATATGCGTTCCTAAGCGTTCCATTTGAACCCCAAAAGCATATTCCCTCCCAAATGCGAATCTGGGGCATGGCCCCCATGTTGCCATATGCGTTCCTAAGCGTCCCATCTGAACACCAAAAGCAAAGTACAAACCAGACCCAGGATGGGCCAGGAGCCCGCATACACCAGAGTCACAATAAGTAGGGGCACAGCAACACACCCATCGGCATGGCCAATCCGTCCCATGCCACATGTGCACAGCACACAGTCCCATTGCCAAGCACACACAACTACAAATGCTACAGCCACACACATGCCTCCGGGAAACCCATGTACGAGATTGCACGAACTGTTAATGTCAGACGACAAATACATACTTCGCCAGGTGCAACACAATAACAAATCTCATTCTCTCCACAGGTGACGAACTGCTGGATGCTGGGGATGGAGACAGCAGCCAGCACAGCCAGCCTACAAGCCCCCAACGAGGACACACGGATGTGGAGGATCTGTCCTCCTCTTCGGACACGGACCACCAAGCAGGCCCATCTGGTGTGGCAGGGCCCAGCCGCTCCCCAGGACCCCTCCTACCCACCAACCCATCATCCAGGGCTGCTGAACATTCCCAGCCCCCTGCTGCCACTGTCGTTGCGGCCACACCCACGGTCATTGCGGCCACTGCCGCAACCGCCACCATCGCCGCACCGACCACCACCGCCGCCACCACCACCACGTCTTCGCTGGCACCAGCCCCAGCGCAGGTGGTGGCCCGGCCGACTGGATCCACCCTGGGAGCCACAGCGAGGACCGTGGTGAGCAATGTGGCTAGTGGGCAGGCCGGTGGCAGCAGGACTGGTAGGAGGAGCAGGGTCAGGGAAACGCCAGCCTCCCCTGGGAGCCATGCCCTGCCTCAAATGGCCAGAGTCCTTGGGGCCTATGAAGAGGCCCAAGGACAATGGGCCAGGTCAGCTACAGACACGCGTGAGGTGCTGGGGGTGCTGAGGTCCATGGACGCCCGTATGGGCCAACTCGTGGACCTCATGGGCCAGCTGGTGGTGGCGGTGAGGTCACAGCCAGGGACAGCAGCTCCCCTCCGCCACCACCTGCCGGGGCGCAGGGTCGAGCAGCAGTGTCCAGTTCCCCTGCGTCCACAGCCAGTGAGCACACCTCAACCACCAGCATGTCGCAAGCAGGCACCCCCTCGCAAACGTGGAAGGGGCCGTCCGAAGTGGAAACCGATCTCCCGGGAGGACTTCGCACGCTCCAAACGCAAGTGAGGCAGCCAGCCAGCCTTCCTTGACCACCCACTGCATTGACTTGGACTACGATCCCACTCCACACAGCCATCTGGATGGCATGTGTGTGTTGGACTATGGACATAGAACCAGTGGGTACACCCTGAGCATCACGCAGCCATGACCGACAGCTCATTGTCACTGCACGCACCACTTTTGTCATCACCTTACACACAATCACATGTCACAGTTTGAAATAAATGCACCTCTTACACAAACTGCTGTTTGTGCCCTGTGTTTTATTTGTACGGAATACAACGGCCACCTTGGGCGGAAAGGCACCTGATGCGTGGCATGGCAATGGAATCCGGAGGGCCTGTAGGGACCTAGGGGTGGGAGACAGAACAGGAGCACATTCAATGAGTGTGTCACACACCCATCACACAGTACATGTCAACAACTACAAGCAATGTACACACATCGCACAGAGCAATAGGGCACAATGCCACAGCCACCAACAGTGGCATACTACCCTGGCCATGGAGCGTTGACACACAGCACGCAGTGAACAAACGGCCACCCTGACACAGCACACACACACCTGCACAGATACAGCCACATCAGCCGTCGTACATGGACACTCACCGTCAAGTGAAGTAGCGGGCGATGAGCTGCTGCCGCACATTACCAGCTTCCTCCTCTCCGCTGTCCTCCTCACTCGAGCTGTCCTGGTCTGCGGGCTGGGGCCCTGGTTGATCTCCGTCATCCACGATGAGGGGGATCTGCTTCCGAATGGCCAGATTGTGCAGCATGCAGCACGCCACCACTATCTGGCACACCTTCTGTGGGGAGTACGCCAGTGCACCCTCGGTGCGGTCCAGGCACCTGAACCTGGACTTGAGGAGGCCAAAGGTACGCTCGACCACACGTCTGGTCCTCCCATGTGCCTCATTGTAGCGATCGTCTGCTGGGGTGCGAGGATTCCTCAATGGACTGAGCAGCCATGCCCCATTCGGGTACGCAGAGTCACCTGGGTGTGAGGGACACAGAGAACCGTTGCTATTCCAACTGGACAGGGGACAGCATCGCACAACCAGCACGCTACACCACTCCACATACTCACCGACAATACAGCCACGATCCTGTTGCAGATTGGACATCAGTCGTGGCAAGATGCTGTTGCGCATTATGTGTGCGTCATGGGCCGAGCCTGGGAACTTTGCACACACGTGGGTGATCACCATGTCCGCAAGGCACACCACTTGCACATTCAGGGAGTGCGTGTGCTTCCTGTTGCGGTACAGGTGCTCAGTGGCCTGTGGTGGAACAAGGCCAACATGTGTGCAGTCAATGGCTCCAACGACGTGTGGGATTCTGCCAAGGGCATAGAATGCACCCTTCACTGCCGCCAATTCACGAGCCCTGGGGAAGCGGATGTACCTGTTTCGGTACAGCATCATGGCTGCCAGTACATCCCTCAGCACCTTGCTGAACATGGGCTGGGACATCCCTCCTCCAATGCCCACTGTGTGCTGGAATGACCCAGTGGCGAAGAAATGCATGGCGGCCATCACCTTAGCCGTGGGGGTGACAGCAGTCGGATACACCCTGCGGGGACGGAGATGGGGTTCTAACATGGCACACAGTCGATGCAGGGTTGGCCTGTCCAGCCGAAACTTCCTAATAACCTCTGTATCGTCCATGTCCGCCAGCAATTGGTATGGGCGGTCAATGTTCGGTCTCCGCCTAGGGACAATGGCAGAGGACACATGTCAAAGCAACACAACACATAGCAATTTCGCATACACATCACTGACATGACTGAGCAAGCACATGAGCCACAGCCCAGCTGTCAAGCTGGGACGGCACGGCCACAATACACTTACACAGGTCTCCCAACAATGGCAATGGCTAGTGATACAAACCACTGCCATGTGCATGCACATGGGGATCTAGGCCCCAATGACTTGCGGGGCGTGCTGATGGGGACTGACTGCATATCCGTCAAGCGGCAACGCCACGGCAACATGAATGTCTGCTGAGCATGGAACTGCTTCCGCGGCTGGATGAGTATGGCACACGACGACGACGATGTGGGCACAGGCTGAGCGGCCAAAACAAGTGGGACCTGTGGCACGAGGGGATATGAGACAGTAGTAGGTGTCAGCACTGCACCCTATGTACAGCACTGTACGGATCACACCTCCCGAAACATTGACAGGTGTCCACATTGACAGCCCCATGCCAAGACGGCTGTGTGCTTGCAGTCACACGTCACAGGTGAGAGGTTACATTGCACGTGCCAGGTGGCAGACGTACATAGTGGGAGCTGGCATGTGTGTGCATGTGTCTCCTGTTCAGGATCCACCAGATGGGCGCTGACTCTGTACTGACCATTGGACACAGCATGTTCCGTGGAAGGCTTGTGTGTGTGGGATGGTGGCACTGGATGTGCCTCCGTTGGGTGGGGGGCCATGCACAGGGCGGGTACGTCGATGATTGCGCATTGTTGGTCACGGTGGGTGCACCAACTAAGATGTGTTGCCCTGTGTTCAATTCCTATGTCCGCATGATGATGGACTGTAGATGTGGGCAGACTACACATTGGTCGATGTGCTGTCTATATGCATGTGCCTTCACACCAGGCACAGCTGCCCCTGCACATGTGACCCCTGCTGGACTCGCTGCTGGGTCTGTGGAGCTGATGCACCTTCTGTGCGTGGGGCGGACAGCTCTCCTCACTTCCCTCATTGCGCATGTCATGACTTTGCCGCAGGTGACATGGATCATGGAGGGCCCACATGTACGCGTGGGTAGGCTACACATGATTGTTCACTGGTCGCCACCCCCAGTCAGTGTTTCGAATGGGAAGGTTGTCGTGCTGGTGGTATGTTCGATGTGGCGGATGGGCGGGCCTAGGTGCGGGCTTACATTCCGGACATGGGGGGTAGTTGGATTGGCGACTAGTTGCAGTACACACGGGACACGTCTCTTCCTTTCCACATCTGGGTCATCCCTTGTACTAACTGACAGTGATACAGTCATCTTCGCCCCAGCCCTCATGTCCTCCCTCGCTCCCCCAATATGCATGCTCACCTGCGAGGCTAGCGCTTGCACAGGCAGCCCCAAGCTCGCACCAGAGAGGGCAAGGAGTGTATGTGTGGGTCCAGTTGCACGAGTGGGCTGTCTCAGGGTATGATGTGTGGCGGGACGCCGTCCACCTGCGTGGTGCCCCAAATGGAGACCCGGCCTGCATGGACTATGCATCACAGTCTTCGCCTTCCGGATCCGCCACCTGCGACACCCAGTGGCTGTGGCTGCCCTTGCGGCCAGGCTGCGTCTGTCTGTGGCTGATGGCCCACACATTCACTCTTTGGCCTCTCTGGGGAGGGCTCGGGGGTGGTGGCGCACGCGCTTGCACTTAGTCGCAATGGCATGTGGCGTGGTTGGTATGATGGGCAATGGATGGGATGGTGCGAGCCACCTCCCGTGACGTCAGTGCTGCTTGTGCTGTGGTGCGTCCCCCTACACTTCCATTTGACTTGTGCCATGCTAGACGTTGAGGTTCTATTGCCTGCGTGATATGACCAGGAGGAGCGCGAGGAGACCTCTCACACACCATGCTCCACTGCCATCCCGTGCCCTGTATCGCCTGTGCGGATTGACTATGTTGGGGTTACACCTGGTCGACTGGGGCTGTGTGTGCCTTGTCAAGGGGCATGGCGGGCGCACAACAGGATCCAGCTTGTCCACAGAGGGTGGGCTGAGGTGCGCCTGGTACCGCTTTGTACGTGTGCCCGGCTGCTGTGCACACACGTGTTCACTCCCCCCGACAGGTGTCCTCTCACAATGCCCAGGGAAGCGGTGGTGTACTGTTCATGACCCCTCCCAACACGGCGTGCTCCAACTTGGCATGTGCGCATCTACCCGTCACACCCACCCACCTGAGCACTGCGTCCATACGACTTCACACGACACATGTGTGTCTTCCACAGTTGTGCTACTCATTTGCGTTGACATCCAATACCAGTGGACTACATGGTCATGTCACGACTGCCGTGTACTTCACATACTCTCATCCTCTCTCATTCGTACTTGTGAAATGAGTCAGCGGAGACAGTTTTGGTTTCAAACATTATATTGAGTCTTCTGTCCTCTGTGATGCAGTATAGTGGACACTACTGGCAGCGGAATACATGTTGAGGATATACTGAGCATGATTGCAAATGGGATAGGGTGTGGGGTTACATGTGATTGGCTGTTGCATGTGGGATGTGGGCTTCAGAGTGACATCTGCTTGGCCAAGGCTGTGCTAATGTACATTTACGTATAGCTGCGGAGCTGCGGACTTTGACACAGACGGTATACATGTAGCCTACCAGACCGCTTGGCATCATGGGCACAGTCCATCTCAGTTCCATGTGACAGGTTTGCTGCGGTTGTTCCTCATGCACGCGTGCATGTGAGATGACATCAGGGCATGTGCTTGCGTGCATGCAGCGGCGTGCCACTTGTTGTTGCACTGTGGTGGTTACTGGACATGTCACAGTCACTGGGGTCGTGTTGTTGTTGTATGCACTTGTCGTCCATGCAAAGGTCCTGGTATGGGATTCCCGGGGCGGGGTGGGAGGGGTGCAGCACCCACAGACTCCAGGCGACCTATTCATGTCCACTGAGCGGTGTGTGTGTCCATGTGCGCTGGATCCATGTCGTGTCCTGGTTGTTCGTGCAGTTCCGTCCATGTGGGTGCGATACACAGAGCCCATGCCACTGCCTCCCACGATGCATGCGGTGTTCCTGGATGTGATGGGGAACAGTGTGCATGTCCCGGTCATATCCGATGTCATGGCGATGTCGTTGATGGTGTGGTTACAGTTGCCGGTCGTTTGGTATGGCTGTTGTGGTGGTGACTGGCCAGTCCGTGCGGAAGCTAAGCATGGGTGCGGGGTTGGACATCATAGGTCAATCGGGGAACCTGCGTTGTGGTCCGACGAATTTACAGGTTGTCAGGTATGCGATGCCGTCCAGCAGGGCTTCCATGTCATTGGTGGTGTACATGTTTGCCAGCCAATGTAGCGGATGGTGGCTGTCAAGGTGTTGTTCGTAAGTTGTCCCTTGGAGGACCATGATGGGGCATGCTGGGTGACATTCGATGTAGCTGTTCTCGATGATCCGTCGTGTGGAGGCACAGTGGTCCCATTTCAGTGCGGGTGCGATGTTGGCCACATGCGCCATGCCCCCATAGGCAGAGCAGGCCCTGTCGTGTGCGTCCAGAGGGAGGAGTAGTGGTAGCAGGTCCGCCTTCAGACATGCCGGGTTGGAGAGGCATATCTCCACGGGATGCTGGTAGGGACACCTCCGACAGTAGAAGACGGGCATGACGCAGCTGAACAATGTGATGCGGTAAGTCAGTCGGTAACTTACGTTCAGCAGGGACAGGAGATCGCATCCCAATATATGAAACAGGTTGGTTTTGTACAGCTTGAGCTGTTCGGCGTAGTTGGGTAGGTGTGTTGCGGTTGCCATTTCGCAGCGGTGCGTTGTGGTGGCGTGCTCCGGCTGTGTGTGCAGTCTGCAATGTGCACGCTCCGAGGTTGCTGTGAGCTCTGTGTAGTCGTAGGGAGACAGGACTTGTGTTCTGTTGGCTTGTTTGGAGGACACGGGCCCTCATCCCACATGCTTCTCAGACAGTTCAAGGTCAGTGATGTGTGACTCCTTCCAATTAACTTGCATGTGGCCGACATGGGGGAGTGTTTTCTTCTTTCTTCCCCGTCCGTTGTGTGCTTCTGTGATATGCGCTATCTGCCCTGTGGTCGGTCTCCTCGGCATGCCTGTGTTGGTCTATTCTTGGACAATGGCTGTATTCACCGGCTTCTGTCGTAGGGCTGTGGTTTCGGAGTTGGAATGGAAGGTCATTCAGTGCTGTCTGCTCTCCCTTCTGTGGGCGGCAGGCTGCCTTTCCGCTCTGCGTTGGGCCTTGTGTGTGAATGTTATTCTTGGGCCACCTGTTGTCGGTCCCCGGGCTCTTTGGTGTTCCGTTTTATATGTCTTGTTCATATGTGCAGGGTGGTATGGGTGTTTCAGTGTGGTACTGGCGTTCCTCTTCCCGAAGGGGCCCTGCTTCTCCTAGTTGGTGTTGCCGCCGCTGTGTGCTACGCCATGTTTGTTACACTGGGGTGTGTCCTGCTGTTGCGTGACTTCACTGACATGTGTGCGTCGGTTGTGTGGCGTTGGGTGTTGTCCGTGAATTGGGCGTTGGGGACATGTCTGTGGCAGGCCTGTCACATGTCATGTGCGTTCGGGGTGGGGCTGATGTGTGTGCTGCTTGGTTGTGTCCCTGTGTCTGTGTGCGACGCATGCATGGCGCTGCGGTTGGCCTCTGCGTTGTGCGCATGTTTGGCGGCGTCATCGCCGCTTTGGGGCCATGACGGGGTTGTTGGTTCCTAGTCCCAGGTGGTGTGTACACATGTGTTACGCGATGTTACAATTTGGCCTGTGTGTCATATGTGGATGCAATGGTGGATGTGTAGGGTACACGCGCTGGTGGGGGGTTGTCCGCTTTTTCCGCCCTTGCACTGTGTGCGCTGTTTGCGTGCACTTGTTGTGTGTGTGCCTACCTGCGTCTCCGCGGTACGTTGCGTCCTTGGTGGTGCATCAGCAGGAGCATGGGGAGGGCCTGCAGTGCTGGATTCATGCTCGGGGGAGCCGCTTCTTCGTTGTCCGTGCTCGGCGTCCGTGTTACCGCTTCGGTTTGTCGTACGGTATCTCTTGGCCGTGGGAGCCGTTTGTTTGCGGCATCGTAATTTATACGCCGGGCGGGACGTGTTTCGTCGGACGGTGTGTGTCAGTTGGGCTGCGCCGCTACGTGTACGGGCGCACTTTGATGGCGGACGGTGTTGCTGGCTTGCCGGCGGTGTTTGGCCTACTTTTCGCATCGTAATTGGGCGGGCGTGTGGACTGCTGCGTGCCGGCGGTAACTGGTGGTTTTTGCATCCGCCAGCACGGCGGTTGTGCTTCCGCCCGCCATCGTAATGAGCCCCATAATAATTAAAATAACACAATAAAATGTAACACTTAAATAAAAATAACATTTTGTTTTTAAACCAACAGAAAAAAGAACCAGTGGATAAACATCAACAAAATGAAATCAAAATACATGTAAGCTTATTTTCAAATATATTAATTATAGGCATAAATATTTACTTATTCAAAATCGTATAATTAATAAATATATATATATCACATATTCACAGATAGACCAAATAATGGCGTACTGTATGCTGATGCGTGCGAGCGAGCATGATGTGAATATCGCCTCGGGACTCACGAGTGACTCGCGCCAGTCAGCGAATGCTCTCCGGACGACTACAACGATGGCCGTCTCGTGCAGCGCAATGGGTCCCGATATCCCGAGCGACTACATAGTACGATGCACATGTCTAAGCAGCTGGATCAGAGCTCGGAGCCTCCAACTTGAATCAAAGCTTCTAGTGAAGTGGGACTTTACCGGGAAGCCGGTGAGCAGGCCCTGGCTTTCCCGTAGCTCTAATGACTACGGTCACAGTGGGGCAGCTGCATGTACGGTGCGGGGGCACAGACGTGTCCCCGCGACAGGGGGCAAGTCCATTTCCGACGGACAGTAAGTATTTCATCAATGGAAGCCTATGTACGCGACGTACAACAGGCTCCCATTGACTTCATTGGGGCTCCGAGCGACCCGAGTCCGTCAGCAAGTACTTGCATCGTACTCGGGCGTCTCGGAGTCCAGGAGCATGAGTCGTTCGGAAAGCTTACGGGACTCTGAAGTCGGCCGTAGAGCTTTCACGAGCGAGATCGGAATCGGGCCCTAAATGTTATCAAAAATTATTTTTTAATTTTTTTAAAACAAATTAAAAAATGTTTTGTTTAAATTACTCCACACCCTTATCCTCGAGTAAACCCAACATCCCACTCCTAAAACTTTACAAGAATTTTAAAGATATTTAAATTATAAAACAACATTTTTCAATTACTCCGCACCTTTATCCATTATAAACCCAACTACCCGCTAGTTAATGGTTAAAAATATTTTTAAAAATTTAATTTATTTTTAAATTACTCCCCAACTTTATTCCCTATAAACCCAACATCTCACTCATAAAACTTTTTTTTTTAAATTTAGGGGCCCATTACGATAACCGGCGTTAAAAAATCCGCCATCCACTATAGCCTGAGAAAACCGCCCGCCTGCACCATGGGAATAACGACCGAGCAATTATGAAGTCGCGAAGCAACCTCCGCCCGCGGCGGTAAAAACACACAAAATTCCGCCCGTCCATGTCAGAGTAGAAGATCATCCGTCCGCCACGGACGCAATCCCGCCCGAAAACCCAAAACCGCCCGCTCTGACGACCGACACAACGACCGTGAAATTATGATCTCCCCGACATGAGCGCGGAAAATCCACATATTCCCCGCCCGCCACGGTTAACAACAGCGATGAATAACTGACACGGCGGAAGGCCTGGCGGCCACGTCCGTGCACGGAAATCATTTGCGGAACAAAGAAATACACATAACATGGCCAACAAGTCCACACAGCAAACTACGCCAAAATACCCAAACACAGAACACATCGCAAAGACACATCCCCCCTGGCAAAAATAAAAAACTACAAATCCCAGGACACCAGACGCAACACACCTGAAAACGACAGCCCATCATGACACACCCACATAGGTCAGTACAAAAGCAGCCCCTTCACAGACCACAATCCCTTGCACTACTACAAAGCGAAGACGACAGCAGAGAACCCAGAGAGCCACAAAGGAAAGCAGCACACCACACCACACGCACGCACACATCACACCCATCACCAACACCACCACCACCATCACCACTGAAACAACGGCACCACGAACCCCCTGCACATCACAACCACACACCACACCCACCACACCAGCACCACAAATACCAAACCACACACCATGGCAACACAAAGAATGCCAAAGTACACTGCCACTGAGTTGACGGTCATGGTCGACGAGATCATCAAGGTGCACCCACAAATCTATGGGAACCAGGTCCAACAGACACCAGTAGCCACCAGAAACAGAATGTGGAGCAGGATCGTAGACCAGGTGAATGCAGTTGGGAATGTGCCACGCAACCGGGGTGAAATCACAAAGAGGTGGCACGACCTGAAAAGCGTGGTCAGGAAGAAGGAGGCCAAGAATCGTGAGCTGGCTGACAGGACTGGCGGCGGAAATCCAGCGCTATTCAAGACCTTCAAGGAGTGGGAGGAGAAGGTGCGAGGCATCCTACATCCGGAGAGTCTCACCGGAATACCAGGGGGAGTGGAGGCTGGTAAGTATAAACAAATGTATACCAGCACACCGCTATGTACTGTCATGCACTACCAGAATGCCATAGCTCCGAGGGCCAAACACCCCCATGTCCAGTACACAATACACAAGACATCTCTCACACATGCAACAGACACTCCCCCACACACAGCCCAAAGGTACCAACAAACAAAACCATGGGGGCATGTGTACAGTCAGCCAGCACCACAACTCCCACCAGGTCCCCCTGTACCCCAGATGAACCGGAAGGAGCACTCCCCACACCCACACACATGTGTCAGCCATAGCTGCACTAACCAACAAGTAACAGGTAAGTAGCCTTACCACAAAGTCCGTGTATCGGAGGGGGGACTGCAGAAGTACAACCCCCACCAGGCCCCTAGTCCTACAGCGCAGCAAGATGGAGCACTCCCCACACCCATGTGTCAGCCACTGCAGTGCACACCTTCACCCGACAGGTAGATATGTTTCCCTACATGGAGGGGTGTCTGTGGGTGGTAAGCCATCACCACAACTCACAACACGGCCCCCACTCCCACAGACCAGCAAGATGGAGCACCCCTCCCTCTCATAACCATGTGGTAGCCATTGCATTGCTCCCTCCAAACCAACAAGTAGGTAGACTACTGTACAGGGCGGGGTGTCTGTAGGCATGAGGACTGTACTACGACTAACATTTGGGACATGTCACGTAGCAGAGGAACAGGTAGCACTGCTCCCTGTCATAATCATGTGACCAATGTGCACACGGACATGAGCCATCTCAAATACAGTAACACGTAAGGAGTCACATCTGCATGCACAAGTCTCACTGGAGTACTGACCCACATGGTGTGCACTGTGCCAGTCATCACACACATCAGCAACACCATCGAAATCTTGTCCATGTAGTCATGTCTGCTTGTTCCGTTGACATTGTACAACATCACCCATGTAAGTCTATCTTGTCTCAATGTAACAGAGTGGAACCCCAGTAATGTCACATACAGCACTGGACCCATGAACCACACAGCTACACAATGCACATTCAAAATCTCATCCATCCCATCTTACAGCCCCAGTGTCATGAAAGGTATATCATCTAAACAGTTGTCCCATATACAGTAGTTCAGCAAAGATTCCTGCCGATGACCAAAAATGTGTCTGCAGTGTCTGAAGCGCACATCACACTGTGATTTACAACATACCTAATATAGTCAACACCCCAAGAGCACTGCATTGCTGCACATGGCTGAGGGTAGCACGCACAACAAGGAATTCTCCCATCTGCAATACGTTGTGTGGCACACAACCATTACTCACTCACTACAATGCTTGCAGTGTAATGTCCCTAAATGATAACAGTGAGCAGGTATGCTGGGTATGTCAGACATACACACACCTTTGTCTCTGCAGTGTCGTGTGGCCAAAACACATGTCCCCTTCTGCACCCATATGTCACAGTATGTACCACAAAACCATATTTCAACTCAAAAGCGTTGATGGGGCTGTACCCCTTTGCCATCTGCGTTCCTAAGCGTTTCATTCGAACCCCAAAAACATATTTCATCTCAAAAGCGTTCATGGGGCTGTACCCTTTGCCATCTGCGTTTCAAGCGTTTCATTTGAACCCCAAAAACATATTTCATCTCAAAAGCGTTCATGGGGCTGTACCCCTTTGCCATCTGCGTTCCTAAGCGTTTCATTCGAACCCCAAAAACATATTTCATCTCAAAGCGTTCATGGGGCTGTACCCCTTTGCCATCTGCGTTTCTAAGCATTTCATTTGAACCCCAAAAACATATTTCATCTCAAAAGCGTTCATGGGGCTGTACCCCGTTTCCACCAAAGCCACAAAATGTAGGGGTACTGCAACACACACCGATTGGCATTCCAAATCCGTCCCATGCCATATGCACCCATCACACTATTCCATTGCCTTGATCACGCACACACATTGTAGAGCCATACACACGCATCTGGGAAATCAGTGCACAACTGTGCACAAACTGTGAATGTCAGACATCTAACACAAAGCTTGCAAGGTGCAACACAATAACCTTTCGTCTCCGCCCCACAGGTGACGAACAGCATGATGCTGGAGAGGGAGACAGCAGCCATCACAGCCAGTCCACAAGCCCTCCACCCGGACTCACGGATGTGGAAGACCTGGACACCTCTTCGGACGAGGACTCCCGACCAGGCACATCTGGTGTGGCAGGGCGCAACCGCTCCCAGGACCCCTCCTACCCACCAACCCATCTCCCAGGGCTGGTGACCAGTCCCAGGCCCCTGCTGCCACGGTCATTGCGGCCACCACCACTGCTGCAATCACCAGCACCACCACCAGGGCCTCCCTGACCACTCACCCTGCGCAAGGGGTTGCACGCACGCCAACATCGACCCTGGGAGCCACAACGAGGCCCCGGGTGACCACTGTGGCGAGTGGGCAGGTCGGTGGCAGCAGTTCAGGTGGGAGGAGCAGGGTCAGGCCAACGCCATCAGAGCCTGGGAGCCAAGCCCTGCTGCAAATCGCCAGAGTCCTTGGGGCCTATGAAGAGGCCCAGGGACAATGGGCCCGGTCAGCTGCCGATACGCGGGAAGTCCTTGGGGTGTTGAGGTCCATGGACGCCCATATGGGCCAATTCGTGACCCGTATGGGCAAACTTGTCGACCTCATGGGCCAGCTAGTGGTGGCGGTGAGGGCCCAATCAAGGCCAACCACACCACCTCCGCCACCACCTGCTGGGGCGCAGGTCCGTGCAACATCCAGTTCCCCTGCGTCCACAGCGAGTGGGCAATCCTCAGCCACCACCAGCAGCCCACAAACACAACCCCCTCTCAAACGTGGAAGGGGTCGTCCGAAGAGGAAACAGGTGTCCAGAGATGACTTTGCATGCTCCAAACGCCCGTGAGACAGTCAGCCACGGTGGCCATCTACTGCATTCACTTGGACTACTATCCTACCCCACACTGCCATGTGAATGGCATGTGTCTGTCGGACTGTGGACCCAGAACAACATGGGTACACCTTGACCATCATGCGGACATGTCCGTCAACTCATTGTTCCAGCATGCACCACTTTTGTGATCACCTTGCCCACAATCACATGTCACCGCTTAAAATAAATACACCTGGATCACATTCTGTTGTATCTGCTCTGTGTTTAATCAAGGATGTGCAACCGTCACCATGATCAGAAATGCATCTGGAGTGTGGTATGTCGATAGGCCAGGAGAGGCTGTAGGGACCTAGGGGTGAAAAACAGAACAAGAGTCCATTGAATGTGTGTGTCACACACTCATCACACAGTACTTGTCATCAAGTTTAAGCAATGTACACACATCTCACAGAGCAACAGGGCACAATGCTACAGCCACTGTCAGTGGCATACTACCCTGGACATGGACCATTGCCACACAGCACTCAGTGAACAATAGGCCGCCGTCACAATGCACACATACACCTACACAACTACAGCAACATCAGCCGTCGTACATGGTCACTCACCGTCAAGTGAAGTAGCGGGCGATGAGCTGCTGACGCTCATTCACTGCTTCCTCCTCTCCACTGTCCTCGTCACTAGACACGGCTTGGTCTGCAGGCGGGGGCCCTGGCTGATCACCGTCATCCACTATCAGGGGGATCTGCCTGCGAATCAGCGAGATTGTGCAGCATGCAGCATGCCACAACTATCTGGCACACCTTCTGTGGGGAGTATGCCAGCACCCCCGGTGCGGTCCAGGCATCTGAATCTGGACTTCAGGAGTCCAAAAGTCCGCTCCACCACACGTCTGGTCCTCCCATGTGCCTCATTGTATCTGACATCAGCTGGTGTCCTGGGATTACGTAGTGGGCTCAGCAGCCAAGGCCCGTTAGGATATGCCGAGTCACCTGGGTGTGAGAAACACAGAGAATCGTTGCAATTCCAACAGGATACAAGACAGCATGTCACACCCAGCACGCTACACGAGTATGCATACTCACCAACAATCCATGCACGGTCCGGTTGAAGATTGGATATCATTCGTGGGAGGATGCTGTGGCGCATGATGTGAGAGTCATGGGCGGATCCGGGAAACTTCGCACACACGTGTGTGATGATCATGTCCGCCAGGCACACCACTTGCACATTCAGGGAGTGGAAATGTTTCCGGTTCCTATAGATGTGCTCCATGGCCTGTGGTGCAACAAGGCCAACATGGGTGCAATCAATTGCACCAACAACGTGGGGGATGCGTCCAAGGGCATAGAAAGCACCCTTCACTGCCGCCAAATCACGAGCCCTGGGGAATCGGATATACCGGTTCCTGTACAGCATCATGGCTGACAGGACATCCCGTAGCACCATGCTGAACATGGGTTGGGACATCCCACCTCCACTGCCCACCGTGTGTTGGAAAGATCCGGTTGCGAAAAAATGCAGTGCAGCCATCACCTTAGCCATGGGGGTGAATGCTGTTGGACACACCCTGCGAGGACGAAGGTGGGGTTCCAACATTGCACATAGGTGATGCAGGGTGGGTCGGTCCAGCCGGAATTTACGTATAACCTCCACATCCTCCATGTCTGCCAGCAATTGGTAGGGGCGATGTATGTTTGGTCTCCTCCTAGGACAGATGGAAGTGGACACATGTCAATGCAACACACCACATGGCACTTTCACATACACAAAACTAAAATTACTGACAAAGCAATAGAATCACAGAACAGCTGACAAGTAGGGACAGAACAGCTACAATACTCTTACACAGGTCCCCTTACCAATAGCAATGGCCACTGACACAAACCATTGCTATGAGCATGCACATGGGGATTTAGGCCCTAATAGCTTGAAAGGCATGATGATGATTTCAGACTACATATGTGGGAAGCGACAACACCACGGCAAGATACCTAGCTTCTGTGCCAGACACAGCTTCCGAGGCTGGGTGAGTATGGCACACACCAACAACACAATGTACACAGGCTGAGCGGCCCAAACAAGTGGGTCCTGTTGCACAACAGGATATGAGACAGTCAATGATGTCCCTAGTTCACCCAATGTACAGCACTGTACGTATCACACCTCCAACACACATTGACAGGTGTACACATTGACAACTCCATGACAACACAGCTGTGTGAATGCAAACACACATCACAAGTGACACGTAACGTTGCACGTGCCAGGTGGGAGATGTACATTGAGAAATATGGCATGTGTGTGCATATGCACATCCCATGCTCCCATGCTAATGTGTACATGATGATGTGCCAACAGACATGTGGAGGCTGAGCACTGGCCGTCAATGCCTATGCACACAGCATGAAGTGGCCCTGTCTAGTGTGGACATGCTCCCACACACAAATCATGCCAACACCTGCAAATGCATGGCGCACATTCAACTGTGGATTCCACATGGCACCAGCGGACTGTACCCGCCATGGACCAGGCCCTTGAGGCCAACTCCAATGGCCCACACGGTTGCATCCTGCATGTTCGACTATAGAGGTAAGCATATCGGGACAGCTCGGAGCAGGCCATTGTGTGCATTTGAAGTAGGCAGACATGGTACACCAATTGCAGCAGCTTGGACCCACTAAAACAGCCACAGGGGGCTATATGAGTGTGGGAGGGAGACCGGCATTACCACAGCTTCCAGGGACTGCTGCCTGGCATCCCTCAACAACACCTGCTGCTGCTGCCACATGTCCAACTTCATGTCGACGACTCTGAAGATATGTCCAGGTCCATTCACCAGCGAGGAGCTGGAGATCCTGGATTCCGAGCTCCACGCACACTGCCCAAGGCTATTTCTTGCAAAAGTTGTGTGTGTAAGACAACTACAGTGTGTGTGGGAGTGCATGTGGGAGACACACATGTCGTTGATCCGCAGCACTATGAGTCTGAGCCTGTGGGGTTCCAACATGCACTGCTTACCATGCTAACTACAGGTGGAAGGTGTATGTAGGCTCTCTGGCGCTTTCCCATGCATGTCCCTCCCGAGTGGTGGTACATGGCATTTTCATGTCAGACATCCACTGACGCAGCCACTTGGCAATGCAGGACTCAGGGCAGTTATTGCTTGTGGGAATGGCTGGCTGGGTCCCTGCTGGCCTTCTCAGTCTCAGCAGACCTGGGCTGCACATTGACCGCACAATCCTAGAAGGAGACAACACTGACTGTACAGTTGGTTACATGTGTCTTTTGTTCAGGACTCTCCTGAAATGCGCAAACTCAGCCCTGTCGATTGGACACTCCAGGCCTTGTGATAGGTGATGTGTGTGAGAGATAGTGGCACTGAATGTGACCTCCATTGCGGGGTGAGCCATTCACAGGGCGAGTACGTTGAGGGCTGCGCAGTGTTGGACACAGTGAGTCCACCCACAAAGATGTGTTGCCTTGTGATCTATGTGTTGGTCCACCTGACAATGGACAGTAGATGTGGGCAGACTACACATTGCTCAATGTGCTGGCAACCTGCATGTGAATGGGATGGACAGGTACTGTGTACACACTCCCAGCAGCATGCATTCACGTGTGGTGTACACATGCTGTTAGGCCATGTCCGATTACTTCTTGGCTCTGTTACACGTCTCTGAGTATTTGGGATGGGTCAGCATCATGCCACTGTGATTGGTGGATGTGGGTGATGATGAGAAGTGTATGAGTGATATTCCAACCCTCTTGTGTACCATCCCTGCAGTTGGAAGTCCTCCAGCCCAAGGCCTTGTGATGAGCCATTGCATCCAAGTTGATGCCTCTGTGTATGTGTGACCGACAGTGCAGCCAATTCCACAAAGGGTGTGACGTCATCTGCCGGATGAGCTACTACGTGGCGATAACGAATCGGGGGATGCCCCCTCGTATTGTCAGGTCAGCACGGCGCTGCATTTCACCACTAATGGTCTGCATCTTGACAGTCACACAGCCTGTGCCGGATGCACGTTTGTAGGGGCATCAGCAGCAAGCAAGTGTACAGTATTGTGGGATGGTGTCTTTTGCTGTGAGAGGCAGCATGTGTCCACAGCCTACACATAATCTGGGTAATGTGATGTTTGTTGTGTGATGCAGTGGGTTGTAAGTGTACTCTGTGCTGTGTGCATCTGACATGCATATGCGATTCCTGAGGGTCAAGATGTAATTTGAGCACTCTGCATTGTCAATGCACTCAGAGTCGTAGCCCTCAGGAACAACCTGTAGTAGGCTAGAGTGGCAATTCACATGTATGTTTGAGGCACTGTGCCTACTCTGATTTCGTTCGGTCATATGTGTGCGTTGCCTCACCTCATATTTCTGGTACTTACACATCCGGCACACTGTGCAACAGCAGTTGTGCTCGTGTGAACGACAGGTGGATGGCATGGGCTCATGGCCATTGTGGCCTGTCATGTTGCAGTCTGTGTGAGTGGTTTCCCATTCTGCTCCATGCAGGTATGTCTTTGGCCTAATTACGTAGTGGTCATCCTTGCCACCATCAGTACAGTGGGTGTGCACACAGCGATTTGTGGCTATGGTCGCAGGGTGACACAGGCCGGGTGTAGTGCTATGTGCACAACACATGTGCCACTTATTAGCGGCTTCATTTTCTGTACGCCAGCAATTACGTGTTGATTGTGGTGGCTGTATGCAATTGCACAGGTATCGTGCAACATGTGGATTTGGGAATGTTCTGTGCTGCTTCCCTTGCACACGCCTGTTTAATTGATGCCAGATGAGTGAGGCCACCTCGCTCTCTCTCATGTGGCATCTCCCGTGGGTGCTGAGGGACAGGGGACGGTCAACAGTGTGGGCATCGGATGAGCAGCTGCACAGAGCTGAGGAGACAGATGTGACCAGCGCCTCGGAGGGGCCAGACGTGTGCCTGGATGAATCACAGGCCGAGACGGCAAT
Source organism: Calotriton arnoldi (assembly GCA_963921515.1). Classification (NCBI taxonomy): domain Eukaryota; kingdom Metazoa; phylum Chordata; class Amphibia; order Caudata; family Salamandridae; genus Calotriton; species Calotriton arnoldi. Next base: position 88,581 of record CAWUFW010009576.1, on the reverse strand, counting down.
TTCGGCGTTATCTGAGGACAGAGGTGATGCATCCATGTTTGCTAGCACAGGGGACGTGGACTCTGGCTCCTCTTCAGCCACGCGGAGGCCAATGCCCGCCCTCCCATCTACTTCCACTGGTGCAACACGTGTCGGCACAAGGATGAAGGATAGAGTGTCCTTCACACCAGGCACAGCTGCCCCTGCACATGTGACCCCTGCTGCCCTCAGTGCTGGATCTGTTGAGCTTGTGCGGCATCTCTGCGTGGGGCAGACAGCTCTCCTCAATAACGTCATTGCCCATGACATCACTTTGCCGCAGGTGACATAGTTCATGGAGGGCCCACATGTACGCGTGGGTGGGCTACACCAGACTGTCCAATGGTTGTCCTCCCCAGTCAAGGTGGTCCTTCAACTGGGCCAATCTCAGGCTGACATTCCTGACCCTTTCTCCACCCCCCTGGACAGTGGCACATCTGACAACAGCAGGGCACGAGTCCTAAAAAAGAAGTGGGGGGACGCAGACTTCACGACAGGAAGTGACGTCACGAAAGCTGGCTTGCACCATCAGACTTATTGCCTCCCTTCGCCCACCCCTTACATGCGAGTGCAACAGAGATGCCAGCGCGTGCACAAGCAGCTCCGATCTCGCCCCAGAGAGGCCAAAGAGTGAATGTGTGGGTCCATTTGCTCCAGTTATCGGGCTTGCGGTAAAATAAGTGGGGGGACGCCGTCCACCCGCGTGGTACCCCGACTCGAGCCCTGGTGTGCAGGCAAAGTGTCCTATTGGCTTTGCGATATGTGTGAGTTGCATGACACTCGTGGGCGGGGGATGGCTCGGAGGCCCGTCACCCTGAGGCCCATGTCTCACCACATGGGTCCCTTGTCAATGGCAGCGGTTGTAATGACTATGCGCGCCGGGGTGGGTCTACCTTTAGTCTGGGATTGTGTTTGCGGCCTGGCCCGCTAGGGCAGCTACAGCCTCTGTGTGTTGCATGTGGTGTATCCGGACTCCGGAGGCTGTCATGCATTGTCACTGTTGTCCAGGTCTCGAGTCGGGGTACCACGCGGGTGGACGGCGTCCCCCACTTATTTTCCCGCGTGCTCGATGACTGGAGCAAATGGAGCCACACATTCACTCTTTGGCCTCTCTGGGGCGAAATCGGAGCTGCTGGTGCACGTGCTGGCTTCTCTGTTGCAATCGCATGTAAGGGGTGGGCGAAGGGAGGCAATAAGTCTGATGGTGCAAGCTACCTTTCGTGACGTCACTTCCTGTTGTGACGTCTGCGTCCCCCCACTTCTTATTTAGGACTTGTGCCATGCTGCACACTGAGAATGTGTTGCCTGCGACATGTGACCAGGAGAAGGGCGCCATGACCTCCCACCCACCAAGCTCCACTGCCATCCCGTGCCCTGGGTAGCCTGTGAAGGTGGACAATGTAGGTGGTACACCTGGAGGACAGGGGATGTGAGTGCCTTGGCAAGGGCCTGGCAGATGCACAGCAGTATCCAGCATGTCCCCAGAGGGAGAGCTAACGTCTACACCTGATGCAGCATTGATCGTGTGCCCGCCTGTTGTGCCCACACGAGTTCACAATCATCCCCAGACAGGTGGGCTTTCCAAATACCCAACACAGTGGAAATCTAGCCCTCCGGAATCCTCCCCACACAGTCTGTTTCAACACTGCATGTGTGCACCTACCCACGCCTCCCACCCACCTGGGCCAAGCGGCACTCCCGCTTCACATGCCACATGTGTGTCTTCCACAGTTGTGCTTCTCTCTCAGGGGCGGACCTCCAACTGTCCCGTAGCACACAGACAGCACCGAGTCGGACTGGCATCCTGTTTGAATGGTAGGCACACTCACACATCTACCTGTGACACAGAGGTGGCTGTAATGGCTATTGTGACTGCCATGGCAGTGTTGGTGGCCATGGCAGGGTACACTCATACACATTGCATACGCAGCTTTTCGTGTCACTACTCGGCACATCGGACTGGCCACTGTCCCTGGTGTTGATCAATTTTGCCGCCTGTCTATGTAATCTGTGACTGGATGCTGTTGTTCCTGTAGTCAGTTGTGTCTGTGTAGTTGCTTATCGCAGTTGTTGCTGTGTGTGCATGGTTAAGTGAGGCACATGCCGTGTATGGTACCTCAACAATTGCAATGTCTGGTCTCACATTCCAATGTGTTTTACACGTGGCAGGGACTTCACTTCTTTCAGACTCTGCTACTTGTGTGTGTGATGAAGAAGTATTTTTGTGACACGGATTGTCTGCATGTATTTGGTGGTATTTCTGGGAAAATGTATACGTGTCATGTTTGCGTGCAAGCAAAGCACAGGGTGTGAGTCTAGCCACAGGATGACAGGTAGCATGTGCAGAGTATGCGGGTATGTGTGAGCTTACTTGCTGTGTGGCCAGCATTGTAGGTGTATGTTAATCTTGTGATGAACTTTGAGCCTGGGCACATGGCTTACTTTCAATGTGTGCATTTGGGAGGTGTAGGTGTGTGTGGTGTGAGTGGTGTGACTTTGGGGTAGTGTTGGTGTGTGTGTGTGCTCTCTGGCAATGTCGACTACACACATGTGTTACCCAGGCCCATGGTGGGTGTTTGTATCCGTGTTCAGGTCTGTGAATGTGATCACATGTGTGTATTGTATGTTGCACAGTGTGCAGTGTGTGGGTGTGTCCTTGCAGTTCAGGATGACTCCTACTTGATATGTTTTGGACATTGTGTGTCTGCAGGGTGTGTGACTGTCAAGATTGTGCCTTGTTTAATTGAGCATGTATGTGAATTTCTGCAGTTCGTACTCACTGTGCAGTCCTGCCCACCCACACTGATATCGTGTGTGTGTTTTGTCATGCATTGCTGTAGCATGCTTTCGCGTGGCTCCTACTTTTGCTTGATGAGTGTGATGTCAGACTGTGAAGGTAATTATACACATATGTAGGACTGTGCTTTGTAGTGACCAGGCCGTCAGTGTTAATGTGATGATCTGTTGGGCCACGTCAGAGTCTGACAAGTCAAGGCCCACGACCTGTAGTATTTCACTAGGTCCACTGTGGCGGCAACTCATATGCATTGACATCCAATGACACTAGACTACATGGTCATCTCACGACTCTCTTGTACTTCACACACTCTCATCCTCTCTCATTCGTACTTGTCTTCGATAAATAATTCTACCGAGTCACATATTTGCTTCAAGGCATGTATTTGGACTTACTTCCTCTGTGATGCAGTATAGTGGACACTACTGGCAGCAAAATGCATGTGGAGGATATACTTAGCATGATTACACATACAAAAGGGGGTACGGGTAGATGTGATTAGTTGTTGACTGTGGAATGAAGGCTTCAGAGTTACAACTGCCTTGCCCTTGCTATGCTAAAGTACATTTGCTCATTACTGAAGAGCTCTAGGCTTTGACACAGACAGTATTAATTTTGCCTACCAGACAGCTTGACATCATAGGCACAGTACATCTCAGTGCACATTTCTTACAAAGGACTTTGGCCTCCTCGCACTCTGTGCCCTGCAAGCTGTGACTTTGTGAAACTGCTAGAGGTCCCCTTGTGACTTCTGTGCCTTCGGCCTGTGGGTCCACTTGAGGGACAACACTGCTTTTCATGGGCTCCCCTGGTTGCTCCAGGCCTGCCCTGACTCCCCTTGCTGTGGTGAGTCCTCTGGTCTTTGCTGGGCCAGACCGTAACCTTCTTTGTCCTTCTTTGTGGGTTGCCGCTGCCAAGGCTTGTTGGTGCTCCCGCAGGACACCTACCCCTCAGCACTCGACATCCTTCGTGGGACAGCTCGTATCCAGCTCCTGGTCATCCTCGATGTCTCCTGGTCCCTGCAGCTGTAGAGTCAAGGTCTCCTTCTTCACACCTGTAGCACCCGACATCGGTGGGCATTGGTCTACCGAGCCCCTGGTCACTCCTGAGTGACCCAGACTCTGTCCCCTCTGCGTTCAGGTTCCTTCCATCAAGAATCCACCTGTAGGTTCCATCGGACACTTTTCTTCTTTCCAGCAGTGGCATTTCTTTGAAGACTCCCATTTAGAACGACAGCAGTTTCCGACGCCACTTCAGCCCTTTGCACCCGGCTTCCCTGGGATAGGTAACTCTAGTACTTCGGTATCCACGGGTGGGGTGGCTCTCCAACCTTCTATGTTCCAAAGGGTTTCCTCGTAATCCACTGGGAAGGGTCCTTAAACTTTAAAATTACAACCGCGACTCTCCCATTGAATTGTACGTAGCACTTGGTCGTGTTCTCACACTGCACCCATCCTCCGTGGGGGTCCCTACTTACTCACCTTGGGTGGTTCCTTGGGGTCCCAGCGATTCTACACCCTCTAGACACTGTCTTGACTCGAGTAGTGGTTCTTATACCACTATTTTAGTATATGGTTTGGTCTCCCCCTGGAGCCCACTGTGTATTAGGGCTACTTACGATTGTTTCTGTGCTACAGTATTGTGTGCTTTGTGTTTATCTGCGTGTAGCAGATACTGTGAGGTATTTAAGGTGTGTTATAATAATAATTCTTATTAACTACTGTGTGGTACTCCTTTCATTTAACCAATACAATAAGATTGCATTCTGGTAAAACAAGCTGCTTAACATTCCTTCAAGACTAAGCCTGAAGGCTTCTCTCCACAGCTACCACTTGGATAGCTTTCTAAGGTTATCTTTGACCTCTTAAATCACCATAAGGGTTGTTTGGACTGGTGCAAGGTGCCCACTTTAATTAGTGGACAGCATATACCAGGCCAACTTCTCACATTGGTGTGCAGCGGCTGTGATTCAAGCCTGCATTGTTTTACCAGATAAATCTTTGTATTGATTAACTGAAAACCACTAAGTACTAGGTACATATAATACTAGCTTAGAATAAGTAAGTTCTACTGAATTTAGGGTTGGGTAAGTCAAGAGTTTAGCACACCCTTTCTCCAACCTCAGGCGAGTTTAGTTCCCACTAGGTTAGGTAGGTGCAATACCTCACCACACTTAGTATGTCTACTAAAGGAGATTCCAGTGGCTCTCTGCCTTCTAGATACAGTGAACTTTCATTCCAAGAATTGAAAGCCCTGTGTGCCTCTAGAAAGTTGAAGACAGGGAGAAGTGCCAACACTCAATGCCTGGTAGAGGCGTTACTGTTAGATGACCTAAGGAAGACTCCTGGGTCAGATGAACAGGACAGAGTGGGTGGGACAGGGAATGAGGATAGGTCAGGAGGTGACACCTTTTATGATCTAGAATCTAACCCTGACCAGGGGGAACCTCATGGTTCCCAACTGGATAACTCAGATCCTCAAGAGGAGAATGGAGGAGGCCATGAGGGCCCTCTCTTTACTCCTCCTGGAAGAGTGCAGAGTTTACCAAGGAGATATAGATCTCCCTCTGCAGAGAGTAATCACTCAGGACAGTCTATAGGGACCTCTGTATCTAGCAAGAGGGACCACTCTTTTGATAGGGAATACCAATTTCCTGAACTTGAGAAAGCTAGGCTTAGGCAAGAGCAATTGGCCCTTGATAAAGAGTCCCTAGAAGTCCAGAGAGCTAGAAAAAAGTTGGGACTAGAGCCCCATGGTGGCAGCAGTGGAGAAGTGTGGCTCAATGGTTAGAGCGGCAGACCCTGATGCAGAGATCTGGCCTGGGACCAGGGTTAAATTCCCGCCTTGGCGGGTCTTTGGGCTCAATTTCCTCGGACCTGATAATTCTCGCCTCGGTGCCTATTCTAATCATGGGTCCCACTCTGCAACTCTGGGCAATAGCTTGCTTAATCTCCACAACGGCCCCACCAGCGCTGGGATGCCTGGCTTCACCTTGGGGGTGCCCAGGAGTGGACATTTCACAGGGAAAATACAGGAAGGGTTCCACAGCGGTATGCGTACAGCGCCAGGACACCCTAGGGTAACAGTGCGCTTTACAAGTACAAATTTCATTTCATTCATTTCATTTCAAGAGCAGTGGGCAGCTATCTTGGGGCTCTCCTTTGCTGACAAAGGTATAGATAATCTCTTCACTGTTAGAGAAGAGGATGCTGACAATTATTCAGTCTTGAAGAGTGCTCTCATTGATGGGTTTGGCTTAACCACTGAACTGAACAATACAGGATTGAGTTCAGAGACACACAGAAGGCACAGAATCAGGACTGGGTAGACTTTGTTGATAGTGCCATTAAGGCTCTGGAAGGCTGGTTGCTTGGCAGCAAAGTGAATGATTTCAAGGGATTGTACAATTTGATTATGAGGGAGCAGATCCTTAATAATTGCCAAAATCAGTTGTTGCATCAATACCTGGTTGACTCTGATCTGACTTCTCCCCAAGAATTGGGAAAGAAGGCAGATAGATGGGTCAGAACCAGGGTGAAGCAGAGAGCCCAGAACCATGGTGGTGACCAAAAGAAGCAAGATGCTAAAACCTCAGATAAGGGTGGGGACAAGGGTAAAGATGACAAGTCTTTATCAGGGCCCCAAAAACCTGCATCTGGGGGGGAGTCACAATCCAACAAAGGAAAAGGCAAAAAGAAACCTTGGTGTTACTTATGTAAAGAAAAGACCCATTGGACAAAAGATGCCAATTGTCCAAAGGTCAAGGATTCAACTTCAACCCCCACTGCCCCTAAGGCAACTGCTCCCCCTAGTACAGTTTCAAGTGGTGGTACAGGGAACCAGGGAATAGTAGGGTTAACCTTGGGCTCTGAGATGGGTTCTGGCTTAGTCAGAACTCCAGCTCAGGCTGTACTTGTCTGTGATGGTGGCATGGATATTGCCTCCTTATTTGTCAGTCCCAGTAACTTGGGCAAATTTAGACAGCAGCCTTTGATTAATGGTAAGGAGGCCATGGCATTCAGGGACACAGGTGCAAGTGTCACTATGATGACAAAAAAATCTTGTGGACCCTGAACAGATCATACTTGGTGAGATGTACCAAGTGACCAATGCTAACAATGTCAGGACTGATCATTCCTTGGCAGTTGTTAATTTCAGCTGGGGAGGGGTAACTGGCCCAAAGAAGGTTGTGGTTAGCTCAGACCTTCCAGTGGAATGCTTATTGGGCAATAATTTGGAGACTTCAGCCTGGGCAGAAGAGGAGTTAAGGACTCATGCAGCAATGCTGGGCATCTCTGCAGATGTGTTTGCTGTGACCAGGTCACAGGCCAAACTGACTTCTACTGAACAGGCCCTGGATTCTGAAAAAATGGACCAGGTGCCTTCCAAGAGAAGGGGCTGGAGGGGTAAGGCTGTGTCTTCTCCCCAGGCTCAGGGAGAGGATCAATCTCTTGAGGTAGATGACATCGGTCCCTGTGAAGGAACTGTCCCAGATGAACTGGAACCTGATCAGGTTGAGTTCTCGGGGACAGGGGGCCCTTCCAGGGCAGAACGGAATCAGGAGCAGCAAACCTGCCCCTCTCATGAACCCCTCAGACAGCAAGATACTGCTGAGGCTGCTGGGAGTGTCAGTGGATCCCACAGGATCTATTGGGAAGAGGGACTCCTTTACTCAGAGGGCAGAGACCCCAAGCCTGGTGCCACCAGGAGGTTGGTCATACCTCTGACGTTTAGGGGCTTCCTACTCACCTTGGCACATGACATTCCCTTAGCAGGACACCTAGGGCAAAGTAAGACTTGGGACAGGCTTGTCCCTCACTTTCACTGGCCTCATATGTCAGAGGACACCAAGGAGTTTTGTCGCTCCTGGACCACCTGTCAAGCCAGTGGTAAGTCAGGTGGTACCACAAAGGCCCCCCTGATACCACTACCTGTGGTGGGGGTTCCCTTTGAGAGGGTTGGGATTGACATAATTGGTCCCATGAACCCTCCAACTGCATCTGGGCACAGTTATATTCTAGTTGTGGTGGACCATGCCACTAGGTATCCAGAGGTTATACCCCTTAGAACCACCACAGCTCCTGTGGTGGCCAGGGCCCTCCTGGGAATTTTTTCCAGAGTGGGTTTCCCTAAGGAGGTCTTAACTGACAGAGGTACAAACTTCATGTCCAGTTATATCATTGCAATGTGGAAGGAGTGTGGAGTGAATTACAAATTCACCACACCCTATCACCCACAATGCAATGGGTTGGTTGAAAGGTTCAACAAAGCCCTAAAGGGCATGATCATGGGCCTCCCAGAAAAGCTTAGGCGAAAATGGGATGTCCTGTTGCCCTGCCTTCTCTTTGCCTACAGAGAGGTCCCACAAAAGGGGTTGGCTACAGCCCTTTTGAACTTTTGTTTGGGCATCCAGTTAGGGGTCCCTTGTGTTTGGTGAAGGAGGGATGGGAGTTACCTCTCAAACCTCCCAAGCAAGACATAGTGGACTATGTACTTGGTCTCCGCTCCAGGATGGCTGAGTACATAAAGAAGGCCAGCAAAAACCTTGAGGCAAGTCAAGAATTGCAAAAAGCTTGGCATAACCAAAAGGCTGTACTGACTGTTTATCAGCCAGGACAGAAAGTATGGGTGTTGGAGCCTGTGGCCCCAGCAGCTCTCCAAGACAAGTGGAGTGGACCCCATACTATTCTTGAGCAGAAGGGAGAGCTCACCTACTTGGTGGACCTTGGAACTCCCAGGAGCCCCCATAGGGTGCTCCATGTAAACAGGATCAAACCCCACGTGGACAGGGCCGACATGGGCTTGCTCATGGCTACTGATGAGGGACAGGAGGAAGAGAGTGACCCACTCCCTGACCTCCTCTCACAGAACCCTGATGATGGCTCAGTTGATGGTGTAGCCTTGGCAGGCAGCCTCACTGAGCAACAACAAATTGATTGTAGGAAGGTCCTCAATCAATACAGGCACATGTTTTCTTTGACTGCTAGTCAGACCACTTGGTGTACCCATGAAGTGGACACAGGTGAGAGTCTACCTGTTAAAAATAAGATTTACAGGCAGCCTGACCATGTCAGAGATTGCATCAGGACTGAGGTCCAAAAGATGCTGGAATTGGGAGGGATTGAACCCTCAGATAGCCCTTGGGCTAGTCCAGTGGTCCTGGTACCCAAACCTCATACCCAGGGTGGTAAAAGAGAAATTAGGTTTTGTGTGGACTACAGGGGGCTCAATGCAGTCACTAGTACTGATGCTCACCCTATTCCTAGGGCAGATGAACTCATTGACACTTTGGCCTCAGCCAAGTTCTTGAGCACATTTGACCTCACTGCTGGATATTGGCAAATCAGACTAGCTGAAGATGCCAAACCAAAAACAGCATTTTCAACCCATAGTGGGCATTATCAATTTGTGATGCCCTTTGGTTTAAAGAATGCACCTGCCACATTCCAAAGGTTGGTGAACAAAGTCCTTACAGGCCTGGAAGCCTATAGTGCAGCATATCTTGATGATATAGCTGTCTTTAGTTCCACTTGGGAGGATCACCTGGTCCACCTGAAGAATGTTTTGGAGGCTCTGCAGAAAGCAGGTCTCACTATCAAGGCCACCAAGTGCCAGATAGGGCAGAGTAAGGTTGTGTACCTGCACCACCTTGTGGGTGGAGGCCATGTTCAGCCATTGCAGAGCAAAATCCAGACCATCATGGACTGGGTTGCTCCCACTACCCAGACTCAGGTCAGCGCTTTCTTGGGCCTGACTGGGTACTATAGAAGATTTGTAAAAGGATATGGGTCTGTAGTGACTCCCTTGAATGATCTTACATCAAAGAGAATGCCCAAGAAGGTTCAGTGGACAGTTAGCTGTCAGAAGGCATTTGATGATCTCAAGCAGGCCATGTGCTCTGCTCCCATTCTGCCAAGTCCCGACTATTCCAAACAATTCATTGTCCAAACAGATGCATCTGAGTTGGGGGTAGGGGCTGTGTTGTCACAACTTAATGCTAAGGGTCAGGATCAACCAATAGCTTTTATTAGCAGAAGGTTGACCCCCAGAGAGAAACGTTGGTCAGCCATTGAGAGGGAAGCCTTTGCTGTGGTTTTGGCTCTGAAGAAGCTGAGACCATACTTGTTTGGCCCTCACTTCATTGTTCAGACAGACCATAAGCCCCTCTATTATGGCTAAAACAGATGAAGGGTGAAAACCCCAAACTTTTGAGGTGGTCCATTTCCCTACAGGGGATGGACTATACAGTGGAACATAGACCTGGGAGTAACCATGCCAATGCAGATGGACTCGCCAGATATTTCCACTTAGAAAATGAAGACTCAACTGGGCAAGGTTAGTCTCATCTCCTTACGTTTTGGGTGGGGGGGTTGTGTAGGAAAGTAGGATCTGCTTCTTATGGTTACCCCCTTTTTGCTTGATGTTACACTGTTTTTGACTAGTCTGACTGGGATCCTGCTAATCAGGACCCCAGTCTATATGCTTTCTCCCTAAAATGTTATGTCATGTACTTAGGTACACTCCAGATTGGATACTGGGGTACCCTTATCAGTCCCTAGTATATGGTACACATGTACCCAGGGCATAGGTACCCCAGAGGCCTCCCATGGGCTGAAGCATGTATTATGTCACCCATGAGAGGACGTGCAAAATGGAACTACAGGCCTGCCATTGCAGCCTCCATAAGATGGTGCGTGCACCACTTACTTTAGATATAGGTTTACTATATCTATAGGTCACTACACTTAAAACCTATAAGTCACCCCTACAGCAGGCCTTGACAATCCTGAAGGCAGGGTGCTGGGTTTTACGTGAGAGGGTGCCCATGCATGAGAAGGGTACCCCTACAGCCTTCGGAGACCATTCTCCCCGGTTGTCGGTGACGCAGCCAGACATATAGGTAGAGGTGCATTATATGCTCGCATAAAATGCTATCTCGAAAACGGCTGCAGCAAACCATGTCGTGTTTGGTATCAAACACCTTGGAATCATACCTCCACACCGGTATCCGGTGTGGGAGGTATGGTTCCACCCTTCAGAAGCAAGCTTCGTGGGGTCCCTGGTCTTCCCGGTACCAACCTTCTCGACCCCGACAGCACAAAATGGTTGCTGCCGACCAGAGACACATTTCTGCCCTCCTGCTGCTGAGCCAAGCTCGAGCAGAGGAAAGCAGCACAATAGGCATCCTGTCACAGGGAAGTGTGACCACCTCCCAGACAGGATTTAGTGTATTGGAGCTGGGTGGGTGCACTTCCAAAGTGCCTGAAAGTCTGCACGAGGGGCACATTTGGTATCCCTGTGCATAGTCCAGTTCAAACCAGTCCTGGGAGCCATTGGCTCCTGCTCTGGTGCAAAACTGGACAAAGGACATGGGAGTATCCTCCCCACTGTCCTGACCCTCCCCTGGGAGGGTCCCCTGAATCTGTCCAACCCTCTCCCGTGGGTACAAGAGGGCTTACCTGGCTGTAGGACCCTAGATTCGACGTGGACAAGATTCTGATCAAGAAACCACTGACCTTCGACCGTTTGGACACTCTGGACTTTGCTGGACTTCAACTGGGCCCGACTTCGTCTCCCTCTCCGTCCAAAGCATCATCTGTGCCTGTGCACCATACAGGCTCCATGCAGGGCCTGTGGAGCATCAAGGACAACTGAAGTATCTCCCTTGGGGTGAAGGAGTCACTCCCCTGCATTTGCAGGCACCTTAACGCAACTGACCGGTCTGCTGATCCTGAGCACCTGCGGACTCTGAAGGCTCCAGCAACACAGAAGGTGGGTTCCTACATTCCTTGAGGTTGAGCTGCCCTCTCACGAGTTTGAGGCCAGTATCCCTCGTGGGGACTGCATAACCCGAACCCCTGTGCGCCGCATACTTTTTCAAGTGCATATGCTTGTTGGTGTTCGCCAACTTTTTGCATTAGGCTATCGATAGCCCCCACCTCTGCGCACATTTCTTACAAAGGACCTTGGCCTCCTCACACTCTGTGCCCTGCAAGCTGTGACTATGTGAAACTGCTAGAGGTCCCCTCGCAACTCCTGTGCCTTCGGCCTGTGGGTCCACTTGAGGGACGACACTGCTTATCTTGGGCTCCCCTGGTTGCTCCAGGCCTGCCCTGACTCCCCTTGCTGTGGTGAGTCCTGTGGTCCTTGCTGGGCCAGACCGTAACCTTCTTTGACCTTCTTCGTGGGTTGCCGCTGCCAAGGCTTGTTGGTGCTCCCACCGGACACCGACCCCTCAGCACTTGACATGCTTTGTGGGATAGCTTGTATCTGGCTCCTGGTCATCCTCAATGTCTCCTGGTCCCTGCAGCTGTAGAGTCAAGGTCTACTTCTTCACACCTGAAGCACCCGACATTGGTGGGCATTCGTCTACCCTAGCCCCTGGTCACTCCTGAGTGACCCAGACTCTGTCCCCTCTGCTTTCAGTTTCTTTCCATGAAGAATCCACCTGTGGGTTCCACCGGACACTTTTCTTCTTTCCAGCAGTGGCATTTCTTTGAAGAATCCCATTGAGAACGACGGCGGTTTCCAAAGCCAATTCAGCCCTATGCACCCGGCTTCCCTGGGATAGGTAACTCTGGTACTTCGGTATCCACGAGTGGGGTGGCTCTCCAACCTTCTATGTTCCAAAGTGTTTCCTCGTAATCCACTGGGCAGGGTCCTTAAACTTTAAAATTACAACCGCAACTCTCCCATTGAATTGTACTTAGCAAGCGGTTGTGTTCTCACACTGCAACCGTCCTCCATGGGGTCCCTACTTACTCACCTTGGGTGGTTCCTTGGGGTCCCAGCGATTCTACACCCTCTAGACACTGTCTTGACTCGAGTCGTGGTTCTTATACCACTATTTTAGTATATGGTTTGGTCTCCCACGGAGCCCACTGTGTATTAGTGCTACTTACGATTGTTTCTATGCTACAGTATTGTGTGCTTTGTGTTTATCTGCATGCAGCAGATACTGTGAGGTATTTAAGGTGTGTTATAATAATAAACATATATTCTTATAACTACTCTGTGGTTCTCCTTTCATTTAACCAATACAATAACATTGCATTCTGGTAAAACAAGCTGCTTAACATTCCTTCAAGACTAAGGGGCCGATTCCGATCTCGGTCTGAAGCTCTCCGAACGGGATCCGGCCGGAAAAAGTAGGAGCCGTATGCATTTTTTCTGACCGACTCATACAGCTGTCCGACCGAGCGAGTACGATGCGAATGTACGCGTGTGTTCCGACCGAACCGTTTCCGGATCTGAACCGCTCCGACCGACTCATACGGAAACGAATCGTACCACGCAATGGAGACGTTATCCGACCGAGCGAGTACGATGTACTCGTCGGACAGCCGGATCGAGTCGGAGCGCCCGGCTCGAAAAAGCTCCCGGAGCCGGACTTGGGGGGTCCGTGCCGGACCCCCCTTCACCCGTAGCCCTAAGAGTTGAACACAGGGGGGACCCAAGAGCCCCCCCTAAACATGCATGTACGGTGCGGGTTGCACCAACGCGTACACACTGTAGGGGGCGCACTTGTTCGCGACGTACCCATTCAGTCAAAGGGAGCCCATGTACGCGTCGTACGACCGGCTCCCATTGACTTCAATGGGAGTCCGACCGAATCGAGTCCGGCAGCATGCGGCCGCATCGTACTCGCTCGGTCGGACTGCAGGAGTCCGGCTCGGTCGGAAATCTCTCCGGATCCGGCTCGGTCGGAGAGTTTTCCGACCCAGATCGGAATCAGCCCCTAAGCCTGAAGGCTGCTCTCTACAGCTACCACTTGGATAACTTTCTAAGGTTATCGTTGACCTCTTAAATCACCATAAGGGTTTTTTGGACTGGTGCAAGGTGCCCACTTTAATTAGTGGACAGCATTTACCAGGCCAACTTCTCACAAAGCCCCTTCCATATACTGAATCACTAAACACAAATTGTGATTCAGTAATGTTACCTAATTGCCTTTTCTACTCTGTACATATGAAAATCATGTTTGCAGTCGGAAACTAGCCGACTGCAAAATGCTTCTGTACATATGGCCCTGGTTTTGAAACTATAATTCATTTACTTTTAATTAGCTTTCAAAATTACTTTTAATAAATATTAATGCATGATAAAAATATTTTTTCTTTAAGTGGGAATTTATTTATTTATTTAAACTTCAGAAACTAATTTCTATTTAATTTAAATTTAATTTAAAATATTTACATTAATCAATGGTATAATTCAAAATTAAGTAAATAGTGATGTAACAGTTTTATTTATTTTGTTATACATTTAAAATAAAAATATGAAATGAATTTACCATAATGTTTAACATAAATATATCTTTACTAATATACTATAAAGTTTAATAAACTTTTTAAATGCTCCCTATCCTTTACCTTTGTGAGCTCTCCACCCGACTGTAACTGACTTCCTTAAAAAAAATTATAGATGAATAGAGAAACAGTGAGATAATCCTTTGGTTACTCAAAGGCGTAGAAATAGCTGGATGCATTTATACACGAGGGAAGAGCCACAGTTGTTTTCCACATAGACGGTACACTGGCCGTGGTAAAATAGATGTTGCATACAACTGTAAGGCAGGAGTAGCTAACACTCTTGAGATCACCTACACAGAAGCCGGACCAAGATGTGAGTCAGAATTAACACATAACACAAAGGAGCTAACAGTCTCGGATGATGAAGGAATGCAAAAAGTTAATGCAACAACATTCCACCTTTCATCAGTAGAGAAGGAAGTAGGAGTGACAGTGGTGTAAGGCTGTGGGCCCTAGGCTCCCATGCATAAATAACTGTGACACAGACACACTTAGATAGTGGGTAGAACTGGCCCAGGGCACGTGCGCCCGGCCCCTTTTATTATCAGGGTTACATGTCCTGTGATGCCTGTGCTGGATGGGTGTGGGGTGGGGTAAGCCAGCCCTCGGGGAGTGGCTGGCACAGACAACATCTAGAACAGTGACCAGCAGGTCACTACATTCCTCCCAAACTTTATTCAAACTGGAACAACAAAGTCCAACCTGTGGGAGGGAATAAAACAATAATAGAAACTTCCACTGAGTTTGTTCAGCTGCTTGCAGAATAGAGATGACGGTACAACTGTGTTAGAAATGGGATCTCTAGTTGGCAAGGGCTTGCACCTTTGTCCAAGTAGGGACCCTTCTTCCTAGTCAGGGTAAGGGTTGTTACACTCGTGAAGTAACCCCTGCTCACCCTCGTGGTAGCTTGGCACGAGCAGTCAGGCTTAATTCAGAGGCAGTGTGTAAAGCATTTGCACATAACCAACAGTAATACAGTGTAAGTACTACAAACGGACACCACACCAGTTTAGAAAAATAACCAATATTTTATATACTCAAGACAAGACCAATTACGACAAAAATCCACAATACTGTACTTTAAAAATGAATGCTTGATACGGTAACTTCTTCTTTGCAGGAATAGCACAAAAGCAAAGTTCGTACGAAGTCGGTAGCTCCGTCCGAGCCTACCGTGATGCTGAAAACCACAGAGTCTAACAGTTCCAGCCGACCGCGTCGACTACGGGCCAGCAGAGTCATGAACAGACTCGGTTACAGTACCTTTCTCGTTGTGGCTGGTACGGAGTGTACGAGCCGGTCGGCGTTCGTCGCGGGTTGCGGTGCAAGACGGAGCAATGCAAGGTGCGGTGTCCCTCGATGCGGTGCAGGCAGCGGCTCGATGAGCGTCGTGCCGACGGAGTCGGTGAGTCCAAGGCGTGCGATGCAGGGTGAGACGATGCTCGATGTGGTGCTGACAGGTTGCGATGCAGGCGACCTAGCCGGAGTGCGGGAGCTGGCGTCGGACAGCGGTGCGAGTCGGAGCGGTGCGTCGCAGACGTGCGAGCGGTGCCCCAAATGCGGTGCGGTCTCGACTCTTGAGCCAGTTGCAGCGACCACGTCGGTTGGGTCCGGTTGGTTCAGTGAAGCGATGCGATGCGAACTGCGGTGCCCACAGGTCACGGTGCAAGCAGCGGCTCGATGTTGGCGGCGTTGGACGTCGCCCACGGTGAGACCAGGGTTGCGATGCGAAGCGGGGCGATGCGGTCTGCGGTGCAAACAGGTCACCGGCCAGGGATGGATTCGGTTGACGGAGTCGGTTGCAGTTCCCTTCCTCTGTGGCAACTGAAACAGCGTTCCAGAAGCGGTACCCAGAGGCTTGTGAAGTCTTTGTAGTCCCTGAGACTTCTTAACAGGAGGCCAGCTCGGTTTCAGGCCCTTGGAGATACTCAGCACAAGTTTGTAGAAAGTTCCTTCCTTTCACTGCCCAAGGCAGAAGCAGCAGCTGCAGGCCAACCCAACAAAGCAACAACACAGCAAAGGGGCAGTACTCCTCCTGGCAGCTCTTCCAGCTCTTCGTCTTGGCAGGTTCCTTGATTCCAGCGAGATCTAAAATCATGGGGTCAGGGCCCCAATATTTATATCCCAAATTCCTTTGTTCTCTGAAGGCAGAGAGGCCTTTGCCTAGTCCAAACCAGTTCTGGAGCACTTTGTTGACAAGTCTCCGTCCCTTCTTTCAGTGAGTAGGCCAGGGACATCAGACGCACCACAGGAGGTGGAGCCAGCATTGTGGAAGGAAGGCACTGTCCTATTCAGGACCCAGGTGCGACCCCTCCCACCCATCTACATGTAGATCTTGCTATTCAGCCCTGTGCTGACTCACCCTGTCTCCTGGCATCCCCCAGCCCCTGTCACTCACACTCCAGACAAGGAATACACAACCTCGCAGAGGCAGGCTTGGATGGTTAGACAAGAAAATACCCACTTTCTAAAAGTGGTATTTTCAAACACAGAATGTTAAAACCAACTTCACTAAAAGATGCATTTTATCATTCTGAGTCCAGGCATACTAAACTCGAATTTCTACCATGTTCCCGGGTCAGTTAGGATTATAAGCTGTAATAATCAAAACTGCCCGTTCTGGCCTAGGGGAACAGGTAGCCTTGCAATAGTGAAAAACGAACTAGGCTGTAATTCACTATCAGGACATGCCGCACACACCCGGGCATGTCCTACCTTTCGCGTACAACGCACCCTGCCCACAGGGGTACCTTGGGCCTACCTTAGGGGTGACTAACATGTAGCAAACGGAAGGTTTAGGGACTTGCAAGTGTGTGCACTTGCCAAGTCGACATGGCAGCCCCAGGCTGCGCACAGGCTCTGCGGTGGCAGGCCCGAGTTACACTTTACGGGCTGTTTGCGTGGGTGGCACAATCCAGTGCTGCAGCCCACCAACAGCATTTGGTCTATAGGCCCTGGCACTCGCAGTGCACTTTACAAGGGACTGACACATAAACCAAATAGGCCAATCATGGAAACACCAATCCATAACGCATTTTATACAGGAGCACTTGCACTTTCCCACTGGACCGCAGTGAGGGAAGTGCGCAGAATCATTACACCAGCAAAAACAGAGTCAAAACCGGGAGGTCAGAAAGCAAAAAGTCAGGGAAACACGCCAAAAGATGCCAAGTCTAACACATGTCCCCTCCAGCTGAAAGTAGGGAGAACTACCCAACCCCATTGGCGTTCTCTTCACTAAGGCGGAAGAACCTTTACAGACCATCTGCGTTGGCGTGTTCTGTACCAGGATGGTGTTCCACCGTAAAGTCCATTCCCTGTAGGGAGATGGACCACCTCAGCAGTTTTGGATTCTCACCCCTCATTTGCATCAACCATCTGAGGGGCCTGTGGTCTGTCTGAACCCGGAAGTGAGTCCCAAACAGGTATGGTCTCAACTTCTTCAGTGCCCAGACCACAGCGAAAGCTTCCCTTTCTATGGCACTCCACCTCTGTTCCCTGGGAAGTAGTCTCCTGCTAAGGAAGACTACAGGCTGATCCAGGCCCTCTTCGTTCAGTTGTGAGAGCACCGCTCCCACACCATGCTCTGAAGCGTCAGTCTGCACGACAAATTCTTTGGAGAAGTCAGGTGCCTTGAGCACGGGCGCCGTGCACATGGCTGCCTTCAGGGCATCAAAAGCTTTCTGGCAGGACTCAGTCCAGATCACTTTCCTGGGCTGCCTCTTAGAGGTCAGCTCTGTTAAGGGGGCAACGATGGTGCCATAGCCCTTAACAAATCTCCTATAATAGCCGGTGAGACCTAAGAAGGCTCTCACCTCTGTCTGGGTCTTGGGGGCTCCCAAGCCAGAATGGTGTCAATCTTGGGTTGTAGGGGCGCCACCTGGCCGCTTCCTACCTGGTGTCCCAAGTACACCACAGAACCCTGCCCGATCTGGCACTTACTGGCCTTGATCGTGAGGCCTGCACCTTGCAGAACCCTCAACACTTTCTCAAGGTGCTGTAAATGTTCTTCCCAGCTGGAACTGAACACAGAAATGTCATCCAGGTAGGCGGCACTGAAATCCTCCAGCCCAGCCAACACCTGATTGACCAACCTCTGAAAGGTGGCAGGGGCATTCTTCAACCCAAAGGGCATCACCCGGAATTGGTAATGACCTTCTGGGGTTGAGAATGCTGATCTCTCCTTGGCCCCATCGGTTAAGGCAATCTGCCAGTACCCAGACGTCAAATCAAACGTGCTGAGGAACCGGGCAGCTCCCAACCGATCAATGAGCTCATCAGCTCTGGGGATGGGGTGCGCGTCAGTCCTGGTGACGGCATTGAGCCCACGGTAGTCCACACAAAACCGGAGTTCTGGAGTGGCACCGGGCGCCGCAGCCTTTGGGACCAAGACCACTGGGCTGGCCCAAGGACTGTGGGAGGGCTCAATCACCCCTAACGCCAACATCTTAGAGACCTCCTCCTGATGCTGGCTCTGACCCGGTCAGTCAACCTGTAAATCTTGTGCTTTACAGGAGGGCTGTCACCAGTGTCCACGTCATGGGTACACCAGTGAGTAACACCGGGGTCAGAGAGAACAGTGGGGCGAACTGTCCCAACAACTGGCGACAGTCCCCCTGCTGCTCCTGAGTCAGAGTAGGGGAGAGGATCACACCCTCTACTGACCCATCATGCTCCTTGGTAGACAGGAGGTCGGGGAGAGGCTCACTCTCCTCTTCCACCCCATCATCTGTCGCCAAGAGCATACTCACTTCGGACCTCTCGAAGTGGGGCTTGAGGCGGTTCACGTGAAGGACCCTCAAAGGGTTCCTTGGAGCCTGCAAATCCACCAGGTAGGTGACGTCACTTTTGCGCTCCTTTACCTCATATGGCCCAGTCCACTTGTCCTGCAAGGCACAAGGTGCTACTGGGGCCATGACCCACACTTTTGCCCAGGTTGAAATTCGACCAGAGTGGCATTCTGGTCATACCATCTCTTCATTTCTTCCTGGCTTGCTTCTAGGTTCGCCTGAGCGAGTTTCCTGAAGCGGGCAGTTTGGTTTCTAAAGGCCAGCATGTAGCTAAATACATCCTGGGAGTTTTCCTGGGAGCTGCCTCCCAGCCTTCCTTTACCAAACTCAGAGGTCCTCTGACAGGGTGGCCATACAGGAGCTCAAAGGGGCTGTACCCAAGAGACTTCTGAGGCACCTCCCTGTACGCAAAGAGTAGGCATGGCAAGAGGACGTCCCACTTACGCCTCATGGGTTCTGTTAGACCCTTGATCATGCCTTTCAAGGTCTGGTTGAATCTCTCCACCAGACCGTTTCCTTGTGGGTGGTAAGGAGTGGTGAACTTGTAGGTTACACCACACTCCTTCCACAGGGATGTCATATACTTCGATATGAAATTGGTCCCCCTATCAGAAACCACCTCTCTGGGGAATCCCACACGGGAAAAGATCCCCATTAACGCCCGGCCCACCACTGGCGCCGTCGTTGTCCTGAGAGGGATTGCCTCCGGGTACCGGGTGGCATGGTCCACCAAGACCAGGATGTACCTGTTGCCCATGGCTGTCTTGGGATCCAGTGGCCCCACAATATCCATCCCTACCCTTTCAAAGGGTGTTCCAACAACAGGAAAAGGTTGGAGAGGAGCTTTGACCTTCCTCCCACTCTTACCACTTGCCTGGCAAGTTTGGCAAGACCTACAGTGCGCATCTGACTGCCTTCGCATTTGGGGCCAAAAGAAGTGGGTGACAAGCCTGTCAAAGGTCTTGTCCTGCCCCAAATGTCCTGCCAAAGGCACGTCATGAGCCAGACCCAGTAGGAAGGTCCTGAAGCGCTGGGGTACCACCAGCACACGGGCTGACCCAGGCTCAGCAACCTTAGGCTCACTGTATAGGAGACCACTCTCCCAGTAGATCAGATGTGACCCGGACTGATTACCAGCTGCCTGGTCTGCAGCCTGCCGCCGCAGACCCTCCAGAGTAGGGCACTCGTTCTGCTCCCTGCAGAACTCCTCCCTGGTGGGACCCCCTTCTTGCTGCCAATGGGTCAGCTCAGAGATGTCTCCCAGTTCGGCTACCTGCTCCCCTGTAGTCCTCTTGATCACCCTTTCTGGCTGCCATTGACCGAGTAGACACGCATGCCCACTCTGGCAACCCAAGCATCTCCAAGTGAGACCTGAGCTCAACCTCCTTCCATGAGGACTGCTCCAGGTCGTTTCCTAGCAGAAAATCTACAGGCATGGTAGGGCTCACAACCACCCTCAAGGGACCTGAGACCCCCCCCATTCAAAGGGAACCTGCGCCACCATACACTGGCGCTCAGAGTTGTCGACAGCAACTACTTGGTGGAATGCTCCTGGGACTACTTGCTTCTCAGACACCAGGTGACACCGGACTGAGGTCACACTGGCTCCAGTGTCTCTGAGAGCCTCTACCCTGTTCCCATTAATGGTCACCCAGGTGCTATATTTCTTTGTGTTAGGGGGCACCTGGTTTCCTGGGACCATCTCACTGTCCCCTAGTGAGACAAGGGTCATTTCTGCGGGATCCCCACCCTCCTGTGGGCACCCCTCCTCCCCAAGCGCTACACTAGCCAACACTTTGGACTGTCCACCGGTGGGTGGCTGTGTCCCCTTCGGGCACTTGGGGTCCCCCTTAAAGTGACCTACCTGGTCACATGCATAACACTTGCTGGGGCCGGTCTCAACAGGCTTCCTGTGGAGACCCCTTTCTTCTTATCACCGGGGGCTGGGAACCTTTACCCTGGGTACTAGTTTGGGGTCCTTTAGAGAACTCCTGTGCTTTACCCTTGTCCCCCCACCTTTCTGCTGGGACCCTGCCTACCTTTGGCTGAGTCTCCCCAAACGCTTTCTTGTGGACCCTGGTACTCACCCAGCGGTCCGCTTCCATAGCAAGCTTCCTGGGGTCAGTTAGCTTACTATCAACTAGGTGCTGGCGCAGATCTGCAAAACATAGACTAGACAAGTGCTCCCATGCAATCAAGTTGTAGAGCCCCTGAAAATCTGTTACGCTACTGCCCTTCACCCAACCATCCAGAGACCTGCAGAACACATCCACACATTCCAACCAAGTGTTGGCATCAGACTTCTTACTGGACCTGAACTGATCCCTGTACTTTTCAGGAGTAAGACCATACTTCGTGAGAAGGGCATCCTTCATGTCAGCATAGGTGAGGTGATACCCCTTACCCAAAGCTATCAGAGCATCCCTTGCTTCTTCCGGGAAAAGTGGCCACAATCCTGCTCCCAATTCTCCTCAGGGACCCCATTCATGTGTATGGCTGCCTCATAACCCTGAAACCACCTTTGTATGTCATCCCCCTTCTTGAACTCCTTGCCTACGTTCTTGGGAATGTGCACAATCCTGTCTGCCTTTCTGGACGAATTGCTGCCACCATCTGAGCCTGACTTACTCCTAAGTTCTAGCTCCTTCAGTTCTCTCTCATGCTCTAAGAGCATCTTCCTCTCCTCTATGGCCAATCTCTTCTCCTCCCGCTCACTCTCCAGCCTGAGCTTCTGCAGCTCGAACTGCCTTGCCTCCCGCCTGTCCTCCAGCTCCTCTGGGGACAGACTGCTGCTGCCTGACCTGGCGGGTTCCCCCTACCCAAAAGCACATCCACCCTGGAAATAGGCTCCTCCACCTCCTCACTGAGATCACCAGGCTGCCCATTGGCATGTCTGGCTGCTACCCAGGCCCTCAGCGCCTTCTGTAGCTCCTCCTTCCTTGTGAGGCCTTTAATTTGGACTTTCAGGTTTTTACAAATCGCTCGTAACTCCTTTACGGCGTAGGATTCCAACCTGTCCTCCTCAAAGATAACTTCCAGAGATGCAACGGATGATGCAATTGATTCAGGCATGACAAAAGTCGTGAGTTGAAAACTGGCAAGATCAAAAATAGGCCAAAAGAAAAAGAACCAGTATGTGGTACGTAATGGTCTGCGATATGGTAGTAGTGCACACCAATCACTGTAAGTCAAGTGCAAACACAAGTCCTATCCTCACCGCTGACAACCAATTTAGAAATGGGATCTCTAGTTGGCAAGGGCTTGCACCTTTGTCCAAGTAGGGACCCTTCTTCCTAGTCAGGGTAAGGGTTGTTACACTCGTGAAGTAACCCCTGCTCACCCTCGTGGTAGCTTGGCACGAGCAGTCAGGCTTAATTCAGAGGCAGTGTGTAAAGCATTTGCACATAACCAACAGTAATACAGTGTAAGCACTACAAACGGACACCACACCAGTTTAGAAAAATAACCAATATTTTATATACTCAAGACAAGACCAATTACGACAAAAATCCACAATACTGTACTTTAAAAATGAATGCTTGATACGATAACTTCTTCTTTGCAGGAATAGCACAAAAGCAAAGTTCGTACGAGTCGGTAGCTCCGTCCGAGCCTACCGTGATGCTGAAAACCACAGAGTCTAACAGTTCCAGCCGACCGCGTCGATACGGGCCAGCAGAGTCATGAACAGACTCGGTTACAGTACCTTTCTCGTTGTGGCTGGTACGGAGTGTACGAGCCGGTCGGCGTTCGTCGCGGTTGCGGTGCAAGACGGAGCGATGCAAGGTGCGGTGTCCCTCGATGCGGTGCAGGCAGCGGCTCGATGAGCGTCGTGCCGACGGAGTCGGTGAGTCCAAGGCGTGTGATGCAGGGTGAGACGATGCTCGATGCGGTGCTGACAGGTTGCGATGCAGGCGACCTAGCCGGAGTGCGGGAGCTGGCGTCGGACAGCGGTGCGAGTCGGAGCGGTGCGTCGCAGACGTGCGAGCGGTGCCCCAAATGCGGTGCGGTCTCGACTCTTGAGCCAGCTGCAGCGACCGCGTCGGTCGGGTCCGGTTGGTTCAGTGAAGCGATGCGATGCAAACTGCGGTGCCCACAGGTCACGGTGCAAGCAGCGGCTCGATGTTGGCGGCGTTGGACGTCGCCCACGGTGAGACCAGGGTTGCGATGCGAAGCGGGGCGATGCGGTCTGCGGTGCAAACAGGTCACCGGCCAGGGATGGATTCGGTTGACGGAGTCGGTTGCAGTTCCCTTCCTCTGTGGCAACTGAAACAGCGTTCCAGAAGCGGTACCCAGAGGCTTGTGAAGTCTTTGTAGTCCCTGAGACTTCTTAACAGGAGGCCAGCTCGGTTTCAGGACCTTGGAGATACTCAGCACAAGTTTGTAGAAAGTTCCTTCCTTTCACTGCCCAAGGCAGAAGCAGCAGCTGCAGGCCAACCCAACAAAGCAACAACACAGCAAAGGGGCAGTACTCCTCCTGGCAGCTCTTCCAGCTCTTCGTCTTGGCAGGTTCCTTGATTCCAGCGAGATCTAAAATCATGGGGTCAGGGCCCCAATATTTATATCCCAAATTCCTTTGTTCTCTGAAGGCAGAGAGGCCTTTGCCTAGTCCAAACCAGTTCTGGAGCACTTTGTTGACAAGTCTCCGTCCCTTCTTTCAGTGAGTAGGCCAGGGACATCAGACGCACCACAGGAGGTGGAGCCAGCATTGTGGAAGGAAGGCACTGTCCTATTCAGGACCCAGGTGCGACCCCTCCCACCCATCTACATGTAGATCTTGCTATTCAGCCCTGTGCTGACTCACCCTGTCTCCTGGCATCCCCCAGCCCCTGTCACTCACACTCCAGACAAGGAATACACAACCTCGCAGAGGCAGGCTTGGATGGTTAGACAAGAAAATACCCACTTTCTAAAAGTGGTATTTTCAAACACAGAATGTTAAAACCAACTTCACTAAAAGATGCATTTTATCATTCTGAGTCCAGGCATACTAAACTCGAATTTCTACCATGTTCCCGGGGTCAGTTAGGATTATAAGCTGTAATAATCAAAACTGCCCATTCTGGCCTAGGGGAACAGGTAGCCTTGCAATAGTGAAAAACGAACTAGGCTGTAATTCACTATCAGGACATGCCGCACACACCCGGGCATGTCCTACCTTTCGCGTACAATGCACCCTGCCCACAGGGGTACCTTGGGCCTACCTTAGGGGTGACTAACATGTAGCAAAGGGAAGGTTTAGGGACTTGCAAGTGTGTGCACTTGCCAAGTCGACATGGCAGCCCCAGGCTGCGCACAGGCTCTGCGGTGGCAGGCCCGAGTTACACTTTACGGGCTGTTTGCGTGGGTGGCACAATCCAGTGCTGCAGCCCACCAACAGCATTTGGTCTATAGGCCCTGGCACTCGCAGTGCACTTTACAAGGGACTGACACATAAACCAAATAGGCCAATCATGGAAACACCAATCCATAACGCATTTTATACAGGAGCACTTGCCCACTGGACCGCAGTGAGGGAAGTGCGCAGAATCATTACACCAGCAAAAACAGAGTCAAAACCGGGAGGTCAGAAAGCAAAAAGTCAGGGGAAACACGCCAAAAGATGCCAAGTCTAACACACTGCAACTAGGATCACCAGTTCTGCTTGACACAGTTCAGTGTTGTCCTGCGGGTCCGGTCCTCCTTGGACTCAAGGCGTGGAAGTTGACACCAAAGTCTCTATCTGTACAGTTCTCTGTGACCGTGCAGGTGGAGTGATAGTGAATCTGGTAGACGTTACGTTTTCAATAACCAGCCCTGGTTTTAGTTGCATCTTCACAGAGGCAGCAGTGCTTCTAGCTACAGAATGGCAGAGTAGTTACAAACATCCCTCTCTCACCAGGATGCCCCTCTCCTGGGTGTTACCCTCTCACAGGATGTCCCGGAGGACCGCTTCACCAGGCTTCCACTGGACTCTGTGTATTTTGCTGTGTCACTCCAACCCCACCCAGCACGAGATCTTCATCTTCCTGGGACCTGCGGAGGAGCGGCTGTAGACTCATCTCACATGGCGGGACCTGCTCTCACTGGCGTCCCTGAGGCCTTTGCCCCTGGATTGCCACAGTCTGGTGTGGAGTGGTCGGATCCTCTTCTTCAGGACGTCTGAGCAGTCTCTCCATCCAGTCTCCTGTGCAACCCCAAAGGTGGATGCCACAAATGGTCCAGCTTACTCACCTCTGCAGTCACCAGGTTTGCTTGGTGGTACGAAGACTCCTGGACAGCTGGCTTCTCCTGGTGCCACCGATGTTACCAAGGTACTCTGCTCCATTCCAGATGTTCTTGCACTCAGTCGTCTGCTTTATCTTCTAGTGTGCAAGTTGTCTGATCATACACTCCTCTCTTCTTTTCTCTTCTTCTTGAAATTTCTTCTGCAGTGGCGTCATGCCACGCAATTTCCTCTTTCTGGTTCTTTCCTTTTGCAAGGTGGTCTAGTCCCATCAGGTCTTGCACTTCTTCTCTGACCAGGCGTCTCCATGTGACGAGCGCTTCACACGGGTCTCCCTGGCCCTGTCCTACCCCTAGGACAATGCATTCTCTTTGTTCGTGACCAGACCTGTCATCGCGACCTTCTTTCTTTCACTACTTCTTGTAGGCTTTCCTACGTTGACTTCTGGTCAATCTTGTCAGACCCCTCCTGGTCATCTTCACTGACCTCTCCTCAGTCCTCTTCACTGACCTCTGACAGGTCATCTTTGCTGACCTCTGGCAGGTCATCTTCACTGACCTCTGGCAGATTGCCTTCTCACTGACCTCTGGCAGGTCACCTTCTCACTGACCTCTGGCAGGTTGTCTTCTCACTGACCTCTGGCAGGTCGTCTTCTCCCTGACCTCTGGCAGGTCATCTTCTCCTTGATCTCTTGCAGGTCATCTTCGCTGACCTCTTGCAGGTCATCTTGCAGGTCATCTTCGCTTACCTCTTGCCGGTCATCTCTGATTTCTCGCAGGTCATCTTCTCTTTCTGACCATCTGGTCATCCTCACTGACTTCTCACTCTCGGGCTTCAGCCCGTACCATCAGTGTCTAGGGTACGATCTTCAGCGCACTTCTATCCTTGCGCTCTCCGTCCTTCATCTAGGGTCCTCCTGCTTCGGACGGCTTGCGCACCCACTTCTTTCCACTGCAGTGGCGTCCTTTTGCCACAGGGTGCGCATGCTGCACACTTTCTTCCGTTCTTCAGGGACTTGCTGCCGGGGGCTGTTACCCTGTAACCGACCTGCTGTCCACGTGTAGTACTCACTGGTGTCCTTACTGCTGCAGTGACCACCTGTGGCCACTAGGTTTCACTGCCTTCCTTCTCAACAACCCCAGCAGCCTTTCCTTTTGAGGTTCCCTTCCTGGCTTGCTTGACACCACCAGGTGTCTCCTTCTGCTTCACTTGCCAGCCACACCGGTCTTGCACCATGCAAACATCAGTCTTGCACACTGCAGACTGCTCTTGCACCAGTGTTTACCTGTGCGGCACCTCCCCACTGTCATCTTCTCTCTATATTCATCTTTTCTTCTTCTGGAGTGGAACTAGCTGCCTCTCCCCTGGCACTGATCATAGGCTACAGCAGTCAGTCTTGCATTTGCTGCTGGCCTGTCCATGATAAACATCGTCTTTTCTTCCTAAACGCGGTACCGCAAAACGGCCACTAGATGGCACTGCTGCTCTTCTCATTGCGGTTCGCGGCTTCACTTTTGTTTCATTCAGTGTCTTTTGAGGCTAAGTGTTTTCCTTGCATCCGGGTGATTTCTCACTCCGTGTGGGGCCTTAACAGGTCCCGTGAAGCTAGGCCCGCTGCTGCTGGCACCTTGCAGCATGGGCAAACCTGGCCTCTCCCTCGCCAGTCATATCCATTACCGGCCGACAGCGGGGCCCATTCAGGGCTGCTCCTTCAGTCCTGCTCCTTCAGTCCTGCTTGCCACACGCACCCTGCAGCCACGGTCAGTGCACCATTGCTGACGGCCGCAACCTCACACCATGCAGGGGAACGACTTCTGCAGGACAGCGGCACTTCCTCCCCAGCACTGTACGTTTATTTTCCTTTGGGCCGTGCGGTAGGGTACCGCTTGCATCGGAAGTATCTCGGGGCGGGGACGGAGCTTGCCTGCAACGAAGATGGCAGCTTAGGCATTGAGCTCCTTAACGCCATTCACTAATTTGACATGAATCCTGCGTAAGAGCGGCATTTACCTCAGCCCGCACGCCTTCCTGGGGGTCGGAAGACTGTCCCCACACATAGAGAGCTTTTCCGACTTTGGGGACGCCCGGAGTCCGCAGCTGCGTGGTAGGAGCTCCGCGGCCGGCAGCCATGCTCGGGAGCCTGTGACGCCGCTGGAGGGGAGGACCCGCCTACGGACGTGAACCCGCGGCTGGTGCTCCTTCCTACGGCCGTACGAGGCGAATTAGCGCTCTTGGCCTTGAAACGGCACTGAAGCGGAACAGCCGGTGATCGGCGGACTCTCACCAGAGGGCTTCCCGACTTCCCCTGACGTTCTGGGTCGGCCGCGAGGCGTGGGCCTGATCGCATTGCGGAGCCTACTGGAAGAGGCTGCCTATGAAAGGTTAGTGGCTGCTGTGCGGCGCCCCACGATAGTAGCGGATGATCCATGGGGCGCCCCTGCCTTTGCGGTCGGAGATAACAGACTACCCCACCACTGTTGAAGTTGGCGCTGGGCCTTTACACAAATTGCGGCCTACTTGTGGCCTATGAGTCATCCTGATTTGCCTACCGAACTGGTGGAAGGCGCAGCTTTTGCGATTTTTCACCCCAGATGTGCCTAGGATCCCCTGTACACACAACGTGCCGCCTGCAGTGTGGGAGACTTGGAGACTGATACATGCTGGTAGTGCAGGCACATAGTGAGGCGCTACAGCATAGAACCTGACACCCCGGGGGGGGTCCACATTGTGTAGAGCGGACGCAGAGCGGAGCGGGCCTTCCTCGAGCCCTACAACTAGTTACGACCCCCACCCAGGGGGAGAAACAGCACGCTGCTATTGCGCAGTCCTTAGACGGAGGCCCCTTTTCTACAGTTGTACTCCTTGTGAGGGAAGCACCGCTACACTGTCCCTGTTGACAGCCAAACTGCACAACACCTATATACTTCAGATCTCTACAATGGGGAGGGTTGACCGGAACCAACCGCGGCTCACCTTTGACCAGCAGAAGAAGAGCCAGACCAGTGGTGACGCCCCGACGGGGACTCAAGCGACGACAGGGGACAGTCGGGAGCAGGTTGAGGGCGATATCCGGACAATGCTCACTTCCATGCAGGCCAGCATTCAAGCAAGTCTATCTGCCATTGACTCCAAATTAGATTCTCTGTCATATCGTATGGATAGAATGTCAGAGAGAATGGACAAGCAAGTGGAGAGGATGGATATGGCGGAGCGTAGAGTCACCGAAGTAGAAGAGTCGCAGACGGAACTGGATGGTATGCAGAAACGGATGACTATAGCGCTGCAGATGCTACAGGATAAAGCAGAAGATCTTGAGGCCCATTCTCAGAGATGCAGCATACGCATCGTCGGCCTGCCAGAAACCACGCATGTAGGTAATATGGAGCTTTTTGTGGAAAAACTACTGCATACATTGTTAGGTCCTGAGCACTTCTCCCATATGTTTGTGGTGGAAAGAGCCCACCGTTCGCTGGGCCCTCGGCCTGCCCCGGGTGCTGCACCACGTCCCATCATTGCGAAGCTCCTGAACTATAGAGATCGGGACACAGCTTTGAGACTTGCAAGAGAGAAACAATCCATGCAGTATGAAGGCTCGGCGATCTCGCTATACCCGGACTTCACCACCCGAGTACAAGAAGCCCGCAAACGATTTGCGCCGCTCAAGAAACAACTGCGTGACCAGAAGTTAGACTATGCCATGCTATACCCAGCGAGGCTGCGTGTCAATCGGCAGGGTCAATCCAGGATTTTCACTGATCCCAAAGCGCTACAGAAAGCGCTGAGAGAGTGGGCGAAAGAACTTCGGCAGAGCCCAGAGCGCTCTACAGTGGAGGGAGCGATGGGAGGGGACCTAGATGAACAGGACTGACGAGATACCCCCACTTCCTAACAGATAAGATGGGAACATTTTGAAGATGGCTGGTGAGGAGGATGGTGGTAGCATGAGTTGCTACAAGACTGGCGCCAAATAAGGCAAGATGAAGTACTGATTAGACGGGGCGGTCATGGGTTATATGTACGACATGGAGTTGATATATAGGTGGCTCTGAGGCAAATGTATTATATTTTGCAGGGAGATGGGGAAGAGCTGTTGTGAGACTTAACAAGCTTTACGCTAATATTGGTTTGAATGGCGGACGGTAACTGGCGATTCTCTTATAGTAGATTGCATATTACAAGGTCAGGCAACATCCGCCCACGTGTGTGCTCCACACTTTGTGTATCATTCACGTATTTACGTTCACAGAGTTGTTTGATGTGAATTTGTTATGATTATCAGGGGGTCTATAGGGGGATTTCGCCAATGCAAAGTTGGGCATAGCTTGGCGTGGGTGGGGGGAGGGGTGGTACTGAGACTCACATTGCTTGTTTCTGTAGCCTTTGGGAAATATGTATCTGTGTTTTGCACGCATACTAGACTGTCGACACACGCGCTAAGATACTGGTATATTGGCCAACCTCATGACAGGTGAGGGGCATTTCAGTAGAGCCGCTGGCCCTGACACTGTTAGTGCACTAACATGGAACGTACGTGGCCTCAATGACCACAGAAAGGTGCGTAAGGTTCTGAGATACTTGGATAGGCATGATATCGACATTGCACTTCTGCAGGAAACACACCTACCACTAAACAGCCCTATACTGCGTACTAGAGGTCTGCTGGGCAACATCCACGCATCAGGCTTTACCACACACGCAAGAGGCGTTCTGACGTGGGTGAACCTTAAAAGACCGCTTAAATTGGAGCCTTTGATGACGGACGCGGAGGGCAGGTTTACGATCACTAGATGTAGAGGGAAAGGTCTGGAGCTACTACTGGTCAATGTCTATGGCCCAAATTACGATAACCCAGATTTTTATAGGCAATTAACTGACATGGTGGGATTACAAGTGGGTGGGCGACTTTTATGGGGAGGCGATTTTAACTTTGTCAGGGACCCCATATTGGACAGGTCAGGGGGACCGGAGAGACGCATATCAGCGTTGGCTAGGGCTATGGAATGCGCACTTCTGCGCTTTGATCTGACTGATGTTTGGTGACAACTTCACCCGACGCAAGGGGGATACACACACTACTCTGCATATTATGATATACATACTAGAATTGATTATTGGTTTGTAGCTAGGCAACTTTCCACAAATATAAGTGCTTGTAAGATCCTCCCCCGCATGTTCTCTGATCATTCCCCACTGTTATTGGTATTAGACGCCCCGAAAGCACGCATACCCCCCTTTACCTGGAGGTTTCCGCCCTATTCCTTACTGGACACAGTTTTCAAGGAAGAAATGGCTGAAGCTATTGAAGTATTTTTTTAAAAGAATGTGGGCTCAGTTGACTCCTTTCAGACGGTGGGGGACGCATTCAAAGTGTATATATGAGGAGTAGCCATATCTAAACACGCGGGTGTTCTTAAGGCGATCCGGACCCGACTTGCATCTCTAGAACATAAATTGGCAGCTTTGGAACAGGCTATGTTAGCTCGGCCCACTGACGAGATTACTCAAGAAATAAAACAAACATTAGAAGAGTATTATTCTGAGGCAGATGCGGAGATTAAGCACTTGGGCAAATACGCTACTGCTCGGGTCTATGGGGAGGGGGAACGCCCTGGGGCGGTACTCGCGCTACTACTTAGACAACGAAGAGGCAAATCTGTAGTCCCGGAACTCACGACTATAGACGGTGACACTTTGATTACTGAGACGGAAGTAGCGGAGCAATTCCGACAATATTACTCGGAGTTGTATGCCACTCGGGGTGGTAGTACGGAGGAGCACATACTTGACTACCTGGCCCATATTAAGTTGCCATGGCTAACTAATACTCACCGCGAATTTTTGATGCGACCCATTGAACGGGAAGAAATATTACTTACACTATCCAATATGAGAGCAGGGAGTGCACCGGGTGGGGATGGCCTTACGGTTGCCTTTTATAAGGCTTTTCTCGAGCTAATGCTGCCGCAGTTGCTCACACTATATGAGGATATGTGTGTTACCGGTACGATGCCGCCCTCTATGAGGGAAGCAATCATAGTTGCAATCCTAAAAGCGGGTAAACCCTCAGATAGCTGTGCATCGTATCGACCCCTTTCTCTGTTGAACGTTGATACAAAAAATTTTGCGAAAATACTCGCGAACAGACTAATCCCACTGGTGCCTACCTTAGTAGCGCCGGAACAAGCCGGTTTTATTTCGGGCAGGAACTTGACGTATAATCTTCGGACAGTATTTGCTGCCATACAACATACTAGGCCAGAGGTACCGGCCATAGCGGTTTTTTTAGATATGGAGAAGGCATTCGACTCCGTCAAATGGCCCTTTTTAAAACAGGTCCTTACTAAGATGGGAGTTGGGATGGTTTTTATACAGCTACTTGGGGTGCTGTATTAGTCCCCCACGGCTCGTATTAAAATAGGTGACTTAGTCACAAATCCTATCCCAATCTCTAGGGGTACGAGACAGGGCTGCCCCCTATCCCCCATTTTATACGCCCTAGCTGCCGAACCCTTGGCTTGTGCGCTTCGAGAGTATCATAGCCATAGGGGCATACAATTCCCCGGCTATGGGCTGATTGTTTCCGCCTACGCGGACGATCATTTACTGTATGTCTGTCACCCGGACACTAATCTATCCCCAGTACTGCGCGAGGTGGTACTCTTTGGTTCCATGTCTGGTTTACATGTTAATTGGAATAAGTCCATTATGTTTCCTCTAACCCCGGCCGCGACTCCTATGGAGCCCGATTACCCACTGCAATGGTCCACAGATGTGGTGAGGTATTTGGGAGTTAAGATACATACGGATTCGGAAGTAGTGTTTAGGGAAAATTACGGTGTGGCAATTAACAAACTAGAGGACGACATTGCTAGGTGGGTTCAGCTCCCATTGTCCCTGCTGGGCAGAGTGTCACTTATGAAAATGGTTATCTTACCACGTTTCCTCTTCCTTTTCACAAACATCCCCATAGTGTTGCCGCGAGTATTTTTTCATAGGCTCCAGTCCCTCATGATCCGTCTCGCATGGGCAGGGAAACAGGCACGCGCCTGCTGGTGGACACTTACCCTCCCGTACTCCATGGGGGGGCTGGGCGCGCCTGATCTGGACTTGTATTATAGGGCCGCACAGAGCGCACAGGCATACCAATGGATCCATGGTCCATTTGACATACCGCATGTCCGTATCGAAGCAGTAGTGGCTGCCCCAAAACCCCTACCGGCTTTGTTGTTTTCGCCACCTGATAGACGCACGGGACTCCTTGACTCCTTGAACACGGTGATACACGCTTGGCACTATTTATTACAACTACAAGCTGGAGCGATTGTGTATTCTCCGGTTGCCAGGCTCGAATGGTGTGAATGGCTCCCGCCATGTACGGATAAAGGAGTGGTGAGGGCACTTAGGGCACTTGGAGCACAATGCATAGGCGACCTATTTGCAGATGGAGTGGCTAAGAGCTGGGGAGATATGGTAGGGAATGAGGTACCACCCTCCCCTCTTGCACAATTTCAGTTCCACAGAGTTAGACATGCACTCACCGAGATCCTTGGGGAAGATATGGCCGAGCCCCCTGAATTGTCAGCTTTGACCACTCTCATTAAATCACAGACGCCCATGAAAATGATAACCAGAATTTACCACAACTCGATGTCAAATAGAAAACAGAGCTACACTAAAGCGAGATTAGCTTGGCAGCGAGATCTACAGAGTGACATTACAGACGAAATGTGGTCATATTGCTGCATGAACACTAAACGCATTTCCCTCAATGGGAGACATAGACTAATACATTTTAAATTTCTCAATAGGGTTTATTACACCCCGGAGCGTCTGCACAGATATGGCTTGAGAGAGGAGCCTACCTGTGATAGGTGCAATGCCCAAATTGCTGATTTTTTTCATTTAGCCTGGGCGTGTCCTGGGATTGCCCATTTTTGGGGACAGGTCTTTGTGGAATTGAACCAAGTCGCGGAACTGTCTCTAGCCCCAGAGCCGATGCTGGCACTACTTGGGTACTCCAAGACTCTTCCTAAAGTGTCACGGAGGTTGATAGATATGGGCCTGTTATTAGCAAAGAGATGTGTGGCCATATGCTGGTTGTGAGGGCCCCTCCCTACAATAGCGCAATGGTCAAGAGACATGTTATTCTGTAGTACCCAAACTGAAAATTATAGTGACTTACTGCCTCCGCATAATCGACCTAATAATTTCTGGGCGTTGTACAAAACATTTGTAGAGAATAGAGGTACAGTTGGGATGGGCGGTGGGACGGAGGTGCCAGAGTCTGCTCTTGCGGAGTTACAGACTACGGCGTAGTATTGCAGGAGTGCTATTTGCATTATATGTTGTATATTTATAATGCTGAACCGATGACAGTGTTCTGAATCCAGTGAGCGATGGGATACCAACACAAGCATTGCAAATGTCATGTGAACAGTATAAAGCTTTATTGATGTATGTAATGGACAGCGTATTGGTAAGCGATGCATTTATGTATAGACAGCAACATTGTACGAGTCTCGTGTTATGTTATGAAAATATCAATAAACATATTAATAAAAAATAAAAAAAGGAAGTATCTCGAGGTGGGTATTTCTTCCCCCCTTGCCTCTTTTCTATGTGGTGGGCAGCACACTGTCTCCTCCTTGCTCCACCCCTCCACAGCAGTCTCTCTTGCCTCACGAGCTGTGCAGGGGCTGGAGCTGCTGAACGGAGACTCCGGTGCCCCACCTCGGCTCCAGATACCGGTCAGAGGCCTATACCAACACCACCTCCTCTTTCCGGTGGTCCCCTCGCCAGGACCCGGTGGTCGACTACGGGGCAGTGTTCCTATTTAAGGGGGTGGGGAGAAGTGGGCAGCTGCTCGGCTCTCTTCGCTGCCCGTATTCCCCCAATTTGGGGCTCACCTTCCGCCCGATTGCTGATCAGGCTGTACTCCTCCGCGCTGCACTGTCTGCGGCAGCGGGCCGGTGTCTCAGCAGTTGTTGTACCGCGGACCGTGATTCGGCCCGCGGTGCTGCCTGCTTCCTCCTCGTGGGCCGCGATGCAGCCCGTGGCGCCTCCCTCTTTTCTTCGGGCATGTCGCGGTGCTGCACGGCTGCCCGCTGTTGCTGTTTTGGTGTCACAGGTGTGTCCCGCGGCACCTGCTCTCTTTCTGTGTCGGGTACGCCGCCTACCTACGCGGCAGCCCGCTATCTAACAATTTGCATGACAGGAATGCCGCAGCTCTGGTTTTGGAGCTGCGGCTTCTTATTTTTACATGTTGGGGCACTATATTCGTACCTTCCTTTCACTGAATATATATTTCTTTCTTCATGTCTTCTTGGGGCCATCTTGCCTTCCCATGATTCTATAGTCTTCTTCCCAGAAGGCCTTGGGAAGTATCTGCTCTACCAATTCAAGATGGCGACCTTCCTATTCCGTCCACTGTCCTTTTCCTTATCCAAGATGTTGGTCAGTTACTTCCTGTTTGGTCACTTCCTGTGGGTATTTAAAGGGCTGGATCCTTCATTTCCTTGCGTTGCAACACTCTTCGCTCCTGCTGGTGTGTCCTCGCTCCTGTTGGTATGCTGTGCTCCTGCATGGCGTATCTATGATTCCTGTGGCCTACCTTGTTCCTGATTTGGCCTTTTATTCCGGTTCGGATTCCTGGCCTTCTTTTTATCCTTCTGGAGGTTTCTTTCCTTCCTCTTAATTCCTGGAGTTCCCACTTCCACCAGAGGTTTTCCCTACGGGGGTTTTTTCCTCTTGGGACTCCTTTTGGAGGGCACGGTCTGCTTTGGCTATTTCATTGACAGTGGCACCGTGGCTAGCTGAAGGGGTCGTCCTTACCTCGGGCAGACCAGAACCCTCAAGAACCGAAGTCGAGAAACTCTCCAACACGCCAGAGCTGGTAAGAACATCACAAGTCTTGCCAGCAGTCTGGCCCCACTCGCTCTCCAGTTGGGGCCTCAGCCGACCTTTGCCAGGGCCTCTCGCCCTCACCAAGCAGTTCTTTAGGCAGTCGGGAGCCGCCATACATTTATGGGTATCTCAGGTGTTGGGTGTGCTCCCGATCACCTCCTTCCCCCAACGGGCCCCTTCTGTGGGTTCAGCCCGCTTGTCGCCAATGTAATGCTGTGGGGTCCTAGGCCCCCACGCATAAATAACTGTGACACAGACACACTTAGATAGTGGGTAGAACTGGCCCAGGGCATGTGCGCCCAGCCTATTTTATTATCAGGGTCACATGTCCTGTGACGCCTGTGTGGGGTGGGGTGTAAGTCAGCTCTTGGGGA
Source organism: Calotriton arnoldi (assembly GCA_963921515.1). NCBI lineage: Eukaryota > Metazoa > Chordata > Amphibia > Caudata > Salamandridae > Calotriton > Calotriton arnoldi. Next base: position 53,182 of record CAWUFW010009576.1, on the reverse strand, counting down.
GTGGGCGGCACAGACAACAACTAGAACAGTGACCAGCAGGTCACTACAAGTGGGTTCAGGTTCAAAGGACTGGCCGATTTTCAGAACTTTCTCGTCAAAATAGGATGTTAAGGAATGGCCGAACTCTTGAGAGGGCTGTATTTCATTAGCTTTAGAAATGTGGTCCAAAGAGCCTTTAGCAACGTCAAAAAACCCATGAGTAGAATTGCAAGCTTTCTGAATCTTAGATTATTACTAGTAAAAGAAGTGTCTCGTTCTTTCTGCCAAACTCTTTACAGGCTTTTTGAAGTAACATTTGGACGCCCAAGGTTTTTCAGAATAACAAGGGACAGGTGGGAAGAAACGGGGTGAAAACAAAGACTTTAAGAGGTGGTGATAGTACTTATAGCTGTATTAGCAGAAGCACAGTAGGGGGCTGGCTCTAGGGCCTGAGCGAGGCTTTCTGATGATAATTAACGATTTTCTGTAAGTCTCAAATTGGAAGTTTAATGGTTATGATCCTATAGAGAGTTTATAAGTTTTTGAAAACATAGCATCAAAATGATCAATCAATGTCAACGGAAACGAAGGGGGAACTGACATAAGCTTACCTAACAGAAAAATAGGGTCTAATGGTGTATAGCAAGCCTCTCCTTAAATTATACTCCTAAATGTTCACATTTTTGAACTATGACTATTGCAGGCTTCAGTTTTGGAGACTGCATAGATTTCAGACTTAAATTCACAAATGTAAAGTAGGCATTTTTAATGAAGAAAAAAACAAATTATACAATGAAGTGCGCTTTTATTGGAAGTATCTGCTGTACTCCTCCCAAAAAGCTTCTTACTATTGGAGATGTGATTAAAGGGACCATCCAGTGCATAGAATTGTTGATTTGTTTATTGATATCAACTAGGCTCTCGAGGCTTATTGTGACACCATTCACTGGATGACCATTTTAAAGATCAGAGGCTAGCCTAGCTCTTAAGCTGCTTATAGGACAATGTGGGGAGATGTGAACTAGCGTTATGATATATAATGTCATATCATATGATATCATAGCATGTAATTTCATATCATAGCATATCATATCATATCATATCATTTTATATATTATATTATATTATATTACCCCTGCAATTTCAGAGGTGTAAAACTGTTGTGTTGGAATTCTTCTTTGCATGAAAACTAGTATCTATTGATCCTTTAAGGAGACCATAATATCTCCTGGACTATTGGTTCTACTGTTGAATGTTGAGAGCTGGAGGCTAGTTGATAGTTGCTGAGTGAGAATGTGAGAGAACACACTGTCAAGCTGTTCTGAGGCTGCAAATAAAAGAATACATTACTTCCGCTCACACTTCCAGTTGTTTGTGGAGCTAGTAGGAAAAAAATGACATAGTGAGAGATTTAATGCTCCAAGAGAGATAACTGCCTTCTTAGAGGAGGAAAGTTGCTAGAGAGTGTTCCCTGTCAACTCTTACAGTTTTGTGCTTCAATCACACTGAGTGTAAAGGGGCTGGATGTCCTTGTAGACATTGCCAGGGATTTGTGTATGGATAAATCTGCAGCAGATTCAAAGTCATGCCTTTTAAAATGCCTTGCTGGAAACTTTTGTGGAAGTCTTTGAAGGAGAAGAAGTCCCTCCTCTTCTGATGCAAAGAGAGAAATGTGCTGTAGATAAAATGCTAGGTATAGTGTAGGTTTATTCAGGAGGAAGGGGCAGCACCACCAAACATCATACCCCAGCAGCAGACCAGAAGGAACAGTGGCCTAAATTAATAATGCAGAACACTGTCTCTAACATTCTTAACATTTTTAATGACTCTGTAAACTCTCTGTAATTATTAGTGTAAATTCTGAGGAGGATATTATATGAGCTGAAACCGTACAGTTTGAAGCGCTCACTGCTTGGAAGCATGAGGCTCATGCCAGGGAAACAGAAAAGTACCAGGGAAGAGTCCGAAAGGCAGTGCGTACTTACGCTGATGGTAGGTGGGATGCAGAACAAAAGAAATAGAGAACTGATAGGATAAAGGGCGTCAAACTATACCCTGCATTAACAAGAGAAGAATCAAAGAAAGGGAAGGAGAAGGAAAGGGAAAGGGAAAGAGGGAAAGCCAAAAGAGCCAGACGAAATGAGTGAGATCAGCGATAGTGGAGTTAGGAAGCGGCACTGGCACTAGTGGAAACCTTGGAGTTGCCATTGTATCAGTAAATAGAAATTCTAACTTGATGGGAGTTACCCCAATAAGCGTGAACTATAACACAGTGGGAGAGAGTTCAGGGATTTGCACCCCTGTTAACTCCATAGCCCTTAATGCCGCAGATGCTCTTACTGTCCCAGTTACCATTGGTGCTGTGGTCCCTATATTTAACCCTGGTTCAACAGGAAACACAACAACAAATTTGACCATCCCTACTGGAGAAAAGTGCTCCAAGTAATGCTCCTGTGAATCCGAAGGATTTGTTCATCTGATCCCAACATATGTGAGTTCTCCTTGTGCTGCGGGTGCAGATTTGACTATGCAACAGACAAGATTTAGCCCCATATGGTCATTCCAGAGGCTGCCAAATCTTGTTACGCCTGTTAAGAAACCACCTGAATGCTGCCTGTAGCACGCACAGAGAAGGGACTGGGCCTTATGTACAGTAGTGCAACATAGTCTTACTGCTCAGGAGATATATGAATGGATAAAGGTTCTCAATGCTCCCCCAAGTGACAGTGAAAGCTCGAAATTGAGTCAAGGAACGATTCAGTAACCAGTGAGAGTAAATTTGGTGGATGTGGCTAAATTAAAATTGGAATTGGATGAAATGATTAGTGGAAATCTTGAATTGGCTGGATTAGATTCTTACCAAAACACAAAAGGGGGCCTGAGGAGGTTTAGTGGACCAGCGAGGGCATTCTCCCCAATCCATATAATCAAAAACACAAAGAGCCCTCGGGTCCGGGGACACAACAAGCGAGTGTCCCAATGGAGAAAAAGTGGAGGAAACTATGCTGAGGATAAGGGGAGTCCCTTTTAAGGACGGTTTCCCTCACACACCAGGGGTGTCATGCTTCATCATAGGGATATCTCCTCGCGTCACAAACCTAGTCGTGACGCGGGCTACAACCCCCTCGCTGGGAGGGAGGAGCTCAGGGATGTTTTTCAGAGAAGAGGGGTATTCATAAAACTCAATGTGAGTGTCGTGTGAAGAGGAGGGAGTGCAGTACCGTCTAAACGGTGGTAAAAACCAGTGGTTTAAAACTATCTACAAGGTAAGCCTAACACAGTTTATTGATGCTCCCTGGTACCAGGATTAAAAGCAATTAGTGAGTAGTGTGACTGCTGACATTAGAGGCAGTTGCACTAGAAAGTGATCAACGTGTTTCAGCCATTTGACCTATATGAGTGTCATGGCTTTCATCAGGATCTCTTACAAGCTACTGCAACACATGAATGCAAAAAATGAAAAAATTAAACAGAAGCGTCGGAGTGTGATACAAAACCAGTGATCCGGTTGTTCAGCAGATGCACTGGTAAAACCTGTGGTAAAACAAACAACATACTGTGCAGTTAAACCAGTGTGGTGGGGTACAGCGTAATTGAACCACAATCTCGCATATCCAAAGAGACAAACATCTACATCTTGTACATGATTCGTAAGTGCCATGCAGCAGAACTAGTGGGGTGCTTAATTTAGGAAAGCTTAGCTCTGTATCACTCACCTGCAAAAGTCAGGTATAATATATCATCTGTCCTTGGCAGGTAGCCCTAGGTACAAACACCCATCCAACCTGGTAAGTAGAGGTAGCGGCATTAATATATACAAAAAAATTATGATAATGCCCAGTTTAAAAAGACAAGTATCCAGAAGCAGTGAAAACTGTCTGAGACCTAAGGACAGGTGCCTTACTTCTGCCCAGAATATAGGGAGAAGCTAACCGCAGAGTGTCAGAGGGAAAAAAAGGAAGGGAAATAGACATTAAACAGGCTCCATGTGGGCTGGTGTCAGAACCCCTTATGTGAAATCGCTTGTGATCGCTGCTGGTGGTAACCAAATACTACTGCCAAGAACGAGGAAAAATTACCCAAAAACAGGGCACATGCAGCCTTTAGTAATGCTCAGCAAACGATGCGGAGAAGCGCAGTGCCTAGAGGTGTATCTGATCCCTTATCAGAATCTGCAGGAAAGCTAGGATGACAGTGAAAGTGCAACATTAAAAATGCAGCCTACCGTGAACAACAACAGAGCGTTGATGACGCGGAGGAGCAGGATCTCAAGACTCATGAAACATGGCACGGTGCTCCCGGATGTGTGTTTCTTGGTGGGGGACCTAGTGCCCGAAGTAGGCGGGTGGCAGTAGCTCTCACCGGCCATGGGGGGAAAGAGAGTGGAAGGGGTGACGAAGACCTAAGTTGTTCATAGTGGTAATTGCAGCTCAGGTCGGGCGTGCGGGGGAGAGGAAAAGTATGCGGGGGAAGGGAGGAGCAGCTCGAAGGGTCACTTACCGCTCAACTTGAGCGTGGGATCTGCGGCGTCTGTCCGCTCGACAGGAAGGGATGTCTGCTCGAAGGTGTCCGGTTGTTAGGGTTGGCGTGAACTATTGCCTGTGAACTGCTTCCAGGAAGCGGTCCCAGGAATGCTGGGAACTGCAGTTCTGTGATGGGCCAAGTACGGAAACGTGCGGAGGGATGATACTGAGTGATCACTCATTGCCGCAGGAGGGCTGCCAAGCAACGGCCCGTTCTGACAATATAACGTGGGGGTCAGGCACAAAAGTAAGGGGAAAACACACTAAGTAGAGCCCGGTATGGGAAAGATACATGTGTAAAGTGCGTGGTGGAGCTAAGAGGAGGGCTCCTAAGAGGGTATTACCTAATCCTTATGTGTCTTGAGTTGAGACAAAGATGACCAAATAATGGCAATAACACGGACAAAACCCACAGATGTTTCCTGACAGGTGAATTTCAAGCAGGGGAAAGGTGCTGGAGCACATGCAAAAATGCATGGGGCAAAAACTGGGGGGCTCAGTATGACCACGTGTATCTAGGATATAAGAGGGTCAGTGGTAGATCTGGTGGGTATCCAAGGACATGGCCTCATGGTGCTGGGGGTGTCAGACAGACTAGGTAAGTGATAGCCACGGTATGTCAACCTACAGGAGAATTGCCTTCTTTCATAGAAGAGGGAGCAAGTGCATCAAATTACCCCTTTAGGGAAGTGCCCAGCCGAAGTTATGTCCGTGTGCCTTGAAGTAGGAGTGATCTTACATCATTTACTAATGACTTCCCAAAATTATAAGAGAAGTCAGTGGAATGGTACAAGCAGGTTGAGCAGTTTGTGAACATTTTGAAGGTTTTGTGAGTTGATTTGAATACTTTGTATGATATTGTGGTTCAAGTGATTTGTGAGCAGAATGTAAAATAGCCACAGAATGGCCCAAGAAGGAGCCGATGAGAACCCTGATGATGAAAGGTCCGTCGCCCTTGGTGAGAAAAAACCATCAGCAGGTGATGACATTTCTGAAATCAAAGATATCACCGAAAGACATTAATTGGGGTTAAAGAATGACAAGACAGCCTAAGAACCCAAAGAGTCAATCTATGCTTATTATGAGTTTGCTGGAGGCATTTAGCAGAATAGTGGAATGTGGACTATTGAGCCCAAATATATGGGACATTTTGTTTCCAGGTTTATGACAGGATTGAGACCTGAAATTAGCATGATAATTCAGTAGCACTTGATTTGTTGGCAGAATAAGTTGGTTGATGAGATCTTGAGGTATACAGAGTATTGTAATGATAAAACAGAAATGAAGCAGATGAAATTGAAAGAGAAACTGATTGTTGTACAAATGAAAGCCACACAGAGAGGAAGTCAGAGTCTGCCTATTGTAGGGAATGTTGTTCCTATTCAAGGAGTATATCAGCAAGAAGCTCCTGTGATGCAAGGTGGGAATGGATCCCAACCACAAGGTAAAGGTCAAGGTGACCTGATTAATCCAAGTACTGGGATTGATGTAGTTACTGTGAAGAAAACCAACCCTTTCTACTACTGCAATAAGTTGGGGCATTGGAAGTCGGAATGTCATCTTAATCCTGCTAATCAGGGTAAAAATTCTGGGTTTGTACAGCCCCAGAATAGTAACCCAGTGCAACCACAGAATATGCAGATACCGAGAGTACAGAATTTCAATGTGCCTCAAGCTCCAGTCATGCAAGTTCCACAACCCCGATGCCAGAATATGTATGGCCCAAGATTCAATTCGAACTAAGTTACAAATATGAATCAGAATGCCTTTCCAGAACAATAACTCATTCCAACGGTATCCAGTGATTGATACTTTCGAGATCGGTGGCTACAATCAGTCTGCCTGACGGTGCCTGAAGGGGGACGAAGATTGAGTGCTTGGCGCAGTCTTGGAGGTAGACCAGAGTGGTCCATTCATAGGAGTTGAGCTGATTTGCCACCCTGTGTCATTTTTGATCGACACTGGTGCTACCCGCTCTACTGTTAGAGCAGTGGAAGTTCCAAACCTACCCTTCTCAGGAAAAAGAATCCAAGTTGTATGAGTCACAGACAAGCAACTGACAAGCCCCATAAAAGTACCTGTAAAAATAGGGTCATTTGAGGAGAATCATCAATTTGTGGTATGTGATTCGAGTCCTGTGAGTCTGTTGGGACCCGATTTGTTGTGCAAGTTGAATTGCACCATTTACTGCGCACCAAAGGTTGTGTAGTTTCAGATTCATGATGAGGACGGTGTTTTTAAATTTGCCAATCTGAGCTTACAGTTTGAACTGTTTCCTATGATGAGAAGTGAAGGGTTACCCCCAGATCTCAGAGACACAGTGATACGATTTTTCAGAAATGGACATTGGACTCATCAACAGAGTTGAGCCTGTCCACACACAAATAAAGCCCAATGCTGAGTATCCAAGAACCCAGCAATATAATCCGATCCCTGAAACTATTGGTGGGATCACTCCATTGATTGAGTCAATGATCCAACAAGGCATTTTAAAAGAGATTATGAGGAGTACATGTAACCCCCCCCTCCCCCCATCATTGGCTACAGAAGCCTAGCGGGAAGTACCACATTGTTCAGGATTTGAAAAAGATTAACTTAATTGTGGTTCCTTGTTGTCCCATGGTATTGAATCCAGCTGTGATTTTATTTCACATTCCATATGAGGGTGAGTGGTTCACTGTTATCGACCTTTGCCAGGCTTTTTTCTCCAAACCGTTGCTTGAGTACAGTCAGTTCCTTTTTGCATGTCGGTTTGGCAACCATGTTTTGGCATGGCGCCGAGTCCCACACGGGTATACGGAGAGTCTATCTATTTTCAACCAGATCCTCAAGAAGAATCTGGAGTCCCTGATAAAGCCTTGTAACTCAGTCCTATTTCAGTACATCGACAACCTGTTGGTTGTGTTGAACACACAGGAGTCTTGATAAACAAGACACTATTGCATTAGTGAACCACTTGGCTGAGAATGGATATAAAGTGTCCCCAAAAAGTTGCAATACTGTTTAAGGGAAGTTCTGTATCTCAGACATCACATTGAGAAAGAAGCAAGGAAGATGTCACAGGAAAGAATCTCGAAAATTATGCAAATGAACCCGCCAACAACACAGAGAGAAGTTAGGATGTTTTTATGAATGGTGGGCTACTATCGTCAGTGCATACCGAACTTTTCCCTAGGTTGATTGCTCGGTTGCCTTCCTAGAGCTGGGAGAAAGTCTCTGTCATGCCCCAGCACTGGGAATGCCTGATTACAATAAAACATTTGCTCTTTTATGCAGTGAGAGGAAGGGCTGTGCTCTCTCAGTGCTTACACAATTGTATGGAGGTGCACGAAGACCTGTTGCATACTTCTCTGCTACACTTGACCCAGTAGCTGTAGCACTGCCCAGATGTCTCAAATTCCTGGCAGCGACGGGTGTCAGCATAGAGAGCTGTGAAAGCATTGTGATGGGTCTTAATCCTATTGCTGGAGTGTATTCACTGTAGCAAATAGTCATTCATAAGTCTATGTTCTAATACCTTCATGATAATGTTACAAATTGTAGTTCTCATTCACATATACATTTGTGCATTTTGAGTTACACTGCTTTTATTGAGATTATATTTTTATGTACTCATGTATTCATTTATTAATGTTTGCATTTATTTTATAATCGTAGGTGCCTATATAATCATGCATTTAGCATGTACACTGACAGTTTCATTAAGTTAGTTTAACCAAAGGCCTTAAGCATTTGGTCTTCAATGTTTAACCTTCAAAGTGAAAGTTTTCCTTGCGCTGCAATGTTTTTTCTTTTGCAGGTGCGTTCACATGATCTCATAGTCAGTGAAAGGCATATTGTGAATTAGATATAGTGAGGTATGGGCAGAACTTTTGGCAAGAATGAGAGGCAGTAATGAACTAAGAAAAGACTCCTATGCATGTCGTATAAGGAGCAGGGAGACGTCCGAGGCCATCCTCATGTTCAAACTGAGTTGATGATGTGTAATAGGTACCCCAGAGGTCTCCCATGGGCTGAAGCATGTATTATGCCACCCATGACAGACCACTCAAAATGGAACTGCAGGCCTGCAATTGCAGCCTGTGTAAGTTGGTGCTTACACTACTTACTAAAGATATCGGTTTCCTATATCTAAGGTCACTGCACTTAAAACCTATAAGTCACCCCTCTAGCAGGCCTTTTGCAATACTGAAGGCAGGGTGCTTGATTTTAAGTGAGAGGGTGCCCCTGCATGAGCAGGACACCCCTGCAGCCTACGGAGTCCATTCTCTCGGGTTGTCAGTGAAGCAGCCATATACTATATAGAGTGGTACCGCGTAATTACGTGATGGCCATCTCGAAACTGGCTGCAACGAATCCTATCATGTTTGGTATCAAACATGTTGGAATCATACCCCCACACTGTGAACGGTGTGGGAGGTATGATTCCAAGCACTGGAAGAGCCCTCCGTTAGACTCTCAGTGTTTCAGGTACCAGCCTTCTTGACCCGGACAGCACAAAATGGTTGCTGCCAACCAGAGACACGATTCTGCCCTCCTGCTGCTGAGCCAAGCTCGAGCAGTGGTAGGCAGAACAATAGGCATCCTGTCACAGGGAGGTGTGACCACCTCCCAGACAGGATTTAGTGTTTTGGGGTAGGGTGGGTGCGCTTGCCAGCGCCACTCAGTCTGCATGAGGGGCGCATTTGGTGTCCCCATGCATAGTCCAGTTCAAACCAGTCCTGGGATCTGTTGGCTCCCGCTCTGGCGCGAAACCTGACAAAGGACATGGGAGTAACCTCCGCCCTGTCCAGGCCCTCCCCTGGGAGGGTCCTCTTAATCGTCCCAACCCTTTCCTTAGGGTACTTAAGGGCTTACCTGGGTGTAGGTCCCTAGATTCATCGTGGAACAAGATTCAGATCCAACACCACTTCTTCTTCTACCGTCTGGACACTCTGGACTTTGCTGGACTTCGTTTGGGCTTGACTTCATTCCCCTTTCAGTCTGCTGCATCGTCTGTGCCTGTGCACCATACAGGAACCTTCCAAGGCCTGTGGGCATCAAAGACACCTGAAGGAATCTCCCTTGGAGAGAAGGAGTCAGTCCCCTGCATTCGCAGGCACATCAACTAAGTCGACTGGTCTGCTGATCCTGAGCTCTTCCAGACTCCGAAAGGTTCTCCAACACAGGTGGTAGTTTTCCCAAGCTCTTGAGGTCTGCCCTGCCCTCTTACTAAGTTTGAGGCCAGTATCCCTTGTGGGGCCTGCAATAACCGAACCCCTGTGCACCAGGTCAACTTGCAGTTGCAAAGGCTTTCTGGCTTCCTTCCAAGAAGTTCTTCGGGCTCCAAGTAGCCCCAACCTCAAGCACCTCCAGTGACCAGATTCTTCAGCCACACCACATCGTGTGCACCGTGGCCTGCATCTTTTGGAGAGCTGCTTGAGGTTCTCTTGTGACTCCAGTGCCTCCGGCCTGTGGGTCCTTTTGAGGGTCATCGTTGTTTCTATTGGGCTCCCCTGATTGCGCTGGGCCTGCCCTGACTCCCCTGCTTGTGGTGAGTCCCCTGGACCTTGCTGTTCCCGACTTTGCTCCTTCTTCCATTCCTGCATTGGTTGCATTTGCCAAGTTTTGTTGGTGCTCCCGCCAGACACTGACCCCTCACCACTCGACATCCTTCGTGGGAAAGCTCATGAATGGCTCCTGGTCTTCCTCAGCATTGCCTGGTCCTCACAGCTGCAGAGTCAAGGTCATCGTCACCCATCCTGCAACATCCGACATCGGAGGGCATTCGTCTTCCAAGTCTCCTGCTCACTCCTGAGTGACATAGACTCTGTCCCCTCTGCTTGCAGGTACCTCTCATCTAGAATCCACCTTTGGATTCCACCAGACACTTTCTCCTTCTCCAGCAGCGGCACTTTCCTGAAGTCCTCCATTGGGTTCGACTGCGGTTTCCGACACCACATCACACGTATGCACCCGGCTTCCCTGGTGTAGGTAACGTGGATACTAGGGTATCCACGGGTGGGGTGGCTATCCAACCTTCTATCTTCCACAGGGTTTCCTCAGGGTCCACTGGGAAGGGTCCTTTATCTTTACAATTCCAACCGCAACTTACACGTGGACTTGTATGGAGCACGCGGTCGTGTTTCCACACTGCACACGCTTTCCGTGGGGTTCCTAGTCACTCACCTTGGGTGGTTCTTTGGGTCCCCAGCACTTCTATGTCCTCACGACATTGTCTTGACCCGAGTCGTGGTTCTTATACCACTTTCTTAGTAAATGGTTTGGTCCCCCCTGGGGTCCACTGTGTATTTCGTGCTATTTACTGTATTTCTATGCAAAGTATTGTGTGCATTGTGTTTATCTCCATGTACACGATATCTGAACGTATTAGAGAGTATTATATAATAAATACATATTTTTATAAATACCTTGTGTGGTTCTTTTTTGCTTAATCTATACTATAAGATTGCATTCTGGTGAAACAAGCTGCTTTACACTCCTTCTGGACTAAGCCTGAAGGCTGCTCTCCACAGCTACCACTTAGAGAGCTTTCTAAGGTTGTCTAAGACCTCTTAAATCACCATAAGGGTTGTCTGGACTGGTGCAAGGTGCCCACCTACATTAGTGGACATCATATACCAGGCCAGCTTCTCACAGTTTCCCCAAATAAGTTGCAGTACTGTTTGAGAGAAGTTATATATCTTGGTCATCATATTGAGAAAGGTGTAAGAAGGGTGTACCAAGAGAGAATTTTGGTGATCATGCAAATGAATCCACCAACAACCCAGAGAGAAGTCAGGATGTTTTTGGAAATGGTGGCCTACTGTCATCAGTGGATACCCAACGTTTCCCTAGTGGTCAAGCCTTTACAGAGGCTGACACACAAGCATGTGTCGGATCCGGTGCCTTGGGACAATGATTGCTTGGCTGCGTACCTATAGTTGAGAGAAAGCCTTTATCGCACCCAGACACTAGGAATGCCTGATTACAATATAGCATTTTTGCTTTTCTGCAGTGAGGGAGAGGGCTACGCTCTTTTCAGTGTTAACTCAGAACCATAGAGGAGCCCATAGAACAGTTTCATACTTTTCAGCCAAGTTAGATCCAGTAAACGCAGCACTGCCTGGCTGCCTTAAAGCGGTGGCCGTGACAGGTGTCAGCATTTAAAGGTGTTAAAGCATAATAATGGCCAACCTTTAACTGTTTACGTTCCTCATTCTGTCAAACTTTTGCTAACTACCGTACAAAAAGCCACCTGACCCAGTATGAGCACGGGTACACAGGTGGCTGAAAATGTGACTCTGAAGAGGTGTTCTGTTTTTAATCCTGCCACCTTGCTACCCCTTCCTGACAATGGTAATGATGATGGTGAAGTGGAGCATGACTATCCCGATGGCACTGAACTATGCACCAAGCCAAGACCAGAATTCCAAAATAAACCACTACCTGAATCTGATTATGTATTGTTCGTGGACGGCTCGTGCTTACAAGACAATGAATGAAATTTGAGAGCTGCTTATGCAGTCTACACCATTTCAGGAGTAATAGAAGCTGCTTGGCTTCAAGGAGTAGTTTCCCCTTAAGTGGCTGAATCGATTGCTCTTACCCAAGCATGCCACGTTTCAGATCAGTTGCAGGTGACTAAATTTACAGATAATCAGTATGGTTTAGGTGTGGTGCATGACTTCGGACAGTTATGGTCCCAGAGGGGATGTGTGATGTCATCAGGATACCCTATACGTAATGGTGAGCAGGTGAGAAAACTGTTAGAAGTTTTGCAATTGCCTGTGCAAGTTGTGGTCGTGAAATGTTCTGCACACTGCAAGGGAGATGACTGAGTGACAGTCGGTAACAGATATGCTGATGAAGGCGCGAGGTACTGTGCCTACCATGCTTGTACATTTAATGGGGAGTATGTAAACGAAGGAACATATTCAACCAATTGCAACCTTTTGCTCACAGTGGCTGATACTTGGGATGAAGTTAAGAGGTTGCAGGAAGAAGTGTCAGAAGCATAACAGCAGAGCTGGGTAAACGCAGGTTGTGTTAAAAAAGATGAGGATAAAATATAGGTTTCAGGAGATGGTAAACCTGTGCTGCCAAAAATATTGTTGCCACCAATGGCTAGACATTATCATGGTCTGACTCATCTAAGGAGAGACAACATGGTTAGATTGTTTCGCTAATCTTGGTTTAATCCCAGGTTCAGATTGATGGCTGACTCGCTTTATCACAGATGTGTTGTGTGCCAACGGAACAACGTAGGGAAAAGAACTGCAGTGACACTGAGTCATGTAGGGAGGTCAGGTGGTCCCTTTAATAGGATGCAGATGGACTTTATTGAGATGCCTGTGTGCAACGGCCTGAGATACGTGTTGGTCGATGTTTGCATCTTTTCAAGATGGGTTGAGGGATACCCTACAAGAGGGAATGATAGTCTCACAGAGGCAAAGTTGTTGTTCAGGCAGTCAATACCAATGTTTCGCTTCCCAACCTCTTTGGAATCAGACCGAGGTATACGCTTCAATAATGAAGTGCTGAAGACGCTGTGTGCTGCCTTGCAGGTTGAACAAAGACTGAATTGTAGTTACTGACCTGAGGCTTCAGGTCTGGTGGAGCAAGTCAATGGGACGCTGATATCAAGGCTTGTCAAAGTGTGTGCTTCTATGTCTTTGAAATGGCCAAATGTTCTGCAACTTGTGTTGATGAGTCTGCGTAGCACACCGGGATCATAGGATAGGACTACCGTCCCATGAAATCATCATGGGAAGAGCAATGAGATTGCCAGTTGTACCTGCGAATGCTCTGGTAAACATTACTGATGATATGGTTTTAGATTCCTGCAAAGTATTGGCTGGCGTGGTGCTTTCAGTGTCCCATCAAGTTGAAGCTGCTGCAGGCCCATCGCACCAGGAGCAGTGCCACGACCTAAGTCCCGGAGACTGGGTGGTGATGAAGAAGCATGTACGGAAGTCGTTCTTGGTGCCTCGTTGGTGTGGGCCATACCAGTTCATACTCATGACTACAACTGGTGTGAAGTGCGGAGGTCTCAACAATAGGATTCATGCTGCCCAAACTCGCAGGGTTCCATCTCCCCTTGAGGAAATAACAGCACCTCTCCCAGAAGAGCCTGTAGTGGTTGAGAGACCACGGGGACAGGTTAGACAAGCTGTAGAGGTACAGTCAGAAACTGAAACAGCACTTGATCGGCCTGAGGAGGGTTCTGATGAGTTGGACAATGAAACTGGTGAAAGAGAGGCCAATCCAGTGGTCGTAACAGAGATGGGCTCTGACAACGGGCCTAGTGCTAGAGAACCACGAGGAGCAGCAGAAGAACATTGGCCAAGAAGGCAGGAGAGGGGGAGACTGGTTCCGCAAGGGGAAAGTGAACTCACTGATATCCCAGAGGATATAGAGGGTTCAGACCAGAGTGAAGGAGGAGAAGAGACAACACTCAGGAGGTCAAAGTGCGCGAGAGTGCCCAGTTGAAGGTACTCATCCCCGGAATGGACATACTTTCTTGCAAATGGCAGGGAGAATGAGTTCTGGGAATTTTGGGATCATTGTGAAAGTTCAATTGAAAGTTCGAGAACTTGATCTTCAGTTTTATTTTACCTTTGAACTTCCTTTGCTAACGCTAGGCACTGAGTGCCTTGAGACATCTTATCTTAGATGTGGATGAATTTCACTTCCTAGATGCAAATGAATTTCCTGTGCTAGTTGATGAGCAGAAGCATTTTATATTAGGACTAATAGAGAGTGAACTAGAACCATTCATCAATAAAGGCATTGCATAGAAGAAGAAGTTACAAAGATTTTTTGTATAGATTTTGTTGCATATCCTTTGAACATCGGTTTTGCCGTTTGCATAGGTGGAAACCGACGGAGAAGTCTCTGCGACTGCTACATTCCACCTAAGGTTTAGATTCTAATGAGGTGATGGAAGCCACTCCTAATACCAGTAGACGTAGATACCTCATAGCAGGCACACTAATGGCTTTAGTTGTAGTATTAGTGGCAGCGCTTATAGGGTTATATTCAGCTACAGATAGTTCAGTGGAAATCTAAGTCTACTGATGGCCTTCTATGTCACATTCTTCTGATAGTAACATGCAGTTGTGGGGTGTTAAGAAATTATACACAGAGATACCACGAGGGCACCATGCTTCCAGTGTTTATTTTATATTGCTTTATGAGTATATAGAATGCTAGGAGTTGCTATGTTTGCACTCAGTTACTTGCTTCTGCTTCAGAGAGAATTACATATCATAATCTCCCTCTGACATATGGCATGTCTTGTAGTCTTTTGCTAAGTCTATTTTATGGGGAAGGTAGTTTTCAATATTATTTTTCAAATTCTGATATAGTTCTTCCAGAAGTTCGCCATGTCAAACGTTTGAATAAGAATCCTTATTTTAAAGGTGCAGAGATTGCTGGCAAATATTTTGCATCTCTTCAGCCGTTAGACACTGGGTATGCACACAGACATTGACTTGTTTGATGTTGGATGTGGAAAAGAAATTTCTGAATTTGGTGGAGGATAGTTGGAGAAATTTAAAGTCTCAAACTGAAACTAATAAGAATCTTAAAAATCACAAGTGGAGTAGCGATGAAATTGAACATTAGGAAAAAGAAAATCTACCTGCTTTAGTTTTAGATTGGATACACAAGGGAAAATTGTGTATACATGTTGATCAGAGTTACATAGATCCGTTGTTCCTAGGGGAGAGTGAATGTGAACATACTTTCAAAGAGAGAGGAAAGAGTTCTCACTATCTGGAAGGACATGATCCTGTGATACCTGGAGTCTATTTTATTTATGGACAGAATGCGTGTTTTAAATTTCCCCATGGATGGCATGGCACATGTTATCTTGGCATCATTTTTCCGAAAATGTGTCACATGGAAAATTTCAAGCATCCAGTATGGGAAAAGGCATCCAGAACTAAACGAAGTGTTACTGCAGCAGAAGTAGTAGGGATCTTTGGTACCATTATCCCGTCCGTAGGTGTGATCTTGAATGATCTGAAGATTAGAAAGCTGTCTACGATAGTGGATCGATTAGCTACTAGTACTGCAAATTCATTATTGCTTGTAAATACTAAAATGGTTACAATAAGAAATATGGTCTTGCAAAACCATCTTGTGTCAGGCCTTTTACTCGCAAAAGAGGACAGAGTCTGTCGGATGTTCAAAGTTCAGTAATGCTGTACTTATATCCCAGATGAAAGTGAGGACTCGGAGAAGTATATCAAGACTATATCTGGGGTTGACAAAGAATATAAAGGAGTTGGAAGTTACAGGTGCATGGGAAGCTATTGGGAATGGAGCTGCCTCTGTATGCCAATGGTTTGAAAGTCTGGGAAGTGGAATTATTTTGGGTGCTATTTTGAGACCTCTTTTGATAATCGCCCTTTGTGAGATATTCATATTTGTGATATATAAGGGATATCAGTATGCACTAGCTAGGGAGGGAGTGAAGAGAAATAGAGCAGATGTGGAGTTAGAAGAAGGTCAGAGCAGATATTATGATGATATGAAGTGTCTGGAGCAGTCTAGATGAAAAATGCTCAAGACCACTAGGTTTTGATTGGTCTCATTTGATAATGATCTATTTGTAATCTGTGATGGCTTGGTCGCCATCAGAAGGGGGATTGGAGTAGCATAATTTTAGCTCCATCCTTCTACGTTTGGCTAGGCCATATAAATATTTACAATTGGCCTTATGCACTTGTGTGATCCCATAATACTAATGAAATATGGTGCACTAAATATATGGCAGGTGCATTTTTTGTATATTTTTGATATGTGTGTGTGTGTGCATACTAACGTTTTCCTTTTCAGAAATGTCTTCCATAGGTTTTTATTGTAAGGTGGTGTGTAAAAATGCATTTAAATCAGTGCATTCCTCGGGGATTGGTGAAAATGACTTATATGTGTGTTTAATGTTTACTTATCTGACCAGTTGTCATATTTGTTTATTAATACATGTATTAGTTATAGTGCACCATATAAGAGTACAGTATAAGCTATATTAAAGATTTCATTTACTGGGATATATGTAGGTTGTAGATTTAATATGCATTTAAAGAGATATGTGAGGTTAGCATGGTTGTAGGCCTTAAGCTTACAGACATGACATTTAATACTAACTTGAAAATAGATTTTTTGCATATTTTCTCCTCTGCAGGTGCATATTAAAGACATTCATGAGCTAGTAAAAAACACGTATATCTAAGATAGTGATGTGAAGAAAAACTGTGAAGGTTGAACTATTTTAATGAAGATCAAAGGGAGTGTTACTGTTACAAGTTGATGCTATCAGACAAAGGAGGGAACTCAAGGATGCTTTGGAAGTGGAGACTGGAATATGGGAGTAGTATTCATGGTGCCAAAATTATTTTCTTGGGAGCTGGAAGATACTGAGATGTGTATGAGGTCATGTTTTTCTTGAATGTTTTTTTGTGCATTTTAATGAGTGAACCCACCTCGGGGTTAGTCAGATTCTCTTTAGACTTGGAGAGGTACAGACCTCTCTTGACTTCTTTGATTGTGTGGCTTTATGCTATTCATGATTCCTTACCTGAAGAACTTCTACAGAGGTTCAGATGCTGATACCTTTTTTGCTTCCTTTATTCAATAGGATCTTCCCTATCCTTAGCTTAGTGTAGGGCTTATTAGATGCTGCAAATCTTTTCTATGTATGGGGAGAAGGACCAAAATAATTCGTCCAGTCATCAGGTTCTTTTCCTCATATTTTGCATTGCTGCAACGGAGATACTTATATGTTTTTTGCTGTTGAGGGCCAACATTGTAAAGCATGTTGGCCTTTAAAAAAAAAAAAAAAAATATATATTTTTTCAGCATGTTTTTGTTATTGATTTATATTAGTGTGGCTTTGAGTTTGTAATAAATCTTTTGACTCCATCAAAATCCCTACGCCGTCTGAAACCAGGCACAAAGATTGAAGCTGGGCTTTTAACATGGGACTCGCCTCTGTGTGCTGACGCATTGCTGAAGTTGAGTCAGTCTTACGACCAACTCCAGCAATGCGCCACTTTAGCCCCAAAAGATGCACCATAACTTCTGGCGCATCTGTGAATCCTTGCACCATGGAGCACAGTATTGTAAATACAGCTCATCCATGGCATCATTAGGGTATTGGCAGGTGCAAGAAATCTGTTGCATTGATGCCGAGGCATCAGTTCTTTTAAATATGCCCCTCAGACTTTCATTTATGGTTTTAATGATCACACTGTACTTGGAGATTTAATCTGTTGTTAACACTTTCCTCTCAGGCTACTAGAAAGGTCTATTGACCAGAACCAAATTAGAAGAATGTCCCAGAGTGTTCTCATAACCAAGACTTGTTTATGAAAAGATGTCAATTCCTCTTGGTTTCCTCATGATTTACAGGAGTAAGGCAAGAGGACCATTGGCTTACCTCTGGCTTGCTCCTGAAGTTCAGGAGTTAGCAATGAATAAGTCACAGCAATATCTTTTTGAACTGAGCCCAATACCTGATGTTTCCAGTGTGGCAATTGGCTTCCAAAAAGTTAGAGTTTATCCACAAGCAAGCATGTTTGTTGGCGTTCCTAAATTTTCCATGCTTCGTCTGTCTTGAAATTTCACTATCTGCCCCTGGGAGAAGGTTTACTCATGCACAATAATTTGTATCAGCGAATTGTTTTTTAATGCTTAAAAAAGGTTGATTGTGAATTATATTGGACTTACATTAACAACAGCTCTGTGAATCAGTCAATTCAAGTGAAATCACAGTAGTTTTAAAATTAAAACAATTTTACATTTGAGGATCTATCAAAACTATGTATGCAATTGTTACAGACTAGTATTAATGTATACAAGTTTCTTGATGTTGTTTACAAATTTAAATGATGTTGTTTATACATTTTTTTCAGTTACAACATCGCTTGAAAACACAGCCCCTGAAGGATAGGACATGTAGGACTCCACAAAAGGCTTATTCTATCAGAGGACATTTTATTATTGTTTAATAATTAATTTAATCTCCCGATGGACTATTTATCAATAATGCTATTTTTCTGTAAGATTTCCCTTTTTGTTTAACTAAGCTGCAGGTGGTATTTTTACAGAGATTTTTTTTTAAATGTAGTATTAGTACAAACATCTATTTCATATCAATGTAAGAAAATTTAACATCTCATATAGACATTTACTAGACAATAGGTCTCCTCTTTTAGGTTGAGCTTTTGAGACCTCTTGTATATACATTGGTATATATGTCTCTTGTGGGCTTAAAGCCATTTAATTTTTATTTAAAGAGTCCTTTAAAAATCCTAACTTGCTAGCGGTCAATCCTTCCCTTTGTCCCTCCTTTTTTTCCTTTCATTTCCCCCCCACTGTAGCAATGTCACATTACTTGTCCCCTTACACTTGTTCCATTATAGCAAATATAAAAGGGACTACTTTTTCTCTGTCTATGCCCACCTCACTTCAACGCTCAATGTTTTAGCTGCTCCGAGCTCTGATTGCAGGCAGCCACAATTAGAGTTCATGCGGAAGTGGTTCTTCTCAAACTAAAACGTTCTTCAGTGGCTGAGATTACAAATATTCGTGAAAACAACTATTTACATTGCTTTTTAGTTATGCGCTGCCAATGCGCAGAGAAAATCGCTATTGTTACAATTTTTAATTACAATTGTAGATGGCGGCCACACGATATGTGCGATGACGAGGCCGTCTTGCCGTCAAGTTTTTGTCTTCTCGCATACACGCTGCCAGATTGGATTACTGGAGTGTGATAGATTACTGGTCTGGGTTGTGCCCTGTGTGTGTCTTTTTACCAATGATTTCTCTGGGTGCACAGCGGTGGCATCCGAGCCCGGGGCACACCTGATGGCAGGACACCTCTTTGAACTGCCGTCACCTGTGTTTTTGTTCCATTCGCTTTCCTGCGCTTATTGTCCGTCCTCAAGCAAGCACCCACCACTGACTCAGCAGCACCGCAGTCGCTTGCCAGAGGGATCCCCCACTGTGCCAGGCGAGCATTAAGTGTGAGAGATGCTGTGATTGGTCACTTCCCTGGGATCACCCATGCTTGTCCCTGTATGTCACAGCTCTGTAAAGATGGGAAGATTAAGATTCCCTCGACAAAAACTGTGCAAGGGTCTGAATTCAAAGGTTCACACAGGGTGTCTGCAGATTTGCATTCTGCAAGCATGGAGCTTGTATGAGTGATATAACAACATTAGCAGTTCACAGGTTATTCAAAGAGGGATCGATTTACATGGAAATGAGCACATCTACCCATAGTAGATTTACGCCTATGTCTTCCATATATTTGCTCATTTTTGGAGTATACAAAATGCCAGGAATGCGTTTGTAAATTAATGAAATTCGTAGATTTCTCTGCTTAATGGTGTTGTCCACACTTGCTATAAAGACTGCCCACAAAATGCATGTTTACGCCTGACGTGCAGGGGCACGTTTTATGGGGGGTCAATGTTCGGTGTCATTTTTTAGTTCCTACCCTTTTTTTCTCCAGTTAGAAACATTTTTTTTTAAGGAGAAATTACTCCCGACCAATTCACTCCATTAAAGTATTAGTGAGTTTTGAGAATTTTGTCACAACAATTGCATATCTACTGTGAAAAAAAATGTTGGGTGTATTTTAAGGCACATATTTGGAATGCGAAATGTCACTAGGGCTTTTTCGAATGCCCACAAAATAATGAATGTATGGGTATCTCGAACACTATTGAGGCTTAACACCCCCTGCCCCTCTCCACAAGGGAACACCCATTTAGGACTAGGGAGAAACCACCATAAGGCAGACATTCTGCACAGGGCACGAGTCGGGGGGGGGGGGGGTACACACGGGTGGACGGCGTCCCCCCACTTTTTTCACAGGGTGGACACCGTCCACCCTGCCAAAAAGTGTGGCCCCACTGTAATATATATGCTGAATTCGTCCCGGTGTAATTTACAAACACCGGGACACATCCTGCAGCGCCTGCACGTTGTTATCTGCTTTCTATCTGCAACAACGTGCAGGCCGGGACGGGGCTCTCTTAGTTCTGACTCCTGCTGGGCCCATAACAAAGGCCGAATCGGAGGGGTCATCAGGCCTCCTTTTGTTGGAGTCTCCTGGCTGGGAGCAGTCAGGAGCCTCACACCTGATGCAAATGAAGCGGAGGGGAAACAAAGGCTCACACCTTGTTAGCACTTCACACATACTGAAGAGAGGCAGCTTTTAACTTTGTTCAGGCTCTGTTTAGGAGATATGCATGCACTGTAGAAACTTCAGATGTGTTGATGTTTCCCAGCATTTGCACAAAATAAATAGCATTTATATAGCGCTTATACCCCTGAGGAGGCTTTGTAATAATTTAAATATCACTATTTCTTTTAAAGCACTATGGCTAGAGAAAACTTAATGCTGATAAAAGGTAACATTGTTTTATGTGTAGCGTACAAAAGTGTGAATCTTCTGCCTAAATCTGGAGGGTTTGCAAGTATGCTCGAAAGGTGCTCAAATGTACTCATGATACACCTGCTAAACATATATGTGAGGGCTTAAGATCTGATGTCACTTCTTGTGATGCCAGTTCCTGTGATGTCACGAGCTGTGATGTCACGCGCCGTGATGTCACGCGCCGCGATGTCACGCGCTGCGATGCCACGCGCTGCGATGCCACTTGCATACTGATTAACTAGGTTAGTCCCCCCACTTCTTTTTTTAGCACTTGTGCCCTGATTCTGCCCTTCAAAGTGCTATTTGCCGTGGTCAATCTGTGAACCTGCCGATCAGTCTGATGATACAGCCAACAGGGCACAAATTTGAATTGCAGCTGGCCCGACTCTGCTTTACACCCTTCTGAGATGTGGTAAATTAATTTGATTACTATTAGCACCCGTTGCCTACAGTAGTACAAAGACAGTAACACTGAAGTCAGCACGTGCTGTGTAAGAACATGTTATTTGTTATGTTCCATTGCTCGAGAAGTGGCTGGCTTACCCAAGAACTGTCTTTTAGCAGGCTTCGTTATGCCACGATGGCGCAGCTGGTCATAGGTTATGCACTGATAAATAAAGATATATCCAGCAACCCCCTTGCCATACCAGGTAATGCCACATTTCCTCAGTCCTGCTGACACCACAGTGCCCCCATGGCACTCCATATTAGCTGCCTTCAGAGTCTCCTGGTAAAGAGCTGATATCACACGGTGAGCACCGGGTGAGCCAGAAACCACTGCACAGTGTTGGTTTCCAGCTCATTCATAGAGGATGTATGTGTACAGTAAAAATCCATTACGGATATTGCAGCCTCCCCGCAACTGGCCTTCAGAAGTCTTATGTTTGCACTTTTGGGCATTGTGGGAGAGGCGGCTCAAGCACAAAGCTCCTCCTCTCCTAGCTCCGCCCATCTAATGTTCCTACATGGTGCTCAGGCTATGATGACCTGAAAGTCCAGCCCCTTTATCAGGCCCCATGCCCCCATCCCCTCACACAGTAAACATTTTTTCAAAGTTGGAAGGTCTGCAGCCTTGTTATGGGTCCAGACAGAAACAGCCACGTGTAGCCTGCTGTAAAGAGTCATGCACCCGACTTCAGTTGGCACAGTTCCTCCTTCTTCCACTCCCTCACGTGGTCCCCCCAACCTTCTGCCCTCAGTTCTCACACCATTAAGTACACTCACCTCATGGGCCCTCCCTTCATTGCAACAGGTCTTGGCATATAATGTACTGGAAGCACCCCCTGAACCTAATCCAGGGAAACCAGAAAATAGTTTGACTTTAGTGATCTCACTCCCTGTCCAAGGTCTTAACTGCTGTTGGCCTTTGTACTCAGCTGATTTAGATACAGAAAGAGGCAAACTTAAACGTATACAGAGATGCACTGCTGCATTCAAAGATTGTACCTGCGTAGGCAGCTGACCTGGTGAGGCTTAGTACCCTCTCCCCACCCGAAGCATACCACTCTAATGTGGAAAAACATTGGGCCCTATTTATTATAAACACCAGTAAAATGAAATACAGAAATTATCAATTCAAATTGAAACATTAGCATTGAGGTTTTCCAGAACATTGCTTAATATTCAGGATGCCAGACGCAAGAGCCTGGAAACACTGAAGTCAACAACTGCATCAGAATATAAGTGCTCAAGACAACCGCACTGAGCATCTGTTTTTATGCTCACCCTGGGCAACTCCAAGACGCACTGTTCTAGACTCAACCTCTCACCCATCCTGTGGACCCCAAGTATGTTGTCAAGGAGCGCATTTCCCCACATCCAACACCTTGGAAAATATACCAATACATGAAACACCTCACCAACCAAGGAAAATGAGCTGGGTGGCTGGGAAATAAGTTCCCTTGAGCAGTGGAGCACTTGTGAGTGGAGAGAGGAAAAGAGGAAGATTAACTTGCAGCAGGGGCCTTTACAGCCGGATCCTCACTCCCCTGAGCGCTGGAAGTCCACACTAGGAACACCCAGCCCACGCAGTGATGACCTACAAGCACCTTCTGGGGCTCACATTGAACCACGTGTCAGCGTGACCCTGTGTCCACAGTCCCTGGGCAGTATAGGTAGAGCCACTGGAATTATGAGGCAGGACAGGACCAAATTACACAGCAGGATTGACTCAATTATACATGGCATCACTGTCAGGCAAAAGGTTTTCTCTCATTAGTACCATTTTCACACTCCAATATAGCAATACACAACAGAAAGATGACATTCATTGTTTGCAAAGGGCCTTACAATGCTCTGGAAAATGTGTAATTATTTTTTTTAGTAACCTTTGATCTGTATGAGCTAGAAACAGTTGTTTGTTAAACTCTTCAAATTGTGCAGCATATAATGGATTGTGTGGCAAATCAGTAATTATTCAAAAAAGTGCAGCAGTCGCGTAATCGCATAATTCCAGGGCCTTGAATCGAGGGATAGTTGGTATTTGAGTGCATTACCTTGCTTCGTATGCAGACTTTCCACATGCTTTTTCATTTCCACATTTGTGTACTTTACCAATGAGTAGGTTTAGCGTAAACGTGTAATTCGCTTCATATTCGATACTGTAGTTGATCCTGTCATATGATTATTTTGACTGCAAATAATACTGGTTTCCCACTCAAATCCTATTGAATCTGTACAGATTGCTGGACTTCCCAACAGTTTAAGCACCGCTTACCACTGAGGGTGCAACTTTGGTGGGCACTTTAAGTGTGTAAAAATGCACCCCTGTGTGTCTGTGAATACCCCAAAAGTTAGTACTTTTTGGGTGGTTATTTAATGTGCAATACATTTCACTGATAACTCCACTGAATAGCTGGCTTTTCTTATCCTGGTTTGTATTTACTTGTGTTTTGTTTATGCAAACATTGTGCACAGTACGCGCAGTCCCCCCTCTGACCCATATATTATATGGCTATCCAGCCTTGTGAAACATACAGAATGTAAGCATAACTGCATTACAGCTTTTTCAGACATAAATCTCGTTTTAAATCTGAGAAAATATTTGCGGATGCTTTCTGGTGTTCTCTGAAGTGGTACAGGGGGGCAGCAATGTTTCTGTGGGTCTTGCTTGCTTGTGTGCACTTGTGTTTTGTTTCCTACCACGGAGCTCCACCCACCACATCCTATAGCATAGGACAATGGGTCAGCCAACTACTGCCATTCATTGGTTCTCTTCACTAAGTGACATTTTACTGTTGCACATTTGCACATTCACCTACAATGTCCAGAACTGTTGGGCCAACATCTGCTTTCGTTCACTTTATTTATGTGATGTGCCAAGGTTTCGTTTTTTTAAATTTGTTTTGCAAACATATGCATACCACCTTCAATAGCAATACATTTTAATTGTCTCTAGAAGTTTAATGTCTATTACATGTTTAAAATAAATGAATTTAATAAATAAAATATGCAGGTTTGCTAGTGCCAGCTCTTCAATCCCTTGCGGCACGTGCTGCATGGCTAAACACTTATAAAGTCCAAATGGCGAGACCTATTGGCTATGCCAATGATTGTTCACTGTGGCAGAGACTGCTTGCTATAGCTGTCTATTAGATATTGTAAAATCAATACATAATTGATAGAAAATGGAGCCATTTCTTGGTACTCATGTCATTCACATTTTGTATCAGCCGTATGACAGCCACCCCGAGTTAAACAGTTGGTCATAAAGTACTTAATTTTTATGTTTTTATTCTAGTTATCCTCGGAGAAAAATAAATGATTTTCCTAAAATAGAAGCCAATGTAATAGCGGGAAGTGGAAGTGACTGAGCCCGTTTGGCTAGTGTGGAGCGGAGTGCAGGAGTCACGGGCCGTGTGGCGTGTGCTGCGGGGGGCCAGGCTCTCTCTCGCTTCTAAATGCCGAAAGCAGTAGCTGCTGCGAGGATCCCACACCGCCTCTAAGCCTGGAAGATGGTGACAGTGCGACGTGGCGGCAGACTGCAGGAGGCGGACGGGAGCTTCAGCGGCTAGAGCTGTGGCACCACCCGATCTTGTGGAGGCGGATGGCGTTAGGCCGGGGCGGCTTGCGAGTCGGTGTGGACGGACTCTGCCTGCATTTTCTCATCCCGCAAGCGCCCTCTGCAGCATCTGGAGGTGCTGTGCAACCGTACCTGCCAACTGCCACCTTACCTGTCAATCCTCATCCCCCGCGCCTTTTGTGCTGCCCGGGGTTGGGGTGAGCCAGACAGCCTAGAGGCCCAGAGGAGCAGCGAGGAGTCGCAGGGAGTCCCAAAAGCCCTGGGGATGCAGGTGAGCTAGATAGGTTCCCCCTGCTTACTCTTCCACAACCTGGACCGCTTACCCTTCCACAACCCGGACCGGCCCTTCGGTCCATCAGGCCTATAGAAGGACCACAGAAGGAGCATTAAAGGACAACAGTTATACATGATTGGGTCCTCTACAGTTAAGAGAATCAGGTCTCTCAACTACAAAGCTGCTCAAGCGCATGTTGTCTTGCATCAGTGGACAACAACTTAGATACAGGAGACCCTTAATTACTCAAGATAAGCCCATGTACTAACTGGCTACCTTTTCATTTGTTTATCCGCACTGTGGTTGGAGGTAAAATCGTTACCAAAGAGTGGGAAGGTGGAAGATTTACTCCATTAGGAAGGCAAAGGGCAGTATTAAGGGGTAAGAGGCGACAGAGTTTGTGTAGCGCCCCCTTCATACCAATAACGAAGAGTATTGGTAAGAGAAAGTCGGAGTAGTCATCCCAAGCCATAACTACAGCATGATGAGGTCCGGAAGATTAAGGAAAGAATCAGTAAAACATTGAAGAAGCAAAGTAAAGAAAACATCAAAGAGCCTACGGATATGGTGGCACCTCCAACATCCCCAAGCTTCTTGAAACATCTCCCCACCCCTGAGCACTTAGCCCTCTTACCTCAGCTTCTAGAACAGGGCCCAAATACTCCAGGTTGTATAACAGAAGCGGAAACTTTAACATTACCTGATGAACTAAATAAACAAGACAAAAGGCGTGAAACAATAGTAGTCAATACACAAAAGAGGACCTTGAGAGACTACTTTAAGAAAAGCGGCACTGAATTATCAGCACCACATGGCTCCAGCGAAATGACAGCACCACCTATACAGCCCACATGACCATGCCAGAAAGCAGATCTGGTGCAAATAAAAGTTCAGGCCATGATCCATGAGCAGCCCCATAGGCAGGGCCCCTCCCTGTTCATACCTAGATGGTCTCCTTACATTGGAAGAACACTCTACCCCAAAAAACCTCAAGTTAAGACTTCTATCTCAGTTAAGTATTGAAACTAATCACCAGTTACCAACCCTACAAAGTCACAACGTACAAAGTTCTTCGCCAATCACAATCTCAAGTGAGGACTCTCCCACTAATCTGAAGTCATCTCTGCAGTAGGAATTCAATCCACACATTAATAAGACAGAATTAGCTGGGAATAAGAACACTTTCAGCCCCCAAGCAGCGCAATGGACCAGGATATCGCCAGGCAACATCAAACTGCTGACCCCAATAACGCCACCAGTCCCTGCTAACCACAACCACCTTGAAATAAAGCAAGGAGAGCCCAACGATCACTCCTTACTGGATCTATCCTTCATCCAGGCAGACTACAACAGGATTTCGGACACGCACAAGGTCGCGACCCGGCTGTGATCGAGCCTAATGCACTCTGGCCTCAACCTCTGCAAACTTTACAATCTACAGTAACTGCATTAAATTATCATTCGGATAAACTTCACTTACAAGTTGACATCCTAAATACACTTGCAATATACACGGCAGGGATAGACCACAAACTGGAAGGTCTTAACAAACTGATCATAAAAGCACAATCCAACGCTAAAATGATACAATCAGTATGTTGCTGTTCTCCAATAATCGATAGCCTGTCCTCCCTCCCCCAGTTCCTTGCTACAGTTCTAACAGAAAACAGGAAATTACCAGCACCCCTGCAGGATCAACCCCACTACCAGCATTGACATTCAACTGACCTAACCGCGCAGACAGCCTCTAATGAGATAGTGTAAAGCGAGAAATTAAAACAGGAAACAAGGACTTAGGCGCAAGTGCCTTCACTCCGCTGAAAGACGTCCCAGCGGCTGACTCATCCCCTGAAAATCAAGCTGCAACTACTAAGGGGCCGATTCTGATCTCGCATGTAAACCGTTCTGACTGACACGGACCGGGACTGGATTCCGACCGACACGTACACGCGCCGTACGACCGGCGTAGTACGATGCAATGCGCGTGAAATACAAACGACTCGCACGGAGCACAATCCGGCAATACACCACATACACATATCAGGCAATGAAAAAATGTAGACAACTCATCACTGTATACTCACAATCATGCAAAAAAGTTGTTGATGAGCTGTGTGCGAACATCCCCCTCACCGTCATCATCACTCGCAACATGACCCAGGGCAGGATCCTCCACGGCTGGTGGCTGCTGGTCGTCATCA
This sequence comes from Calotriton arnoldi, assembly GCA_963921515.1. Lineage (NCBI taxonomy): Eukaryota > Metazoa > Chordata > Amphibia > Caudata > Salamandridae > Calotriton > Calotriton arnoldi. Next base: position 25,746 of record CAWUFW010009576.1, on the reverse strand, counting down.
TCCTGGATGAGAGGCAACTCCTCCCTCACTGCCAGGTTGTGTAGCATGCAGCACACAATTATGATCTTGCACACCTTTTCTGGTGCATATTGGAGGGCCCCTCCTGTCTGGTCCAGGCAGCGGAATCTGCTTTTAATGAGACCAAATGTCCGCTCTATCACTCTCCTGGGGCCTGATTCACAGAACTAACTTACGTCAAAAACGTAAAGTTAGTACTTTTTGGTATTCACAGAATACACTTACTCATTTTGGTATTCACAGAATGAACTTACTCATTTCGGTATTCACAGAAGTTAGTAGTCCTAACTTTAGGACTCCTAAATGCCTTCTGTGAATACCGAAAGTCTTAAAGTTAGGATTTTTCACAGTTTAGGAGTAGTGAAGTTAGGACTCCTAACTTTAGGACTCCTAAATGCCTTCTGTGAATACTGAAAGTCTTAAAGTTAGGATTTTTCTCTGTTTAGGAGTAGTAAAGTAACTACTCCTAAACGGAGAAAAATCCTAACTTTAAGACTTTCGGTATTCACAGAAGGCATTTAGGAGTCCTAAAGTTAGGAGTCCTAACTTTACTACTCCTAAACTGAGAAAATCCTAACTTTAAGACTTTCGGTATTCACAGAAGGCATTTAGAAGTCCTAAAGTTAGGACTACTAACTTCTGTGAATACCGAAATGAGTAAGTTCATTCTGTGAATACCAAATGAGTAAGTGTATTCTGTGAATACCAAAAGTACTAACTTTACGTTTTGACGTAAGTTAGTTCTGTGAATCAGGCCCCTGGTCCGCCCATGTGCCTCATTGTAACGTATCTCTGCAGGTGTCACAGGGTTCCTGAGTGGTGTCAGCAACCACAGCATGTTGGGGTATCTGGAGTCACCTACATACGAACAAACAAACATATCAGGGGTCTGAAAAGAGGGTTAAATTCCAAGATACAAAAAGCACACAAGGTAGACAGATATTACACACCGACAAGCCAGGCACGCTGGTTCTGCAGCTGTGACATCATCTGTGGGACCCGACTATTCCTCATGATGTAAGCGTTGTGTGCCGAACCAGGGAAATGTGCACAGACATGTGATATCGTCATGTCCGGCAGACATACCACCAGGGCATTTATGGAGTGAAAATGTAAACTGTTCCGGTATGTCTGCTCATGTGCTTGTGGTGGTACCAAAGCCACATGGGTCCCATCTATGGAGCCTATGACATGTGGCATCCTTCCCAGTGCATAAAAGTCACTCTTTATGTCAGTAAATTGTCGTGGGGTCAGGAATTGGATGTACCGGTTCAGGAAATACAACATTGCCTCCAATACATTGCGAAGCACATGGCTGAACATGGTCTGTGACATCCCACCAGCAGTAGCCACAGTGTACTGGAAGGTTCCGGTGGCAAAGTAGTGTAGGGCTGCCATCACCTTCACCTTGGGGGTCAACACTGATGGATATGGCCGTCCATGTTGTAAATGTGGGGCCAACTGCTCCGCTAAATCCTCAATTAGTGGTCTGGTGAAGCGGTACCGTCGGATGCAGTCACGTTCAGCCATGGTTGCAAGGTCTGGGAAGGGTCTGTGGACAGCTGGTGCCCTGCAGTACATAGGTGATCAAAGAAAGATTGTCAGTTCCCCTACATATGTGGCAATGACCATGCTAAATATCACATGCTACATCATAGCAAGACACAATGAAGTCAGGTGTGTGCTGTTGAGCATGGACACATATGCCAGCCATGTGCCCCTCATCTAACATTTCAGCTCCAGATGGTTACACAACAAGTGCAATGCTGTGCTGTGAACAATCTATGGGGTCTGTCACATAACATATGAACAAATGTCACATACCAAACACACACCTCAGTGACTAGTGAGGATAGCTGTGTTGTCCAAATGACAGGTGTTTGTAAGTTCCACACACAGGGATCTTGTAATGCCACATGGCCAATGTCATCATGTAACGTCTGATGTACACGTACCATCACACCCATGAAACACACATGATGCGCTCCCAGATTTGTTTGCAATGCAAACATGGATGCCTGTGACACACAGACACAACAGCAACTCACATGCCAAAATCAGAAGGATGTTGGAAACGACTTACATCTGCCACCTACAAAAAGACACATGTGCGTAGCACAATACGCAAATACTCTGGATTAACCTCACATTGGTAGCTCAGGAACACTTCGTTACACACAGTCAATCTCAGCCGTAATTCATGGTATATGTAATCATGTCATCACACAATGGGCCCCTGGAACTGTGTACAGGCCTCGGGTGGTGATCTGAAAAGTTGTCACTCACAGTAGTGATGTACATCACACACAATGGTTTTTGTCCCCATGATACATGGCATATCCTGGGAGTGTGTGCTACAATGTGCTTCCTACAATATGACATGTGATGCCATGTACACACATGTCATGAGGCATGAAATGTGATGTTATGTACTGTATGACAGGCTGTTTGTCTGTTGTAAAGCACCTGAGTCTCAGCCAAAATATTGTGGGTGGCATCCTGTGGCTGTTATCTGTAACGGTGACAGACTTGGGTGAGTATACAAAAGACACGTCGTACACTTGTGGAGCGATCCGGACGCACGCATTGGCTATTGACTGTCATGGAGACGGACGTGGGTGAGTATTCAAACGACGCGTCGTACACTTATTTACTGATCCGGACGCACGCATTGGCAATTGACTGTCATGTAGACGGACGTGGGTGAGTATTCAAATGACGCGTCGTACACTTATGTACCGATCCGGACGCACGCTTTGGCTGTTGACGGTCATGGAGACGGACGCGGGTGAGTATTTAAACGACGCATCGTACACTTATGTACCGATCCGGACGCACGCATTGGCTATTGACTGTCATGGATACGGACACGGGTGAGTATTCAAACGACGCGTCGTACACTTATGTACCGATCCGGACGCACGCATTGGCTATTGACTGTCATGGAGACGGACGCGGTTTTGCTACCTGTACGAATCGCGTGCAAACAAATTCTGTTGGCTCCCAACAACAATGTATCAAAGTCAATGGAGTCATGATACGGAATGTTTGAATGACGCGGAAGGCGTGTACGATGCGTGCAATGTGATGGATTGGCCAATTTCGGATAATGCGAAGGTCTCGGACCTATCTCTTTGTACGCATGGAACAGATTCTGCCTCTGCAGCACAGATATAAGGCTGTCTGTTCCCCAGAGACTTCACATGCCTGCACTACATGCTACAGGATTACATCTCTCACTACCACTGCTGCTGTCTCTGCATCCTCTGTGTTCTGCAATGGCACGTACTGTGGAGAGGGCCCCAGCATTCACCGAGGAGGAGACCCAGGCCCTGCTGGACAGCCTCCTTCCACAGTACAGCAAGCTGTATGGGAAATCAGGGGAGCAGGTGAGTGTTCAGTCCACTGCCTTTTCAATTGTACATGTTGTCTGACTGGCACCACTAGCATTGTGATCACCAAGGGCAAGCATGCCCACCGCGTAATTGTGAGTCTCAAAGTGTGTAGATACATGTACTGTACCGGTACAGTGATGAAAAAGTGTAGTTTTTCCTGCTTGGAATTTCCAGGCACTGTTTTCATGTTGTTAATGCAGGCTTGCACACAGGACAACTGCCCATGACCATAGTTGCACTACCTGTATACATCATATGCCCTTCTGACAATGACATGTATGTCAAACTGTGTGATGAACAAACATGTTGCATGTGTATCAATGGTGTCTTACTTTGTCATCCATACAGGTTGATGCCCATCAGAAGCAGGAGATTTGGCTGACCATCGTCCGGGCAGTAAGATCTGTGGGGGTCTTCAAACGCCGCATCCGCCACTGCCAGAAGAGGTGGCAGGACCTTCGTGGCTGGACCCGTAGGATTGCCAGAGTCCAGCTCAAGCTGTCGCCTCCTCGCAGAAGGGGCAGACGATGGACACTGGCCCCCCGCATGCTCCGGATACTGACGTGGTCTTCCCTGACCTGGATGGGAAGTTGAAGGACAGACAGCAGCAAGGAGGGGGTAAGTCCATGCCTTTTTGGTGAACTATGTCTAACATGCAATTTGCACTCCTTCAGCCTGGTAACACTCCCACAGTTCGGCTGTCTGATGAGACAAGACTCATGTGGCTAAATTTGGTGATGCCCTATTCTCATCTGATAACCAGGTGTTCCCTTTCCGTCTGTGACTTGTGTCACTTGGGTTGTGTGTTCTTGCTGTTGGCCAAGGTTAATGTAGGGTACAACATCTGCAACAGGTGCATTGAGTTGAGCATCATGAGTGAGGCAATTGTCTGACATGTGTGAGCACATTGACGGAAATATGACCTGTACTCTGTGTGAGCCATACATAAATGTGCAAATTGCTGATCTGGGTCAGCATAGGTGTCTGAGGTATTTACTACACACCCATGCAGCAGGTAAGACCAATGATGAGGCCTCAGACAAATGAAATGTCTGAGTAACAAATGCATAGCCACCTGCCTAGTGCACCTGTTAAACCCATGTTTCACATGGACCTTGGACAGGTATGCCAACTCCAGCCATCTGAGACACTGTGGCCTCCTGATCTTGGGTGTCAGCCAACAGTTTGCCCATTGTGAAATTAGTAATCATGTATCTGACTCTGTGTTCGTGTGGACTGGCATAGCTTTTTGGATTACAAATATGACAAATATGTTTGTTATGGACTGACATCTAATATGTGGTAATTGTCTCTGCACACAGCACTAAACATGTGTGTGTAATCCCTTGACTGTGCCTAATGGTGGATTCAACATATATGTGTATGCAGCTTTACTTTGTTCTTGGGAGCATGCAATATGTTCATGTATACAGATTTGTTGGACCACAAACTCAAATGTCTCATAAGGTCAACGTGGGATTATCAGATGTTTTTAAGCGTGTGTAGCATGTGGTGGACATGTACACTTGACCACTACAGAGGTTGCTTCAACAGTGAATACATGAGTGTGACACGGTGCTGACTGTTAAGTCGGGATGCAATGCCCCTGTGACAGGAGTCGGTACTGACTGATTGGCCAGACAGGCCTGTGGCATGGTGTGCCACATGAAAATCTGGGGGATGTAGTATTGTCACTTGTCTGTTGTCCTGCATGCACACCATTCTCGCATTGACTTTCAAGACATGAGCCCATCATGGTGTCTGGGGATGGAAGTATGTTCATCATGTCAACAATGACTTTGGCCATCCCATTTGCTGTGCCAATTACAGAGTCACTTGCATGAGATGAGACATGTGTGTAATGACACATGACACTCACAATCATTGCAGATCAGACAAGAGGCAAAGTAGTGCATGCTTGCCCATGTAATAAGTGAAATCATGCATACATCTGACAGATGGGTCCATTGCCAGCATGTGTACGAGAAGCATGGTTCACTGGCAGACTGACAAGTGCCTGGTTCACATATGTGTCAGTCAACTTAGCAGTGGCTTTTGAATTATGCAAGGGCTTGCTCTGTGATGTGTTGCAATTAAACTCATGTGTCAAGTCAATACAGGTGACTGATGTGATTCTGTTTCTCCTCCTTGTTCACAGCATCATCTACGGCTACTGGAGGAGACAGCTCCATGGACAGAGAGGAGGCGGAGAGCCAGACAGAGGAGGTGGAGGGACCCAGTGGCACGGAGGGTGCGGGGAGCCACACTGAGGGACGCTCAGCAACATCAACGTCAGCTGAGGAACACTCCAGCTCCAGTGACGACTCCCTTGTGGAGGCAGGTGTTACTAGACCACAGGCCACAACTAGCGAGTCTGTCCCCGCCACCACCACCATCTCCACCCTCCCAGCTGCTCCCATCCCAGATGTCCATGGAGGCTCCCGTGTTAGGGAGCATGTCTCCTTTGGTCCAGGCACCGCACCCCCTGCCTCTGTCTCCCCTGCTGCCCTGAGTGTAGAGTCTTTGGACATGCTAAAGCAGATCCATGTGGGGCAGACATCGATGCTGAGTGTCCTCCATGCCAACACCAGTCTTTTGACACAATTGGTGTCATACATGGAGGGCATGCCATCACACATGTCTGCCCTACAGCGGAGCAATCAGTCCATGGCCTCCTCACTGACGGCAGCAGTGTCCCTCCTCCAACAGTCCCTCACCCCTCCTACCTCTGCCCCATCCACAATCCCCACTACCCTACCTGCCCAAAGCACACTCACACAGGCACATGCACGCACCAAAACAGACACAAGCAGCACACAGCAATGTCAGTCAAAGCCAAAACGAACACGCACGCACACTCAGGGGACTGACGGCACACACAAAGGGGATAGGGTACAGAAGCACACACAGCCATCCTCAACCACTCCGCATTCTTCAGATACCTCTCCCTCCAGAACCCCTTCCCTTGACTCACCTGCAACCCCCACTTCCCAGAAGGTCTTCCTCTGTGACCTTGGCCTCTTCCCCACAGATCCATCCGAACAAACTCACATGGGGAAGAGGAAGTCACCACGCACAGAGAGGAGATCACCCACCACACTCACACCCTCCCCCAAGAGCAGGAACACTGAGGCCCCCACCCGAAAATCCCCCAGGAACACAAAATGCAAGACCCCACCACAATCCCACACTTCCACCACACAGTCTCCGTCCTCCAGACCCCAGGCCACCACTCCAAAAGTTCCCACACCACACCCTGTCCCAGGTTCCCCAACACACCGTTACACCATCCCCAAGATGATTAGGCCCTCCCCCCTACCACAAGCACTTCCACTCCCACAACATCACACCCTCAGTCAGTTCCTGAAACTGCAGTGGAGACCGTGTCCCCCCAATCTGTCCTGACCACTGCATTTGAGCCCCCGCCCACTCCTTCGGACATTGACACTCCAGTGGAGACCCCGCATACTCCTTCGGACATTGGCACTGCGGTGGAGACCCCACACACTCCGTCGGACATTGGCACTGCGGTGGAGACCCCACACACTCTGTCGGACATGGGCACAGCAGTGGAGACCCCGCCCACTCAATCCGACAGCTCCACTGCAGTTGCTACAGAGACTCCTGTACCCACCACCCCTCCCCTGCCCCATACTGGTATCCCCTTATCCTGTCCCTGCGGTGCCTGGCCTGCCCCTATGGATGCCCCTCCAAGGGGAGATGTCCCCTAGTCATGTCAGTGCAGGCAAGCAATGTGTGACAACTTGTCATGTATCACCCATGAAGGACTATTGACATGGACTGGCCATTGGCCTTTTGGTAATCAGGAATTATCAATTATTTTTATGACATGCTGAATAAAGCTTATTTTTGTTATTTCGTTGATTTGCATTTAATGTACATGATGTTGCTGATGAGTGTACTGAAGTTGCTGTTGTAATAGTGTTTGTTGACTATTAGTGATATGGGGATGTGATTGACTGCATGTGGTCCATGGTATATGTGTCCTATTACAGTATGTATCCATGTCATAATTGGCTGTTATTTCAGGTTGTCATTTTCCCAATCCTTTGGCACAGGGAGTGTAACATTCTTTTCACCACTTCACATCTTTGGCATACACTGTTGCACATATGTTGGGCTGACATTTGTGCACATTGTAAAAGTTTCTGACTGTAGGCCTGTCTCCACTGGACATGCAGATTAGCGCATTGATGATGTACAAGTCATCTGTGTCATCAGTTCAACTTGCTAGACATCTGTTTTGAGTATGTGCAGATGACTTAAGAGACACTCCTGTACACAGGCTGATGTGACCAGAGATTTCTGTGTGTTGTAATTGTTGGCTCAATGTCCGAGTTTTATACTGACATGACAGAGCCCTGCAAAGATAAAGTTTGACACAGCTGACCTCCCACAAGAGTGAAGTTACCTCATGACAGTGTGTTATTCAGTGACATTGCCTGAGCCCATGGTGTGGGTACTGTGGGAATGACTCTGTGTGTTCCCATCCCTTGTTCTACACAGCCTGTAGTCCCTGCAGATGTTCCTGTTTGTGATGCTTGCTGTGTTATCCTGTGCTTTGTCAACATCTTTGACTTTGGGTTTCTGAGATGTGGGTGCATGGAAACTTCTAGTCATTAGGGTGTCATCCCTGGGTGTGGTTGATGTAAGGGCCTGCACTGTGGGCAAACGCACATTTGACATATTCAGGATTACCCGAGTCACATTTGTGTTTCCGGCATCAGCTTGTTTTCAGTTTGTGATCTCTTTCTGTGAGTTTGTAACTTGTATGTGTGTGTGACTGCTCACACTCATCAGCTCCTACCCTTCAATGTTGGATGATGGCAACATGTGTTCTTTGTGGGTTTCCTTGGGTTTGTTTTAGGTCTGGGACTGTGATATAGATCCCAATGTGTCTGATACATTTCACGTCATGCACATGTACCTCATACTATGCAGTGTGAAAGACATTCACAAGGTTTGATGACTGGTCATGTGTAATGTGTTTGTACACCTTAGATCCCACCACCACCCGTGGGATTGTCATGAGTGCATGTGCAATGTCACCAGTCAATGTGGGCTTAGCTGAGGCACATTGGTGCAGATCAAGGTGTGTTGTATTTAGAATGTCCAAATGTTAATCGTCTCATGGCTAGGCACCTACCTACATTGTGGCCTTACATTACAGGCCATGCCCAGAGAGTTGTGCTTGGGTATGTGTGATGGAAGTTGATCTGTCATGACACATGACACAGTGCGCACAGGTGAGTGTGCTCCACAGTATGGGCAACATCCAGATTTGTCTTCACAGAGGGTCATCAGACAGGATACTGTCACCACAGTCTAGGGTCCTTGAGGGTACTGCTGGAGTGGGTCTGTCTCTTGATGTGTTGGTTGTTGTCCCGCCCAGCTTGTTTCACATGTGTCTGTTGTGAACCCGCTCATCTGACAATGCCCGATTGCCCACAAACAGGAACCCAGTTCAGGAGATACTTCTGGATTGTACTGAAAACGCATATGTCTCAGTGGAGTTCAGCCCCCATCATGTGTGGTTTTGTAGCCTGGAGACACTTACACACACACACACACATGTTGTGTTTGTTCTGCAGTGTGTGGCTGGCTGGTTGTGTTAGTGCATCTGCACTAAGGGTGGGCGGAATTTGCGGAATTGCGTTCCGCGAAATTCCGTGAAACGGCAAAAAATCTCCGCGAGCACGCGGAATTTCACGTGCTCGCGGAGATTTTGCTGAGCCCCTTTATATCTGTAAGTGCTTCCTGTTGAGGTTTAATTTTTGTGATAGGAGCATCGTGCCAGCCCAGAATGAATCCTGCCCTGCATATTTATCCAAGAAGATGAGTCCGTTTTGTGCAATACCTCTACTCAACTGGAGTACTTTCTACTGGCTAATCAGTAAGTGCTACCTCGTTGGGAAAATGCATAGTGCCTTTCCTACACTACAGCTGCAAAGGACCAGAAGAATTGTCTCCAGTGACCTGTGTGTCTAACTTTGCCACAGCGCCGAAAGCGCCGGGGTCCTTTGATTAAGCTGTCCATCATAGTGGGGAAAGGGCGGGAAGACGTTGCATACCGCGAGTGTATGTGGGGCGGGGCTACTAGCCTGTTCTCATGCCTCTTGTTTATAAAGGGTCAGAGCAGGATCTCAGCGGCAGACGAGGAGAAGGAACCTCCTGGTCACAGGAACTACACGAGGATTGCGCTCGAGAAAATCAAGGATGCAAAGACCTCCATCAAGGATTACAGCTAGCTTTTCAGGGTGGCAATGGAGAGAAGGCACATCTGCTTAATCACGCTCACGAATTCTACACGAGGATTGCGCTCGAGAAAATCAAGGATGCAAAGACCTCCATCAAGGATTACAGCTAACTTTTCACGTTGGAAATGGAGAGAAGGCACATCTGCTTAACCACGCTCACGAATTCTGCACACCTACTCTGCATATTTATCCAAGAAGATGCCTCCGTTTTGTGCAATACCTCTACTCAGCTGGAGTACTTTCTACTGGCTAATCTGTAAGTGCTACCTCGTTGGGTAAATGTATAATGCCTTTCCTACACTACAGCTGCGTAAAGGACCTGAAGAATTTTCCCCAGTGACCTGTGTGTCTGTAACTTTGCCACCGCGCCGAAAGCACCGGGGTCCTTTGATTAAGCTGTCCATCATAGTGGGAAAGGGAGGGAAGACGTTGCATACCGCTAGTGTATGTGGGGCGGGGCCAAACGGGCGGGGCTTCTAGGCCCGTTCACATGCCTCTTGTTTATAAAGGGTCAGAGCAGGATCTCAGCGGCAGACGAGGAGAAGGAACCTCCTGGTCATGGGAACTACACGAGGATTGCGCTCGAGAAAATCAAGGATGCAAAGACCTCCATCAAGGATTACAGCTAACTTTACAGGGTGGAAATGGAGAGAAGGCACATCTGCTTAACCACGCTCACGAATTCTACACGAGGATTGCGCTCGAGAAAATCATACGTTACAGAATTTGAGCTTCAACTCGGGCACCTGCTTTTATTTATACCCGAATTCCGTTCCGCCGCGGATCGCAGAAGTTTCGACATTTCCGTGTTCCGCGCGGAACGCGGAAATGCCGAAATTTCGCAAGTTCCGCGAGCGGAACGGAATTTGCCGCCCAGGGTTAATCTGCACCCATGTATTTATATTGGTTTTGTGGGGCATTGAGTGGATGTTGGTTGGAGGTTTTTTATCTACTGGCCCTGGGACTCCTACATCGTCAGTCTGCACATTCATCATGTTCACTACTTCCCATTGCTGCCATAGTATGGAACGTGATCTCCTAAATGCTGTGGTCGCTGAAGGATTCCTTTGTATGTGTGTCTGTTTGTGAACAAGTGTGTTTAGGCATTATGATGGTCACTTCTTACATTGTCCACTTGAACATTGGAGGCATTGTCAGCCCCCATGGGCGATGATTGTCTGCACATGGCTGAGGGTGTGTTTGAAGCCACAACAATGTTTCCCTCAACAGATCTATGTTTGTTTGGCACACAACCACTACTTTGTCACTACATGGCTTGTGGTTTTAGGACCAGGAATCCTACATGATAGTTTTCACATGCTGGTATTTTGTACCCCTCACTCACATTTTGTTCACTGCAGTGAGGTGGGGGTTAAACCCCATTTCACAGTTGTCCCTGACATTACATGAGGGTTTGAACCCCACACTCACCTTTTGGTCACTGCAGTGAGGTGGGGGTTAAACCCCATTTCACAGATGTCCCTGACATCACATGAGGGTTTGAACCCCACACTCACCTTTTGGTCACTGCAGTGAGGGGGGTGTTAAACCCCATGTCACAGATGTCCCTGACATTACATGAGGGTTTGAACCCCACACTCACCTTTTGGTCACTGCAGTGAGGGGGGATGTTAGACCCCATTTCACAGATGTCCCTGACATTACATGAGGGTTTGAACCCCACACTCACTTTTCGGTCACTGCAGCGAGGGGGGGGTTAAAAACCCCATTTCACGGGTGTCCCTGACATTACATGGGGGTTTGAACCCCACACTCACCTTTTGGTCACTCCAGTGAGGGGGGGTTAACCCCATTTCACAGATGTCCCTGACATTACACGAGGGTTTGAACCCCAAACTCACCTTTTGGTCACTGCAGTGAGGGGGGGTGTTAGACCCCATTTCACATATGTATCTGACATTACATGAGGGTTTGTACCCCACACACACCTTTTGGTCACACCTGTGATGGGAGTTTCAGTCAGTTTTCCCTTTCAGGGTCAACTGTTGCAAACAGTTTACACACAAACACAGTCTTGGCATGATAGCAGTGGGGGAGTGTTCGGCCTACAACCCCTATGGGTAGGGGCTGCTGGCAGTGATAGCCATCCATCCCCCTATGGGTAGGGACTGCTGGTAGTGATAGTCATCCATCCCCCTATGGGTAGAGACTGCTGGTAGTGATAACTATCCATCCCCCTATGGGTAGAGACTGCTGGTAGTGATAGCCATCCATCCCCCTATGGGTAGGGACTGCTGGCAGTGATAGCCATACATCCCCCTATGGGTAGGGACTGCTGTTAGTGATAGCCATCCATCCCCCTATGGGTAGAGACTGCTGTTAGTGATAGCCATCCACCCCCCTATGGACTGGACAATGCTGGTTGTGATAGCCATCCATCCCCCTATGGGTAGAGACTGCTGGCAGTGATAGCCATCCATCCCCCTATGGGTAGGGACTGCTGTTAGTGATAGCCATCCATCCCCCTATGGGTAGAGACTGCTTTTAGTGATAGCCATCCACCCCCCTATGGGCTGGACAATGCTGGTTGTGATAGCCATCCATCCCCCTATGGGAAGAGACTGCTGGCAGTGATAGCCGTCCATCCCCCTATGGGTAGGGACTGCTGGTAGTGATAGCCATCCATCCCCCTTTGGGTATAGACTGCTGGTAGTGATAGCTATCCATCCCCCTATGGGTAGAGACTGCTGTTAGTGATAGCCATCCACCCCCCTATGGGCTGGACAATGCTGGTTGTGATAGCCATCCATCCCACTATGGGTAGAGACTGCTGGCAGTGATAGCCATCCATCCCCCTATAGGTAGGGAGTGCTGGCAGTGATAGCCATCCATCCCCCTATGGGTAGGGACTGCTGGCAGTGATAGCCATCCATCCCCCTATGGGTAGGGACTGCTGTTAGTGATAGCCATCCACCCCTCTATGGGCTGGACAATGCTTGGAGTGATAGCCATCCGTCCCCCTATGGGTAGGGACTGCTGGCAGTGATAGCCATCCATCCCCCTATGGGTAGGGACTGCTGGTAGTGATAGCCATCCATCCCCCTATGGGTAGAGACTGCTGGTAGTGATAGTCATCCATCCCCCTATGGGTAGGGACTGCTGGCAGTGATAGCCATCCATCCCCCTATGGGTAGGGACTGCTGTTAGTGATAGCCATCCACCCCTCTATGGGCTGGACAATGCTTGAAGTGATAGCCATCCGTCCCCCTATGGGTAGGGACTGCTGGCAGTGATAGCCATCCATCCACCTATGGGTAGAGACTGCTGGTAGTGATAACCATCCACCCCCCTATGGGTAGCGACTGCTGGTAGTGATAGCTATCCATCCCCTTATGGGTAGGGACTGCTGGCAGTGATAGCCATCCATCCCCCTATGGGTAGGGACTGCTGTTAGTGATAGCCATCCATCCCCCTATGGGTAGAGATTGCTGTTAGTGATAGCCATCCACCCCCCTATGGGCTGGACAATGCTGGTTGTGATAGCCATCCATCCCCCTATGGGTAGAGACTGCTGGGAGTGATAGCCATCCATCCCCCTATGGGTAGGGACTGCTGGCAGTGATAGCCATCCATCCCCCTATGGGTAGGGACTGCTGTTAGTGATAGCCATCCATCCCCCTATGGGTAGAGACTGCTGGCAGTGATAGCCATCCATCCCCCTATGGGTAGGGACTGCTGGCAGTGATAGCCATCCATCCCCCTATGGGTAGGGACTGCTGGTAGTGATAGCCATCCATCCCCCTATGGGTAGAGACTGCTGGTAGTGATAACCATCCATCCCCCTATGGGTAGAGACTGCTGGTAGTGATAGCCATCCATCCCCCTATGGGTAGGGACTGCTGGCAGTGATAGCCATCCATCCCCTATGGGTAGGGACTGCTGTTAGTGATAGCCATCCATCCCCCTATGGGTAGGGACTGCTGTTAGTGATAGCCATCCACCCCTCTATGGGCTGGACAATGCTTGGAGTGATAGCCATCTGTCCCCCTATGGGTAGGGACTGCTGGCAGTGATAGCCATCCATCCCCCTATGGGTAGGGACTGCTGGTAGTGATAGCCATCCATCCCCCTATGGGTAGAGACTGCTGGTAGTGATAACCATCCATCCCCCTATGGGTAGAGACTGCTGGCAGTGATAGCCATCCACCACTCTATGGGCTGGACAATGCTGGTAGTGGTAGCCATCCACCCCCCTATGGGCTGGACCATGCTTGGAGTGATAGCCTTCCGTCCCCCTATGGGTAGAGACTGCTGGCAGTGATAGCCATCCATCCCCCTATGGGTAGTGACTGCTGTTAGTGATAGCCATCCACCCCCTATGGGGTGGGCAGTGCTAGTAGAGATAGATATCCACCCCCTATGTGTGTGTTACATTTCGCGGGATCGTGATATTTTTGTGTGTGGTGGGTGTCTGACTTACCGTCTGCGACGTACGCGTCGGTTTTGGTTGTTGATCCGGTCATAGATGTACAGTACAGGGATGACATGCGCAATCGGATCCATGGTTGGTTCGTCTCGTAGGCGTTGATCGGTGGGTCGTCTCGTAGGCGTTGATCGGTGGGTCGTCTCGTAGGCGTTGTTCGTTGGTTCGTCTCGTAGGCGTAGATCGTTGGTTCGGCTCGTAGGCGTAGATCGTTGGTTCGTCTCGTAGGCGTAGACCGTGTTGCGGCGCGAATCGGACCTGAAATACTGCTCTTCCGGATGCTGAGACGTGCTGGCGGTGGCGACGTGTTCGGCGCGTAGGAAGTACGCATCGTACTTGGCCGGCGAGTGCTGTGAAAATGCTTCCGGACGACTCCATTCAGCGTTTACAGACCTGGCTCATACGGGAAATGTGGCTGGAATCAGAGCGTATGTGTCGTTCGGGATTTGGACACATTTGCGCATCGTAGTTCATCGTTCGGACGGACCGGCTCCCGGAACGTGTCGGTCGGCAGGTAACGCTACGGACAGCTCTCGGAGGGCTGCCCAAGCGAGATCGGAATCGGCCCCTAAGCATAGAACTCCCCAACAAGTTAAATCAGATAAAAGGGACCAAACAGTGTTGAGGACAGAACCACAGACCATGTCAAGGAGAACGTTCTCATCAGGTAATGAGGATCCTGGATACATTGGCTAGGAAAATGGAACAATGAACAAACCACCACAAAAATAACAGCTGAGCAAAAGGGGAAAAAAAATTGAGAAAAAAGCGTAACAAGCGCAGTGCTGCGATACAAAATAAAATCAGCAATCCTTCTCCAACACATAAAAGCAATACACGGTCTGGCTCGATAAGCACTGCAAGTCCCGACAGCAGTTTGTTTTTGTCACAACAATTATCCCCAAAAACCTCAGCCGTGCCGACATGTAATGTAACATCCGCATTATGCCACCATAACGAACTTAGGCAAATCCCTGGGCATAGGCGGGAAGCTCCACTGAAGGAATTACAACCTCTGACCTCAGCTGAGTCAAAAAATGACTCCCAGCCAGTTTCTTCACTGACCTTCCCAGCGACTGGAATTGAAGTCTTAACAAACCCCATGAACATGGCAAACACGATTAAGTCAAAACAAAGAATTGTAGTCACAGAGCAGCCCAACGATGAATCAAAGTTAGGTGGTAAGGAGAGCTTTTGGATAACATTTGCAAAAAATCCAGACATTGTAAAAATGTGCAAAAATGTTCCCAATAAGGTGGTCCTTCACGCTCGTGTTGAACATGAGGGACATCAGCAACGAGTAACTACCGAACAAAGGAGGAACAACCCATTACAGAAAAAGGATAAGAGCAACTATATGGCCGCACGACGGAATCCGACCACAAGAAATCCATCATCAAAACTGTTATTTATTCCGGAGTACTCTACTCAAGGTCCACATGACATTTTGAATAGAAGGAATATCCTTAAATTGTTCAAATTTATTCTGGAACTGGACAAAATATCGAGGTAAAAAATATAGAAGTAAAAAATATCGATGAAAAAATATAGAATGCAAAAATATCGATTCCCTATACTTAAACAGATAAGTACAAAAATATATGAAAAAATATCAATGTTAAAAATATATTTGTACAAAATATCGAATTTTATATATATATAAAATAAAATAATAAATATTAAATATGTTAAATAATAAAACGAATATAAAAAAATTAAGTATATTTATGTATAAGTTTTAAAAAATATAGGGGCCCATTACGATACCCGGCGTAAATAAATCCGCCAGGCATAGAAGCGGCAAAAATCCGCCCGCACACACCGTCTGAACACCGACCACGCCATTACGATGACACAAACCGAAAACCGCCATCGGCGGAAAAATCACACAAAATACCGCCCGCCATCGTCCGAGTCGGAGTCAAACCGCCCGCCACGGACGGAAACACGCCCGACAACACAAAATCGCCCGCCCTCACGGCCGACACACCGCACGTGAAATTACGATCGCACCGCCATGAGCGCGGAAAAACTACAAATATACCGCCCGCCAGCGCAAACAACGCCGATGAGAATCGACACGGCAGAAGCCATGGCGCCCACGTCCCTGCACAGAAACCATCCGCTCACAAAACCAATAGCACACAACATGGCCAACAAGTCCACACAGCAAGGCACGCACAAATACACAAGCACAGTACACATCCCGAAAACACCCCCGGACAAACAAAAACTACAAAGGCCAGAACCCCAGACACAACACACCTGAAAACAACAGACCATGAGGACACACCCACATAGGTAAGTACAAAAGCAGCACTCCCACAGACCACAACCCCTTGCAACATTGCAAACCAGAGAGGAGAGGAGAGGACACAGTGACACAGCAAGGACAACAGCACACCACAGAAACGCACACATCACAACCACCACCACCACCACCACCAAACACCGGCACCACAAACCCCCTGCACATTACACAACACACACCGCACCAGCACCACAAACACCATGGCACCACAAAGAATGCCCAAGTTCACGCCCATTGAGCTGACGGTCATGGTCGACGAGATCATCAAGGTGCACCCACAAATCTATGGGAACATGGTCCAGCACACACCACTAGCCACCAGAAACAGAATGTGGAACCGGATCGTAGACCAGGTCAATGCAGTCGGGACCCTGCCCAGGAACAGAGTCGAAATTAACAAACGGTGGAATGACGTCAAGAGCCTGGTCAAGAAGAAGGAGGGCAAAAACAGAGAGCTGGCTGCCGTCACTGGCGGAGGGAATCCCGCGCTCTTCAAGACCTTCAAAGCGTGGGAGGAGAAGGTGCGAGTCATCATCCATCCCGAGATCCTCGCCGGATTAGCAGGGGGAGTGGAGGCTGGTAAGTACAAACTAATGTATACCAGCACACCGCTATGTACTCACATGCACTACCACCATGCCACAGCTCCCAGGGACAAACACCCCCATGTCCAGCACACAATACACAACACACACATGCAACAGACACCACCACACACAGCCCAAACAGAACAACTGTAAGATGGGTGGGGACATGTGTACACTCAGCCAGCCACGTAACCACCAACAGGTCCCCAAATATGCCAGAAGTGCCACAACGAGCACCCACCACACCCATGTGTCCGCCACAGCTGCACTAACCGACAAGTAACAGGTAAGTGGCAGGAACACAAAGTGCAGTGGGTGGGACGGTGGACAGCCCAAGTACAACACACACCAGGCCCCTAGTCCCACAGCACAGCAAGGAGGAGCATCCCCCACACCCCACAGCCACGTGTCAGCCACCGCAGTGCACAACGACAGCCGAAAGGCAGACATCACGGTCCACAGCAATCGGTGTCAGTGGGTGTCCAGCCACCCCCACGACCCACAACACCCCCCACCCCCACAGACCTGCAACATGGAGCACCCCCGCTTAGAGCCATGTGGCATCCAGTACAGTGCATGCACGAACAACCTGCAGGTGGGAAACTGGACAGGGCTGGATTACTGGAGGCATGAGGACCGGTACACGACCAACACATGGGACATGTCACGTAGCAGACGAACACGCAGCACCGCCCACCGTCACGAACAAGTGAATAATGTGCACACGGACATGAACAACAGACTCACACCCCACATGACCCATCACAGACATAGCAACACCCAAGGAGCCACGTCTGCATGCACAAGCCACACTGAATATAGTACCACACGGCAGCCACTGTGCAACTCATCACACACAACCGAAACACCATTGAAGTCCAGTCCATGTAGCCCCTACTGCCTGTCAACCACACACCCCACAACTACGCCTATGTAAGACAAACAACACTAGACGCAACAGAGCGGAACAACATAAATGCACACGAACACCACTGAACCCATCAAACACACAGACACACCATGCACATACAACATACCATCCATCCCATCCGTCAGCCCCAGTCTCATGAAAGGCATGTCATCCGCACAGCTGCCACACATACAGCAGTCACGCTAAGAGACATGCCCATGACCAACCATGTGCCAGAAGTCAATGAAGCGCACGCCACACTGTGAGCAACAACACACAACATGGGCCACACCCCCGAGCACTGCAGTGATGCACATGGCACAGGGCAGCACGCACACCAAGGAGATGGGACAACTGCAATACGTCGGGTGGCACACAACCATCACTCACTCATAACGACGCGTCCAATGCCATGTCCAGTAATCACAACAGACAGCAAATATGCAGGCCATGTCAAGCATGCACACACCTCAAACCATGCACTGTCATGCTGCCACAACACATGTCACGTTCGGCACACATGGCTCACAGCATGTACCACAAAAGCATATTCCCTCCCAAATGCGAATCTGGGGCATGGCCCCCAAGTTGCCATATGCGTTCCTAAGCGTTCCATTTGAACCCCAAAAGCATATTCCCTCCCACATGCGAATCTGGGGCATGGCCCCCATGTTGCCATATGCGTTCCTAAGCGTTCCATTTGAACCCCAAAAGCATATTCCCTCCCAAATGCGAATCTGGGGCATGGCCCCCATGTTGCCATATGCGTTCCTAAGCGTTCCATTTGAACCCCAAAAGCATATTCCCTCCCACATGCGAATCTGGGGCATGGCCCCCATGTTGCCATATGCGTTCCTAAGCGTTCCATTTGAACCCCAAAAGCATATTCCCTCCCAAATGCGAATCTGGGGCATGGCCCCCATGTTGCCATATGCGTTCCTAAGCGTTCCATTTGAACCCCAAAAGCATATTCCCTCCCAAATGCGAATCTGGGGCATGGCCCCCATGTTGCCATATGCGTTCCTAAGCGTTCCATTTGAACCCCAAAAGCATATTCCCTCCCACATGCGAATCTGGGGCATGGCCCCCATGTTGCCATATGCGTTCCTAAGCGTCCCATCTGAACACCAAAAGCAAAGTACAAACCAGACCCAGGATGGGCCAGGAGCCCGCATACACCAGAGTCACAATAAGTAGGGGCACAGCAACACACCCATCGGCATGGCCAATCCGTCCCATGCCACATGTGCACAGCACACAGTCCCATTGCCAAGCACACACAACTACAAATGCTACAGCCACACACACGCCTCCGGGAAACCCATGTACGAGATTGCACGAACTGTTAATGTCAGACGACAAATACATACTTCGCCAGGTGCAACACAATAACAAATCTCATTCTCTCCACAGGTGACGAACTGCCGGATGCTGGGGATGGAGACAGCAGCCAGCACAGCCAGCCTAC
The DNA here is from genome assembly GCA_963921515.1 of Calotriton arnoldi. Lineage (NCBI taxonomy): Eukaryota > Metazoa > Chordata > Amphibia > Caudata > Salamandridae > Calotriton > Calotriton arnoldi. The sequence continues at coordinate 6,335 of CAWUFW010009576.1, read as the reverse complement.
AAGCCCCCAACGAGGACACACGGATGTGGAGGATCTGTCCTCCTCTTCGGACACGGACCACCAAGCAGGCCCATCTGGTGTGGCAGGGCCCAGCCGCTCCCCAGGACCCCTCCTACCCACCAACCCATCATCCAGGGCTGCTGAACATTCCCAGCCCCCTGCTGCCACTGTCGTTGCGGCCACACCCACGGTCATTGCGGCCACACCCACGGTCATTGCGGCCACCACCACTGCCGCAACCGCCACCATCGCCGCACCGACCACCACCGCCGCCACCACCACCACGTCTTCGCTGGCACCAGCCCCAGCGCAGGTGGTGGCCCGGCCGACTGGTTCCACCCTGGGAGCCACAGCGAGGACCGTGGTGAGCAATGTGGCTAGTGGGCAGGCCGGTGGCAGCAGAACTGGTAGGAGGAGCAGGGTCAGGGAAACGCAAGTCTCCCCTGGGAGCCATGCCCTGCCTCAAATGGCCAGAGTCCTTGGGGCCTATGAAGAGGCCCAAGAACAATGGGTCAGGTCTGCTTCAGACACGCGGGAGGTGCTGGGGGTGCTGAGGTCCATGGACGCCCGTATAGGTCAACTCGTGGACCTCATGGGCCAGCTGGTGGTGGCGGTGAGGTCACAGCCAGGGACAGCAGCTCCCCTCCGCCACCACCTGCCGGGGCGCAGGGTCGAGCAGCAGTGTCCAGTTCCCCTGCGTCCACAGCCAGTGAGCACACCTCAACCACCAGCATGTCGCAAGCAGGCACCCCCCTCGCAAACGTGGAAGGGGCCGTCCGAAGTGGAAACCGATCTCCCGGGAGGACTTCGCACGCTCCAAACGCAAGTGAGGCAGCCAGCCTTCCTTGACCACCCACTGCATTGACTTGGACTACGATCCTACTCCACACAGCCATCTGGATGGCATGTGTGTGTTGGACTATGGACATAGAACCAGTGGGTACACCCTGAGCATCACGCAGCCATGACCGACAGCTCATTGTCACTGCACGCACCACTTTTGTCATCACCTTACACACAATCACATGTCACAGTTTGAAATAAATGCACCTCTTACACAAACTGCTGTTTGTGCCCTGTGTTTTATTTGTACGGAATACAACGGCCACCTTGGGTGGAAAGGCACCTGATGCGTGGCATGGCAATGGAATCCGGAGGGCCTGTAGGGACCTAGGGGTGGGAGACAGAACAGGAGCACATTCAATGAGTGTGTCACACACCCATCACACAGTACATGTCAACAACTACAAGCAATGTACACACATCGCACAGAGCAATAGGGCACAATGCCACAGCCACCAACAGTGGCATACTACCCTGGCCATGGAGCGTTGACACACAGCACGCAGTGAACAAACGGCCACCCTGACACAGCACACACACACCTGCACAGATACAGCCACATCAGCCGTCGTACATGGACACTCACCGTCAAGTGAAGTAGCGGGCGATGAGCTGCTGCCGCACATTCCCAGCTTCCTCCTCTCCGCTGTCCTCCTCACTCGAGCTGTCCTGGTCTGCGGGCTGGGGCCCTGGTTGATCTCCGTCATCCACAATGAGGGGGATCTGCTTCCGAATGGCCAGATTGTGCAGCATGCAGCACGCCACCACTATCTGGCACACCTTCTGTGGGGAGTACGCCAGTGCACCCCCGGTGCGGTCCAGGCACCTGAACCTGGACTTGAGGAGGCCAAAGGTACGCTCGACCACACGTCTGGTCCTCCCATGTGCCTCATTGTATCGATCGTCTGCTGGGGTGCGAGGATTCCTCAATGGACTGAGCAGCCATGCCCCATTCGGGTACGCAGAGTCACCTGGGTGTGAGGGACACAGAGAACCGTTGCTATTCCAACTGGACAGGGGACAGCATCGCACAACCAGCACGCTACACCACTCCACATACTCACCGACAATACAGCCACGATCCTGTTGCAGATTGGCCATCAGTCGTGGCAAGATGCTGTTGCGCATTATGTGTGCGTCATGGGCCGAGCCTGGGAACTTTGCACACACGTGGGTGATCACCATGTCCGCAAGGCACACCACTTGCACATTCAGGGAGTGCGTGTGCTTCCTGTTGCGGTACAGGTGCTCAGTGGCCTGTGGTGGAACAAGGCCAACATGTGTGCAGTCAATGGCTCCAACGACGTGTGGGATTCTGCCAAGGGCATAGAATGCACCCTTCACTGCCGCCAATTCACGAGCCCTGGGGAAGCGGATGTACCTGTTTCGGTACAGCATCATGGCTGCCAGTACATCCCTCAGCACCTTGCTGAACATGGGCTGGGACATCCCTCCTCCACTGCCCACTGTGTGCTGGAATGACCCAGTGGCGAAGAAATGCATGGCGGCCATCACCTTAGCCGTGGGGGTGACAGCAGTCGGATACACCCTGCGGGGACGGAGATGGGGTTCTAACATGGCACACAGTCGATGCAGGGTTGGCCTGTCCAGCCGAAACTTCCTAATAACCTCTGTATCGTCCATGTCCACATGCAATTGGTATGGGCGGTCAATGTTCGGTCTCCGCCTAGGGAAAATGGCAGAGGACACATGTCAAAGCAACACAACACATAGCAATTTCGCATACACATCACTGACATGACTGAGCAAGCACATGAGCCACAGCCCAGCTGTAAAGCTGGGACGGCACGGCCACAATACACTTACACAGGTCTCCCAACAATGGCAATGGCTAGTGAGACATACCACTGCCATGTGCATGCACATGGGGATCTAGGCCCCAATGACTTGCGGGGCGTGCTGATGGGGACTGACTGCATATTCGTCAAGCGGCAACGCCACGGCAACATGAATGTCTGCTGAGCATGGAACTGCTTCCGAGGCTGGATGAGTATGGCACACGACGACGACGATGTGGGCACAGGCTGAGCGGCCAAAACAGGTGGGACCGGTGGCACGAGGGGATATGAGACAGTAGTAGGTGTCAGCACTGCACCCTATGTACAGCACTGTACGGATCACACCTCCCGAAACATTGACAGGTGTCCACATTGACAGCCCCATGCCAAGACGGCTGTGTGCTTGCAGTCACACGTCACAGGTGAGAGGTTACATTGCACGTGCCAGGTGGCAGACGTACATAGTGGGAGCTGGCATGTGTGTGCATGTGTCTCCTGTTCAGGATCCACCAGATGGGCGCTGACTCTGTACTGACCATTGGACACAGCATGTTCCGTGGAAGGCTTGTGTGTGGGATGGTGGCACTGGATGTGCCTCCGTTGGGTGGGGGGCCATGCACAGGGCGGGTACGTCGATGAGTGCGCATTGTTGGTCACGGTGGGTGCACCCACTAAGATGTGTTGCCCTGTGTTCAATTCCTATGTCCGCATGATGATGGACTGTAGATGTGGGCAGACTACACATTGGTCGATGTGCTGTCTATATGCATGTGCCCTCACACCAGGCACAGCTGCCCCTGCACATGTGACCCCTGCTGGACTCGCTGCTGGGTCTGTGGAGCTGATGCACCTACTGTGCGTGGGGCGGACAGCTCTCCTCACTTCCCTCATTGCGCATGTCATGACTTTGCCGCAGGTGACATGGATCATGGAGGGCCCACATGTACGCGTGGGTAGGCTACACATGATTGTTCACTGGTCGCCACCCCCAGTCAGTGTTTCGAATGGGAAGGTTGTCGTGCTGGTGGTATATTCGATGTGGCGGATGGGCGGGCCTAGGTGCGGGCCTACATTCCGGACATGGGGGGGTAGTTGGATTAGCGACTAGTTGCAGTACACACAGGACACGTCTCTTCCTTTCCACATCTGGGTCATCCCTTGTGCTCACTGACAGTGATACAGTCATCTTCGCCCCAGCCCTCATGTCCTCCCCTCGCTCCCCCAATATGCATGTGCACCTGCGAGGCTAGCGCTTGCACAGGCAGCCCCAAGCTCGCACCAGAGAGGGCAAGGAGTGTATGTGTGGGTCCAGTTGCACGAGTGGGCTGTCTCAGGGTATGATGTGTTGCGGGACGCCGTCCACCTGCGTGGTGCCCCAAATGGAGACCCGGCCTGCATGGACTATGCATCACAGTCTTCGCCTTCCGGATCCGCCACCTGCGACACCCAGTGGCTGTGGCTGCCCTTGCGGCCAGGCCGCGTCCGTCTGTGACTGATGGCCCACACATTCACTCTTTGGCCTCTCTGGGGAGGGCTCGGGGGTGGTGGCGCACGCGCTTGCACTTAGTCGCAATGGCATGTAGCGTGGTTGGTATAATGGGCAATGGATGGGATGGTGCGAGCCACCTCCCGTGACGTCAGTGCTGCTCATGCTGTGGTGCGTCCCCCCTACACTTCCATTTGACTTGTGCCATGCTAGACGTTGAGGTTCTATTGCCTGCGTGATATGACCAGGAGGAGCGCGAGGAGACCTCTCACACACCATGCTCCACTGCCATCCCGTGCCCTGTATCGCCTGTGCGGATTGACTATGTTGGGGTTACACCTGGTCGACTGGGGCTGTGTGTGCCTTGTCAAGGGGCATGGCGGGCGCACAACAGGATCCAGCTTGTCCACAGAGGGTGGGCTGAGGTGCGCCTGGTACCGCTTTGTACGTGTGCCCGGCTGCTGTGCACACACATGTTCACTCCCCCCGACAGGTGTCCTCTCACAATGCCCAGGGAAGCGGTGGTGTACTGTTCATGACCCCTCCCAACACGGCGTGCTCCAACTTGGCATGTGCGCATCTACCCGTCACACCCACCCACCTGAGCACTGCGTCCATACGACTTCACACGACACATGTGTGTCTTCCACAGTTGTGCTACTCATTTGCGTTGACATCCAATACCAGTGGACTACATGGTCATGTCACGACTGCCGTGTACTTCACATTCTCTCATCCTCTCTCATTCGTACTTGTGAAATGAGTCAGCGGAGACAGTTTTGGTTTCAAACATTATATTGAGTCTTCTGTCCTCTGTGATGCAGTATAGTGGACACTACTGGCAGCGGAATACATGTTGAGGATATACTGAGCATGATTTCAAATGGGATAGGGTGTGGGGTTACATGTGACTGGCTGTTGCATGTGGGATGTGGGCTTCAGAGTTACATCTGCTTGGCCAAGGCTGTGCTAATGTACATTTACGTATAGCTGCGGAGCTGCGGACTTTGACACAGACGGTATACATGTAGCCTACCAGACCGCTTGGCATCATGGGCACAGTCCATCTCAGTTCCATGTGACAGGTTTGCTGCGGTTGTTCCTCATGCACGCGTGCATGTGAGATGACATCAGGGCATGTGCTTGCGTGCATGCAGCGGCGTGCCACTTGTTGTTGCACTGTGGTGGTTACTGGACATGTCACAGTCACTGGGGTCGTGTTGTTGTTGTATGCACTTGTCGTCCATGCAAAGGTCCTGGTATGGGATTCCCGGGGCGGGGGTGGGAGGGGTGCAGCACCCACAGACTCCAGGCGACCTATTCATGTCCACTGAGCGGTGTGTGTGTCCATGTGCGCTGGATCCATGTCGTGTCCTGGTTGTTCGTGCAGTTCCGTCCATGTGGGTGCGATACACAGAGCCCATGCCACTGCCTCCCACGATGCATGCGGTGTTCCTGGATGTGATGGGGAACAGTGTGCATGTCCCGGTCATATCCGATGTCATGGCGATGTCGTTGATGGTGTGGTTACAGTTGCCGGTCGTTTGGTATGGCTGTTGTGGTGGTGACTGGCCAGTCCGTGCGGAAGCTAAGCATGGGTGCGGGGTTGGACTTCATAGGTCAATCGGGGAACCTGCGTTGTGGTCCGACGAATTTACAGGTTGTCAGGTATGCGATGCCGTCCAGCAGGGCTTCCATGTCATTGGTGGTGTACATGTTTGCCAGCCAATGTAGCGGATGGTGGCTGTCAAGGTGTTGTTCGTAAGTTGTCCCTTGGAGGACCATGATGGGGCATGCTGGGTGACATTCGATGTAGCTGTTCTCGATGATCCGTCGTGTGGAGGCACAGTGGTCCCATTTCAGTGCGGGTGCGATGTTGGCCACATACGCCATGCCCCCATAGGCAGAGCAGGCCCTGTCGTGTGCGTCCAGAGGGAGGAGTAGTGGTAGCAGGTCCGCCTTCAGACATGCCGGGTTGGAGAGGCATATCTCCACGGGATGCTGGTAGGGACACCTCCGACAGTAGAAGACGGGCATGACGCAGCTGAACAATGTGATGCGGTAAGTCAGTCGGTAACTTACGTTCAGCAGGGACAGGAGATCGCATCCCAATGTATGGAACAGGTTGGTTTTGTACAGCTTGAGCTGTTCGGCGTAGTTGGGTAGGTGTGTTGCGGTTGCCATTTCGCAGCGGTGCGTTGTGGTGG